>WOVY01010275.1:0-654816 GCA_013436015.1 Rhipicephalus annulatus | reverse complement strand
TAGTTCGTCAAGGTGAACTCACCATTGGCAGCATTTAGTAGCCGTCAGTGTCATGAGGACCAATGTGCTCTACAGCCAACAAGCAAAGGGCATCTGCAGACTGGAAGCTGCCGATGACAGCAATGAAGGGCTGACCAGGCGTGCACGTCCATTGATAAAGTGTAAAGAACTGGCCATGACCGGCTGTTGACAAGGCTCTAGTGCCGTGCAAAACGATGGCCAGACGAGCTCGAAACCTGTAGTTAGGCGATATTGGCCTACAAACTTCATCCCAAAGCAAGGCACTGGCAAAATCTTTTGTTTTTCTGTGGGCTGGAGGGGAAACTTGACGTTAATGGGCTCTTGCTGCTACATAGAACTCTCAAGTTGTACCAAAGAACAGTCTAGGCGCGCTTCCAAAGTAACACGATCCATAAAAGATGTAGAATCTCGCAGCTTTGGTTGAATCACATCACAGCGCTAGGACTATGGTTATCACAAAAAGGAGAAGTGAAGATGTAACAAACAAAAGCGCCAAGCTCTACCACCGCAACTTCACAGGGCAAAACAGTTATCAACGCTGGTCTTTAAATTTTTGGTCACACGAGCACAGCTTGTTCACAAGTCTTGGAACGTCAGCACAGTACCACTGTTCACAACGAACATCGTTTCTCTCCTGAAAACTAGATTGCTCTCAAGAAAATAGAATCGTACGGGCTAACCAGTGGCGAAGGCAAGAACCGAACACAGCGCGTAGTTCATACGTTTCCGTACGTACTTGGGGTCACTCAAGTAACGTGCCAAAACGCTGTCAATCCGAAATGTCGCACAGAACCCAACAGAGACACTGGAAAGGTCAGGCAAACCAACTGTTACCGGCACGAAAACACACATTGCAGGCTTCTCGAGTGCTAGTTGCCGTCGGTACACTGGCGCCGATCCCCGCTTAATAAACACACTGACACACAGGCTTCGCTGCGCTTCACCGTACACCACTGCACTGCCGCAGCTTTCCGCACTGCTTACACGCACCGAAAGAGCTGCCGTAATCACAACGCATCAAGTCAAACGCTGACGTAACTCATGCGAGAAGCGTTTGCTGAAAGTCGCACCAACCGATATGCTGCTTACGACGCCATGTTGTTTTCGACAACTGCGCAGCACGTAAGAGAGCTCTTAGAAAGTTCTTGCACTATTTTCACGGCGTGACAAAATTTGCTCTTATGTGCGAGGGGGGGTGATATGACGAACAGGACGGGCGTGCCAGATGAAAGAAGTGTTTTGGCAACGTCACGGAGTGAGCTGATGCAGAGGGTATTGCTTCACAATCAATCACAAGCTGTGCCTGTCGGCCAAGCCATTGTCTGCTCGCGTTTGTCGTCTGCTTCGATCAGAGCATGCGACTGGGGATTCGACTTCGCAACGCTATTATTCTCAGGTCAAGTGGTCGCTGCGTCGCACAAAATACATGTCGTTGGCTCGCTCTACCTTTGAATAATGTTCGTGCTTCAAGTTAAATGGCTGGTAATTATCGCAGAGGTGAATTCAGCCAAGGTTTGCTCCAGAATCTTAAAAGTTTGCATATTTCCGGTGTCATACAAAGTTACTAGGTTCATTTTATTCCGACTGCTTGCCATATTATCAAGGTCTATATCGGTGTTTGAACAGTGAAGGTGAAAATGCATGATTTGTTTGTAGTTCCATGCATAATCACGCACACCCCTAATACGCTTCGGTTTATAAAGTTCCAGATCATCCCAAAGTGTATCGACAGCTGTATTTCAGAGATTGCACCTATGAACAGTTAGAGCCGATGGAAGTACAATAGAGCACAAGCTTTATGAACCACTCACTAAAAAGTTCCTCTCATTTTTATTTCCAATAGCGTGCAAAGAATGTGCTCCCACTAACCTCTTTGGTGGTAATTTCCACCAATGAGGCAAGGATCTCGAGTCGCACTTTTAATTGGATGAGATGGGGGCAACACAACAACATAATAAATAAGGTCGATCCTATGCCATGCCGCGTTCGAATCCACCGACCTTTCACGTAGCACATTGGTTTTCATCCAACCACTAATCTTCACATGCATAATTTTACGCCATTGACGCCCAATAGAATTCTTCAATTACTACGGCTTCGAACTTATTGGACGACGGTGGTTGTTAACACCATACACTGCGTACAAGGGAAACAACACACGAAACTCAAAGCGCCGAAAGAAATAAAAACGCACCAGCAGTAGGCAGCCCTTCACGGGCGTGAATTAACTCAAAACCAGCCAGGGCACCAAATTATACCACCGTGGTGGCAGGTTCTAAATAGCCACATTGTTCCTAAGAGTGATCCGAACCACTCGTAGAATTTTCTCTCAGCCACGCTCTTTTTACGCGCAATTTTGCTTCGTGAATCTACTTACGCAACAAAATTTCTCTTGCGCAAAAATGTTTTCGTAAGTGAGTTTTGTGAATCCAGCCCGCGGTGCGTCGATTTATTGAGGACGTATTGTGCGATATATATATATATATATATATATATATATATATATATTATCCCGCATCGTATACTTTGCATTTGAAATCTGTTTAGTTTGATATAAAGCCGTAAGATCAGTCGCAACGAAATCTCGCGTGTATATGTCTGCATAAACAATTCTATATTTTTATTTCACAATATATGAATCTTTTGTGGCGGTTCTTACCACTGCTGTTCATTTGTTTGTTTCGAATTGCGTTGACTGTGTACCTTCAGTAGAAGCTCCAAATTTCGCGCCTTTTAAGTTCTACGTTTCTTGCTTTCTTAAAAATCTAATATTTCATGCTTTACGTAATCATATAGAATGTATCTAGATATTTTTTACATATTTCAATGTCATAACAACGCTTTTTATTCAGCATTAAGAAATAAAGATGCACTAATGTGGTGTGCATCCGCACGCCGATAACCATTTCACATTATTGGACGTGCTAACCGCTGCTCAAGTGATGACCGCCTCTTGAAGGGTTGTGTTTCAGTCGATTTCTCTCGTGTGTGAAGTGTGCTTGCGTTCTGTGTTCTTGTTTTGTGTTCTCCAAGTGTTGCTGATTACGAAGATGCGCTACACTCAAGCGAGGATGTGTGGCATCGTACCGTGGAGCACTCGCCAGGTATTTACCACATTGCTGCTGTCGGCGCTCTGTTACCACTGCGATCGCCACGTTTTCCGTACCATGTGCATGTTAAGTGAACTTTTGTGTACGTAGTGATCCTGTTTGTCTATGGCATTTAAGCAGGGTAAACGCAAGGTTGTGCGAACTTAATCATGGACGACTTTTTCTTTTGTATGGAGTGTGAAGCAGGGAGTGCATGCACACGCAGCGGGAATTCGGCGGCAGACTTGAGCTGAGTTGGGAAGGCGCCCGCCTCTGTCGGCGGTGGTGTTGGAGGGGGCCCTGCTGGTGAGGGACCACTTTTTTGCTTAATATATCTGGGGCGTTTTTTAGCTTTATAAGCGTTGATTACGGCTAGGGCGCGTAAGCCTGCCATATTTATTGTGCGCTATTGAAGTGAACGTGGCTACGGCAGTTTGATACGTTGTACATTTTATTTTAAACAGCTTCAGTATTGTTATCCGTTGCGACTACTATCAGCGAAGTTTTTTTCCTTGCGAGCGGTGAATGTATGCCGGTGTGTGCATCCACGCTGGCACGCGAAACTACCGTGATATACTTGAGTCGACGCGTGTTCGTGTGCAGAGTGTTGCATCGTCTTATGTAGGGCTCGAAAAGGTTGCCTTACGCTTAGGGGCTCATGCAGCCCATTTAGTAAAATTCGAACTTGCGGTATACATCTGCAACATAGATTACGTGATGCGGCCACAACCCGTGCACTTTAATGTTATTCGAAAAATGTGAACTGCATTTTCGAACGAATATTTCATGGCTAAATGTGACTGAATCGCTATCGCACCATCGACTTTACTCTGCTTGTTTCAAATATGTTTGGATTTTGTTAATTTGTTTTGGTTTATTAAATATTGTATACGCCTCGCCGACCTTGGTGTTGAAACCTTGCTAAACGTATTCCCCCCCCCCCCCGTTTTTTTAGGGGCGAAGCTCCTTATGGCTTGGCTTGGGCGTCCCTCGTATGTAACCACCAGTAGCACATACCTGAAATAGGTATAACACTTGACTTCCAAGGTGGTGCCAGTGAGAGATTTCTTCTGTGCGTTGTTTAACAATAAAAAATAGTGCTCAATGCACATGCCAATGACTGCTAATGGGGAATGAGAGACATGAGCATTCGGCTTTTAGTCAACGCGCACGCTGCGATCCCCATTAGCAGCCATTTGCATGTACAATGAGCACTATCGGACAAGAAAGGGATGCTACATTATACTGGCTGGGTGTAACCTCCTTAGCTTTAGAAAGGTTTAGCGAGCGTTGAGCCGCAGTGCCATGAATACAATGAACTTGTATATACCATGAATGAACTCAAGGTGGTTAAAAATGAGAAGTAGATACGAAGCGCAAGAAGTAAGAAAGTAATAGCCGAATTCTCCTGTCTCTCATTTCTCATTAGCAGCCATTGGCATGTAAATTGAGCCCTATCTGACAGGGAAAGGTTGCTACGTTATACTCGCTGGGCGTAACCTCCTTGGTTTTCGAAAGGTTTAGCGAGCGTTTGGTCGCAGTGCCATGAATACAGTGAACTAGAATATACCACGAACTCGAGGTGGTTAAAGGTTGGAAGTGGACCCAAAGCGCAGGCCGTAAGAAAGTGTGCGTGTGCCACCTCTCGTTTAGTCCTTGGAATGTCCGCTGGATGGTGGTGCTTCTATATGGGGAATATATGATAAAAAGATGCGAGATGTGGGGACTTGGAGTGTTGAATAGATGAACGAACGGACACACACACAGATGCATGGATGGACGCATGAACGGACGCAGGGGCGGATGCACGAAAGAACGCAGGGACGGGCGCACAAACAGACGCATGGACGGTCACACAGACGGACGCATGGACGGACGAATGCTTCGCCCCACTCTCCATCATTCACTCCGTGGATATGCTGCCATTTTTTTTCATTAGACAGCCTTTGATGCTTATGTGAGGGTTACTGCTTTTTTAGCCAACCAGAATCATTGAAAATAATGACGATAGCTTAGCAGCACTCGACACTAATTTATTGCCTATATTTTTCAAATAATAGTAATAATTCTTCCAATGCAAGCAGCCTGAAAAAAGCTATATTATGTGTATTTGAAATCAAATTCAATTTTTACTTTATATGTTACCTGCAATATATTACTTGATGAAAGTGCATACCACAGTGTGGGTGTTGTGGTATCATTAAATTTGCGTGTCAACGCACTATTCGCGAGGGCAACTAAAGCATAGTTGTGACACAATTGCGATATGTGTATTGCGTAATATTTCACAAGGTTGCTACTGTGTTCGCCGAGAAACTCAAGAAAGGTTTTCTTGTAACATCTTTAGTTTGTGTACATTCTGCTAGTTTAAGACACATTGTTGCAAATTATTTTAAATAGGCTCAAAAACTCAGTTTTGCCAGTAGACTGATGTCACTAAATTGTTTTTTCTGTGTTTCCATCGCACCCTAGGCATCCTCCTTGTGAAAGAATTTCAGACAAGTCTGTCGCCAATGGTAGCTCGTGGAAAAGCTGGCTGCAGATGTACAGCAGTTGCGCATGACTTTTCTTTCCAATAAAAAAGGAACTTCACAGAGCCACCTTGTTGCTTGTATTCAAGTAGCTCGCATGTTCAGGATGCCCAAAATTAAGCCCTTTGTTTTCATTTTAAAAAGTCAGTGCTGTAAGCTATGTATGTAAGAGCCACCTCTGCAGATAGCTATGTGTTTTGGGGAGACACAATGTGCAAAAATAATTATTAGTGTCAGTCATGCCATTGCATGAGATTCAATATTGAACTTAATAAAGACTGCAGCAGGCCCCCATTCATGTAATAAAAATCTAGACCAGACACACTTATACATAGGTACAAAGGATTATTGCATGCCTGTGCTTAGATGACTTGCAAGAAAATTTAGTTGCGGCTTGTAAGAAATTTTAGTTGCGGCTGGAGAGTAAGGACTAGCACACAGCTACTGCTCCTCGATGGGCCGCATATAATGTGATGATGGGTCGAAGCCATTGGCAAACAGTATAATGGTTACCCTTTTACTACCGGCTGGATAGCTAGCAGAGACTGCTTGTCCTACCAGCTAGTTATATTTGGCTGATTTTCACTGCCTTGCATGTGTAAATATGGAAAACACAATTAGACTTCGGATTGGGATATCTCGCAGCATAGATATGTTCGATGAATTTTTCCGAGTAGCATTGTGTAGAAACACGACTGACACAAACTTTTTTTGGCAAAACCAGCCACTTATTGTTGCCACCAAAATTTTGTTATTCTTAGTTTATTAGGCTGCTGACAGCATTATTGTCTTACTTCGTGTCCCCCTGGACACATAATTTATCTACAAAGACAGTTTCTATTGCTAGAGCTGAATTTTAATGCAAGCACAAAGCACATCTCTGAAAGTGTCAGCGCTGCTCTTTAAGATTTTACAGCATATCTTTCTTTGAAAATCTACTTAGTAAGGAGTCCTGAAGACTTGTATGTCATGTTTTAATTTTTGTGTTATGTGCAACTAGTCCCTTTTGAAATTGAACTTTTTTCGTTGTGATAAGGATATAGTAGATCAATGATTTTGTTTCACTTTTATATTAACTAAATATTTTATTTTAATATGTTCTTGTAACCTTAGTTCATCATCTTCTGGAATTTAAGGCCATTGTGCAATTAAGTGATTTCCTACAGTCATACTTAATCATACCTAACAATGCCGATGCCTAGCCATGTGTGATATGTTACAGTGATACATGAACATGTTTGACATCGTTAATGATAATTGACAGAAGGCATTCTGAAATATTATTATTTAGGTCCGTGGAATAAAGGGGGAATGGTGACATGTTTTAAACTACATAGTCATATTAGCTAGCTTTATTTGGTGGGATATGTAATAAGAATATTATTTGCTGAGTTTCACGTGTTCAAAACCACAATACGTGATTATCAGGGATGCCATAGTGAAGGACTTCAGAAATTTTGACTGCCTGGGAAGTGTACCCATCTGAGCAGACGGGTCTCAAGCCTTTCTTTTTTTTATGTAAATTGTAGCCACCACAGTGGGGGTTTGATTCTGCGGCCTTCAGTTCAGCAGTCAAGGGTTACATTGACCGCGCTGCTGGTTGTGAGTTGTAGTGTTGCTTTGAATATTGGATGTAAGTGCCGTAGCTTGGTGCCAACCATATATATCTGCTGGTGCACTGGTGGCGTTTGTCACATTCGCAATTTACTATCACGTCACATTCCTAATTTATTGCAATATTTATTCATTGCCACGTGAGTTAGTTTTGATGTTATGATTGTTCCGTATTTTATACTCTGTAAGGCTGCATACATTTGTTATTAGCCCATAGAGGCCAACAAGTCACTGTGACATACTTTACATGTTATACAACAGATGGTTGATTTGGGTTTGCAACGCTAAGTATACTCTCCATATTATCTTGAATGCTCTGAAAAAAAAAACTGCTGGTAAGAAATTACTGTCGTCATGAGTTCCTTACGTAAAACTTTTGTGTTTTTGAGAAATAGATGTACTCTCAATTACCTAGAAAAATGCTGAAAAAGTAAGAACTTTAATTATGATAATGATAAGATCAAGCTTCATTGGGTCAAGGCTGATCTTTTAATCTTATTTTTCTTGAACTACCAGCTGATGTACAATGCCTGTTCCAGTACTGTCTGTAAAATGCTCTAAACTGTACAGTGTAAATGGAAACAAATAGGCGATTTTGCAGTTTCACATGTTTGGTGATATACATTCCACTTATAACAGCCTCCATTATGCAGCTCCATACAAGCTATCAATGGGCCTAATTTCTGGTCTGCATAAAAGTAGGCTGCTTATAGGACATACACACACTTGAGTAGACGTAAACATGGTGGAAAAATTAGGACAGTTGGAAGACATAACAGACGGGTACATATCGAATACATACAGGACGGTCACAGGTGGGGGTCACACATGACGGAGGCTATGAGGAGACAGAAAGTCTGCGGCCAAATCATTACATCTTGACGACATACAGCTAGGAGGCATCTTCATGCTGCCTCGGGGAACAATACAGTACACTTGCAAGACATCTCCAGTTTCTTAAGAAGGGTGAACTTCTGGTTTTCAGTTCTTATGAATAAAGCATGTTTGAGTACTATAATGTGTATACACAAAAGCTCGATATTTAAACAAGAAAAAATGTGATGGCATAAGTCACGACATTTTTCAATTCATTGCAGTTGCATTATAGCAGTTTGCAATGCATAGAAACATGTTCTTTTGTATGAATAAATAAATGTCACAAAGTGCTGAATGATGCAAGTATTACTATAGTCGGTAAGTTCTCATGGGAAGTGGTGTGCAAACTCCATCTGATATCTATTGGGTAAATTACCGACCATTATTGGACACATAGTTGGATGTTCATTTTTATTTACAATGGTCGATTGGTGCAGCTGGTCATATAGATAGAAGAGGTGCGGTGCAAACACAAACACGGGAACAAATAAAACACAAATGATGTTTGTTATGTCTCGTTGCCACATAGAAGTGAACGAGACAAGACAAACATCATTTGTGTTTTGTTTGTTCTTGTGTTTGCACCGAGCCTCCTCTATCATATTTGACCACCTGCACCAATCAAGCATTATAAATAAAAATGAATGATCGACTAGGCGTCCACTAATGGTCTGTGATTTACCCAATGCTAATTTAGGGGAGATTAAGTAATGAAAACAATCATGCAATAAAAAGGCCTATAAATATGTTGAACACCCACATATCCGTCCTGGACACCCGAAGCATTCCCACTGGATTGCCAAATAGTATGCGCCTTAGAGTCCTGCGCATGTACACTGGACGCTGATTGACGATTTGCAGACAACCGAGACATCCGGAAGTGGTTGTTCAGTGGACGTCCATCGGTGTTTAACCCTTCCAGCCCTGGATTTTTTATTTTGGCAAGATGCACTTTTTGTGCGTGTTTTTCTTGTACTTAGGACCTCTGAAGACCAGAAACAAAAAAAATTGAGCTACTAATACAAGCATTTTTGGATTAATTAACGTGGCATCAAAGTAAGTGATTAGGGCCCAGTGATTGGAAAATAAAAATTGGCTTCTTTTTTCCTGCTAATCAATGGTGTACCCAAACTGGAAACCAACGTCTTACTTTTCAGCCTAATACTCAATGAAACAGCTTTGGTACATTGTCCCAAAAATGGCACTAACCCGCCTCAACTTACGCGCCTCCGCTTCACGGAAGAGCTCGGTCGCGCTTCTTCTTTGTGGCTGCTACCTCCACAAACGTGCCGCAATATTGGTGTCAATTGCAGTGGGAATTATTGAAGAACTATGCCCCCAAGAATGAGTAGTATTGGTTACGTTTCCGAGATACTAGGGGATATGTTGTGTGGTGGTGTCAATTGACACCGCCAGTACCGAAAGGAATAAATGCCCATTGGGATGTCTGAAAGAGGCGCAGAAATGCAAAATACTAAGATACGTGTTTACAGTCTATTAATGAAGTTAGCTGTCTTGTGCTGTAACGATGGAAGGTGGACCTATGCAAAATAAGCTTGCCTATCTCTCTCTGGACCTATACAAAGTTTGTTGCTCTTCACGATACCCCAATGAGATTACTCACATTTTCTGAGTAGGGGGACTGGGCAGAGCCATTGTGCCTTCGAAGATGAAATTACATTTGCGGGACTGACAATTTGAGATGCTAATATACGGCTGAATACAATGAATTTCAATGCTCTCTGAAGCACGCGTGTACTTATCAACCAGTCCCGTAAATGTGCATGTGTGAGCTGCATAAAAAAAAATTCAGATCGAAACGCTTTCACAACAGTTCTATTAACTATTGGCGTGCCTCTGATAATATTTTTCATTGCCCACTGCAGACCCCTGTGACCTTTTCTGCACGGGGGAACAAATGTCAATATAAGGTGCGGAAAACACAACCTTCACCCCGCATCGCTTCCCAACGTTCTCACAGACTGTGCGGCTTTTGTACACTCGTAATAACTGCAGTATTCCTGTATTCCTGGTTTCTTCACGGGTAGAGAACGTCCACATTCCTTCTGTTTTTACAATGCGAATGCGCTGTCCACAAACCAATGCAGTATGATACGCAAACTTCCTTGCTTTCATGAGGTGGTCCATTTACAGCTGAAACTATTGCATGGGCAATGTGCGCAAGTTTCGTTCTTCTTCTTTTTTCCTCAATGCGAGCGTATACATGACATCAATATTTCTTGTTCGACCATACTCGAGTGCGCTGACATAAAATCCAACACTGGTTTCACTGAATGCGGAGTATACTGCAAGCAAACATCCATAAACGAGATAAAACGGTGAGTAGCCGGTTGTGCGCTGAACAGTGGTGTTGCAGGTGAAAGTGGGGAACCGTATAAGTTTACCCAGTTTTTGTGATCCGATTGAGTGTACACGGCGATCATGTTAGCAAGGTTTCGATGAATAGGACCGTTTGTTTGAGGATGGTAGCTAGACACCGTATTGTGTGTATAGTGCCAGAAACGCGTAGAGCTTCACCTAAACGCAGTGATAAAAACACCTTTCCACGGTAGCTTAGAAGTACGCTAGCAGCATTATGATGTACAAAAATGGCCTGCAGGACGAATTTAGCAACTTCCTATGCTGAATCAGTAACTACTGAAGTTGTCTCGACGTAGTGTGTCCGATGGTCTACGGCGGTGACTATTCATCTATTGCCAGCGCTAGTAACGGAAAGGGCCCATAAAGATTGACACTGACGGCCTCTAAAGGTGTTGTAGGGCATATACGTCATTGGCTGTAATTGACCGGCCCTAGAGATGTCGGGAGTTTGCGAAGTTGGCGCAGAGAGCAGGAATCCACGTACCTCGCTATGCTGGTAGAAAGGCCAGGCCAATAAAAGTGCCTTCGAATGCGGTCATGGGTTTTGTGAAGGCCGAGGTGGCCAGCAGTCATATTGATGTTAATGGCGTTAAGTACATGATGTCGAAGAGAGCGTGGCAGAAGAGGTACTCAGCGTTGACCGTCAGGATGATAATTGTGACAATACAGCACACCACCCTGAAGCCTAAAGTGCTCGAGTTGTTGAAGAATCCGTGCAATGGATGGACGCGTAGCTCCTGAGAGGTGCTCTATAATTCGCCGACAATACGGGTCAGCCTGCTGGCGAGAACTGCAGGGTTATTCATCGTCGATTGGCGGTTGGTACAGCGAGGCGAGCAAGGCAACAGAACTGGGAGTCACGTCTGCACTGGTGTTGTTGGAGATCACAGCAGGAGTGTCGAACGGAGCCGTAGGTAGTGGGCAACGAGAAAGAGCGTTAGCGCCTTGATTTGTTTGCCAGATTTACAAATAATCTCAAACTGATACTCCTGTAAGCGTAAAATCCTACGAACCAAGCGTCCAGACAAGTTCTACATTGTAGAAAGCCAGCATAAGGATTGGCGGTCCGTTACGATGGTGAATTGATAGCCTTACAGATAAGGACGGAACTTCTGTATGGAGACTAAACCACAGTGAGGCACTCCTTCTCAGCGATAGTATAGTTCTTCTCGGTAGCAATAAGCACTCGGCTAGCGTATCCGACGACCCTTTCCCGTCCAGAGCCATCGCGTTGGGGGAGAAGTGCACTTATAAAAAAGCCTTTGCTGACTTGAAGACAAAACAGGGGGCATTAGTGCAAACTGTTGCTGCTTTAACGAGTAGGTTGTCAGCGGTAGAAGATTTCGTTGAGTCGTGTGACGTTCTGTAGTAGTCAGCGATGTGTCACGTCTAATCGCTGAAACTGTAGAGGTGAAAGGCCGCGCACTTAGTACCTTACTGGACGATCTTGAAGACAGGTGAAGACGAGAGAACCTATTGTTTTTTGGTATATTGGACAGCTCTAATGATACGTAGGCTCAGTCTGAAAGCCATGTTCGTGATATACTGTCCCGACACCTTGACATGCACATTTCTGACTCCAAAGTTTTCTCGAGCACATAGGTTAAGAAGTTACGCCGCTAAAAAGGCTCGGCCAATTATCGTCAAATTTTTATCATCTAAGCTTAGAGACGCTATCCTAACACAGCGACAAAAGTTAAAAAAAACTGGTGTATCAGCTAGCAAAGATTTTTGCAAAAGCATGCGAAGCTCAAGGAGAAAATTACCAGCATTCGCTAAGGCAGCCAAAGAACCGTATTTGCTACGCATTAATAAAGTGATCATGAACGAAAAAAACTTAAGTTTACTGCACAGAAAGCGATACCGTTTGCGAAATCAATACACCACAAGCTCGAGGCAAAGAACCCTCTGTGTTTTTATATGCTGACACTTCTAACACTTCATAGCAACGCCTATCTCGTTGCTGCTCAGGAAATGCCTCTTTTCTCTTTTCTAATGTATGCAGCATCCTGAACAAACGCGTTGAACTGTCTTTTGCTACTGATTCCTGTTCCACTGACATTGTTGGTGTGACAGAGAAATGGCTTTCTGCAAAAGTAGAAATGAAGAAATCTTGTATTTTTATAAGCACTACAAATTTTACCGATGCGACTGGGATTATCGGTCTGGTGGGGGTTCTCTGCTGGCTGTTGATGATAATCTTGCTTCTCACATTATTCCTGTCATATCTTCACTTGAACTTGTCTGTGTCTGCTTGCTTATTGATTCTCGCGAAATGACACTTTGTATTTCCTATAGGTCACCAAGTGCATCAACATCCATTTGCAATGACCTGTACGATGTTGTCAATCAGCTGTTTATCAGGTACCCAAGATCACCCTTGTTCGTTCTCGGCGATTTCAGCTTTTCCGACATTATGTAAGAAAAAGACCCGATTATATGAAATCACAACTCAATTGAAAGTAGAGAACTTTTGAATTTTTGTCACGATTTTAACTTTGCGCAGCTTGTTGACTTTCGCACTGGCGTTACTCCCTCTTCCGCTAGCATATTAGACCTAGCACTCACCACTAGACAAGATCTAGCTGCACCCCTCACTCATCTACTGGGAATTGGTGACCATTCTATAATTATTTCACAATAACAGCACGGGTTTCCGTCAAAAAACAAAGAAAATATTCAAGACTATAGCAACGCAGAATTTGACGAAATAAATACAGAGTTCCAATCTTTTGTTGACCTATTCTTTGCTGGTTTTGAGGAGCAATTGGTTGAACAGAACTGGAAAGAATATAAGAGCAAACTGCTAGGTCTAATATACAGATTTGTACCCAAGAGGAAAGTTTCATCTAACCCTCATTCTCCGTGGTTCTATAGCACCTTGAAACGCATGTGCAATAAAAAGAAACGGCTATTCAGACGCGCGAAATCAACAGCCAGAACAGACCATTGGTCTTACTATCAGGCATTTAACAGAGAATTTTTTACTGCGCTTTCGAAAGCCAAAAAGTATTTTTCAATGAAATTCTTGCTTCGCTGTTGCGCTCTAATCCACGTAAGTTTTGGAGCATCGTTAGTGGAACTAAAACACGAGATGTCCAATTATTCTAGTCGGATGCTACTGACGCTTTTAGCGACTGCTGCAACGTTCTGAGAAAGGTCTTTGCTGCACACTGTCATAACAGCATCCCCACTATGTTTCCACATTCAATAAGTGTAGATTTTTGCTAACGGACTTCATTATTGTTGATGCAGTTGGTGTCGAAAGACTCATTGTAAACTCGAAAGTGTCATGATCGGCTGGTCCAGATTGCATTTTGTCAAAAATGTTGAAGTGCACCCAAGTTCACTCTTCTATATTATTGTCAAAAAGTTTCGAACACTAATTACAGACGTCCACGCTGCCATCCGACTGGAAGGCTGGGAAAGTGGTCCCTGCGCATAAGTCTGCTGATGTTCATTCCCCCAATAACTACTGGCCCATATCGCTGACATCCATTCCAGTGAAATCTTAGAGCATATCATACAATCACACCTCATCGAATTTCTTGAATCTGATTCCTTCTTTAGCATTTTCAGCGTGGGTTCCGAAAAACAGTTTGATGCGAAACACAGCTGCTGTGTTTCACTAACAACTTGTTTGTTAACGCAGATCTTGAATTTGACACTGACTACATATTCTTAGATTTTGCAAAAACATTTCACTCCGTTTCGCATGAACTACTCATATTCAAACTTACTCAGCTGAGCATTGACCCCAATGTACTTACATGGAGTAAGGAATTCCTCTATAACCACAGCCAGTACATGACAGGTAATCATTTTTGTTCACCTCATTCTGCAATAACATCTGGTGTACCTAAGGGTCCATTTTAGGCTCGTTGCATTTCTTAATTTACATTAACGATCTTCCTTCTTGTGTTTTTTCCTCTTCTGCGTAATTCTTCATAGAAGACTGTGTCCTCTACCAGAAAGTAACCAGTTATGTGGATCATCTCAACCTTCAACGTGACCTAGATAGCGTATTCACATGGTGTAACACATGGTTCATGACACTTAATATATATCGGAATGCAAGAGCATGCAAGTTTCACGCCACACTACCACCAACTGTCTGCGTACTTATTCTCTCAATAACATTCCAGTAGCATCTGCGGACACTTATAAATACCTTGGTGTTCGCGTATATTCTAATCTTTTTTGGAATAAACACACGGAATATGTGAATAACACCGCTAACCGCATGCTTGGTTATCTGGGCCGTAACTTTTCCTCTGTTCCATCGTCACTCAGGTTCATCATCATCAACCTGACTACGTCCACTGCAGGACAAAGGCCTCTCCCATGTTCCGCCAGTTAACCCGGTCCTGTGCTTGCTGCTGCCAATTTATACCCGCAAACTTCTTAATCTCATCTGCCCACCTAACCTTCTGTCTCCCCCTAACCCGCTTCCCTTCTCTGGGAATCCAGTCAGTTACCCTTAATGACCAGCGGTTATCCTGTCTACGCGCTACATGCCCTGCCCATGTCCATTTCTTCTTCTTGATTTCAGCTATGATATCCTTAACCCCCGTTTGTTCCCTAATCCACTCTGCTCTCTTCTTGTCTCTTAAGCTTACACCTACCATTTTTCTTTCCATTGCTCGCTGCGTCGTCCTCAATTTAAGCTGAACCCTCTTTGTAAGTCTCCAGGTTTCTGCTCCGTAGCTAAGTACCGGCAAGATACAGCTGTTATATACCTTCCTCTTGAGGGACAGTGGCAATCTACTTGTCATAATTTGAGAGTGCCTGCCGAATGTGCTCCACCCCATTCTTATTCTTCTAGTTACTTCAATCTCGTGGTTCGGCTCTGCGGTTATTACCTGCCCTAAGTACACATAGTCTTTTACAACTTCAAGTGCACTATTACCTATCTCGAAGCGCTGCTCCTTGCCAAGGTTGTTGTACATTACTTTAGTTTTCTGCAGATTAATTTTAAGACCCACCTTTCTGCTCTCCTTGTCTAACTCCGTAATCATGAGTTGCAATTCGTCCCCCGAGTTACTCAGCAATGCAATGTCATCGGCGAAGCGCAGGTTACTAAGGTATTCTCCATTGACTCTTATCCCTAACTGTTCCCATTCTAGGCTTCTGAAGACCTCCTGTAAGCACGCGGTAAATAGCATTGGGGAAATCGTGTCCCCCTGCCTTACACCCTTCTTGATTGGTATTCTGTTGCTTTCTTTATGAAGCACTATAGTAGCAGTTGATCCCCTGTAGATTTCTTCCAGAATGTTTATATATACTTCATCTACGCCCTGATTTCGCAGTGTTTGCATGACGGCTGATATTTCTACTGAATCAAACGCCTTCTCGTAATCTATGAAGGCTATGTATAGTGGTTGGTTATACTCTGAGCATTTCTCTATTACCTGATTGATAGTATGAATGTGGTCAATTGTTGAGTAGCCTGTTCGGAATCCTGCTTGTTCCTTTGGTTGATTGAATTCTAATGTTTTCTTTACTCTGTTAGCAATTACCTTTGTAAATAGCTTGTATACTACAGAGAGCAAGCTGATCGGCCTGTAATTCTTCAAGTCCTTGTCATCTCCTTTCTTATGTATTAAGATGATGTTAGCGTTTTTCCAAGACTCTGGTACACTTCCCGTCAGGAGACACCTCGTAAACAGGGTGGCTAGTCACTCAGGTTAACGTTGTATAAAACATTGGTCAGATACAAAGTATAATATACATGCGCCATATGGAACCCAACTCATGCCATTATAATTCAATCTATCGAAGCCAGTCAGAATCACGCAGCGCGTTTCATCTTATCGAATTATTCACGTCATTCCAGTGTCACATACACTAAGAGCATCCTAAACCTGCCTGATCTTTGATCGCACCGCAAATATTTCCGCCTTATTATTTTTCACAAAATCTATCATTATTACAGCCATTTCAAGGACGCCCCCTTTCATCCGCCTCGATTCATATAACCAACGACCGACCATCGCTTTAAGTGGACTTACCATCCTGTCGCATGAGGCTGAACGACGATTCAATTGTGCCATGGACAAGCACTGCCTAGAACCACCTTCCCGCCCCCATTGACTGTATAACGAACCTAAAGGACTTCAAGCTCGCCGTACACAATGTCCTGTAAATTTTTTCCCGTTTTTGTGTCTTTTTATTTTATTTAAACTGCACTCATGATTGTGTACACCACTTCTTTCTGTAGCGCATCCTAGCCTTGAAAGTACCTTTATTAAATAAAAAGGTAAATAAATAAATAAATAAATAAATACTGCAACCACTGCCGTCATAGTGCAGGAGTATCGGGATAGTCTCATCAAAATGGCAGAGTACAGACTCTGACGTGAGAACTTTCTTTAATAGGTCAAACGCCGACTGACATTCTTCATACCACACAAAAGGTGCTTTAGAAGCACGAAGTTTGTGGAGTGGTGCAGCTATTGAAGCAAAATTTCTCATGAAACGATAAAAATAGGTTGCGAGGTTAAGAAAACTTCGCAAATCCTTAGGCCTTCTGTGGCAGGCAAGCGAAGTACGGCAGCGATATTTTCGGGGTCATGACGAATTCCGTCCTTGCTCACGACATGACCGAGAACCTTGATGAATTTGGTGGCAAAACGGCGTTTATTGGTGTTGAGCTGCAGACCCAGGCCAGCTAGGCATGTTAGGACGTCATCCAAGCGCCTCAGATGCTGAGAAAACGTTGATAAAAAGATGATAATGCCATCAAGGTAGCAGAGACATATCTTCCAATTCAGACCACGCAGGACGGTGTCAATCATGCGTTCAAACGTCGCGGGCGCAGTGTAGAGCCCGAAAGGCATCACGTTAAATTCGTATAGGCCATCGGGGGTCGCAAATACCATTTCTTTTATCGTCGTAGTGCGTAAGTATTTGCCAATATCTCGAACGAACGCAAATCAAGGCTTGAAAAGAATTCGGTACCTTGCAGTGAATCAAGGGCGTCGTCAATGCGGTGCATGGGGTATACGTACTTGCAGATGATCTTGTTAAGTGCCCAGTAATTGACGGAAAAGCGCATGGAGCCATGTTTTTTTGTACCAAAATAACAGGGGATGATCAAGGGCTAGCTGATGGACGAATTATTTCTCGTTGGAGCATGGCAGCGACGTTTTGCTCAATTCCCAGGATATTGGCAAGTGCGGTGAAAAGGGCTGATTGAAATTGATGACCGCAATCAGTGGTGATGACAGAAGAGCCTCCGAAGCGCGACACCTAGCCATTTGTGAAAGCCTTGGCAACTGTTGGTGCTGTAATGTCGGAAATTGGAAACGCTTCCTACCAGCTGGTGAAGTGGTCCACGCATATCATCAGGTAGCAGGCTTCTTGCGATGACGGAAGAGGGCCGATGATGTCGAGATGGACGTGGGAAAACCTTGCCTCTGGAGGCCAAAAGGGGAATGTTACTGTGACTGTGTAACGGTGAACTTCAACCCACTGGCACTCAAGGAAGATTCGCACCCAGCGTCGGACATCAGCATCGACGCTTGGCCAAAGGAAACGAGATGTAACTAGCTTTTTGGTCGCACGAATACCAGGCTGACTCATGTTGTGCAATTGATCAAAAATTGCACGACGAAAAGCTGAAGGCACGAAGGCCCGAGGGACACCACTAGACATTTACCACGTTATTATTGAGGTAGAAAATGAAAGCAGCCACTCAGTGAAACATAGAGACATGGAAAAAGAACGAAGACGATGCAGCTCAGAATTGTTGCTTTGGGCAGCTGCTAGCTCTTCCATGTCTAGTGGTGGCTCGGTCAACTAGGCATCGATGCGGGATAGTGCATCAGCTGGAGCACTTTCCTGCCCATGTACGTGGCTGATATCCACAGTCAACTCGAAAAGAAAGCATGGTTGACGGACCTCCCGTGCAGTATAATTGCTGTGATTGCGATGAAAGGCAAACGTAAGGGGCTTGTGGTCTGTAACGACGTAAAAGATCCTGCCCTCCAACAAATGACGAAAATTTTTGATGGCGAGGTATACCGCGAGGCGTTCTCGGGCAAATGTACTGTATTTTGCCTCCAGTGGCTTCAGTGTCTGCGAGAAAAAAAACCAAGGGGCTGCCAACCGGATACATGCTGCTCGAGAACAGCGCCAACGGCCACGCTTGATGCATCCGTGATGAGACGAATCAGGGCATCAGGGACGGGATGTATGAGCATGGTGGCGTATGCCAGAGCTTTCTTGGCAGTGTGGACGGCAGATGCAGAGTCCTTGGTCTACTCCAGTGGCGCTGCTGGTTCTTTCTTTTTAACCAATAGGTCGGTCAATGGCTTTAAGAATGGGGCACACTTTGGAGTTTTGTAGGCCGAAGTCGGGGTGGAAAGTCTAGAATAGCTTTCACTTTGCTGACGAGTTGTTGGATACCCTTTGGAGTGACAAGGTGGCCTAAGAACTCTACTGTAGCGACGCCGAAGAGGCACTTATTGCGAATAATTACGAAGCCGTAATCACCCAGGCGGTAAAACAGGGTGTACAGGTGGGTTTCGTGCTCAGGGCTGGATAAGCTTGCTACAAGGTCATCAAGGTAGGCAAATACGAAATCAAGACTTCGCGTAACCTCGTTGATAGTGTGCTGAAAGGACTGTGCAGATTTGCGCAATCCAAAAGGCATCCTCACATATTCAAACAGACCGAATGGGGTGGTGATGGCCGTCTTCGGAATGTCGGCGGGTTCTACAGGAATCTGATGGTGAGCCTTCATTAATCAATCTTAGAGAAGATTGTGCACCCAGCCAAGTTTGATGTGAAATCCTGTATGTGAGGAAGTGGATAGCGGTCTGGTAAGGTATGGGAATCGAGAGCGCGGTAATCCCCACATGGTCTCCAGTCGCCAGGATCTTTCTTCGGCACCATGTGGAGTAGCGATGGCCACTTGCTGGAGGAAGGCCGCACAATGCCGAGTTCAAGCATGTGCTCGAATTCACGGCGGGCGATGGCGAAGCATTGTCCAGATAGTCGACGGGGTCGTGTAAAAATGGGAGGTCCAGTGGTCACAATGTGGTGAGTGATGAAATGCTTCACCGGTGACACTGTGGTGTGCGGTTTCTTGATGCTGGGAAAGTCAGTGAGTATTTTTGCATACGGCGAAGTAGGTGTGGGAGCTTACAGTCCTGTTGGCGAGGTAGTACAGAGTACACCGTTGATGGAGATGTGGGTGTTGAAATCAATGAGGCGATGAGTGTGCATGTCCACAGCAAGGTTAAAAAAACTGAGGAAGTCAGCTCCAAGAACGGCTTGCGAGACGTCAGCGAGGACGAAAATCCAGCGGAACGAACGGCATAGTCCAAGGTCAAGTGTAATAGAGCGTTGGCCGTATGTGTGAATGGCGGAATTGCTGATCACTTGGAGTGGGCAGGTCTGTTCGTTGCGACTGCGATCTGCACACGTGGCCTGGATGACACTAACCTTGGCTCTAGTGTCCATTAGGAAGCAAGCGCCAGTGATCCTATTAGAAGCATAGAAAAGTCAGCATGATTTTCGACCTGTACCACTTGCCGCCGTTAGTGGCCGGTCGTTGAATTTCTCGACCAGGAGCACGGGCGAGTGCACTTGCGAGCAGAGGCACCGAATCGACGGTGGTACCAGCACACGGTTGAGGATCAGACGTCCCGCGGCGCGTCGGTTGGCCAAAGTTCCGGAGAAAGTGGGGGCGTGGGGGAGAAACTGTATTTGGAACCTGAGTTGCGGTCGACGATGCGCAGGCACAAAGTCATCGAGGCACCTGACAAGGGTGTCCAAACGGTTCTCGATGCTCGCGAGTGCCGCAAGCATCTGCAGCGGTGGCCGGTGGCGGTGTGGTAACGGCGTTGAGGTTATGTGCCCGCGAGTATTCCACCACTCGGTCAGCCATTTCAACGAGTGTGTCTACTGGGAACTCTCTTGCAGCTACGAGGACCGGGACCATGCTCCGCATTAAGTGCTCGAGGAACAACTCACGTAACAGCTTCTCTTCTTGTGGGGCGGAGGGGCTGCCAAGAAGCTGGCGCATGCATCGCAGGAGCTAAGATGGGTGACGGTCATCGAGCTCTGTAGCCGTGATGAGATGTTGGAGTCTGCTGTGTTTGGACTCAGATTTGCGGGAAATGGTAGCTGCCTTACGTGTTGTAGAATGGCCCGGGTGCGACGACGCTAAAATATCAGCTGAGTCGTCTGCTACGTCAGGAAGTAAGCAGGATACCAGATGCCAAGACCTGGACTGTTGGCTGGTGATTTGCCGTAGATGGAAGTGCGCCTCGACTTGCAGAAATTATGTGCAGGGGCTGTTGGGCCGAAATGGTGGCAGGTTGACATGATGAATCACAGCGACTGCAGCACCGCTAGGTCTGGTGTCTTCTTGGGCGTCAGGACTGGTAGGATTGGTGGTAAGGCCGGCGAGACCTATGCGGAATGATCGCGGCTGTGTGTTCTTTATCGGGTCACCATTAACTGTTGGAGCTAACGCGAAGAAGATCCAGCCCTGACAGCGTTCAGTTTTCAAACTGTTTTTTTTTTATTATTTCGCTGCACCCGCCGCGCGGCCCAATGCCAACTTCTTCTTCCTTGACGAGCGCCGCATTCTGGGGCGCTGCAGATAGATTAATTGATAAGGCTGTGCCCTTTAGCTTGGGTGGTGGCTACCGCCACCAAGTCGCAACACAGTCTACTGCAGTGCCCTCTGGCAGAACTTCCTCTGATGTTACATTCATAGCAATGACGAGCGTGGAGCCATGGAAAAAGCGTACCACACCTGACGCAAGGGCTATGCCTTTAGCGACGCAAGTCGATAAAGGGGACACCAAGACGTCACTGTTGGTCGATGTCCTTAGAGGGCAGGGTCACAATTTGCTCTTGATGTGGCGGTAGTTCGAGGTCTTTGGAAGCGAACAGGCGTAGTGGCTTGTGGGCGACTTCAATGGGCATGAATTCTGTATTAGTGAGGTGAAGAATTCGTTCACCGCCACATATGGCGGCTGGTGAATTAGCTGGTGAGAGCACCGGGTAAGTACAATGAACTGAATGTAATGAGGCATGCCTTCGATCAAAAACACGAGCAGTACAAAGAGCGAAATAGCGGATTGTTCTCCGGGGCTTCGACTAGAGTGGATCCATTATAAGGTATTTTAGGCGCTTGCACAAGTCGTATCTGATCACAGAAACTGTAGCACCGGTGTTCACCAAAGCATCTACTTCTTCCACTATAAGAGAAACCATGCTGAACGGGCGTGCTGGAGCAATATCACTCCTGCTGTTACACCCAGTTTTTCCTCCGAAAACTGCATCTCTTAGTTTTCCAACTGGTTGTTAGTGGTAAACGACGCTGGCCGAAGGGAAGAGGAGAGACGAAAGGGCAACAGCGATTGGCATCGGCTTGAACGGTAGGTGTTCCGCGACTCAATCTATGCGGGTCGAGATGGAAACCACTGCTGTTCAGTTGAACCACACCGGGCGTAAAAATCCCACGGGAAGATCCCTGTTCGCGTATGTCGTACCACCGACGCTCGTCCGGCTGGCGCTTGCGGCAGAAGCGCGATATATAGCCATGGTATCCACAGTAAAAGAATGTTGGGCTAGACGGGCGCCAAGACGGGTAGTAGAAGACGTTCGGCACACTGGGGTATAGCGCACTCAGGCGGCCAGATGGAGGGTCAGGTGGCATTAACCGGAAGTGGACCGGTGGTGCAGCAGCAACTGACGCGAACGATGGCAGCGGCAACGTAGAATTTACGTTGCGAGGAGGCGCGGCCTCAACTTGCGCGTACGTTGGCGGGCTGGGCGGAGGTGGCTGTAATTGCGCTGGGCCGCTGAATGATATTAGTTCCTCTCTACTGAAGTCACGTAAGGTTATACCAGAAGGTTGTGTGACAGATGTAGAAGGTGGTGAGAAGCCCACTGATTGGAGTTCTTTGCATATTATCTCCCGTACCATGTCATGCAGGTGCCGGTCTGCTGGGTGGTGTTCGCTATTGCCCTACTGCTGCCGAACAGAATCAAGTTCATCAAGACGCTGACACCTAGAGACGATGTCAGCGTCAGTAGAATGATTCTGGGCAACAAGGGCTTGTAGGTGGTGCTTTGGATGCCCTTCAGGTTGCGACACAGTTTGTCTGACTCGAACATCAAAGAATTTACGCGCCGTCAGAGCGCAAGAACATCCTCAATTTACGATGTGTACGACTCGCCGGGATGTTGTTGGCGAGTATCCAGGGTCCTCTTCGTGAGAGGGGATTGAACGGCAGGTGTGCAGAATACTTGGCGAAGCTGCTTCTTGAAGGCAGGCTAGTCGGTGAAGTCAATTTCATGGTTCAAGAGCCAATGTCTTGGCAACACCCGTGATATAAAGCGAGCCTCGGTGGGGCTTGTTAGAGTCACTCCAGTGATTAATTCCGCTTACTCGCTCATAGTTATCAAGCCAGTTCTCCACATCTTCGCCGCGGAGACCAGCAGAGATCGGAGGGTCGCGCTAGTGGTTGACGATGTAAGGAGGAGGTGCTTGCGGCGCAGGGATGGGAGCAGAACGGGCGTCCGCCCACTCACTCTGAGACACGCTGGTGGGCTGAGGGTCCAAACGGCGGCCTGAATGGAGCTCCAGTGAGTAGGCGTTGTGAGTGGTACTGGGAATCGTCAATGCACCTCCACCTCGTATGACGACTCAGTTGTAACGAGATTTATTGGCCATGAACTCGGGAACGAACAAGCGCAACGGACCCGAAGATGAAGCGCACGTTAAAAGACGATGATAGCCAGAACAGGTGACGATGATTGACTACTGTCCAGATGAGGATGACGTGCATAATAGATGCCTACAAGCAGTGGCATACCAATTTTTGCGTGAGTGGGAGGGCGCTGACTTAACTCACTCGTCAGACAATATTATATATATATATATAT
Source organism: Rhipicephalus annulatus (assembly GCA_013436015.1). Classification (NCBI taxonomy): domain Eukaryota; kingdom Metazoa; phylum Arthropoda; class Arachnida; order Ixodida; family Ixodidae; genus Rhipicephalus; species Rhipicephalus annulatus. The sequence continues at coordinate 631,391 of WOVY01010275.1, read as the reverse complement.
ATATATATATATATATATATATATATATATATATATATATATATATATATATATATATATTGTAAGGCAACCTTTTGGCTGCAAGGCACTTCTTTTACTTGCCGAGCTTCTGCCCCACAACACATGTCAGGCTGATAATGATGAGTATGTACATAAGATAAAATGTCGCGCATGATTAATGCGCGCAGTTATTCCCCAGCATGAAGTGAGATATTTCAAATACTTAAGAGATACATTCCTTCTATCGGCCTGGTGACTTTAGGCCGCTAACAACATTGTGTTTCTATAACAGCTAACGCATGCTTGACAATATTCCACCTGCTGAGAGCAAATGCTTGCAATTCATCTATTTTTGAACACTTGCAGTGAGAACTGAAGCTCATCTTAAGCATTAACAGCAATAAACTCAGCTACATTGCAAAACTCCTAGGAGGGATATGAATGCGCGATTGCTGATGTGTTTAGCACCGCTTGTTTCATTGCATGGCCTTTACCCTCTTTCAGCAGAGTGCCACAAAATATCACTCATAGAGCATGCAATTTGAGATGACCTTTTTTTCAGAGAAAGGAAGGGAATGTAAACTGAAATTATATGCACACAACCAACACTGATGCCCACCATGGAGTCATTCATGCATTTATGGAGGTCGCATCAAAATTATCTGCTAGTTACATGCCAAGCAGGGCACCGTTTATGGATACTTTTTCAGTGTTCGAACTCTTCCTTTCAAGGCAGGCGCGATTCGCTCCAAGGGAGTGTGAGGACGCTGCAGTTTAACTTTGCGCCAAGTAACCGGCTACTTCCCGCTGTCTTCACTGTGGCTGCAGTTTCATGCGTTCCATGCCTGCCTTCAGCCACACTTTTTTTCTGTGCGTAAGTATCGTCACATGGCTTGCTTCCACGGGCTTTTGAAGACAATTTGACGCCTAAAGTCACGAAGATACTCAGACGTCCACGACGTAGGAAACTCTGCTATTGTTGACATTGCGGGCATGATCTAAGCATTGACCACGCGTGGACGCATCAAGCGCGTGAGTACGTCTCCCAAGGTTACTTTTACTGTTGCTGTTATCCCGCGCGCCATAGCAGAGACCCTCAGGACATCATAACGACGTGTTTTGTGACCAGGCGCACCAGCGGGTAGAGGAAAATCCCCTAAAAACGCCACTCTCCACGCCGTCTGACCCGCGCTGTTAATGCAGAAGTGGAAAAGATCCATAGGGAAGTCTGGGAAAGACGCGCAAGGTGGAGGATGTTTACTTAAAAAAAAGCGACATCCTGAAGGCATATAGGCATATCATGAATGGAGAAGCCTAAACTGACCAAGGCACCTGGGCATCGAGGAGTGATAGAGTTCCTTGACTATTTCCGAAATTACCAGTGTAATCGTAATAAGCCGTAAAATAAAGGGTACCTGTACAACAACCAACTGCTGCTGCTTTGCGATCTGCCAGAATAATTTGCTAGCTCCAAATAAACGAAATTTGTTATTATGGGACGCGAATAGACGGCGAAGGTAAATGACATGTCTGAACACACTGATCATGATATGCGGGCCATATGAAACATGATTACATTATACGCTCATAGCATGTTCGCGGCCGGTTTACTAGCTCCACATATAACAAATTTGGTGTCAGGGGTGTGAACATACGACAAAAGTAAAAGGCACGCCCTAACTTGATAATCGTGATAGGCGTGTGAGGTAAGAAGCTAACATGTTACTCTCATAGCGTGCTCCAGGCCGTTTCGCTACCTTCACATATAACGAATTTGCTATTACGAGACGTGAACAGACGAAGATGGTAAATCGCATTTCCAAACATGATAGCCATGGCATGGAAGTCATTTTCGGCTGAACTTACGTCCACTTCGTAACGTTTAGCTCATTTTTGAAGTTGCGCATCAACCTTCCTCACTTGTGCTTCGCATATCATCGGTTTTCCCAGTACGAGAGATATACCATATTTTCGTGTCTGAGCATTTTAGAGCGATACTGTTTCGGAAGATCGCATAGGAATTTGTAAGGAAGAAAAAGATTATTTCGAGATTAGTGCCCTGAGTCTGACAGCAACGCAAGAGTAGAAGGAGGAGAAAGGAAGGGGGAAGAACAGGGAAGTTACAGCAAAACAAGACCAGGTATTGTCCTCACGAAAGGGCATTCCACAGGCCGAAAATTTCCCATGCTGGTTTAGAAAAACTGTGCCTGATAATGAATCACTCGTTTTTGCGTACCATCCCAACGGGACATTGAGAGTGACGGGTTCGGCGCAGCATGACTTAATTTCGGACATCGAAAGTGGTAGTGCAGCTTGATTGTTTTTTTTTCTGTTGGAACAAGGGGTTGGAAGATCAACGAAAGTTTATGTATATTTGTGCGCACGTTTCTATGTATGCGTTACATAAACACATGGGTCATCGCAAAACATTTCTATAGCGGGCGTTGAGGGAAAGAGGGCGAGAGGATAGATTTGAAGCCTCCTTATACCCTGGCAGTGCTGTCGATCCGAAACAGAGCTTGATAACTTTCAGAAGAGCAGGGTCGATTTCCCTAATGATGACACCACGGGACCCGCGTATTGCAGTACCTGGGCGGGAGGAGGGGGGAGTGCATTGTAGTCAAAGAAAGCATTCACTGAATAGACAAATTTGTTTTGAAGATATGGTTAGTATTGAGCCAACGTGGCTGAGTGGACGAGTTGGTACGACAGGATTCACATAAATAACAGCGCCATTAACGAGAGACAAGAAAGAAGAAAACAGACAACGGCACTGACCGGACAAGAAAAGCAAACTTTCGGCCATTGCACAGGGCGTAGACGTACATGGCGACGATGACACATGGCGGAACGATTGCAATGCCCAAAAGTTCTCTTTTTTTGTCCGGTCGGTGTCACTGTCTGTCTCCTTGTTTTCTTGTCCCTCGTTATTGGCAATGTTTTTTTATGTGAATCATGTCGTACTATCTTACCCAAGCAACCACGTTAGCTACTTTCATTTCTAGTACATTGGTCTCTTTTAATTGTTTCACCGTTCAGCTATGTGTCATCGTCGCCATGTACGTCTACGCCGTGTGCAGTGCCCGAATGTTCACTTTTCTTGTCCGGTCAGAGCCGCTGTCTGTCTCCTTCTTTTTTGTCCCTCGTAATTGGCGCTGTTTTTATGTGAATCATGTAGTATTGAGCAGTTCCGTTGATTAGCATCACCGATGTCAACGTGTTTTATAACCCCAAGAGACAAGCGTTAACCACAATCAGAGAAGAATCACCATGTTGGCCTTCAAGGGACACAAAAGAGCAGAACGAAAATCGCATATTAGTAAAGTACAATTTCACAATCCCGAAAAAACTACAGTAAGCACGACTCGAAACTTAGTAAGCGGGAGAACTAGCGAAAAAACAAAATGTGGGTGGCAACGCCATCTTGAACTTCTCACTCCAAACACCATAACGTGACAACTTCTAAAGGTGTGTACTGAGTCCGACGTAGCTTCGAATTGATGAAACAAGTACATTGTAATCTGTGGTTGTCATAAACTTATCAATGATATTTCACTATATTTCCTTGAGCCAATGCCTCAAAAATGCCGGAAATGCCTTTTAAAACTTCTCACGTTGGATCTGCAGATTCGGGCGCAAAGCTTAAAAATTTATTTAGATTTTCTACGCTAATTATACAATAGTAAAAAATATGGCAGTATAGTTCTCGTAGTGCAATTTGTAAATATAAATCAAGACAATGAGTCACTTTTAGATAACAAGGAATTCTGACGCCTTGCCAGGGTGCGTACAACGCCGTCCCTTAAGAGATCGCAAGGCACAACCAATCAGGCGAATTTTGCCTGAATGCAGTGAAACATGCGTGCTTGTACTGAACGTGAAAGTTGTGAAAAGGGCAGAGCAGTGAGTGCACAGTCGTTTAATGACGAGCTCAAGGAACGTGTGTTGAGTTGGTGGTTGGTGAGACATCATTATGTGAACCCTAACAGCGTTTGCGAACACGCAATGTAATGGATGCAGACAGGGTGCATGCAGCCCGTGAGCGTCGCAGACTCTCAGTCACCTGCGACCCAATCAGCGACGCTCGCTTTCACAGGCGAGCACGGGCGTTTCAGCCTTGCAGCCCGCTAAGCCTTCATGGCAGTATGGTATACCTTCAATCGTGATGCGTCCCATCTTCCTTTCCATCCTCACTTATCTTTCTTTCCATCCTCACTCTTGCTGCACATGGCGACGCTATACAGTTTGGTCTGAGTGACGCCATACTTGATTACACCATGCTGTATTCTCTCCTTCTCCCATTTTCCTTCCTGAGCCTCACTTCACTTTCGTGCTCCTATTCCTATGAGACCTGTGCTGTGATGCTTTGGGTCGCGAGACGCGTACATGAGCATGCTTTAGTCTCTGCCATTTTTCTTTCCTTTCTAGTCACACACACAGCATCCTTCCTCTACGTCACTTCTCTTTCCCACTTTATTGCCATTCGTGGTTGTGCTTTACGTGGTTTTGCCGGCCTTACTGTACGCGTGGCGCTGCTGCTCTCTACCCCCTCTCTTCCTCCTGTCCATCCTCCTCAACCGCACTTGCTCCTCTCGCCCCATTTTGAATGCCTCAGCTATACATTGTCTTGCTTCCGTGACGTCAATCGACGACATCAGATTGCAACATGTCCCTTTTCTCGTGTTCCTCCACTTCACATCCAGTCGCCTTCATATACATAGACGAGCTACACATGACTAGGCTATCCGTGAGATCGTCGCTGCGTGGCACGCGACAGTTCCGCCAGCATTAGGCCAACCTAGGACAGCATAGCGGACGAGGGCCTGAATTCTTAGGTGTTCCGCGCGTAAAGAAAGTGATGTATAGGGAACTAATAAATATAACTGTGTTCTGCACTAATGCGTTTATCAAAATTCAGCGCAGTCATTATTTCTTCGTAGCTGTCAACGCCTAACGTGGCGGAAAGACACAAAGTTTTTCTAGTTGATGTCGCGATTAGAATAGTTACGCATTTTTATTGTTATTTCTGCAGGCACCACCATCGCCTGCGTGGAACTGGTCCTTGCTACTTTTGATGTGACATTTATTGGTCTGATGGGTAGCCTTGTAATCGAAGGACACACCATGGCAGCGTCTAAATTGTTATAATTGAAAACAGCCCACAAAATTCTAATAATTAAATGACTCAACGTTACAGAGAAAGTTTGTCCATTTTTTACAAAACAGCTTATCATAAAGCAGTTTATAATAAAACAACAATAAAAACCGAAAATTGGGCCCTGTATCTGCATGTTAATCTGCAAATGTCGTTGAAAGACCATAGTCTTGCGTGTGGAGAGAGTGAACGGAACATCTATTTGATGTTCTGCGCAAGGAAATCGGTGAATAGTATTTTGAAGGCGCTGTTGTAGAATGCCTCGAGCGTGCAGCGGAGGTGAACAAGTGCATCAAATCACGTCACACTTTCAGTCCTGGTGCCATCTAGCAGTTTTCTTTGAAAAAACAAAAAACGCGTGCGCACGCCCATCTCAGAGGCATGCATTTCGGCGTGCGCACCCGTCTCAGAGGTGACTAGGTGTAGAAGGCAAGGCGATGGATAGCTGCCACCACCATGTCGTCTTAGCTAAGGTCCCTAGATGAAACAAGGTAGCGTCACTCATTGTTCTCGAGCCGTCCTCCTCACTCTCTCAATTACTCCTCTTTTTCTCTGCCATCCGCGTCTGTAATTGGTGCATTACTTGCACGTGATCTTGCAAATGGCTGGTGGCGTTATTCATTATTATGCAAAAGGTTCAAAACGAGTACGCATGCGCATATGGCTCCAGCCGGATTCTCGCCGTGACCAAAGACAAAATCGTAGCCAGAACATAAACTGAAGAGGAGGAGCGTTTCAGTGTGTGCTAAGTCGACCAAGATTGTTTCGCCATGCTCGTTCAATGCAACATCTGCGTTTTTCAGCAATGCTGTGTTGCCGTAAACAACAGAAAATGGTTTCGCTCTCTTTCAACTTACCTCGTGCTTTTCGAGATGAAGCGCACCATGAAGTGCAACTATGAACCATTTCACGCGAATGCTTTCGTGCAACTCCGTCAACGTATGTCGACGCGGATCTGCGAAGCGAGTTCACTTGTCGGTTTTTATTGAAACGCCAGGCGCGCGTCTAATGCGTGTCTAGTGCATGCCAGTTGGTACAAATACATGTGGGTATGCACGTGTACAGAGCAGCTGTAGGTTGTAATCAACGCACCTTCACAAACATTTCACTCTTGACCAGTTCCCGCTTGAGCCGAAACGCGCTGCTTCGAGACACCTCAAAAGTAGAACTCTCACTTTTAGGAAGTTCCCAGCACCGCATCAGAATCACTGGGCATCACGATTGTCCAAATGGGTAGTGGTGCAGGCTCTTCTCTTCTCACAAAATGTCCAAATGGGCACATTTAAAAAAAAACGTCATCGCAGTGCTGCTGAACGAGTGTTCGTACCAGTCTGGTCGTAGTTTTTTTTCTTGCGTGCGCACAAGCCGGTTGTAATCAGTCGTAACAACGTCACGCCCTGTGGCCACTTACAGGATCCAGCACGAAGCACGTTCACTGTGTCACAGCACGAAGAAAACACAATCGGAGAAGTGGACTAGTTAGAACTGGACGAAATACCACGGCCGTGGAACTAAAATGCACTACGCGAGACGCCATGGCTAGTGGTGTAAAGTATAGAACTGCACAACATTGCCGGTTGAGTAACGCACATCCCGCTTGCTCTTGTGTTGTGCCGTTTATGTTCATAAAGGTAACTGTTTATTCTACGTCTTATTTCGTTCTATTTTGTTTTGTTTACATCTATTCACCGTAGCAACAGAACCCAAACATTCGCTTTTGGATGAAAGTTTTAAACCTTCTAAGGGGCGCTTCAGGCAAATAAGCGAGGAGGAAAAGGGAGGGTGTCGCTACCTTGGATACTTGTTTCATCTAGCGACCTTAGTCTTAGCAAAGCGTTGAAAACACTCGTCTTTTCGTGCAAGCGTTGCATGGTCAGCACAGTGTGATAAACGCTACGGTTCCTAGAATTACTTATGTATGCTTTTTCTCGTAAAAGGCGCACATACAGAAGATATATGTGTTGTTATGGTGCCTCAGATATGCGCAATTATTGCTTTTTTTATTAACAATCGCACAAGTATAGACGCTGAATCTTGAGCAACACCGGTAGACGCTGCGGATAAGGTCGGCCGATTGGGGTATCGACTGGTACCGTCTAGAGTGCCCGGTACCGTTAAAAGTGAACAGACAGACGGACCGGCGCGGAACGCGCAACACTGCTGCAGGGAAGGCTGGAAGAGCGGCGTTTCAGAGCCTTTTAATGGGACAGCGTTAAAGAGCTCGTTCCGCAGAATTTCTGGTGTCGGCGTCAGTGTCGGTGCCGGTGTCGTCGGTTGTGAGTGAAAAATCATCTTAGGCGTGACCGAAAAATTGAGAATAATGCAAATAAAAAGTCCTAGAGCACAGTCGGGACCGAACCCGGGTTGTTTGGGTCCCCAAGAGTTGAACCCTGGTCGTTTGCTTGCTAAGCAGATGTTTTGCCGAAAATCCACGCATTCCAATCCAAGCTGGTACCCCACTACAAAAGAAATACACGCTACTACGTCGATTTATTTTCGGACATGCAAGATGGGTGCGTAGCAAATTCGGAAAGGTTTCAAGAACTAAGTGCTTGAAATAACTACTACGAACAGGATGTCGCTATGGCGTTCGACTTCAATAGACAAAGCTTTGGGGTCCTATAAGTTTAAATCAATCTTTAGGTAACAGCTATCACACACACTTGCAGGATACCCACTACGTCATTATTCATTGTGTAGTAGGCAGGCATTTACTATGCCATTCTTTGTCATTTTTCAGAAAAGTGTGGTACTGTGACAGCTTCAGTAAATGAAGCCAGCAGGGCTAGCTGTGAAACTTTATTCTCGAACAAGAGAAAGAAGTGAGCGCTTAAATTGCATGACAAATAAAATAAATTCGCATAAACACAAAAAGACTGCAGGCCTGCGTGGAAGGCGCCAGACAATCACAGCGAAAGCTAGAAAAGCGGCTTTTTAGAGCCTTTTCTATGCAGTCATTGTTTATTGGCTGCAAGCTCACTTGCTAGGCACCCACTAGGGCATTAATATTAATATTTTTGGGTATTAGGCCAGCATTCACTATGGTATACTTTGTCATTCTTATGAGAAAAAGGGTATCTGCTAAACAGTTGCAAGGAATCTTCTGCCGATTGTTCAAGCAGTGGATGACGACGATGACGAATATTACCTGAAGTGGGTATGCGCCAAAGCCAATAGGTGATCGAGAACAGCTTTTGTAGTGGGTTGAGCAGTGCACGACCCACTCGTTACTCTATTCGCGTTGTGTGACGCCTGGTTTTTTTTCGCTGCTTTAAAACGGTTTATTATTGCGATAGCAAATATATTGACACTCTCGGCTGGATTTCGCCGCTGGCGTCGACTTCCGCATGAGCGTTCATGTCATGCACCGTATAGATATACGTATATATATATATATATATATATATATATATATATATATATATATATATATATATATATATGAAAACGCAAGAAGTAAAAATAGCCAGAAGAATAATTCTGGTGTGCGGAATCGAACGTAGGACCTCCGCGTAATGAATACAAAGCGTTAACCACTGAGCACTAAGAGTTTTATTTTGTTTTAATATTTGTTTATAGGCGCATGTATCAAACCACAAGCATAGCAGAAACAACGAGTGACAGTCCGACACCAACTAAAGTTACCTAAGTGCTGCCAAGGGTTCTACCCTCGACAACCACTCAGGTACAATCTCCTGAGTTTGCTGCAGTTCAACAAACTTGGCCTTACATTCACGGAAATACATTCGTGCAGGCCGTTCATCCCGATCAGAATAAAATCCCGTCATACAAGTCCACCATAAACAGTGAAGACCAAGTAGCATAATCAAATCAAAAAGAATTTTTTTCCGTCAACTATTGGCAGAAGTCTTATACCATATGAATTTAAAGCTAATTCATTTTTTATCGTGCTTTGAAGCATATATCCTAAAGGTATACTCTTTCCCAACAATGTAGGGAAGCCTGTTCTATAGTTTCCGTTTTTTCACAGATAAGACCATTCGTGCCCCAGGGCGAATAAAAACCACGGTCTGCTGCAAGTGTCCTGACAGATAACGTACCTGTGTGCAGCTTAAATAAGCAGGACTTCATGGCAGGAGCCACTTGCATTCTCTTCACTCGTTTAAGTACATATTTTACATCACCTTCTGGGTACATAGCACGGTATAGGGGTTCTGGTAAAACAACATCACATACATCTTTGTATAACATTTTGCGAGTTACTGAAAACAAATATTCATTAGAAAATCTAACTGATAAAAACCTAGCACCTAGAATAACCTTCTTCAGATACCCATGGAGAGGACCAGTCATGTCACTCGTGCTAACCACATATCCAGGTAAAGCCCGCATCAGTCTCAGTTGGCACACAGTACGTTGGCAAGGATCGCTTGCGTAGTAAAAAAGAGAACCTATTTAGGACTTGGCGTATGAAAAGATGTGGTAAGCCCAGATCTCCGTGTTTCCTTCATCGAAAAAGATTTGTTCGACTGCATGTCTCCACATTCGAGGCCCACACGAACACTGTGAAGATGCGATGGAACTTATGTACGTTTTCCCTTGAACAATTCAATACTTGCATTTTATTGCAAAGTGTTGAGGCCAAAAAAGTACTTTGCAGACAGTCGCCCTTGAAAACGCTGAGAGATGATAACCATTGCATCTATTGGCTTTCATCCAGATTTCTTTCGGACGAAAGCCAATATATGCAAGTAGTTCTCGTTATTTTTATAACATTCCAGGGGCACACCAAGGTATCGCACAGGTATGGTCACCCGGTTAACAACGGCCAAATTTATTTATTCTATTTACAGGACTTCTGCTGGCTTCAGAGTGAAGCCATAAGCAGGAGTGGGTAACTTATAAATACAGCACACTGAACATTTTCACAATATATAACGCACATAGATATTACGCAATAGTCTGGTCTGGACGACTGGTCTCCATGCTAGAAGCCAGGCACTTTCGCTAGTTTACTAAACTTCCAGTTGCATTGCTGAACCGTTTAACTACAGTGTCGGTAGTGATAACAGCAACTTGATCGGTACAACAAACAGCCAAATCGCCGGCATACGCCAGAATCTTAAATTCCGATTTTGGTAAACTAAAGCCATGAATGCTGCTGTTTTAGGTTATTGCTAAGCAAAGCGATTCTATATATAAACTGAACTGTAAGGGACTCAGCGGGCGGCCCTGCCGGACAGAACGCTTTATGTTAATTGCATTTCCTGGCGTCTTGTTGATTACCAAACGGCTCGTGCAATTCCGGAATGCCATAGATACCTCATCTCTGATTACGGAACCAACGTTCTCATGGCCAAGGATGGCAAACAGAGAGTAAAGGGAAACAATAAAAAATTCGCCCCGTATCTGCATGTTACACTGCAAATGTCGTCGAAAGACCATATTCTTGCGTCTGGAGAGTGTGAACAAAACGTTTGTTTGATTTTCTACGCAAGAAAATCGGTCAATGGTATTCTAGAGGCGCTGCATTACAGTGCCTCGAGCGTAAAGCGGAGGCGAATGAGAGCGCATCAAGTCACGTCACACGAGAGACATGAGTGCAACGAGGCAGTTATCTTGGAAACCAAAGCGCGCACGTTCCTGCGCGCCGTTTCGGAGATGATAAGGCCTAGAACGCAAAGGCGACGGGTAGGTGCCACCACCGCGTCGTCTAAGCAAAGTGTTGGAAGCACTGGCCTTTTCGTGGAAACATTGCATGGTCAGCGCAGCGTGATAAATCCTTAAAATACTTATGTATGTTTTTTTAGTAAAAGACGCACCGACAAAGGATATACGTGTTGTTATCATGTCTCAGATATGCACATTATTTGATTTTTATTTACAATCGCGCACGTATGAACATTGAATCTTGAGCGATATTGGTGGGCGCTGCGGATGGGGTTGGTCATTTGAAGTATCGTTTGGCCCTTTTGGTGCTGTTTAGGGTACCGTTAAAGGTCGACCAACAGACAAATTTACAGGCAGACAGACGGACAGACAGATCAAAATTTTTGCGTCGAAGGTCCCTAAGAAAGACTATCCGGTTTAAAGCTTTCTCGAGATCAATCTGTAAAATGGCTACTCCTTAATTGGCATCGGAACACTCCAGCACACATCGCATCTTGTGTATATTGGTCACAATGAAGCGTCCTTTAATCCCACGATGTTTGGTGTGGCCCTACCAATTCTTTGATTACCCCCTGAAGTCGCCATGCTAGTACTTTCATTAAAATTTTGTAGTCACAATTAGTGATCTAGGTCTATACGAAGAAACTAATTTTAACACTCCGACTGTTTCGTCTTAAGTATAAAAAATGCATAAGCTTCACTAAAGGACCTAAGGAGGCCATCAAATTTATAAGCCTGATTAAAAACATGTGCGAGTACCTGGGATAATTTATTTTTAAACTCTTTTTAAAACGAAGCACAAAGGCCATCCAGCCCGGGAGATTGACCAGGATTCATTTTATCTACAAACCTTTCGACTTCCGTTGCCGATATAAAAAGCTTAAAGCTTATTTGGTGTGATGAGACAACTTCGACATTCGGCTAAAGAACTCTTGCTTAAATACCTCTGCATCAATGGGCTTGGCAACGAAGAGTGCTTCGTAGTGTTCACCGAACGCCCGTCCTGCGTTCTCATTGTCTGAAACGCCAATACCGTTGAGTTCAATGGCATCTATATGGTTTCGTCTTGCATGACTCTTCTCTAATCCAAGCGCTTGCTTCGCTGGGCGATCATCCTAAGTCATTGACGTTGTTCTGGCTCGCACTCGCGCTCCGCGATAGCGTTCCTCCTCACATACCTCTATCTTCTATGTGAAACATTGCGAATCGTCAGCATATACTCCAGGTTTTTCACATTCAAGAGCTGTTAGCCACTCAAGGGTCCGTCTAAGCTCTTTTTTCATCTTTTTAGAATCAAAACATAAAATGCTACATCTTTCTATTGCTTTAATTTTGATTCGCTGCCTAAATAGCTTTCACTATGCTCTTATTTTGTCCATATGCTCTATGTCAATATTATTATTTCTGTCTCAACTGATGTCCTAAATGACTCATCGCTTAAAAGGTTAGAGTTCCTTTTCCACTGTTCACAAGAGAAGGCATTCCTTTCTTTCTTTTACTCAATATTGATTTTACAAGACAGTATTCAGAAAAAGAAACTGGGACAACATTATAACTGCTACACTGTGCTATCGCATCCACAGTAAGGTAAAGTCGGTCCAATCGGGCATTACTTGTGCCCTTTTTGTGGGTATAATTCACATCTCATGAGCTATACAGACACTCCGCTACATCCACTCATTCGTATTCAATAATCACCTGTGCCAGGCCATCACCACTATTGTCTTTCACACTGTGACCACTTCATCATTCACTTTCATTCAGGACATAGTTAAAATCCCCCACCAATAATAGTTTTTACCAGTACACATATGTTGTCGTAAACGGAAAAAACTCGTTTTTTTCCTGGTGAATGGTTGGAGCATAAACACATATATAGCGCCATTCAGTGTAATAATAAACAAAATCACAACATACTACTGGACCTGACCAGCACAAGAATACATTTTGTGTGACTAACCCTGTAAGTTTTCTAACAAGGAGAACACAGCCTCCAGACGTACACATGGCATGGCTCACAGTACCAAAGCATCGTGATGTAAACTTAAGCACCAGGCTCCCAGTTTCCTATTCTCCTTCAACTTTTGTCTCCTGCACTGCAAACACATCTAGATTTCTTCCAACAGCAATTGATACACTTGGCTTTGCTTCTTCTTTGAAGCAAAGCCGCTAACGTTCAGAGTGGCGAAGCTTAACGGCAGTTGAGGCGCCATTTCAATCATCTGGAGGAGTGAGGCCTGGAGCATGGCGCTTACTTTGCACGTTTAGCGCTACACTAGACACCTCCTGCACCGCCCGACCGGCCGGTGTCACTGCACAGTGGAAGCAATTTGTTCACAGCTTTCTTGTCTACGACGCCACCAGCCCTAGCTCTAATGCTGGTGCGCCTGCTAGTCGGCGTCTTTGCCGGGGCTTTGTCCACGCTGCTTGCGCTGTTTCTGTCTCCCATCTTCGCAGATTCTTCCAATGGTCTTTTAATGGCGTGAACGGCAGCGCTAGTCCCAGAGACGCTCCTGGCGTTGCACGTGTCTCCTTCCGTCATCATGTCAATACTGACGTTGCCAAGAGGCACCTGCGGCTACTTGGCCCTGTTTCAACACAGGGGCAGACACTACAGTGCCTTCAGAGCTTGCATCTGTCACTGTATTGTCAGGCGCCTTGGTCGATACAGCTGCAGTCCCTGGTCGTGTGTCCACAGGTGCCAGTGTAGATTCGTCTACTGATATGGCAGATGTGCAGTTCAAGCTTCCTGCGACTTGATCTCCACAGCCTTCAGCCGCGTCCTCCATCTCTGTCACGTCCATAATGTCTACCGCCGCATCCTCGGCCTCCGTTGACGCGGTCACTGAGGCGTACGAACAGACGCAATCTGCGTCCTCGTGTCCGAAACACCGGCAGCGTGAGCAACGTGGCACCTTACACTCGCGACACACATGTCCTGTTCCGCTGCAAAGCAGGCGGAACAGGACATGTGCGTCCTGTTCCGCCTGCTTTTTTCTGTCCGTCCTGTTCCGCCTGCTTATTTCTGCGATAGGCCGACCTGCGGCTACCACTAGGGCTAATTCACCGGTGACTTGTATCTGATGAGGCCGATCCTCAAGTTTCATACCGCATTTCAGCTTAATGAAAACAGTGCGGGTTGTCGAATTATTCTCATTTGCTCCTTCTACACGCCAGTGTTCCCGGGTCCCTTCGGTAACATTGTCGAACACTGCCAACGCCGTGCGGACATCTTCGTCCAAAACGCCATGTAAAGGCTGGGGCACACCGGCGACTAGCAGCGGTCGCTCTACCATTCGCCACTGGCGACCAAAAATCGACTGATGTTCACACCGACAGAGGCTGCATGCGAGCGACCGGAAGTCACTAAACCGGAGAGTCGCGTACGGATCTCGTTATTAGTGAGAACTCCTGATACCAGCACCGATCAGCTGATCGCCGCCAGCTGAGTGAGCGGAGCAACCCGAGCGTGCTGCATTTATTGTTTTCGTCCGTTTTCGCACAGCGTTCCCAACAGCGTCAAATTCGATTCAAGCGAAAAACAAGACATTATCATGGTGCTGGTGCGCTGAGCCATGGTGTCAGCACTGGCATCACAGATGCCTCCAAAGAAAAAAAGCCAGCGGTGGGTGTAAAAACAAGCCGGCAGTAGATCGCGGGCGTTAGCCAGACATGCAAGCCGCCTGCCACCCGAGCTGCGCTGAGACAACGAGGAGTGTTTCCAAGAGTCGTACGTTTTCATAAACGGTCCTTGAATTCAACTTGACTTGCCGCAGCCTACAATGCAGCACAAACGCGTCTATAACGTGGTGTCATAAGTCGTTGTCAAGGCATGAAGCAGAAACGCTTTCCAAACGCACTGCAATTAAGGCGCTGACAAGTCAAGTTTAAGACAAAAAATGGCAGCATATCCACAGGGTGGATGATGGAGAGTGGGGCGAAGCATCCGTCCGTGTATTCGTTCTTGCTTCCGTCTGTCCATGCGTCCGTCTGTGTGACCACCCATGCGTCCTTTCGCCCGTCCGTGCGTGCGTCTGTTCGTGCGTTCGTCCATGCGTGCATCCATCAGTGCAGCCATCCATGAGTCCGTCCATGCATCGTCTGTGTGTCCGTTCGTCCATCTATTCAACACTGCAAGTACCACCATCTCGCATCTTTTCATCATATATACCGTATACGCACCGCCATCCAGCGGGCATTCCAAGGACTAAACGAGAGGTGGCACACGCACACTTTCTTACGACTGGCGCTTCGTGTCTACTTCCCACCTTTAACCACCTCGAGTTCTTGGTATATACTAGTTCACTGTATTCATGGCACTGCGGCTCAATGCTCGCTAAACCTTTCTGAAACCTTTAAAGGAGATTACGTAAAGCAAGTATAACGTAGCAACCTTTTCTTGTCAGATACTTCTTAATGTACATGCCAATGGTTGCTAATGGGGAATGAGAGACAGAAGAATTTGGCTTTTAGTTAACGCAAACGCTGCGATTTTTTCATTGTTCAACAATGCACAGAAGAAATCTCCCACCGGCACCCCCTTGGATGTCAAAGCGTGAGACATGCTCCGTACTACGAGGGACGAACGGGTGCCGCTTTAAGGAGCTTCGCCCCTGAAACGTTTTAGAATACGGGGGAAAGATTGTGCACCATTTAGTTTCTCTTTACTTTGACGGTGTTGAGCGTCTTGCGAATGCCGCCACGTAAATTCTACACTTTGCTCGAGCTGCTGTGCCCCGCCATTTCCAAGTCAAGTATCCCGTGGCGGCCATGGTGCCACAGACCCAGGGAACGCACTCGGTTTTATCTGGCGGCAGGATGCCAGAGCAATGAAAAAACTGAAAAACAAAAAATTGCCCGCAGCTTCCCTCGGGGGAACACTGAGGAGGATGCGGAAGCGGTTCCGCCACCAGTTTGGCCGGCGCTGGTCGAAGGGACGTCGATCATTCTGTTTGTGGATTCGTTGGCATTCATTTCACGGCGACTTCGGACGTCGACGCGCCGTACAAACCAACGGACGAGCGGCAACTGAGCGAGCGAGCGCCGACCTTGAGTCGGCGCTCGGCGCATGCGCTGTCACCTGTCGAATGTTCTCGAAGGAGAAGCGCGCACGCGGCACAGATGGCGACGGCGCTGTCAGCTGTCGAATGTTCTCGAAGGAGAAGCGCGCGCGGCACAGATGGTGGGCGACGGCGCATGCGCGCGCGTCAGCTGTCGAATGTTCGAGAAGCGGTGCGGACGGCGCGGACGGCGCACTACAAGGCGCGAGTATAAAATGCTTCCGCATCTAAAATTGAGCATCGCTGATTGGTTCCAGCAGCATTGCGACTGCAGTCACGTGACTGAAACAGTGTCAGATGGCGAATGCACAGGAAAGGCGCGCGCGTCGGCATCCATATGTCTACCAAGGCTATGACGACACTCCTCTAGAAAGCACATACCGGCAGCGGTGGGTCGCGCGCGGCCACGGCCGAGTGCGAGGGAGGTGTTGGCTCCTGTGCGTGACACGACTGATCGTCTGCGCAGCGCATCGAATCGCACGCACACCAGCGGCGAGCCGCGTGCGGCGGTGGTGGAGTATCATTGCCCATGTGCAGGCTAGTGCCACGCGAAATCGGCTCAGCGAAGCCAGTGTAGCTAACGCTACAAAATCGGTCAGGAAGCGACTAGACAAAGCAGTCGCTTTGCGACAGTTTGCGACACGTCGCAAATAGTCGCGCGACCGCTTGTAGCCGCCGGTGTGCACCAGTCTTAACAGCCAGTGAAGCCGCAGCCTCACTTGCTGCTCTTAAGGGTCGATAACAAGGCAGCGGCGTCACTTGACCTGGAGTTCTTTCAGTTCAGTGAACCTCATCGTCACCTCCTGGCTGTTTAAGGTGACGGCCCACACATGGTTGATCTGGTAGGCGCCCGATGCAACTACGTCGGGAAGCAGTTGTTCCTTGTTCAGCGCGACCCGGAAATCTTCAATCTTGAAAGACATCAGTCTAATATCAGCGTGCAAAAACACTTTGTTCAAAACAACACGTCTTGTTGGAAGATTTGGCAAGATCATCTCAAAATCCTTGTCACTTTCATCTTTAATCCTTTTTCTACTGCCACGAAGAACCGCCTTCGCTGCTCTACGGAAGCCCTTGATTCCTGCGTCCAACGCGTGCGAGTACTGGCGAAAAAATCAGCCACCGAAAGGTACCCCCTTAAACGTTAAAACTGCAAGTTATTTGCATCTACCACTTACCGCTGTTGGCGGGCTTTTTGGGAAAGGAACGGGGGGGGGGGCTATCGTGTTTTAAGCCTTATCAGCAAGATGGTGCAATGAGCGTGCGGCAGCTCTCATCTGTCACGCGTACTTTCGCCCGCTGAAAGGAATGGTGCGGACGATGCCTCGTGCGTCCTTGTTTCCCGGTGGGGAAAATCATACGTCTTGGCTGGTGTAAGACTCGCACTGGAATGATTCTGTGGTAGTTACGGAGTTACAGGGTGCATAAAGTGAATGCTATCGTTGTGCAGCCTCCATTTGTGAAAAAGGCATGCTTTTCAGACACAGCGAAGTAACAACTGAGACGTTTATTCACGTTGATTGGTACCTCACGTTGATTTTTACCTTTTGTGCATCAATTGTGGGTGAGAAGCGCGGGGCACGTTTCGATCTGCTTGCAATTTTGCACGTGACCTTCGCATTTGTTGCTTCCACGTTCCTTGCTTCGCGTTTTTGGCAAAGCTGTGACTTTTATAGACGATAGTCTTTCTTAGGGATTTTCGACGCCAAAGTTTTGGTCTGTCTGTCCATTTGTCTCTTTGTTAACCCTTAACGGTAACGGCCACATTAAACGGCACTAACGGCTTCCCTAAACGGCCGACCCCATCTTTAGCGCCCACCAATGTTGCTCAGGACTCCCCATTCATACTTGTGCAATTGGCAATTAAAAAGCAATTATCACGCATATCGGAGGCAACATAACAGCACGTATATATTCTGTATGTGAGTATTTTACTAGAAAAGGCTTACAAAAATTGTTCTAAGGACAGTAGCTTTATTACGCAGCGCTGACCATGCAATGTTTGCACGAAAATGGAAGTGTTTCCAACGCTTTCTAAGACGACACGGCGGAGGCACCTACCCGTCACCTGGCGTTCTACACCTTATCACCTCTGAGAAGGGCACGCAAGCTCGTCTCAGAGCCTCGGGCTTCGTTTTCCAAAATAACTGCCAGATAGCGCTTATATTACCGCGATTACTTTCCCGACATCAAGCTGTCTGAGGAAAGTTTGCGAACAAGCCCCGAGCATCGGCTTGTCTCAGTCAATAAAGCAAGAAAAGGTCGGCGTGGCTCAGTGATAGAATACTGGGCTGGTTCATAGCAGACCCGGGTTAGAGCTCACTGTGTGTGTCCTTCGTACCAAATTTTTTTTCTTATTTCTGCGATAGTGGTAACGGTCACCAGTGGCAGCAGCGGCGGCGGCGGACAACTATATGGCACCGACACAGCTACAGGTTTCGATGTAAAAACGTGAAAAGGGAATGCCTGAATCAACAAAAGGTAAACTAACAAGAACCGGCAAGATGAAATATGCACCCAATTCTCAATAACGAGGGGAAACCTTTACGAGTTTCATTGGTCTAACGAGTGCCTCTGTTAAAATATTTGTGTGAGAGTCCGGAAGCGTGAGTACACAGATACGGCTAACCAGTGGTACATGCCCTTCAGCAGTCCCGCGAGAAAGCCACCGCCGTGGGAGTGCACAAACCCGGGGCCGTAGGCCTATGGCTCGCTCCCGCTCCCAGTAGAAGACGTCATTTGCGGCGCTGTCTTCTGCCTGAGCACCAGAACCAGGTCGTGTCAGGAGTTTGTCAATAGTTTTGGTGGTTGAATAGCCACCAGGATCTCGTGACTGTCGTCGCCGGCTACATGGATGTCATGACGCCCGGGTACCCGCACCCCATGAGTTCGCAGGTCGTACCCTTGCTGACGATGATGCTGATGCTGATGATTATGATGATGATGATGATGATGATGACGAGAGTGATTGCCGGAAGAATTCGTTCTTCTAACTTGTTCTTGTTTTTGTTCTTGTTGCTCTTCGCTTGTGGCTCATGTCCACTGTGGGGAATCGCCCAATAATTGAGTGGTCTTATAATGTATTATTCCATTTTAGAGTAAAGGAGCTTACAAATTCAGAGCACTACAAACTTTAGAATGAAAATTTGATGATCACTGATCAATAGCGTTTTTGTATTAGTAATAGATAATAACCTAGATCAAAACCTAACTTTGCAAAAATTATGCGTATGTCGGCACAGAAGAATAATATTAGTTTGTTAGTCTTTCTTTTATCTGGATAATTCTGCACTGTCTAGCAAACTTTTGCACTGGCGAACGCAGAAATAGAGACTTCAAAGAACAGAAGCAAGGGCAAGGATAAAATCATTGCAATAGCACGTAGGGAATTTTCGAACTTGGATCTACGAGCTGTAGTAGATCGTCTACACGTCAGAAAGTAATTATAGTTTCTGGCTCAAACAGAAAGTGCACTTAGAGTTAGTGACCAGACCTGTGTTGGTAGAAATTTAGTCTCGAGACTCTACAACGCAGCTTCGTAATTGCGACTTCTAGTTAACGTGTGCCACAAGAGGACAAGCGTGATTCTTCCTCTTTCTTCGTTGCAGTGTGTGGCGTTGTGGCGCCATCCTTGAGTAGAATGCGCTCTGTTTGTCGTGTTGTTGTGTGCTATACATATAGATGTCACTGCAGACCGGCACACGTGATTGTCAACAGCTAATTTCGTGTATACGCGTGGCTTTATGGTGTCAGGACCAGGAAACTCTCAAGCTTCCGCGATGGCCGTAGAGGGCAAAACAATATCTACCGTTTCGCCCGTGCTGAGTTTCTTCAATTGCGCCTATAGTAGAACCACTAACTCGTTTTTTAGCGGTCGGATAAGTTAGTGTGCATTTTTCTTGTAAGGAGCGGTCAACTCGGCTGAAGATTTTATTTCAGACTGTATAAAAAACCCTTGAAGATGTAGTTGTTACGTCATTTTCAAAAAAAGTTTAATATAACATTGTTGTTTTACTTTTACTAATAATACAAAAGCGCTAATTATTTAAGTTTATGAATTGAGATTATCTTGGCGCTCGATAAGCAGCAGCTCTATGGCATCGATTGCGTTTTGTCCATTAATTTGTTCAAATTGTCCTTAGCACTTTTTGTCGATGGGCGTTGCGAAGCTCCGCTTTAATTTAGCTTTGATATATTAAAGCGAGCTTGTGTGTCAGACTTTACGGGCCGCTACGACTAAGCGAGCGTGTCTAAAGACTGGGAACCATGTCAGCTTCTGTGCTTCACCGACGTCCGGCTGCGCAGCTTCCAGCGTGAAAATATAACACCGGGAAATCGCTCGGAGACTGCCGACGAAGACGGAATAATCTTGCACAATGCGGGCGAGCTCACCGGTGAGTGATAATGCGCTGCTTTGCATCTGATCATAGCCCTTTTCTTCTGCATGCGCTGCAGTTTTTGTCATTTCATAAGGTTTTTCGACTTGTACAGCTAATGAGATGCACACCTTGTGAATGTTTGAGATTGTTTACTTCGTTGTCCCATTCGCACAAAATATTTTTACTGCTAAATTTGTAGCACAGATCACAGCATACGTTCTATCTGTTTCTGCTCGAAATGAGTCTGCTGCAATATATGCCCATAAATACAATACATAGTAGAGCCAAGTGAACCTTTAGTACGTATACGCATTTGTACATTTTTGTAAGTATGCAGTGAAACATTTTACATTTGCATGGATCATATGGTCCATCCAGATGAGGAATTACCCAACTTTGTTCTCTTAAGAATGTCACTGAAACAAAGTCACTCTAATGACACCCACAAGACAAATTCACAAAAACAGCCGTGATATGTCCACACTACCTTTCTTATATGCAGTGTTTCCATATACATTCTTCTTAGTCATGCATTAGAAATCCATTCATGCTTCTACCAGAGTAACCAGGACTGGTTTTTTTCTTACAACTCAACCGCAGCCTCCAAGGAACTGCTCATATCAGTGTATGCTTGGATACCTCATCACTCTGAAGCTACCTCAAGTCAGCGGAGAATGTGTCATCACGGAAAGCAAGCTCAAGGGCAAAAATCCTCGCAAGGTACGGGTGAAGACATTTTTTTTATTGAACATAATTTGTTCAACCATTTCTATTTTACCCTGCTCATGAGTCTGTTTTTTGTTCTCAGAAAACTGTATTGAAGAGAGACCATTGATTTCCAAGCTACCCACATCCAGTCATAAGAAGCTCTACAGTTGCCTTAGTAACAACCCCATGCAACACCAATATGCCAGGCGGAAAAATGGAAGCCTTATACTCAAAAACAGTGATAGCGTACGGTATGTTCAAGCTGTACAAAATTGGATGCACTTATTGTTATTTCTTGCTTTATGAATTACTCACTTTACATCTGACACCATCGTACATGGAATCCCAAACTGGGCAAACATTGTTCTTAGCGTCTCGATGGTACTGCGGGAATCGGCATGTACTACCAGTGGGCTTCGATTCATTTACTATATGAGTCAGCTACAATCAACACCATCTTGCCAAGCAGGGGTCGCGCATTGTCAATATAAAGCTGTTACCACCTTTCGCCCGTCTCTGGCCAGTTTACAGGAGTTCGCGCTGGTGGCATAGGCAGTGCTTGAACGCATTTGTTACAGTTGGCGGCTACGCGCTGTATGTCTTGGTCAAACCCAGGCCTCCAAAATATCGATCTTGCTCTGGTCTTCATTGAAGACACTTCCTGATTATAATCATGCAGTGGCATGAGAAACTTCTTGCGGGCGGCTCTAGGTATCACCACGCGATGACCCCAGTACAGCAGGCCATTTTCCACCGACCGCTCATGCCGCTTCTTATAATACTTTGAGAGTTTGTCATTATCTTTCACACTCGATGGCCAACCACTGTGGGTATTACTTGCATACTTGAGAAAGGACGTTGTCTGTCACCGTTAATGCTTGCAATTCTTTCGTTAAAATAGCAGTGATATCCTGCTGATCTAGGACTAGAACGACTGGCGTGATGTGCTCCAGTTTTGATGAATTCTGTGAGGCTATAGGCAAACGGCTTAGTGCGTCGGCGTTGTACAAAAGTCTGCCAGACTTATGCTGCAAATGGTACCTATAGGTGCCCAGCGTAATATCCTATCTCTGTATCCGAGCTGCGGCCATGGTAGGGGTTGGCTTGTCCGCCCTCAAGAGACCCAGCAAAGGTTGATGATCGGTCAATAAAGTAAACTCTCTTCCAAGTAGATAATCGCGAAACTATGTGACACCATAGACCAAAGCCAGTGCCTCTCGCTCAATCTGGGAATAGTTCTTATCGGCCGAGGTCAATGCTCGTGACCGAAACCCAATCTGTCTATTCTGCCCATTTACTTGGTGAAAAAAAGGAGCTCCTACACCATACGGTGAAGTTCACATTCTAAAAATAGCTGTTTTATGAGTCAAAATGATTCAGTACCGGAGTGGCACACAATGCTTCTTTAGCTATTTCAAAAGCATCATTCTGGGGCCCTCCATAATCATTGGGTTGTTTTTTCCAAAAGTCGGTACAGTGGGGCCAGTAGGGTCGACAGGTTCGGTAAGAATTTGTTATAAAATGTTAGCATCCTCAAAAATGATCGCAGCTCTGTAACATTCCGAGGCACGGGAACATGTCTGATGGCCTCCGCGTTCTTTTCTGTTGGGTGCAACCATGCGGCGTTGATTTGGTGACCTAGATAAACCACTGAGGCCCTGATTTTCCGGCACTTGTCGGCGCAAAGTTTAATGCCCTGTTTTCTGAATCGTTCCAAAACCTGTCGAAGCTTTACGTAGGACTTGTCTGTCGTCTCCGCAATCAAAACGTCTTCAAAGTACGCTTGCATCCCAGGTATTTCTTGTAGTATGGACTAGATCGTTCTCTGGAATATTTCCGGTGCTGCGGCAATTTCGAAGGGCAACCAGTTGTAGCAAAACAACCCTTTATGCGTGTTTATGACAGCCAGCTTTCGCGAATCCTCGTCCAATGCAATCTGGATGTAAGCGTCTCGCAGATCCAAGATACTGAATTTTTTTCCGCCTCACAAATTTGTGAATATTTCATCAATGACTGGCAAAGGTTATCGCTAAATTTCACACACAAGCTTTAATGTTGCCTTAAAATCCTCACAAATGCGCACGGCGCCGTTTCTCTTCAATACTGGTACTATTGGTGTTAGCAAATGGTACTGAAGAAATTACGCCAGATTCTGCTGGTCTATCTATCTCAGCAGGTACCTTATCTAGCAACGCAAAAGGAACCTTTCTAGCCTTGCAAACTTTTGGGACTGCCGTGTCCTTGATGTAGAGTTTAGCTGTTGGGCTCTTGACTAACCCAGGACATTCCGTGAATACGTCTGCATATTCGGTCGTTATGGCCCCAGTTCCTGCGGCCTTCTGTTGGCTTGCCACGCTGGGTGGTGTAGTGACGTGCAGAACCGACGTTCCTTCTGCTGCAAGCTTCTCCAATAAATCTTGTCCACACAGGCTAACCTTCACAATCTAACATGGTAAGGTTACACTCGACCTCCGCCGACAAGTAATTTGCCAATGTGCCAATGTGCCTAATCCAGGTAGTTGGGTTGCCAATGTGCCTTACCCAGGTTGTTTGCCCAGGTAACAAGAAAGCTTTAAATGACTACCTTGCAGCTGGCCGAACGGGTGCGATGTGCCTTATACGTTGCTTTATGAACTATGCAGACGGCAGAAGCCATGTCCACGTGCATCTTTATGGTGACACCATTCCATGTGATAAACTTCCTTATGGGCGTAACGGGAGGCTCAGTACCAGTGATGGACCAGATTTGCCATGCGCTAGAGTCACTGTCATCCCTTTGGTTTTATTTCCTGCAGTTAAAGCTAGCGTTTTTCCGGTGCCGCCTGTCCTTGTAGACATGTCAGCCAGGTGCCCTTGCCTACCACCACTGTAGCATGGACGGCTCTTTTGAAAGCATGTAGCAACTTTGTGACCGTACTTGCCACACCATTTGCATTGTGGCGCGTTTGTTCGCTCTTTCTTGATCGTCTCATACGGACGCCGTTGGCTAACGTTCAAAACCGTCGAAATATGTGTGTGCTTATCTATCTGCTGCGAACCGTCTTCTGCGCTTTTCGGAGCCCAACTGAAGGCTTCTGCTTCTTCAAGAGTCAACTCGCTTTTCGTTAAAAACTGTTTTGCAAAATTAAGGACACATACAATTCTGTCTCTCAGCATTCGGTCTAACATGAATGAAAAATTTCAGATGTCGGCAATCTTTCTAATTTTACAATTAACGCTTTCACGGACTCTCCTTCCTGTTGCTTACGGTGAAAAAAACTTGAAGCTCTCCGAGATCTCGTTAGGCGTTCGGGCATAAAAGTCATTCAAGGTTGCTACCACTTCTCTGTAGCTGAGAGCACTTGGTTGACGCGGCGCCACTCTTCCGCATAGGACTTCTATCGTCTTCGACCCTAACGCAGCGACCAGCAATCCCTTCTTATCTTCAACAGCAACTTTATTGGCTTCAAAATATGCTTAAACTTTCACAATATAAGCATTCCACATATCTGTTTCCTGGTCAAACTCCGGCAATCTGTGTGCCATTGTCGTCACTGGGTTCCGCGCTGAGTCAACGTTGCAGAACTCCTCTCGTATAGTCAGCGCTGAAAGGCCAGCTACACCTGGCTAGCGTCGGCATTGGCGTTTTCGGTGGGTCGCATAAACTCGTCGCCACTGTTAGGTTGGCGGCAGAGACGACGCCAGAGACAATAAGTAGTCAGTGTCACCAGGCAGAAGACAGTGTTTATAGACCGCTTGAAACTTATATCACAAAAAAGGGAAAGGGGCGCAGTGATAACAGAGAGAGAGAAGATGTATACACTTGCTGTTCTGCGTCCACTTCGGCAACCGCTGGCGTTGCAACACAAGATGAAGATCATACAGGCTTACGCGTCTACATCCAGCCATGATGACGCTTCAGTAGAAAGCTTCTATGAAGACTTGGAATCTGCAATGAGTAAGGTAAAAACAGAGAATACTATAATAATGGGAGACTTTAATGCAAAGGTAGAGAAGAAGCAGGCTGGAGACCAGGCAGTAAGAGATTATGGCGTCGGTACTAGAAATGCCAGAGAAGAGGTAACAGTAGAATTGACAGAACGCAATAAGTTGCGGATTTTGGATACCTTCTACCAAAATCGAGGAAACCGTAAGTGGACATGGAGGAGGCCTAATGTCGAAATTAAGAACGCAATAGATTTATATTGAGTGCACACCCAGGCATCGTGCAAGATGTGGAAGTGGTTGGCAAGTTACGATGCAGTGACCATAGAAAGGTACGGTCTCGAATTCACCTAGACTCTAAGAAACGACAGAAACTGATACGCAAGAAGCCAATCAATGAGCTAGCACTGAGAGGGTAAGAACAGGAATTCAGAGTCTCAGTTCACTTTAGGTACTCGGCTCTTATTGAGGAAACCAACCTTAGCATGGATATGATGCATGATAACATCGCGAGATTACGGAGCGTGCAGTAGAAGATGGAGGTATGGTTGTTAGACAGAACACTGGCAAGATTTCGCAGGAAACGAAGAATCTCATTTGGAAGCGTCAATACACGAAAGTCTCAAGTACAACAGACAAAATAGAACTGTCGGACGTTTCAAAGTTGATTAATAAGCGTCGGGCATCCTATGTAAGAAGGTATAACATGGATAGAATTGAACACGCTTCGAAGAACAGAAAAGGCGTCAAAGCGGTGAATAGGAAACTTGTGATAGGAAAAAATCGGATAAATGCACTAAGGGATAAAGAAGGTAAAATAACTACCAATATGGATAGGATAGTAAAAATACCGGTGGAGCTTTACAGAGATCTGTAGAGTAGCCGAAAAAAACTACAACTTTAGTGTTATAAGAACTAGCAGTGATCCAGATGACACAGCACCAGTAATGTTAGAAGAAGTCAGAGAAGCCTTATCGAGCATGCAAAGAGGCAAATCTGCTGGTGAGGATCAGGTAACATCAGATCTGCTGAAAGATGGTGGGCAGATTGTGTTAGAAAAACTAGTGACCCTGTTTACGAGGTGTCTCCTGACAGGAAGAGTACCAGAATTGTGGAAGAATGCTGACATCATCTTAACACATAAGAAAGGAGATGACAAGGGCTTGAAGAATTACAGGCGGACCAGCTTGCTCATCGTACCATCCAAGCTATATACAAAAGTAATTGTCAACAGGGTTAATAATTGCTAGCTTAATAGCAACCAAATGCTCTCTGCTACAGAGAAGTGGTAGGAATGACTTTTATGTCCCAACGCCTAATGAGATCTCGGACAGCTTCAAGTTTTTTCACCGTCAGAGGCCTAGAATGCGAACAGGAGATTTTCAGATGCCTAGAATGCGAAGACGTAGAAGTAAGAGTTAATAAAGAGCACCTTAGTAACCTGCGCTTCACCGACGACATTGCATTGCTGAGTAACTCAGGGGACGAATTGCAACTCATGATTACGGAGTTATACAAAGAGAGAAGAAAGGTGGGTGTTTAGAATAATCTGGAGAAAACGAAAGTAATGTACAACAACCTCGGAAGAGAGCAGCGCTTTGAGATAGGCAGTAGTCCACGTGAAGTTGTAAAATACTATGTCTACTCAGAGCAGGTAATAACCGTGAATCCGAACCAAGATATTCACGTAACTAGAAATATAAAATTGGTGTGGAGCACATTTGGCAAACGCTGTCAAATTATGACAGGTAGATTGCCACTATCCCACAAGAGGAAGCTATATAACAGTTATATCCTGCCGGAACATAGCTACGGAGCAGAAACACGGAGACTTACAAAGAAGGCTCAGCTTAAATTGAAGACGACGCAAGCGATCAATGGAAAGAAAAATGGTAGGTGTAACCTTAAGAGACAAGAAAAGAGCAGAGTAGATTGGTGAACAAACAGGGGTTAAGGATATAGTAGTTGAAATCAAGATAAAGAAATGGACATGGGCCAGGCATGTAGCGTGTAGACAGGACAACCCCTGGTCATTGAAGGTAAATAACTGGATTCTCAGAGAAGGCAAGATGGTTAGAGGAAGACAGAAGGTTAGGTGGGCCGATGAGATTAAGAAGTTTGCGGGTATAGATAGGCATCAGCAAGCACAGGACCGAGTTAATTGCAGGAACATGGAAGAGGCGTTTTCCTGCACTGGACGTAGTCAGGCTGATGATGATGGTGATGAGAATGATGATATTTCTATTTTAGTTTCTCAATAAAAATGTTCCTGTAGTTGCTCATCTTCTCTCCTTCTCCACTGCTCTTCCGAAACTTTGCTTGATACGTTTGTGCTCACTACCCACAATTCTAGAGCCACATTCATTTATGTGAATTCCCCTGAGCTTATCATACATTCTATGTGACATCAGTGCGAAATCTAGTGTCGACTGAAGCCTTCCTACCTCCCTAATATTTGCCCTTCACATTTCTCAGTACTGTTGAAAATGGTCAAACCATTGCTCTCACACATATCCAAGTTCATTTTGCCTGTTGGGCAAAATTACCTTCAATATACCGATCAATATCGTCTATGTGATTTGATTTGATTTGATTGATTTGTGGGGTTTAATGTCCCAAAACCACGATTTATTTATGAGAGACGCCGTAGTGAAAGGCTCCAGAAATGTCGTTCACCGACGGGTCTTTAACATGCACCCAAATCTGAGCACACAATCCTACAAAACTTCTGCCTCCATCGGAAATGCAGCCACTGCAGCCTATCATCTAGGTGCTCATTTATATCTCCTAGTATAATTATCTCACACTCTCTTCCTGATTCGCGAATATGTGATATACACTCGCCCCACCGTGGTGGTCTAGTGGCTAAGGTACTCGGCTGCTGACCCATGGGTTGCGGGATCGAATCCCAGCTGCGGCGGCTGCATTTCCGATGGAGGCGGAAGTGATGTAGGCCCCTGTGCTCAGACTTTGGCACGGTAAACAACCCCAGGTGGTCAAAATTCTCGAAGCCATCGACTACGGCGTCTCTCATAATCATATGGTGGTTTCGGGGCGTTAAACCCTACATATAAATCTTTGATATACACTGAACCATTACCTAGTTTTCCTCTCTGGCCTTTGCTCCCGTCCACAAGTACACATAACAAAGGAGTGTCATTTATCCTGCCACTTTCCCTTTTAGCCATAAACCTTTCCTGCACTCCTCTTGACCCTTTGCCAGTATGAAGTTTCATGAATGAATGCCCCAATACCACACCCTTTTCTGCTGCCTTCTGCTCTATTAGAATATTTCCACGCGTAGTCCGGACTTTCAGGAGGTTTTTACATGTCTCTAAGACGTGTTTCTACAAAACCGTTTACCATCGGCCTCTCGTCCCTTAGCTATTTTTCTATATCTTCCCACTTCAGCCTGTTCCTTCTACCCTGCATAATAATATACGCTACGTCTGAACTGGCTCAGCTCTCGTGGCTACGCCTATTTCAGCCCCGAACTCTACCTGCCTGATATATTGGTGCCACTTTGGAATCGTATCTGTTCATACAACCTGTCAAAGAGTCTCCCTGCTTGTTTTCGTCGTTACTAGCTATCCTGAACCCCGAAAAGCCCGCGTGCGCCCCAAAACAGCTACTTTGCGTCCTGCAAGTCACCAACCCAACTCGTTACCTGGCCGCCCATCGAAGTGTCTTTTGTCTCGTTGAAAACGACCCACTTATGCGCCTCTCTGTTTATTTCCACCACCTCAAAGCCTTTCTCTCGACTCATCCGCCACATCTCTTCGTTTGCGTTGACAAGCGCTCTTTGCAGGTGTCCTTCACGCACCGGTACCTCCGGTATCGTGCATATCACTACCTGTACCAGAGTAGAAGTGTCGCACATGTCATTGACCCTTTTTTGCCAGTGTGGTCGCCAGTCCTGCCGTATCTTCCATTAAAACATCGTTTAAAACCAGCTGAAATTATCACAACGTTTTGTTCATCAGCTGTAGGTTTGAGTTTGCGCTCGCTTGCCTCATGACTTTTTCCATATTGCGTCCTGGGAACGTCTCTACGGCAACCCTTTAGTAACCTCTTACCCTCTCTTTGACTGCTTCTGCGCATCAATTTAAATTCGTGTCTCAGGCAATTATCACGTGCTGTGACGTTTTATCTGAAGCGTCCTGCACCTAGGGGTTACTTGCACCTTTGTCGCCAGCTGCTTTGTCCCCTCCCATCTCCACCTCTACTTTGCTGAAGCTGGGTCTTGTGACCATTGAACCGGCTGAACCTGCTTTTTTTCAAACTTGCTCTTCTTCCTTCTCCGCCGTTCTGGTTGCCGGTGCCTTACTCTTCTCTTCGTCGGGCGCTCCTTTGTTCACCTTCCCTAGTGCCTCCACGGCAGACTCTAGCATTCTCCCATAGCACTCGTTGTCTCTTGCCCTGTCACCAACGCAGTCTCTAGATCGGTGATTCTCATCAGCAGTTCACTCTGGGGAACCATCATTTTCTCCTTTTTTTTCTGGGCCTCACATTGCCTACACTTGGCGTCAGTCTCCACTCCATTGGCTTGTGCACTTGGGTCCATAATCAAACCCACCCTGCATCCTGAACACTCCACAGTCTTTTTAATCAATTGGTGTCTTTCTGACACCAATTGACCTTATAAATTGTCCAACTCAACAAATACAAAAAACGGTGTACGGTGAACATTGCCCTACAAAAAAGAGAATGTCTAAGCTCTACTAGCAAGCTTGCGTGTTCGATGTACGCGCACTTCTCCTACGGGGTGGCAAGCGAAAAACACAAACACACACACTAACTAGTAAATGCCTCATGACTGACCCCCGAAGTACCTGTTGGCTGACCCCGAAGTGGCGCACCGAAAAAGAACACCTGGCGGAGAGTTGCGACAGAACTCAGCTGCTCGAGCCCAGACTACCGGTCGCAGTGCGCCACTCGGAAAACACGACAGCACGCGCGTGGGCACTGCCATGTTTCATTTTGGAACGAACAACTCGAAAAAGCATTGCCCCAGTAGTACTGCACTGTGATTTAGAAAAATAACTTTGTCCGAAGGCTACTCGCACTGTAAAAACACTAAAAAACTGAGAGAAGCCCTGCAAGGCGAACTGCGTCTATGCATATAGTATTAAAAGGATGGTGCAATTTCGTGATGGGCGCTTCCTCGTCCTCATTTTCTGGTTGCGTGCTGGGTTTCAGGCTAATGCTAGTGTTGGCTGACATGCCCTCATTGATAAATACGTGCTGCGAAGATACCACGCTGCCAAAATCTGCAGTAGAACAAAACAAAAACAAAAGCAGAGTGAGTGGTAGCTGCGTCACTATTTTTGCTGGCATCCTTTGTACGCCCTGTCAATGGCATGTATGCACGTGGACGTTGATAAAGCAAACAACCACGGCAACATAGCAATAGCACGTGTGGTGTCGCGCTGCTATTCTTGAGGGCGCTGGATAGATTAGCGACCATGGCGGCCGCGATTTGATGGGGGTGCACGTTAAAGAACCCCAGGTGGTCAAAATTTCCGGAGCCCTCCACTACGGCGTCTCTCATAATCATATCGTGGTTTTGGGACGTTACACCCCACAAATCAATTGATGGGGGTGAAATATAAAAAAATACCCGCGAACCAAAAATATGTGTGCATAGGAGAACCCAAGCAGTCACAATCTTCATACGCACACTACAGCGTACCTCAAAATTATATCTTATTTGGCACATGTAAGCCTAGCAGTTATCGATGTGAACAGACACCGATTGTTTAGACCGACACAAGCAAGCGAAAAACTGAAACTGTGTGTTGGGCGAGATAAACAACGAGTAAAATTCGAAGAAATTTGATGCTTCTCTTGCAAGGAATAAATTGCGATGTTACTTAGCCATGACAGCCAGTGAAAAAAATGGTTACCGCATCGGCTGTCTCCAGGAAACTAAGCTTCGAGTTGCCTGCTGCTTTGATCGCAACAAGTACCCCATCTTTTGCACAAGTTAAGTTAAATGGAGGCACCTCGGCATCAAGTGTTCACCACGAGAGTAGTTTTTATAACAGCTGCGAGGCGTAAGTGAACGTGGCCCCATACAAGACTTGTGGGCAAGACAGCTTTTCTTTACACGCAACTGTTTACGAAGCAAAAAAGACTATTTTCCAACCATAATATTCAATTCATGTGATGAAATCAGATGGAGGTTGTTGGTGGCGGTCAGATGGATACACGCATGCAACTTTGATAGTCTTGAAGTAAACGACTCAACACTCGAAGGGCCAGAAAAAAAAACCAAAAAAATTTACATATGTCGTATGTTGCATAATAGGCTCGTTTTATTTCCGGCAAAATGCTATTTACAGTCGACTGTTTGGTTCTGGTTTCCACTGATGGCTGTCTTGACTACCGAATAAGTATAATAAACACACGCCAATTGGTTTCGAAACGAGTCCGAAAGCAGTAGACAGAAGAGCGAGAGCAGAATTTCGCTCACCTGATCACTTATCTGACGTCGCCTTCTTTTTCTACACCCTCCCTTTTCTCTTTACGACTTCCTTTTTTATGTATTGTTGCACTTGAATACGCACCAGTACAGCCAGCACCCTTTGGTTCTGTTACGATGATGCGCGAATGCACCGCCTCTACCAGCCGCCACTCTCGTCTGCGGGAGCAGCTGAGATGTGCGCGCTCTCCCCGCCAAGGTGGTCGTGGAAGCTGTCCAATCTGGTTGGTCCAAGGTGGTTGTGGAAGCTGTCCAACGAGTGTCTAATCCTTATGGTTATTCGCCGCGCACAAATCAACTCACCGGGTTGGTTATTCATGCGAACGAGAAAAGCAGTCTCGAGGACTTGTGTAAATATGGCTGCACTAAATCATCATACGTAACGCGTAAAAAGTTTTTACATGCCTGCAAGGCTCGGGTAACCGCAGCTCTTTCCAAACACACGTTTGCACTAGTCGACACGAAAACATGCAGCTCGGAGAGACGCGACACACTACACGAGTGCAGCTTGTCCATGTATGGACAAGTTTCCTATTCAAGCCTCGAAATCTTGACATCTCAGTAAGAACAACGTGATGAAGGCCTTTCCATTTTGTATGTCATGGCAAGCACTAGCAATACGGAAAAGCATAGCCAAAATTGTCGTTGCCTTCAAGGCCGCGAAAATAAATGTGCCACGTCATCATATACTCGAGCACATCAATATCTCTCTGAAGCATCTAATACTTATGCAGTCAGATGTACACTAGCAATTGTGATGATTATGTGCGTAGAAACAGTTGTTAAATTTTCCACACATGTTCCAAGGAGGAAAAATGCCCGCTCTACAAAATGTTTATTCAAATAAATATAAAATAGGGCATAGCAGTGACTAGCCTAATATGTTACAAAATGCAGACCACACCAACCGCTAATTAACATAAATTTTTACCTGTAGCGAAATTTCTGGTGCACAGCCGATGAGCCCGCGTCAAGGTCCACTTCGCCCGTTTACAGCTGCAGCCTATTCCTCGTGATGATCCTCGTTAAGTGGTAACCGATGAAAACCTATCCCGCTTTTCTTTCGCCATACAGAGTATCCAACCACAATCCAGCTCATTGGCATACCGTTTTTTTTTCGTTGCTTGACTGGGAACATAAAAACTCAGTAGGAACTTGAGTAGGCAGAGTGTTTTTGCTCACCATGTGAAACTGAACACACGGCAACAGAGCCACCGCATTTTGTAACGTGTGTCCGGTAGAATTTCTTTATATGCTCAAACTCTCACGTACGTGGTCAGGACGTCTTCAGCACAGCAGTCAGTGCACCTCTGTTGCATTGATACTTCACTCCCAAG
Source organism: Rhipicephalus annulatus (assembly GCA_013436015.1). Lineage (NCBI taxonomy): Eukaryota > Metazoa > Arthropoda > Arachnida > Ixodida > Ixodidae > Rhipicephalus > Rhipicephalus annulatus. The sequence goes on along the minus strand of WOVY01010275.1, from coordinate 598,713 downwards.
TTCGGTTTCTGCAATAACGAAGACGTAGGTGTTGATAATAACAGTGGTGCTGGAGCCTGCGACCACTGGCGTTTTACCACCGGAGCCCAGCGCGAACAACACTGGCGGCTTCTCCTGCATCGCGGTGAGTAAATTGCCTCACGACTAGGTGGGAGTGCTCGTTGTGGTTGGGCGCGGTGCTTGTGTTTCTTCTATCATTGTCATTGCTGCTGTTGCTTTTACTGCTGTTGGTGGGGCTAGCTGCTATGTCCCCCTTGGGTGCTGGGAACCACTTCAGAACTTAGTCCGTAATTTCGGCTCACAAGAGGTCTCCGGTCCTGGCGTTTGACAGGCGAGCCACCTCTTAACACACACACTCTATAGTAGAGCTCCTAATCGCTAATTTAGAATTACAAATTATAATGTGTGGCTTGCGCTACCGTGGAGTACCGCTAAAGGTATGGGTATTTTTTCCGCAGCTTCGGCCGATGGCAGCATCGCCGATGCTCAGACTGGGACCTTTCCAGTCGTATACAGGGCCGCCGTGGAGAAGGCAGGCATGGCCGCCGACATTCAGACTTGTCGTTGATGTTGCCACTGACGCTGCTGTCGTTGTTGTAGCTGTAGTAGCGGGGGTGGGGTTTGGGTCTTTTTCTTTCGCTCGTTTTTTTGTAGCGGTTGTGGTGGTAGTCGTCTCCTGTCGGGGTCACGTGCGGCACGTGGATAATCAGCCGCATCGACGGAATGGACACCATCATGGCTTCCGTGTTCCTTCAAGATCGTTACCACTGTTCATTCGCGCCATTGCAAATTATGAACGGGATGCATGTTTATGGGGATTGATGTCTTCTGTCACGATGGCATCCCTGACTTCGGGTAGCTCTGTTTCCTTCCGGCCTTGGGCCACGCGATATTGAATTTCGATCAGGTTCAGAATGCATCTCCCAGTTCTGGTGCCCGACAGCATCTCGAGCTGTGCAATCATTTGCGCCTCGGCGATCCCGTCGAGCACGTTGTGCATGCCCAGCTCCAGGAGCCGATGGGTTCCTATGTACTGGGGCACACCCAGGACTGTCTTGAACATCCTGCGGATCACCACGTTCAGCTTCTCGGTTTCGCTCCTGCTCCAGTCGGCGTACTTGACGACGTACGCTATCTCGCTCAGCGTGTACGCATTTATCAACTTCGTTACATTATGTTCATTTCTCCCTTTTCTTTCCTTTATTAACCGTCGATCAAAGTGCGAGGCTGCGACCACGTTCTTCGGTTATCACGCAACCAGCTCGGGGTTGGCACCTTTCTCTTGCAGCCACAGGTTCAGCACTCGTAACTTGGACACCATCACCATTCGCCCCCCCCCCCTCGTTGTCACGTAAATGCCCAAACGACGGGCGTGCACTACAGCCTGCGGGTGAGGTCCTCTGTTGCGTGGTCTACGGAGCAGGATTTCTTATTTATTGTGAAAACAAACAAGTCCCGTGCCTTCGAGGTGCCACACCACCTCCTGGACAGCCCGTTGAATTGTGTCTTGCATTTCGTCGATACTAGCATTCTTTGTGGTCGACATGGTCACGTCGTTTGCGTAGAAGGTGTAATTTATGTCCTTTACCGTATTAAGACGATGAAGTAGCTCAATCATCACGAGGTTTAAATGTATAAGGGTAAGCACAGAGCCCTGCAATGTACCCGCACCTCCCATGCAAACCGTACGCGGCGAGGCCCCGTCGACCTTGACCGTCGTATTGCGTCCGTTTAGGAAGCTTCTGAACTCGCACCGAGATCAAGTAGGCTGGTCTTATCCAAAACGGTCATGTGTTTTACCGTGTCATAGGCGCTCTTGAGGTTGATTCGTAGCTGGGCGCACATGTGCGTGCTTGATGCATTCAGAACCTGTTCCTTATTCTGCAACATGTCATCTTGCGAGGAACGTCCTCTGCGAAAACGAATTATGTGGGTGCGCAAATCCCGTTCTTCGGGGACCGTCGTCCCCCTGTTGAGGCAGTCGTGCTCCATGACTTTCCTGACCCAGGATGTCAGGGAGATCGGCCTCATGTTTCGAACCTCAGGCGGCTTACGTGGCTTTAGTGTTAGTATCCCATGCGCAGTCTTCCTTTTGTGCGAAATGTGGCCTTCCTTCCAGCACGTGTTGATGTACTGACAAAGCTTCTGGATAGCGTCACCACTCAGGTTCCTCAGAATTTGGTTGGTGATCTTGTAAGGACCGGGAGCCGACTTGTTTTTCAGCAGCTTTGGCACCACTCTTGTGTATTGTAACGGTAAAACTCTCCAGTACTCGAAGTGACTGTACGTTAACGTGCTAGTGAGTTGCGTCTGCACCTTCTTCTCCACGAACGCCTCCGGGTCGTTTTTGTGCTTTTGTCGCAGCTTGGCGATCTGCACACGAGTCGCCGTTCTGATGATTGTCCGGTTCAGATGGGGATGAGAATTTTCCAGGTGCATCTTTTTCTAATGTTCGTGTTCATTGTGTGGCAGAACCCATGCCACTTCCTGTTCAGCCACTCTCGCGCCGTAAGTCTCAATCTGTCAATTAATCTCGGATATTTTTTGCGCATCTTCATGTTGCGTTTCTCTTTACTCGATCTTCGTTGCATGGATTTCTTGGCCTCTATGAGATGCGCCAGCCGGCTATTCACTGTCGGTTCAAAAGTGCCGTCATCGATGCCTCCACGGGGCCTGTCTCCACCTATGCTTGAACCTTCTTGTCCCCAGTCTATTCAGTCAATTTTTTGTAGCTATGTCAACGTCTGCGAGCATTTTCCTGCACCATTCATCGATATTCATCGGCCTTTCCTGCTTCGCTCGTTTTCTGTTCCCTCGGAACTTGTCTCAATCCACAATCTTGACTCTTCGACATCCACTTACCTCACTTTCGGCCTCTTTTACAGTCAGGCACAGAACTCTGAGTAACTCCTCAAGTCCTCGAAGGTGTTCGACCAGGCAATCACGCGCGCGTCTAACAATAAGAAGAGGTCGGGCGACATGTTGCGTGTGCACCTTGTTCGATTCTAGTGTGCGACGCTGGTTCGTTGAGTACAGCCAGGCCGAGCTCGTCTATAAGTTCGGCTAGCCTCTTTCCTTTCAGTGAGTCGGTTCCACATCCCCATTGCATTTGCGGTAAGTTGAAGTCTCCGCAGAAGAGAGGGCGACTGGAGGCGGCCTCGGCCATAGTTTCGCAGAAAAGGGCCCCAAAGTTGTGCTGGAGGCCTCTTTTTAAATGGGCTGGCCTCCCTTGTCCCACTGTCAGGAACGAATTTATTGAGGACGTGGTGTATGTCGGACTCGTCACTTGTATCAAGTGTAGGGTCGACAAAGGCCATCCCTCTCTTAACCAGGGTACACGCTTATTTATCGATACATTCATAATGGGAACCACACGCGACATAGCCCGGTAGCTGAGCCCAGTAGAAAAGTTTTTGCGACCGGGAAGTTTTTTTTGAGAGCATGTTCATGTATAGCGGAAACATTGCTTTTTTTCCTTAAAGCCCCTACAGTTTGGCTGCCAGACTATACGTCTGCCATCAGACTTGTGGGACAGAGTCGTGGTTTATTTCAAAGATGTTGGAGGGAACGCGACTGGCCGTGCGTGCCTCCTGCCTTAGTAGGAGGAGGATGAGAAACACTTCATTGTTCTCGAGAGAGAAAGATGCGATGGTGGAGTGTCAAAGAAGCCCAGCCAGCGTAGGTCTCGCTATCCTCTTGCCCCAATCAAGGATCTTGTCCTGGAACTCTGGCGCTGAGCTGCACGTAGCAGCCTCCTACTGCTGCTTACTAATATAGTGTAGAGAATCGACTAATGGAATCCGAGTACACCCCCACATAATATTGTCTAGGCTAGTTCTTTTTGGCAGAAAATGCACAAAGAAGGGCGTACATATATGTCAGGGTGTATAGGATGACGAAACTTTGTGCTAGGAAACGTCCAGGCCTGTAACTGGCACCGTTATATTTTTTCGTAGCGCGGAGCTTCATGGTCTCAGGGGGGGGGGGGGGAGGGGTACAGCTGCACTGTAGGCGGTAGTGATTTGTTATATTATGGAAGGTCAAAACACAATCTCTCGCGCTGAAAAAAGACATTTGGTCTAAGGTGCCATCAGAGGTCTGCGCTCAACCCGTCGTTTTTCGAGCGCAGGTAGGAGCCGCCTCAGTGCCACTCGACCCCATATGAACGGGCGTTCATATAAGATCAATGTCTTGTGCGAGGGGATGTTTATTAGGAATTCAAAGGGCACTTGATGAGATGTGACCAGCGCTTAGGTTACGTATGGCAGTTTTCGAGTCAATAACAATCACAGTGATATTGGGGATAGAAAGAGTTAAAACGATGGCAGCCTCCTCGGCCTTCGTTGAGGAGTTGACAGTGGTTGTTGTCGTTGTGAGTTCCTTGCTGTTATAATAAACAGCAGAGATGGAATTGAATGATGAGGATTGGCATTCTGCCGCATCGACATGGAGGACGTCAATGGCTCCATGCAATTTTTTTTCTGAAGAGCTTTTGCTCTTAGGATTTAGCGCTTAGTATGACAAGATGAGTGCATGTTTTTAGGAAGGTGCCGTATGAGTAATTGTGTGTGTAAGCAATGGGGAATGTTGTACCTATCACTGGTGAGAGAGGTGAAAGTGATTCGGGTAGACGATAAAATGTGGCGGCCTGCGCTAGTGGTCGCGAGCCGAGCGCATTCACTGTAAGAAGAAATAAGCTGAGATGGGAATAAACGACTTGTGCCCTAGTGCATGCCCTGATAGGGGTTTAAGGAAAGCGTCCGGTGGGAGTAAAAAAAACGCCAGGCCTGTGCGGTAGGCGTAGCACAGTCACAGCGAAAGCTAGAATTGTGGCCTCTCAGAGCCCTTTCAAAACACTCGTTGGGTAATTACTGCAAGCACATTTGCTTGGTACCCACTAGGGTATTATCAATAAATTCTTGGGTAGTAGGCTGGAATTCGCTATGCTATTTTTCGTCATTCTTCTGAGAAGCGTGGTATCCGCTGAACACTTGCAAGGAATTTTATGCCAACCGTCCATGCAGTGGCTTACGACGAGGAGGAATTACAACTGAAGTGGCTAAGCACCACGATACAAGAGCAATATTTTGTATTGGGCTAGAGCATTGGACGGTCCACTCGTCACGCTATTCGGAATGTGCGACGACTGGTTTATTTCTCGCCATTGTAAAACGCTTTATAAGTCGTATTAACTCGATTGCTTTCCCGACATCAAGCGTTCCTAAAGCACGTGTGACAGCAAGTCATAGCACCGGTGTAGCTCAGTGGTTGATTGATTGATATGTGGGGTTTAACGTCCCAAAACCACTATATGATTATGAGAGACGCCGTAGTGGAGGGCTCCGGAAATTTAGACCACCTGGGGTTCTTTAACGTGCACCCAAATCTGAGCACACGGGCTGTAGCTCAGTGGTAGAATACTGGGCTGGCACCCAGAGGACCCGGGTAAGAGCCCCTCTTTGCTATTGGGGCTGGACAATGCCTGCATAAGGCAAGTTTGACAACAAGCTACAAGCCCGGCTTAACTCAGTGGTAGAATTATGGGCTGGCACCTAGCGGACCCGGGTTCAAACCCCACTTTGTCATTGGTGGAAGGTTTTTTTTCTAATTTCACGCAATGTAGTTACGGACACCAGCACCGGTGGTGGCGGACAACGTGCAACATCGTGTGACCCGAACAGTGATCTCATAACAGCTTTCGCTGTAAAACAAAACAGGTTCATATTGACCGTTAAAATGGATGTTTGCGTATAAATCCGAATTCTCGAAATTTCAATGGCGAGTGTTGAACGAATATATACAGTTTTTTATAAGCCAACATAACTGTCTGATACTAAATTTACTGCACTCGCCGGCTCCTTGACCCATTACAACTAGTGGGTGGGAGGCAGCCAAGCAGCTTCGTTCTCGGTCAACATGGTTTCGCGTCAATGCTTGATTCTGACATTATTCCTGGCTGTCCACATCATCGCTGCGTACCTATATTTTGACGGCGTGAACGTGAGTGACTATAGCTTACGTACATAGCAGCATCTGATGCGTAAATCATTTCAGCCTATGCGGAGCTAGTTCTTGCGAACGTGCAGAGTGCACGTTCAGTAGCAGATGGCAGTTTCCTGTCTATGGGACTATTTCATGACCGTTTCACTCAGAGTCAAGTTAAATGTTTTTCCAGGTCGTACTTCTTTTCGCTATTGTGGTTTCATTATAGAATTTTTGCTCCTAATACCAGAAACTGCAACATTTATCAAAAAGACGGTCGTACATTAGGACGTTTTTGGTGGTTCTTTTACTGCAGTCGCAGCGTGAAATTAAAAACTCTTCATGTTTTTATTGTTTTGTGTTGTGCTTTTTCTCTATAGTTCGTTGGAATGCACTCCACCGAAATGGGGTGGCCGAGATACCTTTGATTTATCTGTTGCAATTTAATGTAGCCTCTCGCTGCGTGTTTTTTTGTTCCGCAGTACGACAGCAGCCTTCCGACCATCTCTGACATTATGAGAGAGAACCGTGTCAGCTGGATGATATTGGCTACAATGTCATCTTTGTCGCGAGTGGCAATCATTCAGTGGGCAGCTCAATTATTTTATGCTCAACACTGGCCGCCACCAATTTCCGAACAAGTTGCGACCAAAATGATGTATGCCTTCGCCGCAACCACCACGGCTTCTGAAGCACTGGCAGTTATCATCGTGTACGACAACGAAAACTTTCAAACAGAGCATTTTGGTGCTGTCGCAGTTTATATCATATCTACGACAGCTGCACGCTGGCTCACTGTTCAAGCACTCGATCTGAGCTTTCCTCACCAGGTGAGATTTCCTTGCAAATTCTTTTGCCATCACAGTAGGAGTGACCGTCTCCAAATATGTCGTCATTAGGGTTCATGCGTTTTACAATAGTGGCACTGCGTACAACTTCATAGCGCGCTACCTAAAGACTGGTACGCAAAGATTTTGAGATATCACGGCGTAAATATTTGAAAACAAATTTGAATAGTTTCGCAATCACCTCAAGGCAAACGAAAGGATTACTAAAGAACTTTTGTGGGCACCAAACATTTCGCAATATATCCAGAACGTCTGTCCCTTGTTAAGTGGCGTTAACATTGAGTGCAGTCGCTGCCTGGCATCTACTGGCTGAAGCGCGCACGGTGCACATTGCTATTTCCGACGTCTGCTAGCGACGTCGTGTTTGACTCTGCGCCAACGTCATGCACGTTCTCACAGGAAGGTTCGTCCTATTGGTTTTCGTGACTTTAACTACTTGAACCTATGCATAACATGTTGTACATACATAGATACATACATACATACAAACATAAATATACTAGGATGAGCAATCATAGCACCTCTACAGAGTGCCCACCTGCTATGGTCTCAGTCGAGACTGGCAGTATACAAATATATATATATATATATATATATATATATATATATATATATAAACAATACGCCCCGCCGCGGTGGTCTAGTGGCTAAGGTACTCGGCTGCTGAACCGCAGGGCGCGGGTTCGAATCCCGGCTGCGGCGGCTGCATTTCCGAGGGAGGCGGAAATGTTGTAGGCCCGTGTGCTCAGATTTGGGTGCACGTTAAAGAACCCCAGGTGGTCTAAATTTCCGGAGCCCTCCACTACGGCGTCTCTCATAATCATATAGTGGTTTTGGGACGTTAAACCCCACATATCAATCAAACAATACGATCAGTGAGAGCCCTATTCAAGAGTGCTGCCTGGGGCCATCGTATCCTCCATTTGCCCGAAGAATCGGTTGAGTGTTGCTGCCTCTTTCCAGTTTAAAACATTGCATGGTGCACTTCCCGTTTTCCTAAATTCGAGAAGTAATAAGCATCACGTGGTTGTACCGTTTCAATAAGTCGGTAGTAACCACGAGCGACACTCTTATCCACGCACGTTCGTGTAGTTGTACGCACGCAACTGCGAGAGTTTTTTTTTTTTCATCTGTTATGCCATGAACTTCAGTTGTGTTTAAGATGGCTTTTTGTTGTGCGATCCTGGTCTGACTATAGAAAATTAGTTTTGTCAAGAGAAGCTTGATATTTCAGCGTCAAAAAAGAAACTTGAATATAACATGGAAGTGAACAAACAATGTTAGCCTGCAAGACAATTAGTAGGGGTGAAATTTCTACAAAAAATAATTGGCAAATCCCACGTACAGTGGGAATCAATGATACGCGAAGCACGACATACGAAGGTTGACATGTCTATCTAAAACAGCACAACGTTACCAGGTGGCCGTAAATTAAGCCATACATGACTCATGTCCCGATTGTCATGTTTGGACATCACATTAACTTTCGTTTTCTATTCACGTCACGTGATACCATATTTGGTATACGCAGAGCTAGCGAAACGGCCGTGACCACGCTATGAGCGTAGCATGTAGTCATGTTTTATATGACACGCATGTCATTATTATTATGTTTCAAATTGTCATTTACTTTCGTTGTCCATTCACGTCACATAATACCAAATTTGGTAAATGTGGAGCTAGCGAAATGGCCGTGAGCACGCTATGAACATAGCATTTAGTCAAATTTTACATGACATGCATATCATCATTATTTTGTTTGGGCGTGTATACACTTTCGTCGTCTATTCACATCTCGTGATTCCAAATTTGTATATGTGTAGCTAGCAAAACGGCCGCGAGCATGCTATGAGCGTAGCATGTAGTCTTGTTCTGCATTACACGCATGTCATGATTACCATGCTTGGACGACGTCCATTCACGTCTTTAATACCAAGTTTGGTATGTGTGGAGCTAGCGAAGCGGCCACTAGTGTATCATGATCGTGGTATGTTGTCACGTACTTAGATGAGACGCATGTCATGATTATCATGTTTGCACCAATCATATTGATACGGCATGAGCCGGGTTATGCTTTGGAGACAAAGGTAGAGGAAAAGGAAGTGACTTGGTTCGGCCTATGTTCGCCATCATAACCGATCGTCGCCTGATCTCCCCTGTAAATAAACATAGTTAAACTCAATATAACCGTAACAATTTATTTTCGTCATCCATTGACGTCACGTAACGCCAAATGTGGCATACGTCAACCTGGCGAAACGACCATAAGGGCACTATTAGCATAGCATGAAGTGATGATTTACATAACACGCCTGACAAGATTTCCACGTTAAGGGGCTGTCATTTGTTTTCGCCATGCAGTCATTTCATATCATACCAGTTTTGCAATATGTCTTGTGAACGAAACCAGCACAAGAGCAGCAAGATTATGAAAAATAAGTCATGACATTCATGACAAGCATATCATGATTATCGTGTTATAATAAGTTGCTCCTCCTCGTCATACCATTATGTTATTTTGTACTAATTTCGGTATCGATGCCCTATTCGAAACGACCAGGAAAGCTAAACGTCGTAGGCGGATAGATAGATAGATAGATAGGTAGATAGATAATAGATAGATAGATAGATAGATAGATAGATAGATAGATAGATAGATAGATAGATAGATAGATAGATAGATAGATAGATAGATAGATAGATAGATAGATAGATAGATAGATAGATAGATAGATAGATAGATAGATAGATAGATAGATAGATAGATAGATAGATAGATAGATAGATAGATAGATAGATAGATAGATAGATAGATAGATAGATAGATAGATAGATAGATAGATAGATAGATAGATAGATAGATAGATAGATAGATAGATAGATAGATAGATAGATAGATAGATAGATAGATCGATAGATAGATAGATAGATAGATACGCTCAACGTTGCCGACGTTCGCTGAGAAATTCTTCGCATATATAAAAACTTCAGGATATATACAGCGATGACCTACATGAACACTTTGGTCGATATATACAGCGGAGAGCGACTAAATCACTTTGGTGAACTTCAGAATCGCATTACAAAGCAGGTTGCTTCCCTCGACCTCTGAAGACCACCCATTGAAAGTACAAGGGGCTTCCTTGTACTTCTATTATACACACTGGTAAGTCTGGTAAGCCACATGGTTTGTAATGCGACGCTGTAACTTCAACAGAATGTTGAATGAAATAAGTGATGCATAGAACCATGAGTAGTTTTTGATTATTAGCTTCTTTCGTCAGATGTGATCTTTTTCACTAGATTTTCACTCAGTGACGGTAGGCCGGAGCAGTCGCTGACCAGAGATGACGCTACGCATAGCGGCTGCTGCCACCTACAGCCCGCTCTCGCGTCCAACAGTAGCTCTCTTTTCACGTCTTTGCAAAGCTTGTGTCAATGCTTAACTTTTGACAAAGTCTTTTTGTGCACGAGGGAAACATATAAATACTTTAAGGTGAATTTAGCACATATGTGTGTGGTAAAAATGCTGGCGAGCTCATGTCATTATTGCGTTCTTGTCAATGCAGGCTAATTTTTTGGATGCTTTCCTTAGCCTACTTTCCGAAGCCGACCCGTGGCTGCCCTTGGTGGGGGCGGCGGTTTTTCTGCTGCACGTGCTGTTGAATTTTTGCTGCAGTAAGTGACGTCGTACGTCATTGCTGTTTTCGGGTTATATAGCATGAAGTGAGATATTTCAAATACTTAAGGGATACATTCCTTCTATCGGCCTGGTGACCTTAGCCCACTAACAACATTGTGTTTCTATAACAGCTAACGCATGCTTGACAATGTTCCATTCGATGAGAGCAAATGCTTGCAATTCATCCATTTTTGAACACTTGCAGTGAGAACTGAAGCTCATCTTAAGCATTAACAGCAATAAATTAGGCTACATTGCAAAACTCCTAAGAGGGATATGAATGCGCGAATTCGGAAAGGTTTCAAGCACTAAGTGCTTGAAATAAGTACTATGGCCGAAACAGGCCGAAAATTTCCCATGCTGGTTTAGAAAAACTGTGCCTGATAATGAATCACTCGTTGTTGCGTACCATCCCAACGGGACATTCAGAGTGACGGGTTGGGCGCACCATGACTTAATTTCGGACATCGAAAGTGGTGGTGAAGCTTGAATGTTTTTTTTTTCTGTTGGAAGAAGGGGTTGGGGGATCAATGAAAGTTTATGTATATTTGTGCGCACGTTTTTATGTATGCGTTACATATACACATGGGTCAACGCAAAACATTTCTATGGCGGGCGATGAGGGATAGAGGGCGAGAGTATAGATTTGAAGCCTCCTTATACCCCGGCAGTGCTGTCGATCCGAAACAGAGCTTGATACCTTTTGGAAGAGGAGGGTCGATTTCCCTAATGATGACACCACGGGACCCGCATATTACAGCAGCTGGGTGGGAGGAGGGGGGAGTGCATTGTAGTCAAAGAAAGCATTCACTGAATAGACAAATTTGTTTTGAAGATATGGTTAGTATTGAGCCAACGTGGCTGAGTGGACGAGTTGGTACGACAGGATTCACATAAATAACAGCGCCATTAACGAGAGACAAGAAAGAAGAAAACAGACAACGGCACTGACCGGACAAGAAAAGCAAACTTTCGGCCATTGCACAGGGCGTAGACGTACATGGCGACGATGACACATGGCGGAACGATTGCAATGCCCAAAAGTTCTCTTTCTTTGTCCGGTCAGTGTCACTGTCTGTCTCCTTGTTTTCTTGTCCCTCGTTATTGGCATTGTTTTTTTATGTGAATCATGTCGTACTATCTTACCCAAGCAACCACGTTAGCTACTTTCATTTCTAGTACATTGGTCTCTTTTAATTGTTTCACCGTTAAGCTATGTGTCATCGTCGCCATGTACGTCTACGCCGTGCGCAGTGCCCGAATGTTCACTTTTCTTGTCCGGTCAGAGCCGCTGTCTGTCTTCTTCTTTTTTGTCCCTCGTTATTGGCGCTGTTTTTATGTGAATCATGTAGTATTGAGCAGTTCCGTTGATTAGCATCACCCATGTCACCGTGTTTTACAACCCCAAGTTACAAGCATTAACCACAATCAGAGCAGAATCGCCATGTTGGCCTTCAAGGGACACAAAAGAGCAGAACGAAAATCGCGTATTAGTAAAGTACAATTTCACAATCCCGAAAAAAACTACAGTAAGCACGACTCGAAACTTAGTAAGCGGGAGAACTAGCGAAAAAACAAAATGTGGTTGGCAACGCCATCTTGAACTTCTCACTCCAAACACCATAACGTAACAACTTCTGAAGGTGTGTACTGAGTCCTACGTAGCTTCGAATTGATGAAACAAGTACATTGTAATCTGTGGTTGTCATAAACTTAGCTATGATATTTCACTATATTTCCTTGAGCCAATGCCTCAAAAATGCCGGAAATGCCTTTTAAAACTTCTCACGTTGGATCTGCAGATTCGGGCGCAAAGCTTAAAAATTTATTTAGATTTTCTACGCTAATTATACAATAGTGAAAAATATGGCAGTATAGTTCTCGTAGTGCAATTTGTAAATATAAATCAAGACAATGAGTCACTTTTAGATAACAAGGAATTCTGACGCCTTGCCGGGGTGCGTACAACACCGTCCCTTAAGAGATCGTAAGGCACAACCAATCAGGCGAATTTTGCCTGAATGCAGTGAAACATGCGTGCTTGTACTGAACGTGAAAGTTGTGAAAAGGGCAGAGCAGTGAGTGCACAGTCGTTTAAGGACGAGCTCAAGGAACGTGTGTTGAATTGGTGGTTGGTGAGACATCATTATGTGAACCCTAACAGCGTTTGCGAACACGCAATGTAATGGAAGCAGACAGGGTACATGCAGCCCGTGAGCGTCGCAGACTCTCAGTCACCTGCGACCCAATCAGCGACGCTCGCTTTCGCAGGCAAGCGCGGGCGTTTCAGCCTTGCAGCCCGCTAAGCCTTCATGGCAGTATGGTATACCTTCAATCGTGATGCGCCCCATCTTCCTTTCCATCCTAATTTATCTTTCTTTCCATCCTCACTCTTGCTGCACATGGCGACGCTATACAGTGTGGTCTGAGTGACGCAATACTTGATTAAACCAAGCTGTATTCTCTCCTTCCTCCATTTTTCTTCCTGAGCGTCACTTCACTTTCGTGCTCCTATTCCTATGAGACCTGTGCTGTGATGGTTTGGGTCACGAGACGCGTACATGAGCATGCTTTAGTCTCTGCCATTTTCCTTTCCTTTCTAGTCACCCACACAGCATCCTTCCTCTACGTCACTTCTCTTTCCCACTTTATTGCCATTCGTGGTTGTGCTTTACGTAGTTTTGCCGACATTACTGTATGCGTGGCGCTGCTGTTCTCTACCCCCTCTCTTCCTCCTGTCCATCCTCCTGATCCGCACTTGCTCCTCTCGCCCCATTTTGAATGCCTATGCTATACATTGTCTTGCTTGCGTGACGTCAATTGACGACATCAGATTGCAACATGTCCCTTTTCTTGTGTTCCTCCACTTCACATCCCGTCGCCTTCATATACATAGACGTGCTACAGATGACTAAGCTATCCGTGAGATCGTCGCTGCGTGGCACGCGACAGTTCCACTGGCATTAGGCCAACCTAAGACAGCATAGCGGACGAGGGCCTGAATTCTTAGGTGTTCCGCGCGTAAAGAAAGTGATGTATAGGGAACTAATAATTATAACTCTGTTCTGCAGTAATGCGTAAATCAAAATTCAGCACACTCACTATTTCTTCGTAGCTGTCAATGCCTAACGTGGCGGAAAGACACAAAGTTTTTCTAGTTGATGTCGCGATTTGAATAGTTACGCATTTTTTATTGTCATTTCTGCAGGCACCCTTGTCGCCTTGGTGGAATTGATCCTCGCACTTTTAGATGCAACATTCATCGCTGTGATGGGTATCCGTGTTCTCGTGTCATAAAACAGTTTATAATAAAACAACAATAAAAACCAAAAATTGGGCCCTGTATCTGCATGTTAATCTGCAAATGTCGTTGAAAGACCATAGTCTTGTGTGTGGAGAGAGTGAACAAAACATCTATTTGATGTTCTGCGCAAGGAAATCAGTGAATGGTATTTTGAAGGCGCTGTGTTAGAGTGCCTCGAGCGTGCAGCGGAGGTGAACAAGTGCATCAAATCACGTCACACTTGAAATCCTGGCGCCATCTAGCAGTTTTCTTTAAAAAAACAAAAAACGCGTGCGCATGCCCATCTCAGAGGCATGCATTTCGGCGTGCGCACCCGTCTCAGAGATGACTAGGTGTAGAAGGCAAGGCGATGGATAGGTGCCGCCACTATGTCGCCTAATAAAGCGTTGAAAACACTCGTCTTTTCGTGCAAGCGTTGAATGGTCAGCGCAGTGTGATAAACGATACGGTTCTTAGAATTACTTATGTATGCTTTTTCTCGTAAAAGGCGCACACACAGAAGATATATGTGTTGTTATGGTTCCTCAGATATGCGCAATAATTGCTTTTTTCATTAACAATCGCACAAGTATAAACGCTGAATCTTGAGCAACATCGGTAGACGCCGCGGATGAGGTCGGCCGTTTGGGGTATCTACTGGTACCGTTTAGAGTGCCCGGTACCGTTAAAAGTGAACAGACAGATGGACCTGCGCGGAACGCGCAACACTGCTTCAGCGAAAGCTGGAAGAGCGGCGTTTCAGAGCCTTTTAATGGGACAGCGTTAAAGAGCTCGTTCCGCAAAATTTCTGGTGTCAGCGTCAGTGTCGGTGCCGGTGTCGTCGGTTGTGAGTGAAAAATCATCTTAGGCGTGACCGAAAAATTGAAAATAATGCAAATAAAAAGTCCTAGAGCACAGTCGAGACCGAACCCGGGTTGTTTGGGTCCCCATGGGATTGAACCCTGGTCGTTTGCTTGCTAAGCAGATGTTTTGCCGCAAATCCACGCCTCTGCTTGCGGAAACAGTTCCAAGAAGTTCCTCTGCTTGGAAATTCAGTTAAAGTGGCTTTCATGCTTTACAAACTCATGCGTGCAGTATACATGCTTCACAATGCAACATGAAATATTGCAGTAATAATGTGTGGTACAAGATTCCATTGCCGACGGTGTCAGAATAGTTCACTATCATAATGGCTCTTTGGTTTAAAGCTGGTACCCCACTACAAAAGAAATACACGCTACTACGTCGATTCATTTCAGGACACGCAAGATGGGTGCTTAGCAAATTCGGAAAAGTTTCAAGCACTAAGTGCTTGAAATAAGTACTATGAACAGGATGTCGCTATGGCGTTCGACTTCAATAGAAAAACCTTTGGGGTCCTATATGTTTAAATCACTGTTTAGGTAACAGCTATCACGCACACTTGCTGGATACCCACTACGTCATTATTCATTGTGTGGTAGGCAGGCATTCACTATGCCATTCTTTGTCATTTTTCAGAGAAGTGTGGTACTGTGACAGCTTCAGTAAATGAAGCCAGCAAGGCTAGCTGTGAAACTTTATTCTCGAACAAGAGAAACAAGTGAGCGCTTGAATCGCATGGCAAAGAAAACAAATTTGCCAAAACACAAAAAGAGTGCAGGCCTGCGTGGAAGGCGCCGGACAATCACAGCGAAAGCTAGAAAAGCGGCCTTTTAGAGCCTTTTCTAAGCAGTCATTGTGTATTGGCTGCAAGCTCACTTGCTAGGCACCCGCTACGGCATTATTATTAATATTGATACAAAAATGCGGCTAAACACGGCTGCAAGAAAGAGGAGGACGAAGTGGGTTTTTCCGTTGGATGCTGGTCTGACGCCATCTTGCTCGTCGGGTTCTCTGCGCTGTAAATAGCTCATAAAACAAGTTACTCGTAACATTATTGGTGGAGGTGGACGACCCCCGTACATCGATGGAGACGCGCAGCGGTCGCACCATCGGGGACCTTTCGGCTGCTTCGACTGCTGGTACTTTCTCTACGCCGCCCTCATCAGTCCAAGCCACCACCTACGTGACAATACCGCACCTCCGGGATCCCGGCACTTTCTCCGGTGATGGTATGATCGATGTCGACACTTGGCTGAAGCGGTACGAGCGCGTCAGTGCTACTCACCGATGGGATCATACACTCATGCTCGCCAACGTGCTTTTCTACCTGGACGGCACTCCCCGAACATGGTTTGAAAGCCACGAAGCAGACATAACGAGCTGGGATCTCTTCAAAGAAAAGATACGTGACCTGTTTGGCGATTCATCTGGTCGTCAGCTCGCTGCGAAGAAGACTCTTGCCACACGGGCCCAGTCTTCTACCGAATCGTACGTCTCTTACATTCTGGACGTCCTGGCCCTTTGTTCCAAGGCCGACCAGTCCATGTCGGAAGACGAAAAGGTTAACCACGTCTTGAAAGGTATTGCTGACGATGCTTTCAACCTGCTGGTTTTTAACAACGTCTCGAGCATCGACACTATCCTTAAAGAATGCCGACGTCTCGAACAAGCTAAAGCTCGCCGCGTAGCCCAAAGCATCGTGCGCCTTCCGAACACAGCGGCCACTTCTTCGTGTGACGACGCCTTCCACCAGGCCCCTCGATGTGACAACCTTACACGCATCATCCGTCGAGAGGTCGAGGCAGCACAACCGGTAGCCACGACATTACCGACGCCTGCGCCTTCCTCGACCACAATCTCTTTAATACAAGCGGTCGTTCGTCAGGAGCTATCGAATGTCGGCCTACATCCTGTTCCTACCGTATACTCTGCTGAGCCTTCTTATCGTACCCCTTCTGCACCTCGCATACAACGCAATCCGTCCGAATGGCGTACTCTTGATGACAGGCCAATATGTTTTAACTGTCGACGCGTTGGCCATATCGCTCGTCACTGCCGCAGCCGCTGGGCTCCACCGTCCCATTATGCACTTCAGTATCACACCACTTCTGCTCACCAGGCGTCCCCACCGCTTTCTCCATCAACGCCGACCACATTTTCCGCTCCTACAGCACCTCTGAGCAGACCTCGCTACGACCGGTCACCATCCCCTGCTCGTCGTCAGTCCCGGTCGCCCCCACAACGCCGCGCTGCCTCCCCGACCTATTCGCAGCATCTCCGACCGGAAAACTAGGCCGTGCAGCTTCTGGAGGTGGAGCTGCGTTGACGACCTTCGTAAGAAATCCTCGATTAACATTAACAACGAACCGGAACCTTTTGGACGTTACTGTCGACAATGTTCGTGTCAGTGCATTGATAGATACTGGCGCGCATGTGTCCATTATGAGTGTTAACGTTCGCCGCCGACTTAGAAAAGTTGTCACGCCCGCCCTCAACCGAGCTGTACGAGTCGCCGATGGAGAAACTGCTGCAATTCTTGGCATGTGCTCTGCGCGAGTGTCTATTGGGGAGAGAAGCACTGTCGTTCTTTTCGCCGTCATCGAACATTGCCCTCATGAACTCATACTCGGTATGGATTTTCTAGCCACGCACTCTGCCCTCATAGACTGTTCAGCTGGTTCTCTCCATCTCGATTTACCCCTCTTTTCCGACCCGACCAGCCCTCCACAAACCAGCCTCTGCTGCATTGATTTTACGCGCCTCCCTCCTAACTCTGTCACTCATGTCGACTTATCCTCCACGCCGCCAGTACCTGATGGTGATTACATGGTGGCCCCGATTCCTGCAGTGATGCTTACGCATGGGGTTGCTGTGCCGCATATGATTCTGACGATTAAGAGAAACCGCACCTTCCTTCCACTGGTGAACTTTTCACTCACCACCCAAGTTCTGCCACAGGGTATCTCCCTAGCAAAAATTACTGCTCTCCAAGATGACCATGTCGAGCCCTTCAGAGTTGACGATTGCTGCAGCTCAGTCAGTGGTTCCACTCCATCACGTTCTTGGGGCGCCGTCATCGAGCGAATGGTGTCATCGGACCTTACGTCTGAGCAAGCTGCGGCGCTTTGCCACGTTCTTGAGGGCTATCGTAGCATTTTCGACTTTGCCGGCAACTCTTTGGGCCAAACGACCATTGTCACCCATCGCATAAATACTGGCCATGCAACCCCCATTCGCCGACGCCCCTACCGTGTGTCGGCGTCGGAGCGTGCAGTATTACAACACGAAGTCGACAAAATGCTTGCGAAAAACATTATCGAGCCTTCATGCAGCCCCTGGGCTTCTCCAGTCGTCCTTGTTAAAAAGAAAGATGGAGCATGGCGCTTTTGTGTCGACTACCGTCACCTTAACAAAATTACAAAAAAGACGTTTATCCTTTACCTCGCATCGACGACGCCCTCGACTGCCTGTACGGTGCCACTTATTTTTCAACTATTGACCTTCGATCAGGGTACTGGCAGATAGCCGTCGACGAGATAGACCGCGAGAAGACCGCATTTATCACTCCTGATGGTTTTTATCAGTTTAAGGTGATGCCCTTGGGACTCTGCAATGCACCAGCCACATTTGAAAGAATGATGGACTCATTGCTCCAAGGGCTGAAGTGGTCCACCTGCTTGTGTTACCTTGACGATTTTATCGTCTTTTCGCCCACATTCGACTCTCATCTTGATCGTTTGTCAGCTATTCTGGACGTTTTTCGTCGAGCCGGACTCCAGCTTAACGCCTCCAAGTGCCGCTTCGCTCGTTGTCAAATTTCCGTGCTCGGTAACCTTGTCGATGCCCAAGGCGTGCGTCCAGACCCAGAGAAAATTCGCGCAGTCACAAACTTTCCCGTTCCGAAGACCACAAAGGATGTCCGCAGTTTTGTGGGGTTGTGCTCATATTTCAGACGCTTTGTTAAGGACTTTGCGACCATTGCACGCCCACTCACAGAGCTCTTGAAGAAAGACGCCTCGTTTACATGGGGCCATGACCAAGCGTCATCGTTTTCACAACTTACGACATTGCTTACAACGCCACCAATCTTGGCTCACTTTGATCCATTAGCTCCAACCGAGGTTCACACGGACGCCAGTGGGCATGGCATAGAAGCTGTGCTATTGCAGCAACAACGCGGACACGACCGCGTTATAGCTTACGCAAGTCGACTGCTATCTCCAGCCGAGCGCAACTATTCTATCATGGAGCGTGAGTGCCTCGCCCTTGTATGGGCAGTCGCCAAGTTTCGCCCATACCTGTACGGGCGCTCATTCCGTGTTGTCACGGATCATCACGCGCTCTGCTGGCTAGCCTCCCTGAAGGACCCCACGGGACGTCTCGCTCGTTGGGCTCTACGCCTTCAAGAGTACACGTTTTCTGTAATGTACAAAACAGGGCGATTACATCAGGATGCGGATTGTTTATCCCGCTACCCTGTTGACGAAGCAACCGATACTGACGCTATCACGGACGTTTTTTCCGTGTCGTAGCTGTTAAACATTGGCGAAGAGCAACGTCAGGATGCTTCTTTACGAGCCATCATTGACAAACTGGAGTCAACGCCTCGCGACCCGTCCCTACGAATGTTTTTGGTGAAAGACGGGATCCTATATCGCCGTAACCTCGATTCCTTCGGATCAGACTTACTTCCTGTCATCCCAGCGCACCTGCGTTCCACTGTCCTGCATCAACTCCATGACGCTCCCATCACAGGCCATTTGGGCGTTTCTCGCACATACGATCGGGTACGACGTCGGTTTTTTTGGCCTGGACTTGCCCGCTCGGTTCGACGCTATGTCGCCGCTTGTGAGCCCTGTCAGCGTCGCAAAACGCCGTCTGCCCTCCCAGCCGGCTACCTTCAGCCGATCGACGTTCCCAACGAGCCTTTTTTTCGAGTTGGTCTCGACCTGTTGGGCCCTTTCCTACTCTCCACAGCCGGAAATAAATGGATTGCTGTTGCCACGGACTACGCGACGCGGTACGCAATCACACGAGCACTCCCGACCATCTGCGCTACCGACGTTGCGGACTTTCTGCTGTACGACATAATATTAGTGCACGGTGCTCCCCGTCAACTTCTCACCGACCATGGCCGCACGTTCTTATCAGCTGTCGTTCATGAAATCCTGAGGTCTTGCCATACCAAACACGAATTTACTACTTCGTACCATCCACAGTCAAATGGCCTCACGGAGCGCCTTAACAGGACCCTAACCGATATGATTGCCAAATACGTTGCGCCAGACCACCATGATTGGGACATTCATTTGCCGTATGTGACGTTCGCCTACAACTCATCTCGTCACAACACTGCCGGATATTCGCCCTTCTATCTACTATATGGCCGGGACCCAACTCTACCTTTAGACACGTTACTACCTGCGGCCACTGAATATGCTGGTGAAGCCATTGCCCGAACCGACCACGCGCGCCAAGTCGCCCGTAAACGTCTACAGGCTTCACAGGCGCGCCAACAACAGCTCTACAATTCTCACCATAGGGACGTGCACTTTTCTCCGGGTTCTCTCGTGCTCCTCTGGTCACCTACTCGGCGTGTGGGACTGTCGGAAAAACTGTTGTCGCCCTACACTGGACCATTCCGTATCGTTCGCCAATTGACAGACGTCACGTACGAGATTGTTCCAACCGATCCAACAAAGTCATCGTCAGCTCCGAGCGACACCGTTCACGTGGCTCGGCTAAAGCCCTATTACCCCCCTTCGACATCATCTGCGTAAATTTAGCACCGGGAAAAACGCACTTCGTCCTCCTCTTTCTTGCAGCCGTATTTAGCCGCATTTTTGTATCATAACCCCCGGCGGTAGAAGCACCGGCACGGTGCTTCTACCGCCGGGGGTTATGATACAAAAATGCGGCTAAACACGGCTGCAAGAAAGAGGAGGACGAAGTGGGTTTTTCCGTTGGATGCTGGTCTGACGCCATCTTGCTCGTCGGGTTCTCTGCGCTGTATATAGCTCATTAAACAAGTTACTCGTAACATTATTTTTGGGTAGTAGGCTAGCATTCACTATTGTATACTTTGTCATTCTTATGAGAAAAAGGGTATCTGCTAAACAGTTGCAATGAATTTTCTGCCGATTGTTCAAGCAGTGGATGACGACGATGACGAATATTACCTGAAGTGGGTATGCGCCAAAGCCAATAGGTGATCAATAACAGTTTTTGTAGTGAGTTGAGCACTGCACGACCCACTCGTTACTCTATTCGCGTTGTGTGACGCCTGGTTTTTTTCGCTGTTTTAAAACGCTTTATTATTGCGATAGCAAATATATTGACACTCTCGGCTGGATTTCGTCGCTGGCGTCGACTTCGGCATGAGCGTTGATGTCATGCACCGTATAGATATACGTATATATATATATATATATATATATATATATATATATATATATATATATATATATATATATATATATATATATATATATATATATATGAAAATGCAAGAAGTAAAAATATCCAGAAGAATAATTCTGGTGTGCGGAATTGAACGTAGGACCTCCGCGTCATGAATACGAAGCGTTAACCACTGAGCCACCAAGAGTTTTATTTTGTTTTAATATTTGTTTATAGGCGCATGTATCAAACCACAAGCATAGCAGAAACAACGAGTGACAGTCCGACACCAACTAAAGTTACCTAAGTGCTGCCAAGGGTTCTACCCTCGACAACCACTCAGGTACAATCTCCTGAGTTTGCTGCAGTTCAACAAACTTGGCCTTACATTCACGGAAATACATTCGTGCAGGCCGTTCATCCCGATCGGAATAAAATCCCGTCATACGGGTCCACCTTAAACAGTGAAGACTAAGTAGCATAATCAAATCAAAAAGAATTTTTTTTTTGTCAACTATTGGCAGAAGTCATATACCATATGAATTTAAAGCTAATTCCTTTTTTATCGTCCTTTGAAGCATATATCCTAAAGGTATACTCCTTCCCAACAATGTAGGAAAGCATGTTTTATAGTTTCCGTTTTTTCACAGCTAAGACCATTTGTGCCCCAGGGCGAATAAAAACCACGGTCTGCTGCAAATGTCCTGACAGATAACGTACCCGTGTGCAGCCTAAAAGAGCAGGACTTCATGGCAGGAGCCACTTGCATTCTCTTCACTCGTTTAAGTACACATTTTACATCACCTTCATGGTACATAGCACGGTATAGGGGTTCAGGTAAAACAAGATCACACACATCTTTGTATAACATTTCGCGAGTTACTGAAAACAAATATTCATTAGAAAATCTAACTGATAAAAACCTGGCACCTAGAATAACCTCCTTCAGATACCCACGGAGAGCACCAGTCATGTCACTCGTGCTAACCACATATCCAGGTAAAGCCCGCATCAGTCTCAGTTGGCACACAGTATGTTGGCAAGGATCCCTTGCGTAGTAAAAAAAAAGAACCTATTTAGGACTTGGCGTATGAAAAGATGTGGTAAGTCCCAATCTCCGTGTTTCCTTCATCGAAAAAGATTTGTTCTACTGCATGTCTCTACATTCGAGGCCCACACGAACACTGCGAAGATGCGATGGAACTTATGTACGTTTTCCCTTGAACAATTCAATACTTGCATTTTATTGCAATGTGTTGAGGCCAAAAAAATACACTGCAGACAGTCGCCCTTGAAAACACTGAGAGATGATAACCATTGCATCTACTTGCTTTCATCCAGTTTCTTTCGGACAAAAGCCAATATATGCAAGTTGTTCTCGTTATTTTTATAACATTCTGTGTTCTATAACATTTATAACATTCTATTTTATAACACCAAGGTATTGCACAGGTATGGTCGCCCGGTTAACATCTTCCAAATTTATTTATTTTATTTACAGGATTTCTGCTGGCTTCAGAGTGAAGCCATAAGCAGGAGTGGGTAACATATAAATATAGCAAACTGAACATTTTCACAACATATACCGCACAAAGATATTACGCAATAGTCTGGTCTGGACGACTGCTCTCCATGCCAGAAGCCAGGTACTTTCGCTAGTTTACTAAACTTCCAGTTGCATTGCTGAACCGGTTAACTACAGTGTCGGTAGTGATAACAGCATCTTGATCGGTAGAACAAACAGCCACATCGCCGGCATACCCCAGAATCTTAAATTCCGATTTTCTTTACCTAAAGCCATGAATGCTGCTGTTTTAGGTTATTGCTAAGCAAAGCGATTCTATATATAAACTGAACTGTAAGGGACTCAGCGGGCGGCCCTGCCGGACAGAACGCTTTATGTTAATTGCATTTCCTGGTGTCTTGTTGATTACCAAACGGCTCGTGCAATTCCGGTATGCTATAGACACCTCATCTCTGGTTACGGAACCAACGTTCTCATGGCCAAGAATGGTAAGCAGAAAGTAGTGGAAAACAATAAAAACATTCGCCCCGTATCTGCATGTTACACTGAAAATGTCGTCGAAATACCATAGTCTTGCGTCTGGAGATTGTGAACAAAACGTTTGTTTGATTTTCTACGCAAGAAAATTGGTGAATGGTATTCTGCAGGCGCTGCATTAGAGTGCCTCGAGCGTGAAGCGGAGGCGAATGACAGCGCATCAGGTCACGTCACACGAGAGACATGAGTGCAACGAGGCAGTTATCTTGGAAACCAAAGCGCGCACGCCCTGCGCGCCCCTTTCGGAGGTGATAAGGCCTAGGACGCAAAGGCGACGGGTAGGCGCCACCACCGCGTCGTCTTAGCAAAGTGTTGGAGGCACTGGCCTTTTCGTGGAAACATTGCATGGTCAGCGCAGCGTGATAAATCCTTAGAATTACTTATGTATGCTTTTTTTTAGTAAAAGACGCACCGACAAAGGATATACGTGTTGTTATGATGCCTCAGATATGCACATTATTTGATTTTTAGTTACAATCGCGCACGTATGAACGCGGAATCTTGAGCAATATTGGTGGGCGCTGTGGATGGGGTTGGTCATTTGAAGTATCGTTTGGCCCTTTTGGTGCCGTTTAAGATACCGTTAAAGGTCGACAAACAGACAAATTTACAGGCAGACAGACGGACATACAGATCAAAATTTTTGCGTAGAAGGTCCCCAAGAAAGACTATCCTGTTTAAAGCTTTCTCGAGATCAATTTGTAAAATGGCTACCCCTCCTTAATTGTTATCGGAACACTCCAGCACACATCGCATCTTGTGTATATTGGTCACAATAAAGCGTCATTTAATGCCACGATGTTTGGTGTGGCCCTACCAATTCTTTGATTACCCCCTGAAGTCGCCATGCTAGTACTTTCATTAAAATTTTGTAGTCACAATTAGTGATCTAGGTCTATACGAAGAAACTAGTTTTAACACTCCGACTGTTTCGTCTTAAGTATAAAAAATTCATAAGCTTCACTAGAGGACCTAAGGAGGCCATCAAATTTATAAGCCTGATTAAAAACATCTGCGAGTACCTGGGATAATTTATTTTTAAACTCTTTTTAAAACAAAAGCACAAAGGCCATCCAGCCCGGGAGATTGACCAGGATTCATTTTATCTACAAACCTTTCGACTTCCGTTGCCGATATAAAAAGCTTAAAGCTTATTTGGTGTGATGAGACAACTTCGACATTCGGCTAAAGAACTCTTGCTTAAATACCTCTGCATCAATGGGCTTGGCAACGAAGAGTGCTTCGTAGTGTTCACCGAACGCCCGTCCTGCGTTCTCATTGTCTGAAACGCCAATACCGTTGAGTTCAATGGCATCTATATGGTTTCGTCTTGCATGACTCTTCTCTAATCCAAGCGCTTGCTTCGCTGGGCGATCATCCTAAGTCATTGACGTTGTTCTGGCTCGCACTCGCGCTCCACGATAGCGTTCCTCCTCATATACCTCTATCTTCTATGTGACACATTGCGAATCGTCAGCATATACTCCAGGTTTTTCACATTCAAGAGCTGTTAGCCACTCAAGGGTCCGTCTAAGCTCTTTTTTCATCTATTTAGAATCAAAACATAAAATGCTACATCTTCCTATTGCTTTAATTTTGATTCGCTGCTTAAATAGCTTTCACTATGCTCCTATTTCGTCCATATGCTCTCTGTCGATATCATTATTTCTGTCTTAACTGATGTCCTAAATGACTCATCACTTAAAAGGTTAGAGTTCCTTTTCCACTGTTCACAAGAGAAGGCATTCCTTTCTTTCTTTTACTCAATATTGATTTCACAAGACAGTATTCAGTAAAAGAAACTGGGACAACGTTATAACTGCTACACTGTGCTATCGCATCCAAAGTAAGGTAAAGTCGGTCCAATCGGGCATAACTTGTGCCTTTTTTGTGAGTATACTTCACATCTCATGAGCTATACAGACACTCCGCTACATCCACTCATTCGTATTCAATAATCGCCTGTGGCAGGCCATCACCGCTATTGTCTTTCACACTGTGACTGCTTCATCTGTCACTTTCATGCAGGACACAGTTAAAATCCCCCACCAATAATAGTTTTTTACCATCACACATATGTTGTCGTAAACGGGAAAAAACTCGTTTTTTCCTGGTGAATGGTTGGAGCATAAACACATATATAGCGCCATTCAGTGTAATAATAAACAAAATCAAAACATACTACTGGACATGACCAGCACAAGAATACATTTTGTGTGACTAATCCTGTAAGTTTTCCAACAAGGAGAACACAGCCTCCAGACGTGCATATGGCATGGCTCACAGTAACAAAGCATCGTGATGTAAACTTAAGCACCAGGCTCCCAGTTTCCTCTTCTCCTTCAACTTTTGTCTCCTGCACTGCAAACACATCTAGATTTCTTCCAACAGCAATCCATACACTTGGCTTTGCTTCTTCTTTGAAGCAAAGCCGCTAACGTTCAGAGTGGCGAAGCTTAACGGCAGTTGAGGCGCCATTTCAATCATCTGGAGGAGTGAGGCCTGGAGCATGGCGCTTACTTTGCACGTTTAGCGCTACGCTAGACACCTCCTGGACCGCCCGACCGGCCGGTGTCACTGCACAGTGGAAGCAATTTGTTCACAGCTTTCTTGTCCACGACGCCACCAGCCCTTGCTCTAATGCTGGTGCGCCTGCTAGTCGGCGTCTTTGCCAGGGCTTTGTCCACGCTGCTTGCGCTGTTTCTGTCTCCCATCTTCGCAGATTCTTCCAATGGTCTGTTAATGGCGTGAACGGCAGCGCTAGTCCCAGAGACGCTCCTGGCGTTGCACGTGTCTCCTTCCGTCATCATGTCAATGCCGACGTTGCCAAGAGGCACCTTCGGCTACTTGGACCTGTTTCAACACAGGGGCAGACACTCCAGTGCCTTCACAGCTTGCATCTGTCACTGTATTGTCAGGCGCCTTGGCCGATACAGCTGCAGTACCTGGTCGTGTGTCCACAGGTACCAGTGTAGATTTGTCTACTGATATGGCAGATGTGAAGTTCAAGCTTTCTGCGACTTGATCTCCACAACCTTCAGCCGCGTCCTCCGTTTCTGTCACGTCCATAATGTCTACCGCCGCATCCTCGGCCTCCGTTGACGCGGTCACTGAGGCGTACGAACAGACGCATTCTACGTCCTCGTGTC
Source organism: Rhipicephalus annulatus (assembly GCA_013436015.1). Classification (NCBI taxonomy): domain Eukaryota; kingdom Metazoa; phylum Arthropoda; class Arachnida; order Ixodida; family Ixodidae; genus Rhipicephalus; species Rhipicephalus annulatus. The sequence continues at coordinate 572,444 of WOVY01010275.1, read as the reverse complement.
CGAAACGCCGTCAGCGTGAGCACCGTGGCACCTTACACTCGTGACGCACAAGTCCTGTTCCGCTGCAAAGCAGGCATTGCATAGGCCGACCTGCGGCTACCACTAGGGCTAATTCACCGGCGACTTGTATCTGATGAGGCCGATCCTCAACTTTCATACCGCATTTCAGCTTAATGAAAACAGTGCGGGTTTTCGAATTCGTCTCGTTTGCTCCTTCTACACGCCAGTGTTCCCGGGTCCCTTCGGTAACTTTCTCGAACACTGCCAACGCCGTGCGGACATCTTCGTCCGAAACGCCATGTAAAGGCTGGGGCACACCGGCGACTAGCAGCGGTCGCTCGACCATTCGCCTCTGGCGACTAAAAATCGACTGATGTTCACACCGACAGAGGCTGCATGCGAGCGACCGGAAGTCACTAAACCGGAGAGTTCGCGTACGGATCTCGTTATTAGTGAGAACTCCTGATACCAGCACCGATCAGCTGATCGCCGCCAGCTGAGTGAGCGGAGCAAACCGAGCGTGCTGCATTTATTGTTTTCGTCCGTGTTCGCACAGCGTTCCCAACAGCGTCAAATTCGATTCAAGCGAAAAACAAGACATTATCATGGCGCTGGTGCGCTGTGCCATGGTGTCAGCACTGGCATCACAGATGCTTCCAAAGAAAAAAAGCCAGCGGTGGGTGTAAAAAAAGCCGGCAGTAGATCGCGGGCATTAGCCAGCCATGCAAGCCGCCTGCCACCCGAGCGGCGCTGAGACAACGAGGAGTGTTTCCAAGAGTCGTACGTTTTCATAAACGGTCCTTGAATTTAACTTGACTTGCCGCAGCCTACAATGCAGCACAAACGCGTCTAGAACGTGGTGTCTTAAGTCGTTGTCAAGGCATGAAGCAGAAACGCTTTCCAAACGCAGTGCAATTAAGGTGCTGACAAGTCAAGTTTAAGACAAAAAAATGGCAGCATATCCACAGGGTGGATGATGGAGAGTGGGGCGAAGCATCCGTCCGTGTATTCGTTCTTGCTTCCGTCTGTCCATGCGTACGTCTGTGTGACCACCCATGCGTCCATTTGCCCGTCCGTGCGTGCGTCTGTTCGTGCGTCCGTCCCTGCATTCGTCCATGCGTCCATCCGTCAGTGCAGCCATCCATGAGTCCGTCCATGCATCGTCGGTGTGTCCGTTCGTCCATCTATTCAACACTGCAAGTACCACCATCTCGCATCTTTTCATCATATTTACCGTATATGCACCGCCATCCAGCGGGCATTCCAAGGACTAAACGAGAGGTGGCACACGCATACTTTCTTACGGCTGGCGCTTCGTGTCTACTTCCCACCTTTAACCACCTCGAGTTCATGGTATATACTAGTTCACTGTATTCATGGCACTGCGGCTCAATGCTCACTAAACCTTTCTGAAACCTTTAAAGGAGGTTACGTAAAGCAAGTATAACGTAGCAACCTTTTCTTGTCAGATACTTCCTAATGTACATGCCAATGGTTGCTAATGGGGAATGAGAGACAGAAGAATTTGGCTTTTAGTTAAAGCAAACGCTGCGATTTTTTCATTGTTCAACAATGCACCGCCGGCACCCCCATCGGCGGTGCATACACCCCCACCGGCACCCCACCGGCGGTGCGGCACCCCCACCGTCGGTGCAATGCACCGCCGGCACCCCCACCCCCACAAATCTCCCACCGGCACCCCCTTGGAGGTCAAAGCGTGAGACATGTTCCGTACTACGAGGGACGAACGGGTGCCGCTTTAAGGAGCTTCGCCCCTAAAACGTTTTAGAATACGGGGGAAAGATTGTGCACCATTTAGTTTCTCTTTGCTTTGACGGTGTTGAGCGTCTTGCGAATGCCGCCACGTAAATTCCACACTTTGCTCGAGCTGCTGTGCCCCGCCATTTCCAAGTCAAGTATCCCGTGGCGGCCATGGTGCCACAGACCCAGGGAACGCACTCGGTTTCATCTGGCGGCAGGATGCCAGCGCAATGAAAAAACTGAAAAACAAAAATTGGGCATCGCTGATTGGTTCCAGCAGCATTGCGACTGCAGTCACGTGACTGAAACAGTGTCAGATGGCGAATGCACAGGAAAGGCGCGCGCGTCGGCATCCATATGTCTACCAAGGCTATGACGACACTCCTCTGGAAAGCGCATACCGGCAACGGTGGGTCACGCGCGGCCACGGCCGAGTGCGAGGGAGGTGTTGGCTCCAGTGCGTGACACGACTGATCGTCTGCGCAGCGCATCAAATCGCACGCACACCAGCGGCGAGCCGCGTGCGGCGGTGGCGGAGTATCATTGCCCATGCGCAGGCTAGTGCCACGCGAAATCGGCTCAGCGAAGCCAGTGTAGCTAACGCTACAAAATCGGTCAGGAAGCGACTAGACAAAGCAGTCGCTTTGCGACAGTTTGCGACACGTCGCAAATAGTCGCGCGACCGCTGGTAGCCGCCGGTGTGCACCAGTCTTAAGAGCCAGTGAAGCCGCAGCCTCACTTGCTGCTCTTAAGGGTCGATAACAAGGCAGCGGCGTCACTTGACCTGGAGTTCTTTCAGTTCAGTGAACCTCATCGTCACCTCCTGGCTGTTTAGGGTGACGGCCCACACATGGTTGATCTGGTAGGCGCCCGATGCCACTACGTCGGGAAGCAGTTGTTCCTTGTTCAGCGCGACCCGGAAATCTTGAACCTTGAAAGGCATCACTCTAATATCAGCGTGCAAAACACTTTGTTCAAAACAACACGTCTTGTTGGAAGATTTGGCAAGATCATCTCAAAATCCTTGTCACTTTCATCTAAAATCCTGTTTCCACTGCCACGAGAACCGCCTTCGCTGCTCTACGGAAGCCCATGATTCCTGCGTCCAACGCGTTCGAGTACTGGCGAAAAAATCAGCCACCGAAAGGTACCCCTTAAACGTTAAAACGGCAAGTTATTTGCATCTACCACTTACCGCTGTTGGCGGGCTTTTCGGGAAAGGAACGGGGGGGGGGGGCTATCGTGTTTTAAGCTTTGTCAGCAAGATGGTGCAATGAGCGTGCGGCAGCTCTCATCTGTCACGCGTACTTTCGCCCGCTGAAAGGAATGGTGCGGACGATGCCTCGTGCATCCTTATTTCCCGGTGGGGAAAATCATACGTCTTGGCTGGCGTTAAGACTCGCACTGGAATGATTCTGTGGTAGTTATGGAGTTACGGGGTGCACAAAGTGAATGCTATCGTTGTGCAGCCTCCATTTGTGAGAAAGGCATGCTTTTCAGACACGGCGAAGTAACAACTGAGACGTTTATTCACGTGGATTGGTACCTCACGTTGATTTTTACCTTTTGTGCATCAATTGTGGGTGAGAAGCGCGGGGCACGTTTCGATCTGCTTGCAATTTTGCACGTGACCTTCGCATTTGTTGCTTCCACGTTCCTTGCTTCGCGTTTTTGGCAAAGCTGTGACTTTTATAGACGATAGTCTTTCTTAGGGATTTTCGACGCCAAAGTTTTGGTCTGTCTGTCCATTTGTCTCTTTGTTCACCCTTAACGGTAACGGCCACATTAAACGGCACTAACGGCTTCCCTAAACGGCCGACACCATCTTCAGCGCCCACCATTGTTGCTCAGGACTCCCCATTCATACTTGTGCAATTGGCAATTAAAAAGCAATTATCACGCATATCGGAGGCAACATAACAGCACGTATATATTCTGTATGTGAGTATTTTAGTAGAAAAGGCTAACAAAAATTGTTCTAAGGACAGTAGCTTCATTACGCAGCGCTGACCATGCAATGTTTGCACGAAAATGGAAGTGTTTCCTACGCTTTCTAAGACGACACGTTGGAGGCACCTACCCGTCACCTGGCGTTCTACAACTTATCACCTCTGAGAAGGGCACGCAAGCTCGTCTCAGAGCCTCGGGCTTCGTTTTCCAAGATAACTGCCAGATAGCGCTTATATTACCGCGATTACTTTCCCGACATCAAGCCTGCCTGAGGAAAGTTTGCGAACAAGCCCCGAGCATCGGCTTGGCTAAGTCAATTAAACAAGAAAAGGTCGGCGTGGCTCAGTGATAGAACATTGGGCTGGTTCATAGCGGACCCGGGTTCGAGCCCCACTGTGTGTGTCCTTCGTACCAAATTTTTTTTTTCCTTATTTCTGCGATAGTGGTAACGGTCACCAGTGGCAGCAGCGGTGGCGGCGGACAACTATACGGCACCGATACAGCTACAGGTTTCGATGTAAAAACGTGAAACGGGAATGCCTGAATCAAGAAAAGGTAAACTTACAAGAACCGGCCAGATGAAATATGTACCCAATACCGAGGGGATATGTACTCAATAACGAGGGGAAACCTTTACGAGTCTCATTGGTCTAACGAGTGCCTCTGTTAAAATATTTGTGTGAGAGTCCGGAAGCGTGAGTACACAGATACGGCTAACCAGTGGTCCATGCCCTTCAGCAGTCCCGCGAGAAAGCCACCGCGGTGGGAGTGCACAAACATGGGGCCGTAGGCCTATGGCTCACTCCCGCTCCCAGTAGAAGACGTCATCTGCGGCGCTGTCTTCTGCCTGAGCACCAGAACCAGGTCGTGCCAGGAATTTGTCAATAGCCTCGGTGCCTAAATAGCCACCAGGACCTCGTGACTGTCGTCGCCGGCTAGATGAACGTCTTGACGCCCGGGTACCCGCACCCGATGAGTTCGCAGATTGTAACCTTGCTGACGATGATGATGATGAAGATGATGATGATGATGATGATGACGTGAGTGATTGCCGGAAGAATTCGTTCTTCTAACTTGTTCTTGTTTTTGTTCTTGTTACCTTCCGCTTGTGGCTCATGTCCACTGTGGGGAATCGGCCAATAATTGAGTGGTCTTATAATGTATTATTCCATTTTAAATAAAGGAGCTTACAAATTCAGAGCACTACAAACTTTAGAATAAAGATTTGATGATCACTGATCAATAGCGTTTTTGTATTAGTAATAGATAATAACCTAGATCAAAACCTAACTTTACAAAAATTATGCGTATGTCGGCACAGAAGAATAATATTAGTTTGTTAGTCTTTCTTTTATCCGGATAATTCCGCACTGTCTAGCAAACTTTCGCACTGGCGAACGCAGAAATAGAGACTTCAAAGGACAGAATCAAGGGCAAGGATAAAATCATTGCAATAGCACGTAGAGAATTTTCGAACTTGGATCTACGAGCTCTAGTAGATCGTCTACACGTCAGAAAGTAATCATAGTTTATGGCTCACAGAGAAAGCGCACTTAGAGTTAATGACCAGACCTGTGTTGGTAGAAATTTAGTCTAGAGACTCTACAACGCAGCTTCGTAATTGCGACTTCTAGTTAATGTGTGCCACAAGAGGACAAGCGTGATTTTCCCTCTTTCTTCGTTGCAGTGTGTGGCGTTGTGCCGCCATCCTTGAGTAGAATGCGATCTGTTTGTCGGGTTAGTGTGTGCTATACAAATAGATGTCACTGCAGAGCAGCACACGTGATTGTCAACAGCTAATTACGTGTCTACGCGTGGCTTTATGGTGTCAGGACCAGGAAACTTTCAAGCTTCCGCGATGGCTGTAGAAGGCAAAAAAATATCTACCGTTTCGCCCATGGTGAGTTCCTTCATTTTCGCCTATAGTAGAACTACTAACTCCTTTTTTAGCGGTCGGATAAGTTAGTGTGCATTTTTCTTGTAAGGAGCGGTCAACTCGGCTGAAGTTTTTATTTGAGACTGTATAAAAAACCCCTGACGATGTAGTTGTTACGTCATTTTCAAAAAAAGTTGAGTAAAACATTTTTGTTTTACTTTTACTAATACTACGAAAGCGCTAATTGTTTAAGTTTATGAATTGATATTATCTTGGCGCTCGATAAGCAGCAGCTCTATGGCATCGATTGCGTTTTGTCCGTTAATTTGTTCAAATTGCCCTTAGAACTTTTTGTCGATGGGCATTGCGAAGCTTCGCTTTAGTTCAGCTTTGATATAGTAACGCGAGCTTGTGTGTCAGACTTTACGGGCCCCTACGGCGAAGCGAGCGTGTTTAAAGACTGGGAACTATGTCAGCTTCTGTGCTTCAACGACATCCGGCTGCGCAGCTTCCAGCGTGAAAATATAACACCGGGAAATCGCTCGGAGACTGCCGACGAAGACGGAATAATCTTGCACAATGCGGGCGAGCTCACCGGTGAGTGAAAAGGCGCTGCTTTGCATCTGATCATAGCCCTTTTCTTCTGCATGCGCTGCAGTTTTTGTCATTTCATAAGGTTTTTCGACTTGTACAGCTAATGAGATGCACACCTTGTGAATGCTTGAGATTGTTTACTGCGTTGTCCCATTCACACAAAATATCGTCACTGCTAAAATTTGTAGCACAGATCACAGCATAAGTTCTACCTGTTTCTGCTCGAAATGAGTCTGCCGCAATATATGGCCATAAATTCAATACATAGTAGAGCCAAGTGAACCTTTAGTACGTATACGCATTTGTACGCTTTTGTAAGTATGCAGTGAAACATTTTACATTTGCATGGATCATATGGTCCATCCAGTTGGGGAATTACCCAGCTTTGTTCTCTTAAGAATGTCACTAAAACAAAGTCACTCTAATGACACCCACAAGACAAATTCACAAAAACAGCAGTGATAAGTCCACACTACCTTTCTTATATGCACTGTTCCCATATACATTCTTCTGAGTCATGCATTACAAATCCGTTCATGCTTCTACCACAGTAACCAGGACTGGTTTTTTTTTTTCTTACAACTCAACCGCAGCCTCCAAGGAACTGCTCATATCAGTGTATGCTTAGATTCCTCATCACTCTGAAGCTACCTCAAGTCAGCGGAGAATGTGTCATCACTGAAAGCAAGCTCATGGGCCGAAATCCTCGCAAGGTATGGGCGAAGACATTTTTTTATTGAACATAATTTGTTCAACCACTTCTCTTTTACCCTGCTCATGAGTTTTTTTTTCAGAAAACTGTATTGAAGAGAGACCATTGATTTCCAAGCTACCCACATCCAGTCATAAGAAGCTCTACAGTTGCCTTAGTGACAACCTCTTGCACCACCAATATGCCAGGCGGAAAAATGGAAGCCTTATACTCAAAAACAGTGGTAGCGTACGGTATGTTCAAGCTGTACGAAATTGGATGCACATATTGTTATTTCTTGCTTTATGAATTACTCACTTTACAGAAAATGTACAGGCTTCTGAATTCCTGGAGAGTGCATGTTATGGGGTGCACATATTGTACTTCACTCAATGTGCCAAACTTTGCATAGAGTATCACGTATAACTAGGTTACAAATGGGCTTGTAGTAGTGCCTATATAGCAGCACTTCTTTTTCACATTTGGATAGATTGCTGTGATCGTAAAGACTGTTGCAAGGCAGTGGTAGGTACAGCTATAGTAGTGTTGAAACATTTACTAATACTGCGTGCTTGTTGGAAGTGACACTATCAACGTTCTGAAAAACAATGTGCAGAAACTCGTGCCTTCATTAGGCATGACATGTTTTGCAGGGGTAAAAATCGCGGAGCCGAATCATGAGAGTAAAATAGCTAGAAGAAGATCAAAAAATGAGAACGGTTGAATCACATTTTGCAAGCATTCTCAAATCATGAATGATAATCTGTCACTAATCCTCAAGAGGATGGTATATAACAGCTGTGCCTTGCCCGTACTTACCTACGGAGCAGAAACCTGAAGGCTTACAAAGAAAGTTCAGCCTAAATTGAGGATGACGCAGCGAGCGATAGAAAGGAAAATGATAGGTGTAACCTTAAGATACAAGAAGGGAGGAGAGTGAGTCAGGGAACAAATTGGTGTTAAGGATATGGACATGGGCTAAGCACGTAGTATGCAGGCAGAATAACCGCTGGTCATTAAGGGTAACTGACTTGACTCACAGAGAAGGAAAACACATGAAGTGAAGACAGAAGGTATGGTGGGCTGATGATAATAAAAAGTTTGTACGTAAAACGTGGCAGCAGCAAATACAGGACCAAGTTGATTGGCTGATCAAGGGAGAGGCCTCTGTCCTGCAGTAGGTGTAATCAGGCTGATGATACGTCAAAAACAAACACCGACATGCACGCAAGCAGTGAATGTTCAAACGTATCTCAATACTTCTTCTTCGAAAAAAAATCACTTGCATTTATTCCACTGTGACTCCATGACCGCCATTTCTAGCTTGTCCACGGGCTCCAGTTCAGCATCCGAAATCTCATCTGCTGAGAAATGCTGCTGTTCAGTTGTTTTCCTCCTCTACTTTGATTGGTTTTTGCAAAATGTTGTAATCACTTTGGACAGACTTATGCGACCAGCAATGAAAACAAGGGGCTCCCAGTTTGAATTAACTGTCATGGATACCAGTGTGTTGAAAAAAATTGAGAAATTTCCCCTAATAGAAATACGACTCGCTTTCTGAGTTCCGTGCCTACCGGTTGTGTCCTCGTGATCTTCGACGACAGCGCAGCTCTGGCTGACTGGGCTGGTCCTATGCCATCTCCTGCCGCCGGTCCCCTACGACGACATCAGTGCAGCTCTGGCCGACTGAATTAGCCTTACGCCAACTCCTGTCGCCGAAAAGAGCTCTCGCAAATGGTGCCCCGTCCTCGGACTGCTGTGACCGCGTTTCCACCTTTCCTGTCTTTCCTATCTCTCATATGTCGTCGCTCGCTGGTTGTCCTAGCACGTCAATCTCTCTCTCTCTGTCTTTACCTTTATACCTATCCTTTTAATCCCTCCTCACCCCCATTACTTGTGAGCTGCTGTTGAAACATCGCACGCTGATGCAGACAGTTACAGGGCTCACTTTTCTTTTCTTTTCCCTCTTAAACCACAATCTTATTCAATTGAAATCACACAGGGCTGTGGTATTTTACTTAACCGAGCTCAAATAACAACCTTTTACTGCAATATTATCTGTTCTATGTAAAATACCTGACGCATGACAAGGCATTTTTAAAGGTATGTTAATTTTTAAAAAGAACAATGACTGAGTGCACTCAGTAGGTATATTCAAAGTTGCCCAGTGTTTGTACATGTTGGTAATTCGAATGTGTAATAACATCTATGTCCTTGATATTGCTGTGAAATATGTAGCCAAAAGGACTAGTTTTGTATTATACCCGTGATAAGAGTGAGGCAGACAATGAGTATAGTGAATAATAAAAATGCGAATTCAGCTTCTGCCGTTGTCCATCGTTTGAGCAACGTCTTCAGTGACCATGCAACATTGGAACAAAAAAAACTCATTAATCATCTCTAAATGCAAAGCATAAAAATTTTGGAGGTCATTCGAAAAGTAAGGGCAATACGGTTTCAAGCAAGTAAATATTCATTAGCTAAATCTTTTATTGGTGGGCTTACTTTAGCAAAAACCTACTTCACTTTTTTATAGAATCACTGCAAACTTCCAAGTGCTTCTCGTGCCGTCGCAGTAGTTTCTTTAGTCAATCTGAATAAAAGATCGCCGCTTGGTAATTGAACCAGATGCGAACGGTGATCTTCAATTTCTAACTGTCTTCCAATTGTACCACAAGCCACTGCTTCGAATGAAAGAGGAAATGATCACACGGTGCTTGCACAGGACTGACATGGTGCTGGCCAGACGGAGAAGAGGAAGAGGACGATGAGCTGGAACGCCCTTGTTCTGGAACGTTCCTTGTTCCATCTTCAGGGATGTGGTCAAGTAGCCGGTGGTTACTTTTATTTTATTGGATCTACCTCTTGTTTCGCAACTGTTTTGAGTGCATTGCTAAGTTTAACTTCTCCTTATTTCATGTCTGTTTCTTCTCCGGGCCAGAGGCCTGCCCTATGGCCAGCCTCTGTTCATTTCAAGATCTTCCCCTGGAGATGTTTCTCCACAATGGAACCCGTAGCGTTCCTGTCGCTTTGGTGCCGACCACCGATGGGTTCATCCGCATGATAAATCCCTAGACAATCCAAACGGAACTTCGTGCGATCACTCTCCACTCTCTACTGATAACAGAGGTTCGTCAGTTTGGACGTGGGGGATACTATGCTGCTAACCAGACAAGGCTTGCATCCAAGACCTTCTGAAGTGCACTACTTTTGCATCACATCCAGTGAGCTCCTTTATCCCACCTCATCTAGCTTGCTGCAAAGGATTGGTTCGGAGGGTAGACGCAAGTCTAAGCCCAGCAGAAGTCTTGGACATCTTTTCCCCAGCAGGTGTTATTTCTGTTTACCGCTGTACCAAACAGCAAAACCAACAAAGAGTTCCCACTGAAACTGTAATTGCCGCATTCTCTGGAACAGATCACTCTTCGGAGATCAAGGCATGGCTGCTTATCTATAAGGTCGAAGCTTTGGCTCCCCGTCCACTGCAATGTGCTAAATGTTGATGCTTTGGGCACACTACTAAAGGTTGTCGATCGGAGACTCGATGCCGCATATGCGGGGCCATATACGGGGCTGGTCATAGTACTGCTGAGTGTCAACCAGACAATAAGACATGCTGTTTGTGCAAGGCAAATCACGCTGCAGACGATCCTAACTGCCCTGCAAGATCAAAGGAACTTCAGGTTATTGAAATCATTGAAAGGAGACGATGCTCTCGTAGAGAAGCAATGGCAGAAATTCAAAGCAGGAATCAGGGTTATGCCGGCATAGCAGCTCGTCCACCTCTTTCTATGGATGCATCACTTTCTCAGTCCGTTTCTGCTATGGTAGAAAAGGCCGTAGAAAAAGCATTCGAAAAATTTTTACTCAATCTGTCCGACTCACTCAATAATATTATGGATTCATAGATGTCGGGCACATCTGATCGAATAACTAAGCGTATCGAACCTCCTAGTGCCTCAAATAATAAACCTGCCGAACATCAGTCAGACGTCTCTATTGATAATGAGGCAGTGCCTTCCAGATCTAACAAAACTGAGCAGGAAGGTATATCTGATTCAGAATCCATAAGTAATCGGGATGTAAATATGCATGCTCGCCTTTTGAAACACACCAGATCACCCACTAGCAAACTTAATAATTCTTCTCATCGAAAAACAAAAAAGAGTGTGAAGAAACCTAGGACTAAAGCGGACTTCTTAAAGACAGTATCTTAGATCAAGCAGTTGCTACTGCTTGCTTATCATTATAGGCTGCCTTAGAGTACTTCAGTAGAACTGCCCTTCAATTCTCTCTGCAACTACAGAATTATTATACCTAATTTCTCAACAATCTCCAGACGTCATAATTTTACAAGAAACTTGGCTGTCTGCTGATCAAAACCTCTGTCTAAAAACTATCAGTGCTTTTGACTGGACCGAGAGTCGCGTGGTGGAGGATTATTGTTTTCTGTTACATTCAAAATTTGTCATAAAGCACACCTAGTTACTAACAAATATCACACGATTATGAAGTATTTGTTCTGGAAATTCACTTTCCCGGATGCGCGCCACTATCTATAGTCAACAAGTACTTTCCGGCTGGAATACAAGATGAAAGATCCCTTGACGTGACTGTGAGTTTTTGCAGAAACAGTATACTATTTGCGGGAGACTTCAATTCCCATCACGTGTCATGGGGATTCCGCACTGGTTCATCAATAAAACGGTTGTGGGACTGTACTAATCGGAATAACCTTATTTGTTGGAACTCCAAACTTCCGACATTCGTTCGATGTAATTCGAGGTCCGTCTTAGATTTGACATTTGCTAGCTCAAGTGTGACAATATTGTCTTGGACTGTTCTTGATACCGCTACAAGTAGTGATCACTGCTCCCTGGTATTTGAAGTCAGCATTTCTTTAGTGACGGTAGATCGCCATGTGCAAAGTTTTGTAAACTACTCTAAATTTAAAAAGAATTTACAGTCAACGCTGTCTTCCTTGCCCAATATGGAAGCAAATACGAGAGCTATGAGCCTTTGTTCCACCTTAAAGTGTACAATTAACAAATCAAAGTTCACTATATATTCAACAAAGGGAAAATTCATATCTGCCTGGTGGAATGTGGATTGGGCCAGAGATTATAGACGCCGCAACGCTGCATGGAAAAATCTCCTTACCAACCAATGTCCGACTAACTGGAGAAATTATTTATTTGCTAAAGCTACCTTTAAGAAAACAGTTTATTAGCGAAAGACGATTATGAAGAAAAACGGTACAGCTATATATCCAAGAGCGGCAACAAAATAGCTCTATTCAGATTTCTCCGTAATCGCAAAGCTGTTACAGCACACGTAAATATTGACTCAGTTGTTTTTTCTCCGACTTAGTTGGAAGATACATTAACTGATATTGCATTAGGATTGGAGAAGACATTTACATCACAAATAAAAATAAAGTGTGAAAAATCGCCATTCAGAAATTATTTTATTGAAGTAAGTAGGGATGAACTTGCGCACGTCGTTCGTATTCTGCCAAACACAGGTCCTGGACCAGATGGCGTCACTTCATAAATGTTAAATATATTATTCGACATCTCTCCTGAAGACCTCCTTAACGTTTGCAACTATTCACTTGAAAATAGTTGGATACCTCCTGACTGGAGACTTGCAAAAATAATACCGCTTCTTTAAAAACAGCGACTAGGAAGGCAGATAGATACCATTAGGCCAATCGCTTTAACATCACACGTAGTTAAGTTAATAGAAAAAATACTTTACATTAGGGTTACGAAGTTCATAACAGATAATGCGATACTCAGTGCCTGCCAGATTGGATTTAGACCAGGTTACTCTATATGGTGGGCGCATGTTGATTTAGAGACTCGTATTAAGCTTGCTCGGCACGGACGACAATATGCGGCCCTAGTAACCCTTGATTTAGCCAAGGCATATGACAGTGTTGAACATCCTATTGTTATCAATGCCCTAAAAAAGCTTACGTTCCCGCAGTACATAACAAATTGGATATACGAATTTTTAAAAGACAGAAAATTTTATTGCTTCCAACGAGGTGTTTCCACGCCGAAGTATAGCCAAACGAGAGGTGTTCCTCAAGGCTCTGTTCTATCGCCGGTGCTATTTAACATTTTGTTAAGTTCAATACCACTGAGTGATAAGGTAGAAGTATATGTATATGCAGATGATATCGCGTTCTTTGCATCTGACAGCGATATTTATTTACTACATTCGACTTTACTGTGTTATTTGGCAACATTGGAAACCAGGTTTCAGAAAATTCATATGAACCTGAACGTAACTAAAAGTACTATAATAGTTTTTCCATTGCACGCACCAGTTACTATTTCTCTTCAGTACCATCAATAAATAATTCCCCAGGTTAAACGTATTAAATATCTGGGTGTACTGTACGATCAAAAAAGAGCTGGCGTGACCACATTGAATATATTAAAATTAAGGCTACACGCGCTGTTGGAATGATAGGGAGGCTTGGCCACCTCTGTTCCGGTCTTCGCAGAGATACGCTGATCATGATTTATCGCATGTACGTTCGTCCGATTCTTGAATTCGGATGTGTACTATTCTGTGGTGGACCAGCATACAAAATAAACCCCCTGATTCTCTTAGAGCGCGGGAAGCTCTACGTAGTTGTTTAGGTGTGCCGAAATTCACAGTTAACAATGCTTTGTATCAAGAAACTCAAATACCCACCCTTGCTTGCAGATTTCGTATTTTAACAATAAAAACCTATTTATAATTTTCTGAATCCACTTTAAGAAGGCGACAGTTTGTATTCTTTGCCGAGCCTGGTGTCTTTTTCAATGAGCATTGGTCCCGTGTATATAAACCCAGAGTGATATTTGTTCAAACACTTCTAGATGCTTTAAATGTTATTATATTCGAGATTACACCATCTGTCAAACCAATCAGCCAGGTGTAAATAAAATTTGACGATATCTTCCCCATGAACGCTAAACACTTGACCTCTAAATATTTTATTGGTTTATTAGAACAACACCTGTCTCAATTAGGTACTAATATAGTAATTGCAACGGATGCACCTATGAGTGGCGAGAAGGAAGGTATGGGTATTTTTCTCTCTCATTATTCTGGTTATTTTCATTACGCCTCCCAGATCATACACCAATTTTTGAAGCGGAATTAATGGCCGTTATACTAGCCATTCGTAAACTTCCTGTGACTCATTCGACAGCTGTGATAGTGTCTGACTCGTATTCCGTGTGTTCATTTTTATCATTGTCGTCGACATCAGCAGTACAAGAAACTTTTAAATCATTATTCCCAGCAAACATTTGTCTAGTGCGAATGATAAGGGTGCCAGGCCATCGTAGTATATTTATAAACGAGATGGCTGACACACTTGCACGAACATCTCTTAATCTTCCGATTGAGCCAATCATGCCTCCTACAGCTTATGTAACAGCAGCGAGGTTCAGAAAACTTTCCCTTCTTGAAGACTCATCAAAAAATATGATACCGAATCCAGATTTCTCGCACCTGCACTTCACATGGAAAATAAATGATGTCCCACGCGTAAATGGGAAGTCTTGATAACAAAATTACGTTGCCGTGTACCACCTTTTAATTTCTATTTAAACAGGTCTGGTCTGGTGCCATTCCCTCTGTGCTCAAGCTGTAACGAACCTGAATATATCGACCATTTTCTTATCTCATGTCACTGTTTCAAAAATCAAAGAAAAAACTGCTTCAAAATTTTATTCAGTAAACTAGGAATATAACTTCATACTCCCAATATTTTGTCTTATGGGGCCACTTCATTGGGACACAGCGACAGGAACATCTGCGGGGCTGTCTGCAAATTCATATATAACACAAGAAGATTACCTTGCTGAGTCAGCGATCAGCTCTCGAATTTTACTAGCCACACTACCACTTATTATTTAGCTGATACACTGCAATGATTCAACTTTCAGGAGAATTTCATATAACGATTTCACCTCAGATATTCAACGAATTCTATTATTTCTCTCCCCTCCCCTTTTTTCCTTTTTTATTACATTGCGCCAACTTAATTTCACAGTCAAAACACAGTAATCATATTCCCCTAGTCTAGAAAACCTAAAGGTATTGACTTGCATTAACCACCGGCTTCTTGGCCAATCCCCCTTAGTGGGTGAGAGCCACAAAAGAAAAGAACAAGCAAGCAAGCAAGCAGGCAAGTCTCCTGTGTCCCTATATCGCCTCTGCGTTGCCTCTTTCTCCGACAACAGCCACTCTTTCTTCCCGGCCCAAGAGGACATATTCGCCAGCGCCTTCCAGATGAACGTGAGCAAAGGCTTAGTGGTGCAGTCGTTAAAGGAGCAAAACTTCACTTCGTTGTACCACCTGCTCAAGCACCGCTTGAGTCGCTATGGGCTTTGGTACATCGAGCATCGCCTGCTCATGACCATTCCATCGCGGCTGCCCAGATTGTGCGCGAGGCCCCATGCTATTTCCGGCAGCTAGTCGCGCACTCCCTCAACGACGTCATTAAAGAGGATGGCAGGAGCGTGGGCGAGGTACTCGACCAGCAGGCCCATCTACGGCGGGTCATACAACGTCCACTCAACGTCACAGACCACGCTCAGGTGCACGTCGCCGACAAATGTAAGCAGCTCTGCAAGTCGACCTTCCTCTTTCGATCAGTCACGAATGGCAGACTCTACCAGCTGGTGACGCGCCAAGATTTGCTCGGGAACGAGATGTGCTTTCATCACTGCATCACAGGGTCCTCTCCATTCAAGCTGCTTTACGAGCTGCCTTGCCAGCAGACGGTGAAAATTTCATATCTTACCGTGGTGCTGCTCCTGTTTCCTGGTGGCTACAATACGAACTATTGTCGACTACACTGCGTGCAGCCCAGACTCGATGCAGCAGTCAACCAGCGCCCAGCCGCACAAAGCCACCAACTTTCATCCACTTGGTCGTATCAGCCTCGTCTTGACAGGCCAAAAGAACATCTTGTAGCTAGGCCTACTCAGACTTTCAAAATCGCCATGAAAAAAAATGCAATAAAATAGCAACGATCCGCAAGTTATTGTGGTATGTGCAGTATGTGAACTACGTTGCTGTTACATGGCTGCACATAGGCCTAAAATTACCCGCTCTAAATAGGGTGAAAAAGATAAGTGCCTAAAGTCATGAGGGTGGCGTGAAATGCGTCTAGCACGATTGAATGACAGTGGTCGTCGTATTAACACTATATTGGGGATATATGGCACTAGCATGCATGAATGCCTCATCAATGGTGCCTGTATCCAAAGGCCACGAGGCTATGGGTGGTATGCGCGGAACAAAAGCTATTGTTAATAGCCGCAGTGCAGCTGCACAGCTCGAGCAGCTCACACCTCGACGGGGATCACTGGTGGATGAGAGGGGAGGAGGGGAGAGAGAGAGCACGTTGCAGGGTTATGTGTCATGGTCTTCTCTGCACTACCTCCATAAATGTAGCATTGCAATATTTTAATCAAGAATGCATCTCATTGGTCGCTTGAAAAGTGATCTCGTGTTTTGTTAGCACGTCTGCAGGGAAGCCACCAAGAATGCTGACTCATCACCTTCTAGACTGTCAACTGACCACGCACACCAGCAGTGTAACCAGCGTTCTTTCATTTCATTCTTTTTCTTCAAAAGAGCGCATAGCTGGTAATACGATGATCCGTCGCTATCGCAGTGAGGTCAATGTCATACGTTCGTAGTTCTTCGAAACTGACAGCCTTTGTCGTCTTTCCTCCTACAATGCAGCTTCAAATCAGTGCACTCCTACTCGAACAAACTTATGCTTGTACTTTCGTAATTCAAGTACGCGATCTTATTAAGCGGTTCAATCATTGCGTGAGCTCTCACGTTACTGTTACCTAGGTACGCGATCTTGACGCCTTTGAGGATAGGAGGCTGAAGTTGAAAGCTAATGCCGTCACATATATCGCGCGGCATGAATGTAACAGCACTGATTCCCGAGTATGCATGCAGTGCAGCTCGCTTTGTTTCGAGGGCTTATTTCAAAATAAAAACAATTGTCCATTTGTGATCAGTACTCCACGGGTTTAGTCGCGATGAATGGAATGTGAAACTGTTCAACTGAACAGGCTAGTGACTCTATGTATCAGATGCGAACCGTTTCCAACACCACGTACAATGTGTGGAGCACGCAAAGTTGACATCGTTGTGCTTATACCTGACCTGATACGGTACCCGTTGCAGTAGAAGACCCCGGGAACGATTGGCACTACTCGAGATTTTTGCAAGATGTACGTCCTGATTCTGAGCGTGCGGGTTCTTCTCGGGGTTGCCAATATGAAAATGAATCTACCGTGGTCTGCACTGCAGTTTTTCCCGCGAAAGCGCCTCACCTAAGGCAGCGCCACTCCACCCGCTCGCCTCCTTTTACTTCCTAATAAGCATAGAGTACATACAGTGTAAAAGAAATATTCCTAAAGATCTAAAAACCACTGAACTATGTAGAGCAAATCTAATTTTAAATTCTAATCCACCAGCATAGTGGGGCTCGAACCCACTTATAGGGGTCGGACTTTGACATTGATTACCATGCACGAAGTGCCACGGTCTTGCACCGCGTATCACGCTGAAGTATATCACGACTGATAGCGCTTAACATAAAGTACTAATATTTAAGTAATGTCATGCTGAAAATAGAACAAAAGAGAAAAGCTTCCGCTATATAAAAACACGGCGAAAGAAGCGAACAGGCTCGCTGCGAAAGCCGAGTCATGTTTCCAATTCAATGGGCTCTTTCGCGGGTACCTTAGCATATTCCCAGGTCTCTAATAAGTTTGCTGACTTTATGTTGCTGTGCGTTGTGCCTCTTTTATGAGTGCAGATTGAAGCAGGGTTATCACGCGTGATATTTCCGCAAGGATGCGTTCATGCACCCGCGTACCGCGGAAAACAAAGGTGAGTCAGCGCTTCCGCGAACAGACCACACTCCGCCAGAGCTCCGGCTTCCCATAATGCTTCGCGGCCTGGCTAGGTCGCGGTCAACCATTTCTGAAAAGCTCCATTTCCCGGTAGCAATTCCAGCCATCCCTCTCATGGCTTTTGGGTAGGCTCGCAGGTACAGAAGTACCTGGTACAGGAGTACCAAAGGACGCAATTTATAAGCTGGTGCACCCGAATATAAAACACATCCAGATTCTAAAATGGGGCGTACGTGCAGTTTGTATGCAATAATTAGTGAATATATCCGCATCACCCATATACTGTTTCATAGCCTTTGTAGGACTCCTAGCGCACGTACTCCTTTCCTGGCTATGTTGATTGATATGTGAAGTTTAACGTCCCAAAACCACCATATGATTATGAAAGACGCCGTAGTGGAGGGCTCCGGAAATTTCAACCACCTGGGGTTCTTTAACATGCACCCAAATCCGAGCACACGAGCCTACAGCGTTTTCGCCTCCTTCGAAAATGCAGTCACCGCAACCGGGATTCGATCCCGCGACCTGTGGGTCAGCAGCCGGGTGCCTTCGTCAGTAGTCCGCCACGGTGAGGAATTCCACAGTGGGTATGCGCCACAGCTAAAAGGTGATTAAGAACAAGAACAAAACATAGACAAGGAAGACGACGGAGCCATGGGTGAGCGGATGTATACCAGTAGTTGAATACTGTTCTCCCAGCGAGGCAGTTTTTTTCTCTTTTCCGGATAATAACTGCAGGATCAGTCTCTTTGCCAATACGAGAGGAGCGAGATCCCGTGTTATGAAGCCCAATATATCGCACCGCTTTCAACAGAAATGTAAATCTTGCCTACGTTTATCGGAAGTCACCTGACAGTCACATTCGATAGAAGGCCAAAAGTATTTCAAGCATAGGCGTTGCCTAGTGTTGTATCGCGCCGCAGAGAAACGGGCGCTAGTAAGGAAGTCCAGGAACTGCTCATGTACATGAGACCCATGAAACTGCCCTTTAATCAAACAAAAAGTAATCTATATGCAGAGTTGTTAACATGCATAGAAGATCATTTTAAATGTTACCAACCCACCACAGCAAACGGAATATACTTCTATAGCCAACACAACACGTATACCAATCCCGATTAGCCTAAGATTCATCGCAGTGACCCGCTCTCTCCGGACCATGGCTGGCCGAGTTTGAAAGAAATCAAGCACCCGAAGGTTGTGGGTTCGATCCCGGGGCACTATTGCCTTCCGACAGAGGCGGAACGCTAGATGCACGCGCAGTGTGTCGTGGCGGTACACGTCAAAGAACAGATGGACGCCGAAATTTACGGAACCCTCCAAAATACGGCGTAGCTCATAAATTACAGTGGGCTCGGGGCGTAAGACCTTTGATAATGTGACTAAGAACGCAAGCTTCGCAGTGGATGCAATAATGAAAATGTAGTGCTGACGTGCTGTTGCCGACGTTTGGTCTCTGGTTTTGCGGGCGTAAAGATGAGAATTAAACAAATCTATAGCAATGTCATCGTTACGGGCCTTCGGCAGCAGCTATCCACACTGACCAGCGTGGCCTCAACCATCCTCTTTAAACAATGACGGTAAGGGTCCTACTGAGTTATCGTACGCAAAACGCCAGTGCCACCAATAAAAAAAAACCTTTTTGGAACTCGGAGCCACTGGTAGATGGCAGCACCAGGTATTTTTAGTTAAAGAGACACTACAGAGGAAAGTAATTGCTTGCGCATAATTTTGAGGTACCATTTCGGGATCCCGAAAACACCACGTTTACCGCGACGCGACTCTTAGTGAGCAAGAAAACGGAGGAAAAGAAAATGCTCGTGGCGACGCCACCTGAAGATTCTCGCACCAAACACCGTGACGTAAACAATTTCGAAGGCGTACACTAGCTCCTACGTAGCTTCTAATCGAAAAAACGAAGTACATTCCAATATGTAGGTGCATTAGACTTAGCATACGAAGTCTCAGAAATTTCCATCAATCCACTGCTATGAAAATACATTTTGAAATTTCTTACGTCACACGCGAAGTTCTGGTGCTAAATTTAAAAATGAAAATTAAACCTTAATTTTCTCCGTTAATAATGGATCTATAATACTGAAACTGATGCCATCAAAGTTCGCAGAGTGTATTTTATCTATATAAACTAAGTCATTGTCCGATTTTAGTGTCCGTTTAAAGCCTCTCATTTTTTACAAAGCTAGGAAACACTCTTTTAGGGGCGAAGCCGATTACGCCGTGGGTCGTACGTTCCATGTCGTCGTAGCCAGTTTCAAGGTTTCAAAACGGTTTCACAGCATATCCACAGAGTGAATGGTGATGAGCGGGGCGAAGCATCCATCAGTCCGTCCACGTTTCCGTTTGTCCGCCCATCCACCTCGCCCCACTCGTCACCATTCACCTCGTGGATGTGCTGCGATTTTTTTTTTCATTCGAAGAGTCGCATTGTCAGTGCAGCGTAATAAACTTCACGGTCTTCAAAATTACGTATCTATGCATTTTCTAAATGAAAAGACACAGTCTAACCTTTACGTATTGCTGTTGTGACTATAATATGGGTAATATTTGCTTTTTGATTGACAATGTCCGAAAAATAATCACACTCACCAGTTCAAGATAGGTAGGCGTTGAACAAGGGGTTAAAACTTCGCCGGGTAGCTGAATCGCTGCATAGACAGCAACAGACAGAGAGATCAACATTTTTACGTTGAAGTTTCCAAATAAGGACTATCGTCTTTAAAACGCATGTACATAGAATATGTTGCCACGCCAATTTATTGCCTTCTTTTGATGTGCTCAGGCGTGCGAGCAGCGGAACGTAAACCGCATCTATCGCTACGCTTGTGAAGTTGTTTCGCCGCAGTTTCGCCGTCGTTCTGCATCCAAGCAGACCGCGTATCGGCAAAGCGCCCGTAAAAATTGTACAGCATATCCACGGAGTGAATTATGATTAGTGGGCGAAGCTCCGGGGGTACATTGGTAAACCGTGAATCATCCGCTAATTTTGCCAACTTGATCATCAAAGACGTGAGAAACACAGTATATAACGTCACACAGGCGCAGCTATGAAGCGAAGTGCAAGACATGATGAGTGGCAAGCCATAGCAACTCTTCTTTTAGATGCGGAAGCATCTAATACTCGCGCCTTGTAGTGCGCCGTCCGCACCGCTTCTCGAACATTCGACAGCTGACGCGCGCGCATGCGCCGTTGCGCCGTCGCCCACCATCTGTGCCGCGCGCGCTTCTCCTTCGAGAGCATTCGACAGCTGACAGCGCATGCGCCGTCGCGCCGTCGCCATCTGTGCCGCGCGCGCGCTTCTCCTTCGAGAACATTCGACAGCTGACAGCGCATGCGCCGTCGCGCTGTATATATATACTCAAGGTCGGCGCTCGCTCGCTCAGTTGCCGCTCGTCCGTTGGTTTGTACGGCGCGTCGACGTCCGAAGTCGCCGTGAAATTAATGCCAACGAATCCACAAACAGAATGATCGACGTCCCTTTCGCATACGTGCCGTACGTGTTCACTCATTTAACACCCCATTTCACAACCACGTTAACCAATTTAGCCATCGACCCAAGTAAGTCGCAATTTAACACCCGTTAACCAATTACATGCTTCCGCATCCTCCTCAGTGTTCCCCCGAGGGAAGCTGCGGGCAATTTTCTTTATTTCATTGGGCTGACCGGCCGAAAAACGCAACATAACAGCAGTGCCGATGGCAGAAAAACTATATACTTCGCATCCTTATGCGCTCGCTTTATTGGCGAGGGGTGTTTTCAGTTAGACGCGGCGCTATCATACGCTTATCGCCAACGCATTCATGATGGAGTGCCCATACAAGCGTCTCAAGTAAAGCAATAACTATGGAAAGTAACCGCGGCAATATTCATAACGTAATTTCATTTGTAAATGGTAGCGAGACATGGCTTCTCTTCCTCCTTTGTTATAACTGCTTTGTGGTCGGTAAATTCAAAGGAGAGCGGTTCTTTGATCGGCCACAGTGTAAAGTTTGCAAAGACAGGTTCCTCAGATAGTGGTTGCTTGCATGCGATCATGCGATACGTATCTGAGAGCACATCGAGATCCCACGTGTGAGCACGCGCTGCAGCAGCTTTCCGAGCCCTCCGCTCCGTCGCCTTGTCTGCGTCGTTCCCCCTCAAAACGCGCTGACTGCCGGGCGACAGAGGAAGCGCGCCAAGAGCGAACGCATTTTATAGCTTTGGCCCCAAGCAGTCGCCTATTTACACTAGCAAGCATCGGCACGAGCGCACCCAACCAATAAAAGCGCAGATGCGCCATCTAGTGGTCTCCTATCACACTAACGCACGCGTATACTACGCATCGGAGTGGATGGATGGATGGACGGACGGGTGTGGCTGTACCCTTTAGATCGGGCGGCGGCTAACGCCACCTAGCCGTAGTACTTAGTGAACTAACCATTAAATTTATCTTTTTTCTTTCCTTTAAATAGTGAGGTTGAGGATTCGTACTTTGCAGTGAAGGGGTTATTTTCACTCGTGCTTTGACTTTAGCCACCAATCAGATAACCTCCTTCTAGTGAAGTCTACCCGCTTAAAGTCTATTTTGCTCTCCCTGTCCCTGAACCCCAGTGCTTTGAAAAACTCTGCGCCATCATCCTGAACTATAGGGTGAAACCCTTTACAGAACATTATCAAGTGTTCGGCAGTTTCTTCTTCCTCTCCACACGCACTGCATACCAACGTTACTTGACCTGGTTCTAGTAACGTTGCTGCATACTGTGTCTACACCTTCGTATTTGGCCCGATATGTCTTGGTTCGCAACACTCCCGTCCTGGCCTCAAACAGTAGAGAACTACCCCGAGTATTATCATAGATCCTTTCCTTGGCAATTTCCTGCTTAAAAGTTCGATAGATCTCTAGTGCGGACTTCTTAATCATGCCAATTCTCCACATGTCAGTCTCCGTTTCCTTCACTTTCTTCTTAACCGATAGTTCTTTTTGGTTTGGCCACCTGCTGTTTTCTAAGTATTTAACTGTCAATTTCCTGGTTCGCTTCCTTCATTTTGTATCGACATTCTTCATGTACAAGTAGCTGAAAAACTTCCAAGCCCAACGCTCCTCCCCCATTTCTCTCAATCGCTTCTCAAATTTTATCTTGCTGCTAGCTTCCCTGCCCTCAAATGATGTACATCCCATATCACCTTGTACTCCCTGATTTGGCGTATTCCCGTGAGCTCCTAAAGCAAGCCTACCTATTCCACATTGCTTAATTTATAATCTTGCTTGAACTTCTGATCTCATGCACAAGACCGCATTGCCGAACGTCAGCCCAGGAACCATGACCCCTTTCCATATTCCTCTCACAACATCTTACCTATTGTAATTCCACAGTGCCCTATTTTTCATCACTGCTGCATTCCTGTTAGCTTCAGTCGACACGTATATTTCGTGTTCCTCTAGGTACTCGGCCCCATTGTTTATCCATACGCCTAGCTATTTGTATCTATCTGTTATCTTTAGCGTGACCTCCTGTATTCTAAGCTCACTGCCTTCATTATCATTAGAAATCATGACCACTGATTTTTTCTTACTGAATCTGAAATCTAACCTATCTCCCTCACTACCGCAGATGTCCATCAATCTCTGCATATCTTCCTTATTGTCGGTCATTAGCACTATATCTGCGTACATTAATGCAGGTAGCGCCTGATCAATTAGTTTTCGTTGTTTGACTAAAGAGAGGTTGAAGCCCAGTCCACTTACCTCTAAAGAGGAGGCAGCACCGCAGCACCATCTAGTGAGCACTCCGAGTACTAGGGGTGGCTACGATGGATGGAGCGAGCGCCGCAGTGCTATCTAGTGAGCACTACGAGTACTAGAGGTGGCTGTGATGGACGACGAGGGACGTCTAGCCTACACCTTAAGTAAAACGCAAAATCTATGCAGTTTCCAGCCCTGTCTCGGGACGCAACGTTATCGCGGATTGAGCACCAGTAACTATCTCAGCTAAAAGTGTACGCTCATGCTAAGAAGTGAGACGTACACATGACATCACTTTACAGAACCGAACGTGTTAGAGGTGGTGCTTTTAAAACAAATGAAAATCGTACCTCTGAATCCCGCAGAGAACGTATGCCACTGTCATACCGATGAACGGCACGCGCTAATTCACTTTCTCGTAGTCACAGGGGAACGAAAACACTCGGACCTCCGATGCGTTGTCAATGGAGGCGACAGTTGGGCTCCGAGCAGTGCACCTTAGGGAGAGCTTGCAGGGTTACACTGCACGAACATTCAACGAACGAAGCACATCGTGTCACCACGCAGCACTTCACAGACGCAGAAAAACACGGCCCATCTTCATGCAGTCGCCGAAAGAGCCCACCACGACAGGCTTCGTCAGGCTTAGCAATCCTGCTCTCTCAAACGGTGGTAGCAAGCACGCGCACGTCTACTCGCCTGGAGACGAAGGCCAAAACTGAGTGACGTCAGAGGCCATGCCAGAAGCAGTGAACAGGCCTGCACTATTTTACTAGGTGGCATTGGCCAAAGTATAGCACCTTTCCCCCTGTCCCTCATGTGGCTGCCCCCACCCCTTCCTTGTGGCGAGGCTATACTTTCAACATACTGCATGGCCAGCAATGTCAATGATCTTTTTTTTGTTTTTTCATAGGCGAGGCCAGTGACAGCGATGGCGATCAAGACGGACGTAAGTGATCATTCGTAATGTGTCAAGCGTTTATCAGCAACGGTATATCTCCCCTTGCACATGCGTCCAAAAAGTCCCAAGTGAGTTCTTGCTTATAAGGGCCGACCTATGCAACACACTCGGCCAATACACTCTCCTTGGAGCGATCCTTTCGTTGTTTTCCAAAAAAATGGCTACCTTTTTTTTTCAGCAGCGTCCAAGCGTTTCCCGGTAAGCACCGTCACACTGTCCATCAAGGACAAATATATTCTACCTTTTTTATTCAATATTAAAATTTACAGGAAGTTTTTTTTTTGCTGCCCTCTTGTTTACTGTAACGGGGAGCTTAAGGTCTCTGTTGTCGTACGCAACGCTACCGTTTTTACGGTACTTTAGAAGAAGGATAAAACCTGACAGTTTCTTTTGAAAAAAAAATATACATGTCATGCAAGGCTCCATCGTTCGACCAGCAACTTCGAACTACCGCTCGTTTTTTTTCCGGTCGAGTCATGCACGCCTGATTCAAAAGAGATCAGCCGTTACTTTAGATTCGTACAACATTTCAATTTGTCGCCATTGTCAAGTGGTCACGACGTCTGTGAAAGCAGAGACGGCGTGTCCAAAATGGAACTCTTTATTTGGCCAAACTTGTGGCTGGAAAATAGAAACTCGAACTACAGCAAGCAATGCGTGCTGTCCACTAATATCAGCGAACTCAGCGTCAGTCGTCGAAAAACTGACAAGTGGTGATGAGCGTCGGCATTTATGGATGTGCCGTCGAATATTCCAGCGTTCTTGTAAGTTCCGGAAGAATCTGTAATGTTCACGTGAGCGTAATCGCACCGGATGATTCTAGATTATCTCCGTCGTTCTCAGTCAATCGACGCGGTTTGTGCGAGACGGCCCTTACACGTGCAATTCGGCGATACGAAAACATGAGAAAGGAATGTGGCATCATCGTATTCACTCCTTCGCTTTTGCTGCGAAACAGTCAATTTTTCAAAATTTATGCGACTGTTTAAAGACGAGACATTGCTCCAACTACGTGTTTTTTTTTCGTCGCGACCAATATTGCGGTGGTCCTTGAGTTTTCGGCTTCCATATGAAAACTATATATGCCACAGACAAGAAACAAATTGTCAATCTGAATTCGTACTGCGTTCGCTATAACTGATACTTCGCAGTATCAGTGCTTGGTATGACGAGGTTTAACCACATATATACGTACATGCTGAAGCAGAATCGGTTGGCGTTGATATCAACGGTGCTGACGATGACGACGACCTCTCGATCGGCAGGACGGAAGCGCCGCGGAGACGCAAACGACATCCGGGACAAGCGCTGTGACAACGGTGGAAGCCGTGATCACGGCCACCCTCGGCAGCCAACCTCCGGAAGTGGACGATGTAGACGGAGACATTCGGCGTCTGATAACCACCATACCGGTACTCTACAGGGTGACACGCGAGCAGGCAGCGCTCAGGAGGTCAGTTAACTTTAGTCATTTCCAACATAGCGGCTGCGAGGTCCGCCTGCTGCGAGCGGTACCATCGTCATTAGGCGAAAACACGGCCTTCAAGATCTGTGGGAATTTCCTTTAATAACATTGATATCTGGCGTTTAACGTCCCAAAAGTACGATGTGATTATCAGAGATGCCGTATAGTGAAGGGATTCGGAAATTTTGATCATGTGCACGGACATTTAACGTGCACCTAAATCTAAGTACAAGGGAGGAATTTTCCTTGACAGAGCTATAGATCTCGGAAAAGCAACTATGGCGGTTCCCGAGGCCCCCTTCACGTCATGTTGCGAACTCATTTATCTATAGAAATTCGTTTATTCGAGCTCTGTTGGTGACACAGAAAAGACACGTGATCCGTTATGCATTTGCCTATAACGACTCGAGGGCTAAAGCCATCTTCCTCGTCTTTTTTCTTTTCAATCAATAATATTGATCCCACCCCCACCCCATCCTTCGAGAAAGCTTCCCGCGAATAATGGAGTACAGTGAATTGGGCTACTTAGTAATAGTTGGTCACGTTATAGCCAGACAAAAACTAGAAAGAGAATAAGCCACACTCGTGGTGGGAGAGCGCGTTGCGTGTGTGCATTAGCCTTTTATTCTTTATTCTCACGCTGTAACATGTCCAAAGATTAAAAAAAAGTCACGGTTACGTCGCTAGGGCAAAGCAATGAATGCGATAGCAACATCTTGGAATGTAACGCTGAGAACGGTAAGCAGATCGAAACGTGCAGCGCACTGCTCACGCACAAATGACGCACGAAAGCAACGCACACAGGACGAGAGCCAACTAACTTTTACAGCACACTCACCGCTCTGTTTAAACAAAAACGATGCACGAAACGTAATAAGAGGTACATATATAGGGAAGGGCTTTAAGCTCCTCTATACATTACGTGAAACTCGGTGGAGGGGGGGGGGGTGAAGGTTGCAGTGTGCTTTTACTTAATGCGCACACTGCGAATCGTTATTTTTTCAACTAAGCACAAGGGCAATCTCCTACAGGCACTACATTGCAGGTCGACATCCAGCGCCTATATATATGGGGTGGTGGGCGAACGGTTGTGCAGCGCGTTGTCTCTCGCGGACAAGAGAACGTTGCCATAGTGAACGCGCGGTAATCGCTCTTTCTCGCCATGCGGCGAGCGCCAAGGTCGGGGCGAGGGAGAGCGAACTCTTTCTCGCGTTTAAGCAAATCAACCGTCACGACAGCAGCAGCACCAGACGGCGGACGATTCACACTGACATGCTTGGACCCGGGGGCCGACCCTTCGCACCTGAAAAAAAAAACAACACGCCACATCGTAATATTTAATGGTTTATTGAGTCGTTCCCATACATTCACTCAGTCACGCCTTTCTCATCATTACTCAATGTCAAAATCATGGACTCACGGTTTTTGGCCATAACAGCAGATGAAGTCTTCTGACGTCAAATTGCGGGAACTCACTGCTTACACACTTGGACATACTCCGGGGAATCAAAGGTAACCCTCATGAAAAGCATGTCATCGCTCTATTTTCTGCGTTTAATTTTTGCATTATTTCGAAGCTTGCTTTCTTTAGGACACGACTAACCTGCCTGGGAGGAAGTTAGGGGGCACTGCGGCGAAAGTTGTCCCCTCTCCGTCGATGGTGAATTGCGTGCGCCTATGGATCAGACAGTCTCACCAGATATGAGGAGACTACGCCACAAGCTTACAAAGTTCTACGCATCAATTTTAATCGCAATCTACCCACGGAAGCGACCGATGACTCCGCGCTCGTAAGGACTTCCTGTTCAAGAATGCGTAAAGTTTCACCATTTAGTCGACTTCTGCACAAACCGCAGAGGCCCCATTGGCCAGCGGCGCTGACAACTCTTTAGGGGACCCGCCGCGGTTGTCAAGCGGTTGTGGCTGACCAGGAGGTCGCTGTATCGAATCCGAGCCGCGACGGCTGAATTTCGAAGAAGGCGAATTCCCAGAGGACCATGTGCTTAGATTTAGGTACGTGTTAAAGAACTTCAGGTGGTAGAAGTTTTAGAATCTCTCTACAACAGCGTCTCTTATAATCGTATCGTGGGTCCAGGACATAAAACCCACCATTTATATACCTTTATAACCGAAAGGAGGCTTACCTCCTTTCTGGGCTGTTGCACGGAGACAGAAAATCCGACGGCACAGCTCCAGAAGTGCGTGTTTTTTGGTTAACGCGTGTTCACAAGAGTCAAGAGAGGACAATGACGGCGCCCAGGAAGCTTTCAGTAAAAAGTCCTTTAGGCACATACACACAAGAAAGTGTCCGAAGGTGTGACAGTCCTCACTTGTGCCTGTGTCGTCAATTTTCGCGTTTCAGAAGCAAGTATTGGTTATCACAACCCGCATTACCGCCTTGATCGTCACAACCTTCCAGGAGGACGGAAAGGAAGCGCAGACGCTACCTTCTCTGTGCGGCCCTACTGGTCACATACATGATCCTCCTCGCGCTTCTGCTTCTCATCCGCCCACCCGGTACGTACGTCGCACAGTCCCTTGCTCAAGCATAGCCTCGGTGATTCGCAATCGCAACCTTACAAAGCGTACGCGAGAAATGTCGGAGGCTACACTCTCAGTCGGGTGTCTGATAACGGGCGGCATATAGGTGGCGTGCTCCTACGTACTGTCTATTATCACGGCTGTAGACAGCCCGGCGAAGAGACGTATACGTGACTCTCTTTAGGCGGCCTCTAACTTGACAAATGCCATCTATATCGATCGCTGATAAGCGGCTGAAGTGCGTATGCGGCCTCGCCCGCGGTCGTGGGAGAAGGAAGCGAATGGGTGCGCCGAAGCGTCGACAATGACTGCACCATGAACGGTGAAGGGAGAGGGTGGTGGGGGAGGGGGAGGGGGAGGAAGGTATACTTTTTTCACCGATTTCCCAATTTTGCGAAATATTTAGCGAATGCACCTTGTGTTCAGGTACACAGTATGATTGGTGGCGGGAGTGGCGTCCATGTTGCTTGGTATTGGCAATACGGTGTATCATTCTCTATGATCGCTTGGTTTCTACTACTACTACTACTCCTTGGTGGCGGTCACGAGTACAGTAAATGAAGCGTAAACGACAATGCACTGCTGAACAATGTGTGCCCTCCCATGGTGCTCTAATTCATTGGCGGAAATCATTAGCGGAGGGGGTCCTGACTTCCTTGTGGCCGGGCTGGGGGGAACACCCCTTGCAGATGTGTCCCCCCTTGGGATCTTGCTTTCGAACGTCACATTTGAATCGCTTGACAGTTATGCAGCACACTAGGCTGTACAGCACAAGTCACTACATCCTAACCCTAATAAGTATACACTACGCTGATTGGAGCCGTGGTTAAACAACAGCTGTACCTTAATGCGCTAGCACTTTCACTTGATTGTTTAGGCTGAATGACATAATCACTAGAAATATGCTAGATGTCCTTCAGGAGCTTAACTTCGAAACTTCACTTTGCCATCGTACGTTTTTTCTATTGACTGCTCATTGTTGTTTGATTAAGCTCCCTGGCGCGGTACCGAGGCTCATGCTCACTATTCAATTTATTTCAAAGCAGGACTTTTATTTTTGCGCAATTCAAAATTAAACCCATAGTTATAAAATCAGAATGGCCGTCAAGACAAGAAGTGTCCCCCTTGTGGGTTTTTTTCTGGATTTACACCACTCCTCTAGTCTCACAATATTTTATTTCACGTAAGACGTGACAATTAGCGCAGTTTTCAATAGAATGATGTACTGTCATTCTACTGTCTTGCACATTTACATAGATGCCCAGGCTAGTTGGACGATTCTTGATGAGCATCTAAACAATGGCAGAAAAAAAGCTCGCCTGACACGAGCCCACAGCAATGTTACAACGCCATGTCTACTATCCTTGCGTTTCCACAAGATTACTTTCACAGCTACATAACGTACACTGTAAGCTGTGGTGAGACCACTATAGGCATGCGTAAGCTGACTCAAAACACGTAAGAAGAGTGCGGCGTTGAATCTGCAGGAGTCCAACTACGTTTTTAAGTCTACTGCTTACTTTATGAAATTTGTAATCTTGACCATCGCCTCTCTTATTTCTTTGTTATTGTTGTTGTTGTTCTTTTGGGACACACGAGCAGATCCGAAAGTGCGACAAGTGCTGATCACTGCAAAACGCCCGACGACGACGACGACGACAACGACCACAACGACCACTACTACCACTACGACGACCACGATGACCACAACGACTGCTAAAACAACGACGACGACCACACCCACCACCACCACGACCACGACGACTACGACTACGACAACTACTACCACAACTACTACTACCACTACAACAACCACAACAACAACTACCACCACCACCACGACAACAACGACTACCACTACGACCACCATCATGATTACGACTACCACGACGACCACTACAACAACCTCTACAACCACAACCACTACGACCACTACAACAACCACGACGACCACGACTACAACAACTACCACAACTACTACGACTACGACTACTACCACTACCACTACGACTACCACCACCACTACGACATCGACAAGTTCAACAACAAGTGAGCCTCTCTCACATGTTAATAGCACGCGTGCAGTTGTCAGTACTTCGTCTCTGCGCTGTCTGAAGGGGAATGCCGAGGAACAATCCCGATAGTTCTTGACACACCCTTGTATATGAGAAAAGGCGAAGCTTTCAAGTAGCGCAAGGCATCAAAGAGCGAAGGTGGACCATTACAGTACAATCTCATTGTTCCATTTATAGAGTAAAGTGTGGGATTGGGCTCGTTGGTAATCCATTATTAAACTTCTCAGCACAGATATTTCAGACAATGAACACAAGAGACGAGGACGAGCGCTGTTCCTCGTCTCTTGTGTTCGTTGTCTGAAAATTTTACACTGAGAACTTTAATGTTGCTTCTAGGATGTTGCTTTGGCTCCAGCTGGGTAGTTTGGCAGATTGTTGCCATGCCGCTTCTCAGAGCAGATATACGTTCTATACTCGGCGACAACTTTTGCTGGCACTGAAGGGAAAGCTATAGGTAGGCGAAGCTTCCGCAGATGGCGCTACACGAAGTAGTATGTTTTTCTTTTGGCACGCTTCTCGTAACGCTGTGAAATATGACGGGGGCGCAGCATCAGCGTTTCGTGCAGACGCAGACGCCGCTTAGTATTTGAGGTATACACGTAAAAAGGCGGGACTTTCTCGCGTGTCCAAGAACGCCAAGTCACAACGACTAAATTAAATAAAATACGAATATCTTACTGGTGTGAGTTGCGTCCTGTCTCAAATAGCTTCAAGTAGGCAGTAGGAAACAAAGGAGGAACTTTTATATTTCACGTCGGAAAATACGGGTGGTGGTACGATGCACGCGACTTGGCTTTATAGTCTACGCTTCAATGCCAAGAAAAGTTGACGCTGAGTATAGTCGGAGAACAGCCTTCAGACACGACACACTCGCCCAAACTTAAGAGACAGAAACTCGAGCCGAAATCAAGCAATCGCGCTTCCCATAGGTCTACGTACTTGATTTATTGATTTATATGTGGGGTTTAACGTCCCAAAACCACCATATGATTATGAGAGACGCCGTAGTGGAGGGCTCCGAAAATTTTGACCATCTGGGGTTCTTTAACGTGAACCCAAATCTGAGCACACTGGCCTACAACATTTCCGCCTCCATAGGTCTACGTACTTGTCCTTCACGTAGGCTTTCTATTGCTTCGAGCTCTTCTCGCTGTACCCTTTACTGTACCCTTATCTAGTGTCGCACTTGCCAGCGGCAGTAACAGAAGCTGCAATCATTGCATTCTTCTGAAAGTTTCAGGTTCGGTACCTCCGCTTAATTTTATCTCTGCCTTCCGGTCTTCCTATCTATCACGATAACTACACAAATTCTATACGGTTAATGTCCCCTGTTGCTTCCTTTGAATCTGGTGGTTTTCAATAAGGTTGCGTCAAACGAAAAAAAAGGAGCCCTTATAAATCCCTTCCTGCATTCGTATACAATGTAATCTTAACAGACTACGGAGTGCAGCGCCGGCACATCACGGCACCCCGACCGAGACGGTAAACGCGTCTTATCCAAATGCCGCGCTCGATTCATGTCGCATCTTGTCCTACCGCAAGCTATCTGTTTTAGGACATTCAATAATAAGAACCGCGACCACTGAAGAGAATGAGGTCAGACCCATGCAGTGTGAAGAGCGTGCGCTTAAGGAAATGGTAACTCGATGCTTCACTTATAAAGTCTTCTTTCTGACCACGACTGCAAGATTCGGCTAAGCTGTTCGCAGTAAAATGCCTATGAAATATTGAAGCGCCACCGACAATTCTGATTGGCTAACGCTCGTTTTCGGTAGCCATGTTGCTTCTAAGAACTTTTCCAGCACCTGGTGAAACTTGTCCCCCGCTGACTAACGACGTGGCGCTGACCGGGTGAGAAAGGCGCGTCGCGTCACCATATTGTCCTCTGAAAGATACGGGGCTAATGCACTTAGGCGTACGTGGTTTTGCGATTCTTTACAATTGGGTAGAAAATGGCGGCGGGAAAGAAATGGCGGCAGACGCTGACTGCGCGTTAGGTAGGGCTGGTAGGAGAGGCAGTTATCGGTATACTTATCCCCGTATTCGGAAACGCTCCTCGACTCGAATTCCATTCTTCACTTGACTAAGTTGAGCACTGCGCCGCTACTCGACTAATATTGACGCGGCGCTGCTCAATAATTGCTGCTGAATATTGCAGATATGCAGTAACTTGTTCTTCCAAGAGACGGCGCTCCCATCGACTTTTTCACTTCGAGGAGAATCCTTGAGAGAAGGAGCGTCTGCGAATACGGGGGTTAGGGTAAAAGAAAAAAATACAGTGAGTTTTCGTAACAAACATCAGCGACTGTTTGTTACGAGATGTACGTCATGCTCTGCAAAGTTGATTCATGAACCCTTTAAGCGGCCGCCCTTCTTCAACCTGCATCGCAGAGAGGCCAAAGAAGCTCCAATACCCGCTGCTGTGCACAACCAGCAGCGAGGCATACGTGGAATTTGCGGCAGACCTGCCTCCCGACGGCATCTGCACGTTCATCTTCTACGAGTCGGTCTACAAGAAAGGTCAGCACCCGTTCGTCAACAGGACCCCGACGCCAGGGCCCGTTCCGTTCGACATCGACTTTGGCCACTTCGCGCAGCGCCAGTTCTTGTTTCTCGATACCTTGCTTGGCGTCTCCTTCGCTCTAGAGTAAGCCTACGTCACGTTTTTTTTTTCCTCTTGCTGTGTGACCCTTTGTTTCCATGGTAATTATCAGGACAGTCGGGGCACGTCCTTATCGCAGCGGTCATGTTACGTGTGAATTCCAAATTGATAACATCGTCCCGCATGTAGTATGTACTTTGTGCTAGTAAGACACTGCGAAGGCCAAGCAGGCATGAAACGAGCCGTCTGGCTCCTTCGTTCGAAGGGGTATGAAGAGATGCCGGTGGCAGGTGCCGGTGAGAAAAAAAGGCGAGCTTCGATAAAAACGGGCCCTGTGGCGCACGCTATCTTGACGGAGATCAGCAAACGGCTCATACCCTTGTACGTGCCGTGCTCCCTTTCCTTGCTGGACGTCGAAGCTGCAGAGAGTGCGAAGACCGTTTCGCCCACGAGAGCGACCGTGTTGCCTTAAGCCGGCATTTTATGGAGTTACACCAGGTCGTATTCCAAGTGAGTAAGCTGCTATAGGCTCGATTGATACAACATTGGGATTTGTCAATATAAACTTCATGGCCTTCTCGTCGCGATGCAGCTGTGAGTTTCTTTCAAACAGCACAGCTGTTCAAAGCCAACTGTTGGTCCGTGACGCACCAACAAAAACTTTTACCATCTTGAGGCAGTGCGCACTCTCTCAATTCTTCTTTGATCTTCGTCGACCACGGCTTCGTTCCTTTGAAAAGTGATGTCTGAGAGAACAAGTACTCAGAGTGGGAAAATAGACAGAGATATTGTGGTTCTGGTGATGTCATATATGCTTCTCAATACGAAAGAAAATTGTTGTTTTTTCTGTCCTACAAGTTGCACTGCGTAAGTATATATCGCGCGCCGTTGATGCATAAGCCTTTGTGTTACGTCAGCGCTGTTGTTTGCGTCTTCATTTTTCTTGTGATCCCTCATTCGCGCTGGTTACGTTCCACTGTCGTCCCAACGCGTGATCACAACTCGTGCAAACGTATGAGCCACACGCCATGGCAATGAGATTCACTTGAAAGAAACGAAACGTCACTTCAAGTTGCACCATAGCTGCTGCGAACGGTCCTGTCGAAAGTTTTTCTCGTTTCGTCTTTTTTTTTATTCTTGTTTCTCTTACTAGCAACGGCGACCTAATGAGGGACTACCAGACGCCCGAGTTCCGACAGAACCTCGACTACACGTGGAACCAGAAGATCTACCAGTACGGCGTCGCGAGCATGAGACCCCCGCAGATCACCAAAAACGACATTCGCGACGCGCTAACCTTCATCAAGGTAAGTCCCGCGACGCGGTGACGGTGATCAAAAACCCTCCAAAACAGCAATTAAGGGTTCAAGCCCCAAACTGCGGCTATGATCACTAGAAGGCGTGGCTTTACACGATGTAGACAATGACAATCTAAGAAGAATTGACAGCCCCACCCACAAACTTCCTGCAGATAACTTGTATGGAGTAAAGTGCTTCACCCACTGTAGACCTTACTCAGTTTGTTGACATTGCTAAACACCTGGCGCCATGCGATTGAAAAGAAAAAGAAAGAAGAAGAAGGAAAGAAAGAAAGAAAGAAAAAGAAAGAAGGAAAGAAAGAAAGGAAGAAAGAAAGAAAGAAACAAAGAAAGAAAGAAAGAAAGAAAGAAAGAAAGAAAGAAAGAAAGAAAGAAAGAAAGAAAGAAAGAAAGAAAGAAAGAAAGAAAGAAAGAAAGAAAGAAAGAAAGAAAGAAAGAAAGAAGAAACTGACAAGGAGCTCTCATTTTAGTGAACCTCAGGGGACCCACGAAAAGAGTTTGCTTAACTGAATGTTCACTGAGCTTAATATTTTCTACAGAATGAGGAGCAGCATTGGGCACGGCAGAAATGAAGCCAAACTTGTGAAATGCTAATTATTTTGAGAAGTAATCTGCTATTTTCATTTAGACTTGGGTGCCCTTAAAAGCCCTATAGGAGACAAAGCTGTAGATATAGCATACGCTTCTACGCACTTCCTCTAGAACAGCACGTTGCTGTGACAGAAAATCTCGAAGCTTCTTAATACTTCCTACAGCCTTGGCTTCAGATGCGGGATTAGAACCTGCCTTAGCCACTGCAACTATTCCATCGCACTCTTCCTTCTGTTTCGGGCAAACACTGTAAACAATTTTCGCATCTGTGCATCTCTCATTATCACATATCTTGGTTTTGGGACGTTAAACGTGGTCAATTGTTATAATTATTTACAAATTTGGTGACTCTGCTTGTGTGGACACGGGGCTCATTTTCATCTCCCGTACGACCGCTTTGCCTCTGCGGCACTGCATAAACAAGCGATGTTGCACCGCCATCAAGGGATGGGCGATTTGGGGGCGGTCCGCATTAGCTACGTCAGTGCTGCAGAGTGCGATGCTTCGTTGATCCTAAAAATGAGCCCAGGTCCGCAAATCGATTTCGTTCAACAGAGATGACTTTTGTTCAGCAATAGTTCAACTGAAAAAACGTTTTGCACAGAATGCACAGAAAACCGCCGGGGATTTTCCGAAAGTTCGTTGTTCTGAAATATTCTTTAACTATGACGTTGGAACAAGCTAGAGCTCTCCGTAGTAGGTCAGAAGCACACCTGCCAAGCGCTACGCTTGCGCCCATTTTTAGATGCGGAAGCATCTTATACTCGCGCCTTGTAGTGCGCCGTCCGCGCCGTCCGCACCGCTTCTCGAACATTCGACAGCTGACGCGCGCGCATGCGCCGTCGCGCCGTCGCCCACCATCTGTGCCGCGCGCACTTCTCCTTCGAGAACATTCGACAGCTGACAGCGCATGCGCCGTCGCGCCGTCGCCATCTGTGCCCCGCGCGCGCTTCTCCTTCGAGAACATTCGACAGCTGACAGCGCATGCGCCGTCGCGCTGTATATATACTCAAGGTCGGCGCTCGCTCGCTCAGTTGCCGCTCGTCGGTTGGTTTGTACGGCGCGTCGACGTCCAAGGTCGTGGTGAAGTGAATTCCAACGAATCCACAAACACAATGATCGACGTCCCTTCGACCAGCGCCGCCCTTTCGCATACGTGTGTACGTGTTCACTCATTTAACACCCCCTCCTACAACCACGTTAACCAATTTAGCCATCGACCCAAGTAAGTCGCAATTTAACACCCCATTTCACAACCACGTTAACCAATGTAGCCATCGACCCAAGTAAGTCGCACTTTAACACCCCGTTAACCAGTTATATGCTCCGCATCCTCCTCAGTGTTCCCCCGAGGGAAGCTGCGGGCATTTTTTTTCGATAGGCTCTTCAATTTTTCACCTTTCTCACTGCTCGACAGTTGACAAAGTTCTAGTCATGCTGGGGTATACTATATACTGGCACTGAGGTTTCGAAAGACGAAGCGACGTAATTGCGAGAAAGGTAGCGTTCTGCCCACTGAAATCTGCAATATTATGGTGCATTCGACTGGTCATTTTCGAGCGGCTTTCGAG
Source organism: Rhipicephalus annulatus (assembly GCA_013436015.1). Lineage (NCBI taxonomy): Eukaryota > Metazoa > Arthropoda > Arachnida > Ixodida > Ixodidae > Rhipicephalus > Rhipicephalus annulatus. The sequence continues at coordinate 535,747 of WOVY01010275.1, read as the reverse complement.
CGCCCCGGTGGCTCTGAAAAACGTACATAAAATGCCAACTGCAAGCACTACCACTAAAATAATCGGGCAATTACATGATTAGGAAGGAAGGACACTACCTGCACGCCTTCTTGTTCTCGTCGTTGTAGAGCCTTAAAGCTGCTTAATCCACCACTTTCAAACACGGTCAGAGCGCTCGAAAATGTACGACCACACGAATGTGCCGTGAGTGTGTACGGGCTGCCGCTGCGAGTTGAAATGCTTTCGAACGACAACCCAGCACCTGGACACGTACTGGCACACGAAGCCAAACTTCACGGGCATCCAGCCTTCCACCGCCCTGGGCATCCCGCTGCCCGAGCGTCATTGGCCCGATCTGTTGGACCTGATGCAGTAAGTCAACGGCGTCACCACAGTAGTGGCTGCGCATGTGTTTAATTCAGTTGAGCAGCACAGCAGCGGCAGCGCCAATTTTGATTATACCTCTAGAGTAGGTGGGAGGAAGCAACAATGAAAAATGTTCTGCTGGGCGAGCGGAACAAGCCCCGAAGGAACTAAGTATTAGGTCGGTTTTCTGGTGCCCGAAGTGGGATAGCTATGGTGAAGAAATAAAAATTTCAAAGCATGTAACTATAGCGAACTTGGGAATTTACGTACCTAATAAATTATGGACCACAATTGGTCACGCGGATAAAATATGGGGGAACCTTAAGCGTCGCCTTTAAGAGTTGAATCTGATGGCGAAATCAGGCCCCTAAGCGCCCTTCAACTGCCAAGTGCATACTTATGAATATGTTTCGTCACATACACACACACGCACGCGCACGCACTCACACACACGCACAAAGTAGAGTGTACCAGCGCGCGCGCGCGTGAATGGTACATACAGGTTTTTGATCTAAAGGAAGAGTCGCTCGGCCTCTAAGATACACGTCGCGCACTTGCCATCTCAGAGGCCATAAAGAGTCTGACAGTACCTCACAGATGGCAGCACATTATCTAGCGTTTGCTGCTTGCTTGATCAACGCCTCTGGAAAGGCATGATATGTTTTCCGCCGGATGGACATAGCTGTTCATTTTTAGAGCTTTTTAAAAGTACCTGTATGTTTTTGTCGACGATGGCTGCATTATCCCCGCCTTTTTCGGCGTAGTTTAAGGCCTCACAAATGCGTCTACAAATCGCTGAATGGGCTAGTGTTCGTCGTGACACCTGTCGAACAAAATGCGTTAAAGGGGCCCTGAAACACTTCTTCAAATAACCATGAATTGAATTCACTAAAAGAGCTTATTGCCTCACGAATTCAATGCCGCAAAAACTTTGAGAATCCGTCCAGTGTGCGCGGAGCTACAAAGGTTGGTCGCATGCTGCAATTGCATTCTTTCTTTTCTCGTCCCGACGAAAGCGCTGGAAGCGAAGAAGGGAGGGGTGGCAGGGGCAAAAAAACTACATCACCCGCGCATCGTGACCTTGATCCCTTTTTTTCTCCTTTTTTCTTTGAATACGCGGCTTTGTCATTGTGATCGCGCGCACACGCGTCGACAAGTAGGGGCCTCCCGCGGCGATCTCTGTAACGAGCTTTTTTCGCTCACGGACGATTTTTCGCTCACTACCAACGGGGATGCCGCCGACGGCGGAATTGCTGCGACACGAGCTCTCTCTCGCTATCGCGTTAATATCAACGCTTCTTAGCGTAACTCCATTAAAGATTGCGCTTGTGATGTGTGCTCACGTTACCCTAATTCTGCAGAAAAACGCCATTTCACGCATGATTTATAAGTGCCTCAATTTTCTTCCTGAGCTGCAGGAATTCGCAGACACGTCGAAAACGAGTAATACAATCTCATAATAAGTGAACACCGGACGCGTCGAGACATCGTTAAGCTGACCCTCCTTGTTGTTTTGTTTTTCTTCGCAGGAACTTCTTCACTCCGCACATATTCATAGCCATAAGCCACATCTCCATCGACGATTACCTTTTGCCGGAGTGTCGCATAATGCCCACCTCCGTATACGAATTCCCAGCGAACGTCACGGATCGCTACTTCATGTCCGTGGTGAGCGATGGCTTCTTCTCTTTACAGTTGCGCACTTTATTTAGGGCAGATCCGGACGTCTATACGTATTTTCAAAGCATACTTTATTCTGCCCTAAAGGTCTCCTCTATACAAAGTCTGTATACTCGCGACTTTTATGGCAATGGAATATCGCCTTTCGCAATCATATCATGGCATTGGGACGTAAAACGCCAACAATCGTTATTGCGCTGCTACCACGTGATCGCTTTATTGGCCACGACACCGCGATAGTCTAACGTCTTGAACAGAACCGGAACTGGCTGAAAGAAATTTGTAACCCGACAAATTCTGAGGCCATTATGATGTTCAGGATTTACGCCCCGAAAACCAAGTATATGGCTGCAATAGAGATCGTAGAAAAGTTGTCCGGATATTGCGACCGCTTCGTTTTTTTTTAGTGTTGCTGAACTCATATAAGGCACGTTTCTCTACAACATTTTCATCATATTTTGTTCTAAATGACTAGTATTGCTACAGTAGTACGGTGTTGTTATTCTATATTATAATTTTTTTTGCTTATGCTATTGCGGTATTTTTATTGTATGTTACTTTGCTGTCAACTTTTTATGCGCACGTAATTATTTTATTTTCACTTTTTCCCGCAGTTCTCTTGCTGGAAATACATGTAAATCACTATATGTGTTCTTATTATACGGTATTTTGATTATTTTACTTGTTGGTTTGCTCACTACTGCACTAGATCGCTCGTTGTTACTGCCCTAGTATAGTACAGCCTGGTTGTTGGGTTTCATCAAGCTCCTTATGTTGCTTTTAACCCAACGAAACCATTCAGCATGTGCGTACTGAAAAATAAAAACCGAATTGAAGAAAAAAATGATAAAAATTCTCGACTACATCGAAGTGCATCTCCCATGGCCGGGATTCTATCCCGCGACCTTGGGGTTAGCACTCGGGCACCATCGCCAAGAACACCACGTCGGGCGAATTCTGAGGCGATAGATGGCATCTTTTATCAGCCGAGTTGTTCTAGGGCTGAGGCCGACGGCAAATGAGTGTCCATGCCGCATGTCACGCTGAGGTTCTCAGATACATCCACAGATGGCGTAACTTTAGTGGTTCCGGACAGCGCGACATCTGGTCAGCGGAATGTGGGAAAGGAGCTGGATCGTGAATGAGGCATAAAGCCACTGTAGAAAGCCCGGGAGTGTCAGGGCCTGCCGCAAGTTTTTTTTTTCCTCGTGCATCTCTAATCTACAAACAGCGTAATAAAAGGCACTTAAATAAAATCTCAAGACATCACATAAAAATCAGGAAGGAAACATATATGGAAACCGCAGCTCCACTGTTTCTGCAGATTTCACACTTAGTGTAGCTGGAGTTAATCTTTTCTGTGGTTCTCAAGCTTGCAGACTTTTCGATTGATATCTATAAGCAATGCGATGTCGAGAACATCGTGACAGTACTCCTTTATCACGGCCAAAAAGGATCGAATACTTACTAACGCGTCAGTACGTATTTAGAACGATGCGACGACTTCCGACTTGCGTACCTAACAAATCCTGTCAATTGTGTCTGCTCTCTCTGTCTCTTGTGTCTACCTCGCCTACCAGAACGACTCTGGCAGGCTTCTCCAGATGATATGGGACAGGGGAATCCTGTCCGCTCTCTCCTTCTCCTTCACCATGCGGGCACGCTGGTACTGGCCGCGCAATCCGGACCCCAACGTGGTCGCCATCGGGAACTTCGGGCTGTTCAACCCGTGCAGGGATGGTGGAATAATACCGGACATCAGCCCCGGCAAAGTGAGTACCCACACTCGCCGTGTCAATGGCGGAGCTGTTCTATGTCGAGCGTGCGCCATCTGTATACGCCTGTCCGGTATCACGCAGGTCGTGTGACCAGAGAGGGAAGTGAATTAATGAAGAAGTAAAACGAGACGACGATAATGACGATGTTCGAGATTGTGTTAACTCCGGAGGCTCAAAAGGAGAATTAAGCTGTCTCGATCTACACTCACATACACTCGTGCGGTTACAGATTCGCTCTCCGATGGTCTGTTTTCATGACGTGAAACTTTTTTTAAATAAATAGTACAGGAAAACGAACTTTATCGTCGTCATCATCATACTCATTATCAGATTGACCAAGCCCGCTGCAGGGCCCTAGAAAAGAAGACGCAGTGAGTCAGATAAAGAAAAGAAACGCGTGTTAAGGGCATCACAGTGAAAACCAAGAAGAAAAGGTCGTGGGCAGGACGTGTAGCGAGAAGCCAAGATAAGCGCGGGTCATTAACACTAAATGATTGAATTCTTCTAAGAGAGGTAAAGCACACCACGGTAGGCACAGGACCGGGTAATGTGGACACTCGCGTATATGTGGGGGGGAGAGTATGGGGGAGGTAAAACATGCCCATTTGGCTCATCATGCACATTTGGCTCATCTTTGTAATGTGGGTTAATTTTAGGGTACTCATAAACAAGCTGGCGAAATTTTTCGCGCATTTGGTCAAGCACATAATTTATAATGAGCCTTTTTACGAACACTCAAGCGGCCCGAGTGTCTGACAACACTGGTATACACTCGTGAGGTGTGACGTAGCAAGCCACTTCCTTTGCGATTGGCTGCATTTCAGCCAACGATTCTCTTTCGCGGTCAGCTGCACGTAAAATGGAGCTATTTCCACATTCTTCGGCTTGGCAGTGAAACAATGAAGGATTTAATGCAGCTGAAACTTGGCAGACAACGGCTATACACTTCATGAAGCGCATGACGTCACGAACGTCAGGACAAAATGGTCGTCGCCGGCACGGGGCGGGATTTTTATAGCCGGCGACTCCTGGGGCTCATTTTGCGGTAACAGTTTTTAAGAGTCTTTTTTTTCTCATATGAACCATGTTCTCTTATTTTTTGCCGGAAACCGTGATTTATTGGGTGTCTGTGTCACGACCTTTATAACACCTTCGTGAAATGCTCTGAAAATGGAGGAAAGCAAAATTGGGAGTGCTCTGCTGTCACTTGCTCCTCGCGTTCGTGCTCATTTCCCATGCTGCTAGTTTTTTTAGGTTGGATCATTAGCGAAAACAATAACTCAAAAAGCAGGCGCGCGTAGCATCCACAAGCCAACCTCCTCGGACGCCGCCCTTCGAGCTTCATACGCCGTGCTCGATTCCCAGCATGCTCGTGCTTAATTATTCATGGCTGGGCTTCGAAAGTTTCACGTGACACCCCTTCCCACTTTCGTTTCCATTCGTCATTTTAAATATGTCTGCTATATTCTCAATTATTTGCACGGAAAAAGTACAGACTATATGGTCCTGATAACGTAATGAATGAAGAGTGCTTTATATCCATTGTTCGGGGTAAACGTACAGACTCATCATCATCATCAGCCTGACTAAGTCTACTGCAGGACAAAGGCCTCTCCCATGTTCCGCCAGGTAACCCGGTCCTGTGCTTGCTGCTGCCAATTTATACCCGCAAACTTCTTAATCTCATCTGCCCACCCAACCTCCTGTCTCCCCCTAACTCGCTTTCCTTCTCTGGGAATCCAGTTAGTTACCCTTAATGACCAGCGGTTATCCTGTCTACGCGCTACATGCCCGGCCCATGTACATTTCCTCTTCTTAATTTCAACTATGATATTCTTTACCCCGTTTGTTTCCTAATCCACTCTGCTCTCTTCTCGTCTCTTAAGGTTACACCTACCATTTTTCTTTCCATCGCTCGCTGCGTCGTCCTCAATTTAAGCTGAACCATCTTTGTAAGTCTCCAGGTTCCTGCTCCGTAGCTAAGTACTGGCAAGATACAGCTGTTCTATACCTTTCTCTTGAGGGATAGTGGCAATCTACCTGTCATGATTTCAGAGCGCTTGCCAAATGTGCTCCACCCCATTCTTATTCTTCTAGTTACTTCAATCTCAGGGTTCGGCTCCGCAGTTATTACCCGTCCTAAGTAGACATAGTCTTTTACATGAAGGGCACTATTACCTATCTCGAAGGGCTATTCTCTTCCGAGGTTGTTGTACATTACTTTCGTTTTCTGCAGATTGATTTTAAGACCCACTTTTCTGCTCTCCTTGTCTAACTCCGTAATCATGAGTTGCGATTCGTCCCCTGAGTCACTCAGCAATGCAATGTCACGTACAGACTATATGGTTTTGATAACGTACTCAACGAAGAGTGCTTTAGATTCATTGTTCGGGGTAAACAGCGCGAAAAATGAATCGTTACACACTTGCCCAGTTTTCAATACTACTCAGTGTTTTATATCTTTATTTATATCTTATATCTTTATATATCTTATATATTATATATATATCTTATATATCTTATATCTTATATCTTTATTTCTACCTGCAGGCTTGCAATGTGTCGTTCACAGTTCGCAACACTTCGAGGTACGACCCGACCTACTTCGTCAGAGTCGGATACGACAAGCGCCTCGGTCGTACGCTTGTGTTCGACCCGCTGACAGGCATGCGTGTAAAGGTGGGACACCAACACTTATACACTGCAGCAAGAAGTACAGTGGCGACGAGCCAATGTATGTAAACAAGGACGCGCTACAGAGCTTGCATAAACAGGAAAAACTCACGGGGTCTCTTATGCATTTACAGTACCACTCGAACGCAAAATGCATCTTATTTTTCTGCTCAGTTGATGTGCGGATTCTGACCCGCCACCCTTCGAAAACTCTCTACATCTAAAGGAGTTCTGCATTGCCTCCCTGATCGGGGGCAGTTCACCTGGTTTTGCATCGTCTCCGTGATATGACTCATGGAGTTTCCTAAAACGAACTATAGGGGACTGAAGCACTGCGATCGTTCAGCGACCATGAAAATGAAGGGTGTAGAATACAAATTTGCCTAGTCGTGATGATTGCGGTTTCGCCGGGCACGCTATTCTATGATCCACGGTTACACATATCGGAGGCTATAAAAACACATCATTCTCCACCCTTTCTCTCTTTATTTCAAACTGATCTTGCATTTTCGGACGCTTAACTCACCGAGTGAAAGTTGCACTCAGCAGGTACCCACTGCTGTTGTATAAAACAATGTCATTATTATTATTATTATTATTATTATCCTATTCAGTACGGTATACACAGAGAGAAGCTTAGCAGTGAAACAAGCAAACAAGTCGTTTTAACTGGAATGCTTCCCTCAATATGTACGGAAAAGACGTACTCGCGAACAGGAACTTGCGTACAGACTATATTGCATGCATATTTAATCGGTGTAAGGATAAATCATCCTCGTCAATTCGAACCATGTGTGGAATAAAAGCGACAAAGAAGAAGACTTGATATTGAAATACCAGGTGCTTGAAAATCAGAGCGCTGCTCATACTCACGATTAGGCCGGTTTTCACTAACTGACCTTATCTTTACCTCATAGTTTCCTTACGTTTCTGTACTGTTTACGCGCGTTATAAGGGCACAGAAATGACAACAGAGCAAAATAAAACTACTGGAGGCACAAAACCGACAAGAAAACGCGATTACTATGAGGAATAATGGGCTGAAGCCTCCGAATCGTTCAACAACTTTTTCTTTTAATAGGACAAGAAATCTAAGGACACCCGATGTGAATTTTTGCCGTCGTCGTCGCCGTCATGTCCTGTATAAAGACTGATCCATAATCATTCTTTTAGTCGTATATTCTGTGTGCGAGCGAATGCTTGCAGAGGCTGCTGACGGGCGCTGTTCGAGCAGAAGCGCGCCGGTTGGCTCCATCGGGCGAAGGAGCATGAAAGGTTCCGGTGGGAGGCTGCGTCGCTAGCTCGGCAATTGCGAAATTTGTTCCATAGGGCGCAGTCACGTGCGTCATCACCACAGACATCAGTTGGCGCGCTTCTACCCTTGTACCCTTTTCGCTTTCTAGGGCGACCATATTTCTCATAGGCTAGCGTTCTGAGAGTTACGCGAGGTCTCAGCCTGATGGAGATAGCCCGTAGGCCTCACTTTGTATAACGTTCTAATGATTCGCTATCGCAATCACTGTTCCGCCCTTGCGACAAAACTGTGACCCCTCTTTCTTTTTGCCTACCTCTCGACAGATTTGCACGGCGAAGCGCATCTTCCTGCGCGTAAACTTCACCGTGTCCGCGTACGACGTCGAGTACGACGTCTGGAGGTACACCCGCTTCAGGGGCAGCGTGAAGTGCGACCACTTCAACATCAACGGCACCAACGAGAGGACGCAGTTCCTCGAGAACATCCGCGGATTTCTCAATCGGAGCTACGTCACCGCACCAGACGTGCAGGACTGCATCACACACTGGTAGCGTGTCGCGAGGTGGCCGACGCGGATGTTGTTGGGTGAACTTTTTTTCGGTGGGCACATTGTCAAAAATAGTGGTAGGCATTGCTGTAGATAGAACCTATGCATCCTGGTGGGCACAATAGTAACCGTGGTGAAGGACGCAGTAATAGGAACAGTGAGGGCCAATCCGATATAGTACACATTCTTAGACTTTCCTAAGTGTGATAGGGGGTACGTGCTGTCGAAAGTGCGGCTATGAGTGAGAGATGCGGCAGCCGCTGTGATGGGTTCACGGTGGGAATTACAGTAGGTGCTGTGAAGGAGGCACTGGTTAAAATAGTGGCCGGTAATCTGGTAGTATGGGCATATTTAGAAGTCCCGCAGAGTTGTAGCGGGCGGTCTTGGAGGAGTCGCAATGAGCTAAAGATGTTGTGCGTTTTAATGAGCAAACTGCTGTACCTGGTAACCTCGTAGACACATTGAAGCCATATAATGGTTCTATTACTTCTTCTACAATGTCGTGAGAGACATCGGAAAGTGTCGCGGTGAGTAGTGGTAGCGTGGTGTATAGTGAACGGTAATCAGAATAACGACAGACGTTATAAATTGTGTAAGAAGTCTGGCAGAAGAAAATAACGTGGTTTTATTGCAGTACGAATGGCAGTGACCAGACTCTTACGCTTGGTGACCTTTTTGTAGTGAAGTGTGCCATGGCATGCTCGTGTTATGTGGTTCACGGGGTTCTTTCGAAGCGTAACCAAGCCACGACGCAATACGCACCTCCTCCAGAGTGCAATAGTCTACGCAAACCAACGCAGCTCTACATCAGCATGCTGTCTGCTGTCACTACTGAGAAGACTAAGTACATCATCCTGCAACATCTCCGGTCATCGCGGACATGCGACTTGACGACTACACGATAGGCTTGTCAACACATGGTTATCGATTGGACCATAATGACTGAACGCGAATCTTCCGCTAAGGTAGCCCAGTATTAACTTTTCAGTTGTTATCGCGCAGTTTTGTTATAACGCTTAATAGATACCAACTTTAGCTAGGAGAACCCAGTAGGTAAGTTCTCTTATCTACGACTTGTCCTGGGAATTGACGGACGCCCACAAACGTTCGACGTTATAATTCATCCGCATTTTTCAGTTGATTTATTTGATTTGGATTAGACGTACTTAGCTACCTGCGTGTGGTATTTGATAGCCAACTTCTGCGCCTCACACACTGTTTAAGGGGGGACGCGGCTTTGGCATCGCGAAATTTGGCCAAAAAATCGATTTTCTGAAAATCTCATTTTCACATTCTGTGACCCCTTTTCTATCTAATTTCGAAGTTTCGTCCCTGAAAACAGCGTAGAAATAACGTAAAAAATTTTTATCGAAGCTAGGGTGGCGATGAATTTCACGGAAATTGCGAAAAAACGGCGTTTTTCGAACCGCGATATCTCCGCAACCACGTAACCTAGCGCCGCCATCTTTGTCTCTATGGATAGCGCAATTCTTCCGTTTCAAATTTGCCGCCTCGGCCGGCTAAACCAGGCAAGAGCAAGCCCACAGCAAGCCAAAGTGTAAAGGTATCACAACAGTTTCCGATTGGCGACGCGTGTCACGTGACTGTACGGCGGCTCCGCATTGGTCGCCCGTGCGGTCGCTTGTAGCAATCGGCGCAAATGTCGTCTGCTCTACGCGCTGACAGCGCTGACGGGCCGCTTACTGCACTTGTTTTCAACTCGTCGCGGCGTGGTTTCGTGCGGTCGCTTGTAGCAATCGGCGCAAATGTCGTCTGCCCTACGCGCTGACGGGCCGCTTACTGCATTTGTTTTCAACTCGTCGCGGCGTGGTTTCGTGCGGTCGCTTGTAGCAATCGGCGCAAATGTCGTCTGCCCTACGCGCTGACGGGCCGCTTACTGCATTTGTTTTCATCTCGTCGCGGCGTGGTTTTCTGCGGTCGCTTGTAGCAATCGGCGCAAAGGTCGTCTGCTGTACGCGCTGACAGCGCTGACGGGCCGCTTACTGCATTTGGTTTCAACTCGTCGCGGCGTGGTTTCGAGATCGCGTCGCGCTGCGATAAGACCGGCACTCGTGAAAGGAGAAAAACGTTGTTATCCAGTTTGGCGCATTGCAGTTTTGAGATCAGTTCCCGCATGCGATCATGGACCGGCGATCATTCAAGAATAAACGCAAGACTGCGCAGCAATTTGGGGCTCGTAAGCCGAAGCCGCCGATCGTGAAAAAGAAATTCAGTCCGGCAACTTCTGCGAGCAGCGACGACGACGTGCGGCACGACGAGGACTCGCAGTCGATCGAGCACATGCACGCACGGAGCGTCGTCCGCGAGCATCGACGAAACTGTTCATATGCCCGTGGAGCAGTGCTTTGTGCTGTCTGAGGAAACACCCGTTCGTCGTTCCGCGCAGGCTGCAGACATCGCGGATGCCCAGCCAAGCACTTCGCGCGAGGATGTATTCATCGCGGATGCCCAGCCAAGCACTTCGCGTGAGGATGTAGACGCCGCGGATGCTAAGCCTAGCACTTCGCTCGAGGATGTAGACATCGCGGATGCTCAGCCAAGTACTTCGCGCGAGGATGCGAGGCCGTCTACCAGCACCACCAGTAGCACGATTCGGACACTGAGGACCGCACTGCAAAGGACACTAAGGAATACAACCCTGGTGCCTATTAGGCATGTAAACCGTGACTCAAGACTTTGAACCTCGTTTTCTCAATACTGTTTTTTTGGCATGTTGCTCAGCTCGTGGAGCAGATATCTTCGCAACTACTTGACGAATTTTGATTCTGTTTTTTTTGTAATGCTCCTTAAACTGTGCTTCAGGGGGCTGGGTTTTTATTTTTAAAATTTAACCTTTTAAAAATTTTTGGTTGGGTTTCTTGTTTGTAGTGCAAATGTGTTCATTGAAGTATCAGTGGAGAAAACATGAACTACAAATTTTAGTGTTGCAAAAAATTATTTTGAAAACGCAGTCCTTTAGAGCATACATTCACCTCTGCACACAGTGTTTACCAACTTTCTATGTCATTTTTTAAACTCTCCAGCCGCTCCACGAGGTCCAGTAATGAAATTATTTGTTTCGCAGAAAGTTTTCTTGATATCATCTTGAAATTTTTATGGAAGCATTATGAGGTCATTTTTAGTCTCTGTGCCAATTTTTCATCAAGATCTAATCAGAAACAAGAAAATTCGTTCCGAAAGGCACGTCCCCCTTAAAAGGGTGTGCGTGACTGTCGATGGTCTGCGTTACTTATCACTGAAATTACGTTGAAGCAACGGCTTTGGCGGCCACAAGTGATTTGCCTCTCCAAACTGTCAGCCAGACGCTGAAAGTTCTACGTTAACGTGATTAACCTAATCGTCAACACCATGACCTCCACGTGTGATTACACCAACGAGAGGTCATTTACCGATTTGCGCTCGAAACCGCCCGGGAGTGTAATATATTAGGAGCGAAGGGCTAGTTTTGAAAAATCGCAGAAGTATTTGAAACATCTGTTGGCAAAAGTTTGTGAAAACTTAATACGAAGTTTACACTTGTCATTTTCTTGCACTAAATGAAAAAAACATGAATTTAATTCTGTGTCTGTCGATTCCACGTCACAAATTTCCCTCAGAGGGGACGCCCTCCCAAGTGACTATGAACTTTGTTCTGCCGAGCACCAAGCCAGGAAAGCGCTTGTGCTTATTTCACCAGTAGGTGCCTGGCGACAGCAAATATCTGCTTTCCAGAGCAGGGGCGGGTACTCTCCTATTTCACCAAGGCTGTGGTGGGATAAGGTACGCACAGGGGTCTGCGAAGAACTTTATGGGGCTTTCCTTGCGAGAAGAGTAGCCAGAAACAACCAAGCGCCAGATGGCTGTACCCGTTGGAAAAACCAGTGGGTTCCTGGTCGGCAGAGAGAATCGAACCCGGTACCCACTGTGGCGGAGTGGCCAAGAATTAAGTGGCCATGAAATAAAGCGTTATGAATTTCAGGATAAAATTTTGATAATCCCTCAAATGTACAAAATATAGTGAGTTTTTCCTCGTGATAAATAATAAATTCAACTCCCGGTGGTCCACACATGGCACATTACCATTGGAGGGAATTGGCCAAGTAGAGAGTGAATTCTTCCCATAATTACAGTGTTATGTCATTCTTCGAAAATGACAAGAAAATCATCGACGAAGCGGAAGATGCAATCTTGATGACATTAGTTTAGTGTACACAAAATAGTGCAAGCTAAAGTTTGAATTCTTGACAAATAATTTTACATTATAATTTCATTTCTAACCTATTTGAGCTCTTGCAAAATATTAATAATCATAAACCCAGTATGTATAAACCGCCTGACTCTTGGCCAATCTCCCTGAGTGGATAGGTGCCAATATTCTAAGGAGCATGATAATCTCCATCATTGTAAAACAGGAAAGCGCCCCGAACGAGCTTTGAAAAGTGAAAAACCAAACAGGGTCGATCCGATTGTGCCGCTGTGCTCGGTAGTATGCAGTGTGTCGCGAAAGTGCTCCGCCAAGTGGCACAGGGGTAGCATGCCCGCTTATGACTAAAAGAAGTCCGGGTCCGAATCGCAGCTGTAGATGGTGGGTTCCTATTCTTAGTGCCCAAATTTGTAGCTGTATTAGTTTTTCCTTTGTTTCTTAAAACTAGCCTCTGTAAATACGTTATGAAAAAATCGCAACATATCCACGAAGCGAATGATGATGAGTGGTCGAAGTAGCGAGATCGTTTGGTTTTGCCGTAAATCACCCGTGACATTGACCACTCACGTATGTAAATGAGTGCCAAGCGGTGTACAGTCATATTTATTGTTCATAACTGCTATGTTGTGCGGAGTTGTGAAGTTGACTTGTCGAAGACGAAGGCCTGGGCACGTTACCCCGGTGAATGTTAGTTCTTTCCAGTAAGAAATGCATCGTAGAGCACATCAAGACGTCGTCTACTGCAAAAACAAGTAGGTGTCCGTGATCGTCATCTCCATCAGCGTCATCTTCACGGCGTATAATGGGTACCCTGCATGTGCTGGGCCGTGTTGGCAGTAAGAGAATGTCTGGTCTGGAACGCGGTTGTTTTTCATTCTCACCGTCAGTGGCAGCTTCAGCACACATCGCTAAAGCCGCCAGCGGACAAGCCTCCACATTCATCATCGTCATCATCATCATCATCATTAACCCGACTACGTACACTGCAGGACAAAGGCCTCTCGCATATTCCACCAGTCAACTCAGTTCTATGTCTGCTGCTGCCAATTTCTGCCCGCAAACTTTCTTAATCTCATCTGCCCACCTAACGTTCCATCTCCCCCTAACCGGCTTGCCTTCTCTAGGAATCTAGTTAGTTACCCTTAATGACCAGTGGTTATCCTGTCTACGTGCTACATACCCGGCCCATGTCCATTTCTTATTCATACATTTCAGCCTCCACGTTAAGGAGCTTCAATCCTAAAATGCGTATACGCAGTCTGGCCCGCACTTCTTCGGATCATGAGCATCGTCATCGTCATGACGTATAGTAGGTAACTTGTGCCATGTTGGCGGAAAGATAATCTATGGTCTGCATCGTCATCGTCAGCAGCGTCATCAGACGTATCACCATCGCCATCGCGCAACTCTAACACCGGCAACAGACATGCCTCGATTTTGAGTAGCCTCGCCCCTAACAATGAATGTGTACGCATGTGGGATTTTTTCCTCGGGTTAATAACAAACTTTCATGAAACGAGGTTGTAGGTGCGGTGCCCCTCTTGCAAGGAGGGCCCCGCTGACAGCAGCAACTCACTGGTACTAAAACAAGGGCTTCGACGGGGACAGATCGGCGTCGTTCCTCCCCCAAGACACCATTTGCAAGCGTTCTCAACATAAGAGTAACGTACGTATACATGACTTCTTTGCGCAAATACGTACACGGACACAAGGAAAGGAGGCAAACAACACGTCCTTGTGTCCTTTTCCTTGTGTCCGTGTACGTGTTTGCGCAAAGTCATGAATGAGTACCAACTCGCCCAACTTTCAGTACTGTTGTAACGTACGTATAGTTGAAACCACACAAACCACACTATTGACTAAACAAGATAATAGGTACTTTCTCATTCGAGTCGTATTACTTAGGGGCCACTTTATTTTGAGAAAGCTTCCACATCAATAGGTATTCGGAAGAAATAAAGTACGCACATCACAACGTATCAGGAACGACAAGCACGCTTTTTACTTAATAAAGTTACTGCGTGAATCACACCAGCAAACACAGTAAGTGGAATCCTTTGTATATATAGGAAAGCGTATGAAACGAAAGCGCAACTTTTGGCTTTTCACGGTACTGCCTTGAAGCGCCCAATGGCATGCTTCATAGGCCGGCAGCATCCGCAGTTGTGTTTTCAGTGGGAGTTTGAAAATCATTCGCATTATAGGCGGAGAGTAACGGGGGGCTGAGGCCCCATTAGAGCTGCCTCGTGGGGGGGGGGGGAGGCTGAGGTTTCTTTTACGTGGGCTTTTAGATCTTGCCTTAGGCTCTTATCCACGGCCAGCGAAGTGTTGGTCATCCCGTTTTCCAGCTAGTCTAAAAAGAACTGTATATGTCCGTTCCTTTTCTTTTCAATCTTCTAAAACTCGCGTCATGGGGTGGCGACAAGTGAGTAGGGACACGGTAGAATAGAGTCACAGGATGACGAAAAATGTGGCATTTTCGAGGCTTTTGTGCACCACAAGTACGCGTACGCATACAGAAATGGAATGTGTTTGTATGTGACAGACATGGTTGCTTTGTTTTCTTGATACCTTCGATAAGCTTTTCTCTCTCTCCCAATAAGCTCCACTGGACTGTGGGTGAACATGAGCTTATGTGGGTAATTAGTGACAACATGGTTAGCCACAAGGGACGTCACGATGTATTGATCACCATACGTACAATAATGACGTAACTAACGTCATAGCGAGATCAAAATCACAAATAAAGAAAAGTGACACTATGAGTTCAATACAAGGATGATGAAACTAAAGAAATATTGATCGAGGCGCCGTCGTTTGGACGTCCCGAAGAAAGGACGTCTACACTACGTCTCGAGCGGGTCCTCGTAGAGACGTTTCAGCAGCGGACTCATGGCGCCCCCGCACGCGCCCAGCGGATCGTCCAGGTGAGTGTCCAG
Organism: Rhipicephalus annulatus; assembly: GCA_013436015.1. Classification (NCBI taxonomy): domain Eukaryota; kingdom Metazoa; phylum Arthropoda; class Arachnida; order Ixodida; family Ixodidae; genus Rhipicephalus; species Rhipicephalus annulatus. The sequence goes on along the minus strand of WOVY01010275.1, from coordinate 520,305 downwards.
CGCGGCCAGGCACAGGCGGCCGTGACCGTCGAGCGCCATGCGAGCTAGCTTGTGGCGCAGCGCTTCGGGTCCTTCAAGAGCAGCTACCGTGGAGCCGCTGCGTAGCATGCTGCACTCGCGGCTGCGCGAACGCTGCCTTGTCCAGCCGCACACCTGCGTATGCGCCCAGATGGAGGCACGTCGCGTCCAGGTATTCAAGAAGCACAAAGGTCTTCGGAGTTCCGACGTAAGTGTGTTCCTCATCGGCGCCGGCAAGACTTTGTCTTCGGGCGTCAAACTCGTGCTACCTTGGCAATATTTGGCGCAAAGTGACACAAGGAATAGACGGGAGGCCACCACACAGGCGCTAATAGACACAACAAAGGACACAACACGTGCGCTTGCTCATTTGTTGTTTGCATTGTTGTTTTTGCACTGTGTCATTTACACGTGTTGGGTCCTTTGTACATGCACTGGCGTACGACGAGTTCTCCATTAGAAAAAAGGGGCAGGGGTGCAGTATCATCGCAGCTACTCGCCACCTCTTCCCTAAGCCAGCTTCGTAATGAATAAAGTGTACGTGAAAGTTAAAAAGTAAGCATTTCTCAAGATGCAGCACTTAATGGTCCTCGGTAACCATTGTTGTCCTAATTCTTGCGCGGCCATAACCCTGTAAATTAAACAATAGCGAGAGAGGTCTGAATGAGAGAAGCTGCCGGACAAGATTCGGCGTCCCTTTAAGATGCCTAATCTTCAGATGTAAACACTGGCCGACGAAGAGACGCGTCTTTTTAGCGAAATATTCGTCTCGAAATAGACAAGTTGCATTAAATTGCGAAAACCATTGTTTACTGCGCCGCCAGAGTTATAAAGTATAATAATATCCAAAATCCAACGTCCTATATCTTGGATATGATCACGATGGAGGCGGTAGCTGAGGGCTTCGGAAATATAGACCATCTGGTCTGTATAGTGCACTGACATGGCACACCATACGCGTGCCTCTGCTGGTTGTTGATGTTTCCTTCTACGTAATAGATCGTCGGCAGACACCAACGGCTTCACAGACGTTACAGAAATAGCGCTCCATACACTCGTCCTCTACTTTCCTATCAGTCGTTGGTACAGTGAGCGTTAAAGGAAACCGCTGCCAATGCGAAAAATGCCCCACACCTGCACGTGGCCACCTTTACCTCAAAGTAGGCTGCCTTTCCCGGCGTGCCAGTGATGGACTGCGGCTCGCCGGGTCCGGCGCTGGCGCCATCGCCCTCGCTGATGTCACCGACTATGGCGCCGACCACCGCCGTGCCATAATCGGCTAGGCGGTACGTGACGGCTGCCAGTGAGTGAGTGATGCACAGCTTGCCCCAGTGACCGTGGAAGAGCCGGGCCGCCAGGGAATCCAAGAGGGCGCGCACGCTTGGCCCCTGGACAGCTTCGTAAGGGCTAGCGCAGCGAGGCCACGGGCTAGATGGACCGTACATGGAGTGCGCCTGCGAGCAACAAAGACGGTGTGAGCCGAGAAGGTACGAACTTTCGCATTCAATACGTGCACTCACATCACCCCTTAACCAGCAGCTTCCATTTCAGCTGTAGAGTGGTTATAGTCCCCCACTACCTATTTGAAGGTCGTGGGATCGAATCCCGGCCGCAGTCGACGTATTTCGGTGGAAGCGATATCCTAGAGGCCCATTTACTTAGATTTAGGTGCACGTTAAAGCACATTAGAAGACCGAAACTTTCGAAGCTCTTTATGACGCGCACCTGTCATAATCATGTCGCATGTTTTGGACGTTGAAGTCGAACCCTCATCACTATTACATCACGGCTTTGACATCTTGAACGCAGCTTAAATAAAAAAAAGTCAGTTTCACTGCAAGAGCGCAGGAATGAATGCGATAGCAAGCAAATTGGGACGTCACACGAAGAAAGACTAGCTGCTCACTTCTTCAGCAAAAACGGCCGGTGCCGCGAGACATGTGACATTCAAGCAGTCCGAGGCTGCAGCGTAAGTATTGCGATAAAAAAAATAGGCGCACGACCGCGGTCGACCACAACCGTCAGGTCAAGCGCAGAGCTGAAGGTGGGCAGGCCCACTCTGTCGAAAAGAAAAAAAAAGGGGGGGCGTACCAAGCGCGTGCTTTGGCCCTTTGCGCCATCTCGTAGTTGATAGTTAACACGCCTACGCCACGCTGAAGCAGCTTGGAGATGTGCGTGCCAACTCATAGATTAATGTTAATGGTGTATATACACCAACAACAAGTGAGTACCTCACATGGCAGGGAGGCGGAGCCAACTGATTCGTTTTGTTTTGACTACGTTTTGACTTATCGAAGGAGAAAAAAAGGGGAAGGGGGCCGATAACTTTGAAGCTTTCGACGTTTCAGCAGCCAATGCTCACTTAGAACAGCTAAGAGGCATTATTTTGTCAAAGATCGACAGACGGCTCATATCTTTGTAGAGCTGTCTTATCCACACTCAATTCACTTCGAAGCGATACACAGTACGAAGGTCGCTTCGCTCGCTGCTGCAGCGCCCGTGTTTCCTTGGGGGGCGCTGCGAGCGCTCGATGGTGACGGACGCACTCCACATCGCCTCCGTAGATTTCCTGCTATTTCTGCGGACATCCACCTTGGTACCCCTGAAACTTGGATTTATCGTCACCGCCAAGTTCTCCGCTTCACCTAGACAACACCTTCGTCCAGGTGGGTCCAGTTTTGACAACTTGAGGGACGTCCTTCACTCCCGGCTACAACGCCGCCTCGCTAAGAGCTTTCAGCCCGGCGATGGCGGCCGCTAACGTGGTTACGGGCTATGATCCTACCTCAAGCGAAATGCTATCCATGGAGATTTCATCCTCCGTAAACACTATGCCATCACAAGATGAATACCTCGTCGACATGGTGAGACTGTGGCAACGCAAGCAAGCGAAATCGAAGCCTGCGTCTCAACAACAACGAGACGCCACAGCGGGCCACCATTCCCCAGCCTTGCAAGGAACGCCGGCGCGCCATCCCTCCGGTGGTGTGCCTACCTCTGCTCCGTCCTCGCAGCCAGCGAAGCAACGCAAGTGGCGTCCGCGTCAAACTCCTCGCCTCTCTCGCGACGACTACATCGTGGTAGTGAAACCTCGCGTTCCCTGCGAGTTACGCACATTTGTCCCGGCCGATCGCGCGGGCGACGCCATCCGCAGCTACCTCGGCGACCGGACTACCACGCAAATTCAAGTGTGGCCAATCTGGGAACAGAACATCTTAGTCTGTAGCACCACCATTTTGCCTATGGCACAGCAACTTCTCGGGGACTTCCAGCTGCAAGTGGGGGATCAGCAGCTGCCCGTTCGAGGCCACGCCAAGGCACCAGGGGATACATGCAGGGGCGTCATCAACGTAAACCCTGCTGAAAGCCCGGAAAAGATAAAGTCCGAACTGTATTGGCCTCGAGGTACTATCCTTGCGGTCCGCAAACTCGGAGATTCCGCGGCGGCGGTGGTGACTTTCGAGGGCACAAAGTTACCCCGCTTCCTCTTCTACCACTGTGTGGTGACGTACATCCGCGCCTACAAGAAAACGGTCCCGGTTTGCACCAAGTGTGGTACCATCGGCCATCGACCACCTCAGTGTCCTCACCCCGCTCCAACGCAGTGTGCCAAATGTGGAACCCCCGCACCTGCAGGTCTCAATGCCCACGACTGCCACTCCAAGTGCCTCCTCTGCCACGGCGCCCATGAGACTAGGACCAGTGGCTGCACGGAAAAATATCGAAAATATCGGAAACGCAAGCAGCCCTCAACATCTCCTCGAGGGACCACCTCATGTTCGTCACAGCCAGACAGCGGTACCAACCTGCATCAGTCGGCTCCACCACTCCACGCCGACACTCTGGCATTCCCACCGCTCGAAGCACCAGCGGCGGTACCTCAGGTGAGTTTGGGCAGGGAAAGCTGCTTCTAAGCCTCTCTCACCCCCTTCTGTCGATCCTCCTTCTCCCGAACTTGCGGCCCTTCGCCAGCAAGTTGCGGCACTTCAAAAGCAAAATTCTCTTTTAACTAAACAACTCGAACTCTTAAATAAGCGACTTCAACTCCAACAACAGTGTACTGCAAGGCCATCCGGTATTGCCTCCTCTGTCCAGGCGGCTACGCCAGCTACGTCCAAGCCTAGTCCTCGCGCTAAGTCCACTCCCATTAAACCGCCGGTTCAAGCAACCATTTGTACTCCAGCACTCGGAACCGGTGCCACATCTACTCCAGAAGCTCTTGAGGCTCCTGGGGCACCTCAGGTTATCTTGCCCGCTTACCAAACTCTCCCTAGCGAAGAGCGCACCCCGCGCGTAGAGGAACGCCTCACGTGCGTCGAAGCTTCGATTAATCACCTCCTCACCAGCTTCTCGGTCCAACGCATAGTAGTAGAGGTTACCCAGGCTATTCAAGCCTGGGCAATCACCCAGTTTCTACCCAAGGCATCGCGTTCCCGCTCCTGCTCGGTGAGCAGTGAGGGTACAGCTCCACGGCGTCGTCGTAAGGTGGCTACCACCACCCCGCCGTCAGACAATCCGGCCTCCGTGCCTCTCTCTGCCTCTGAGGAATCCGAGCGGGACATGGAGGGCCAAATATAAAACCTAAGACAGTCACGATGGCTACCAATTGTACGTCCCGTTCAAACATTGCGTCTAAATTTGAGATCATACAGTGGAACCCTGGAGGCTTCGGGAACAGGCGAAAGCGTTCACATCTTTCCCTTTTCCTCAGCTCACTTGGCTCTCAGCCAGCCGTCTTGGCGCTCCAAGAATCTGGCCCTGCTCCATCCCTTTCTGGATACTGCTCCTATGTAGGCGGCACCACCACAAGCCTCCTCGTGCATAAAGCTTACACGGCGGTACAGATTGACCTCGATCTGGATTTTCCTTACGACTACTGCATGATATCAGTGCTGTCTCAGCGGAGGGGCCAACCATCAATACATATCTTAAACGTGTACTGTCCCCCTCGCCTTGCAAGGGCTTCGTTTGCGCATCTCTTCCATCGGGCGCTGCGTATAGCGGCCCGACAACCACTAATGATTGTCGGGGACTTTAATGCCCCCAGCCATCACTGGGGTTACCACTACGAGAAGGCCCGGGGCACAGAGCTCAAGGAGCTCATTTCCTCGCTGAGCCTGACGCTTCTTACCGATCCGGCACAACCCACACGTTCCGGCAACTCGGTCACGCGAGACACATGCCCCGACCTCTCCCTCACCCGTCACATCCGCGATGCTACATGGGAGAATTTAGGCGAAACCCTAGGCAGCGATCACTTTTTACTCCGCATTTCGTTCACACTGTGGCAGAAAATGCACCAACACTGGGGCCAAGCCCGTTTCACCGATTGGACTCAGTTCAGAATGCAACCATTCCCCGCCGGCCTCTCCTCGACCGAATATGCAGCATGGGCATCATACGCTCTCCATATGAAACAAGTGAACACTCGCACCCTTGCAACTTCTAATTTGACTCCTGCAATCGATCCACACCTCCTACATCTTTGGCACGCTCGCCGCGGGCTCATAAGGCGCTGGAAACGCAACAAACTTAATCGGAAACTTCGCGCTCGCATTGAGGCGCTCACTGCAGAGGCGGCCGCATACTCCGCACAACTTTCCAATGCTAACTGGGCAGACACCTGTTCGAAGGCTGCAAACCAGATGAGCTCTAAGAGTGCGTGGCGACTCTTTAGAAGCCTTCTCGATCCCTCCACCACCAGGGGAGAAACGCAACGCCAGCTCCACCGTGTTCTGCATGCCTTTCAGGGCACTACGGATGAACTCGCACGAGAACTTTGTGACCGCTACATCTGCCGCACAAATGATCCCGCAGGCCCAGCATATACGTATTCCGGCGCCCCTAACACCGACCTCGACGCTCCATACACGCTTTCTGATTTACGATTTGCACTCACGAAAATGCGACGGGGCACGGCCCCTGGACGCGACGGAATCACAGTATCGCTCCTGGCAAATCTTCCCGACCAAGCACACCTCTCACTACTCCACCTTATAAATTCGATATGGGACGGCTCTCTGCTTCCAACGGAATGGACCACATCGGTCGTGACATTCATTCCCAAATCGGCAAAGTCCGTTAGTATTGAGGCACTGAGACCCATCTCGCTTACGTCTTGCGCAGGCAAACTCATGGAAACCATGGTTCGCGAACGCCTTTCCGCCTACTTGGAGGCCAGGAGGACCTTTGCCGACACGATGTTTGGCTTTCGCCCCCATCTGTCGGCGCAGGACGTCCTGCTCCAGCTTCAACACGATATCATAGAGCCGACTACTATGCGCCATAACGATAAAGCCGTGCTCGCTCTCGATCTCCGCGGGGCGTTCGACAACGTGAAACACAGCACTATACTCACTAACCTGTCTACCACAAACTGCGGGCAGAAGACTTTCAACTACATTCGCGCCTTTCTATCACATCGCACCGCCTTCATTCGCCTTAATTCTACCGAACACGGCCCGTACTTATTAGGCACGCGGGGTACACCTCAAGGGGCAGTCCTGTCTCCTCTGCTTTTTAACCTGGCGATGATGAACCTCCCATCTCTTCTAAGCGAGGTCGAGGGAATACAACACGCACTATATGCGGACGATATCACAATCTGGACCAACACCGGCTCCTTAGCGCAAATCGAAAAACGCCTGCAAAAGGCTGCCCTTCTGGTGGACACCTACGCAGGTTCATGCGGCCTGGAGTGCTCTCCAGCTAAATCGGCTCTTCTTTCAGTGTCTCCGCTACCGCCGCCTCAAATTTTTCTTCCGTCCAGGCCCGTCCCGTCAGTGCAAAACATTCGGGTTCTTGGCCTTCACCTCACATCGTCCTTGGATCCAAAGGGCACAATAGCAGGCCTCAGACGCACCAGCGAACAGGTGAGCCGCATGATACGGCGAGTTTCTACCAAGCGCGGCGGCCTCCGCGGGTCTCAGTCCCTCCGATTGGCCCACGCGTTTGTGACCAGTCGCGTCCTCTACGCCTTGCCTTACCTTCGCCTGCGTCGTCGACACGAGCACCAGCTGGACGTCCTTCTTCGTTCAGTATACAAACGTGCTCTGGACCTACCCATTGCAACTTCCAACAGCCGATTCGTGGCTCTGGGGGTACACAACACCTTTGCAGAGATGCGCGAAGCTCACCGCGTTAACCAAATCAATCGACTGTCGCAGACGCCTTCAGGGCACCGTCTTCTACACAGACTTGGCCTTAACCCGATATCTGACCAAGACCCTCTGCAGCCGGTACCAGAGCTCTGGCGTCAAAAGCTATGGGTGGAACCTCTACCCCGTAATATGAACCCCGACCTCCATCCTGGCCGTAGACTAGCACGCGCCGCGGCCCTTTATACGCGACACTCCGATCGTCCTAGTGTTTTCTACGTGGACGTCTCGGATCCCTCCCCCTCGGGTCACTTCACGGCTGCCGTGATTACAGAGGGCAAACACGTAGATGGCCTCTCCTTTCGAGCAGACACAGTAACGCACGCTGAAGAGGTTGCCATAGCTTTAACCGCCTCTCACCCTGCCTCACGCACCATCCTGACGGACTCGCGCTCGGCCTGTTCTCAGTACCTTTAGGGTTCCATTGCCCCGCTGGCGGCTAGCCTGCTACAGGCAGCCTCTTGACGCTTTAACCCTCATCCCATTCGTATAGTCTGGACCCCAGGCCACTCGGGCCTGCCCGGCAACGAGGCGGCAAATGCCGCTGCCCGCGCTTCTCCTGTCCGGGCCGTTGCCCCTCCATGTCCCGAGATGGAATCTGGCAATACCAACCTGACGCGCTTTCGCGAAATTTTGGCTTATTACCGGGCTTCGCACCGCCTCTACCCGGATCCCGCACGCGGTTTGGAGAAAGCGGACGAACGACTGCTACGCCGCCTGCAGACAAACACCTTTATCAGTCCGGCGGTCGCCAGGCACTTTTTGCCGGAAATCAATGGCACCTGCTCGACCTGTCATGTCCTCGCCGACACATATCACGTCCTAGACTCGTACCCAGTTAATCCCGTCCCTTTCTCACCCCCTTTTCCTATCCCAACTAGAGATGCTTGGGAGGAGCACCTGCTCGGCTGCTCTACCTTGGCTGCACAACGCTCCTTGGTGGAGCGCGCACGGGCAGCTTCCAGCTCCACTGGCGTCCCGGAATAGGGTCTTGCCACTCTAGCACGCCGATGGGCCACGTCGGCACTCTCTAGTATACTTTTTCTGAAATAAATGTTTTTTACCACCACCACCGTGTTTCTTTGAGCTTCACCAGGTCGCATACTAATTAAGTTAGCTGCTGTAACCTTCTCATAGCATTCCAATATGTTTTTATCTCATTATATTCTACTTTTTATGACTATAGGCTTCTATATTGTCTCATGAAGCTTTCAATGATTTTATCTCATCGATAGGTCAGAACCACTTCATGGCGCTAGCACTTATCATGTTCTTTGAGGAGCATACCGGCATTCTGCCCCAGCCATCCAGAAGTCCAGCGTTCACTCGCAATATATGAAACAACAATAAATACTCAGACAAGAAAACGCAATGGTTCCAGTTCCGAGTTACATAGAATAAATAAAATATTGGAGCATGGGTTTAGTTAAGAGCGACATAAATGTAAGGATAATAATAAAAAGTAATTTATTTATTTCACCGAAAGAGCAAACTTTTCTTACGAACAACTACGGACTTGTATGAGGAAGTATTAAAATCGTTGATAATTTTGCCCAGATTTTCCTGTTCGCCCTGCGATCAAAAACAACATATTCAATCGGCTGGAACCAAAGTCTCGAACCTGGACCACGAGGAAGTCGGTCAGCTTGGCTAGTGGCGCCAACTGTGACGCCACCTCGACAAAGTGCTCCTGCGGTGGCAAGGTCACGACAAGCAGGAAATCGCGGGGTGCCAGCGGTCGCCTCAGCCGCGTTCGCAGCAGCCGCACCAGGTCCGTGAGGGCGTGAGCGTCGCCGGCGCGGCCGCACCGACCGCCAGGGGTAGACCAGTGAAGGTTGACACCATCGTAGCCAAGCGTCACCAGCGTCTCCTGCGAAGCGCAAGAAGTGCCGCGGACAGCCGTTCACACGTGCGTCTACACAACCGTTCACACATCGCGATTCGCACACGTGTGTTCACACATCGCGATTCGTAAAGCCCGTTCCACATGCGAGCGACTGAGTGGTGGCGGTCGCGGCGATGAGCGGCAGTAGGACGTGTCGACGCGAGTTCCTTTCACGTGTGTCGCTTTTGCGCGATGTCGACCGCGCTGATGGGCAGTGCTTCCCACCGCCAAATCGGAGCGAGTTCCTCTCGGAGCGCCCGCCCGCTCCTCGACTCCGCTCCTGCCGTCACGTGCACACTGCGTCACTTCTTTACGATTAGTCAGACGTTCTGTTAAGAGCGAATTTTTCACACTCTGTTGATGTTCATCGTATGCAGCGTCTGGTAGGCGCTCTAAAAGCCTGTTTTGGGCTCGTGCAACGACTGCAGCTTTATTCGTGGGGCAAAATCGCTCGCATGTGAAACAGGCATAAACCGTATATGAAGGGAGGCTATGTACGGAAAAACAATGAGGGGGAAGTTCTCCCTTTTAATCACATGACGAACGAGCAGTTCTTTATTGTGAAATTATAGCGTGTGAAAAAGCTTCTGCCACTATGCATCTTCTGTGCAGCGCGAAGGGTTCGAAGATACCGTTCACACATGAGTTCCCACATCGCGATGCGTGAGGCGTATACCGAGGGCCGCTACTTAAGGAGAAAAAAGTGTACGGACAACCATGAACAATTTTTTTTCGCAGGCATTCGCGGTCGAATACTGTAATTGTTCCAAATATCCAGAAAAAAATGTTGTAATAAATCTAGTATGAAATAGATAGTGCAAATTTATGTTGGATACATATATGTTACTTGTGATAAGGGCCATTTAACTGTTAAGATGATTAGTGGAAATGAATTGAACGAATAAACTGAAAGCACTAGACTGTTTTGTTTTTTTCCTGTGAGCAACAGGTGCCTCAATGCACGCGTTCGCCTCGGCTCCCAGGGGGCGCGCTTCGGGGCTCTCAGTGAGCATTAAAGCTTGTAGGCCACGCTTAGAAGCCTACACAAATGGTTCAATAGCGTTTCCCATGCGATAGTTCGGGAGCTCTCCAGAAAGACTCGAGACGACAGACGGGAGTGGAAAGGACGAGTTGCGGGGGCTCGGCTAAAATAACTTAAAAAATATATTTAGCAGCTGATTGTTGTGGCACCTGGCGGAGCAGATCTGGACCACACATTTCTTTCTACGTCGACTCCGAGATTTGTTTTGGCAGCACTACGAAAATACAACAAATGCACGAATGTGCCTAAGCACGAGTGTCACTACCAGACACCAACGTCAAGGATCAAGGTACGTCTCCAATTTCTGACCCACTGCCCGGGAATATTTAGGCGCAACGCCAATCTTGATACCAATTTTGATGTTTTAATTCATCCCCTTTTGTTAAGACTATCCTAACCATCATTTCAGTCTGGGCTAGTAATTGGGAGAAGCTCTGTGGTAGGTACTCACCTTGAGGTCCTTGGCGAACGTTTCCCTGCGGACTTCGTCGGATGCGAGGCGCGACCAGTTCGCGTTGTCGGTGTCTTCGCCGCCCACCGTGAAGAGAAGCTGCGTGCCGTATCCTCGGAGACGAGCAACGCGGACCAGCTCGGGCATGCCGAATTGCCTGCAAACGAACAAACAAAAAAGTAACAAATACTGCCACGCCCGTTTTTATTTTTATTTATTTGTTTATTTTTTGCTGTACAGTCGAGCGCGATATGATGGTCATCGCGCGACGGTCGACCTGCCTAACGTCCCAGGGACGAGACGTTAGGCAGGGGCCTAGCGGCATGTCTCGCAACTGTGAAAATCAAGATCGCGCTTTCTTCACTTCCTCGTTGGCTGTTCTCTGCTACAATAGTCGTCACTACAACAAACTCTACATCCCTTCTCTCAATTTTGAGCCTTCCTTGCGTTAGTATCAGTTGTACTCTTCGCGGACTCTTATCTCAGTACGTGTTTCCAAATTGCTGGGAAAGATGTGTTGAAGCTGGTACTCGAAACTGCTTCGTTTAATCGATTGATATGTAACGTCCTAAAGCCACCATATTGTCACGGGGTCGTGACGTGGCTGAAGACAGGAAACTTCGTGTTGGGATTTGACTGTTTATTTGGGCGAACCTGTGCCCGGTAAAGGGAAAGTCTAATTACAGCAGCAGTCTTGCACAGATAGCAGTCTCGGACTGATAGTGGCGAACGCAGCGTCGGCCTTCGATCAACTACTGACAAGCGGCGAAGCGCGTCGGCATTTATACCCTTGCTGTCGAATGTTCTAGCGTTATCACTGGCGGTGGCGTCGGTTCCAGAACAATCTGTAGCGTTCGCACAGTGGGCGTGATCTTATCGAAATAATCTACTACAGTCCGGAACCTTCTCGAAACCTGCAGGCGCGGTTTGCGCCGAGAATTGTGTGGTGTTTCGAAACGATAACAAAAACTTGGGAAATGGAACGTGGCATTGCCCCCCTCTGAAAAAAAGGTATCGTCCCGATGCTTTAACTGAAGATGAAGGTAGAATAATAATGCAAGAAAGTACAATGAATAATTGCAATACAACAATAATACAAAAACACTGTTTCAGTTTGTTAACGTGCATGAAACGGCTTGAGGCGCGCGACATGGGTGACTTCAGGTCGCGATCGGCGTCGTCGAGAGTTCGTGATGCCGTCGGGGACAACTTCGTAATCAAGTCGGCCGAAACGTCGAACCACCTTGTACGGTCCGAAGTACCGTCGAAGAAGCTTTTCACTTAGTCCACGTCGGCGTATCGGCGTCCACACCCAAACACGTTCACCAGGCTGGTATTCTACGAAGCGTCGTCGAAGGTTGTAACGGTGGCTGTCGGTCGTCTGTTGATTCTTGATACGGAGACGCGCAAGTTGTCGGGATTCTTCGGCGCGTTGAAGGTACTCGCTCACATCGAGGTTTTCTTCGTCGGTGACGTTGGGTAACATGGCATCGAGCGTCGTTGCCGGGCTCCTTCCGTAGACCAATTTGTATGGAGATATCTGCGTTGTCTCCTGCACCACCGTGTTGTAAGCGAAGGTCACATACGGAAGAATGGCGTCCCACGTCTTGTGTTCGACATCGACGTACATTGACAGCATGTCGCCGATCGTGTTGTTAAGCCGCTCGGTAAGGCCGTTGGTCTGTGGGTGGTACGCTGTCGTCCGGCGGTGGTTTGTTTGGCTGTATGCCAAGATCGCTTGAGTTAAGTCGGCAGTGAATGCCGTTCCTCTGTCGGTGAAAAGGACCTCCGGGGCACCGTGACGTAGGACGATATTTTCGACGAAGAACTTAGCTACCTCGGATGCACTGCCTTTTGGCAGGGCTTTTGTCTCGGCGTAGCGGGTAAGGTAGTCGGTAGCTACCACGATCCACTTGTTTCCGAAAGCCGACGTCGGGAACAGCCCCAGTAGGTCCATACCAATGTGCTGGAAAGGTCGGCAAGGTGGATCAATTGGCTGCAGAAGTCCCGCTGGCCTTGTCGGCGGTGTCTTGCGTCGCTGACAGTCCCGGCATGTCCTCACTAACGAGTGACGTCGGTGGTAAGACGTGGCAAGTAGTACCTTTCTTGTATCCTCGCGAGCGTGCGGGAAACACCGAGGTGCCCTGCCGTCGGATCGTCGTGCAGGGCCTGCAGGAGTTCTGGTTGCAGAGCTGAAGGCACCACAAGGAGGTACTTAGCTCGAAGCAGTGAAAAGTTTTTCTTTTGTAGAAGACCGTTTCGTAGAAAGAACGACGCAAGTGCGCGCTTGAATACCTTCGGGACTTCGGCGGTCCTGCCTTCGAGGTATTCTATTAGGGCCTTAAGTTCCGGGTCGGCCCGCTGTCGTTCAGCAAAGTCGTCGGTAGTTATCGTTCCCAAGAAGTAGTCGTCATCCGGGTCGTCGGGTAGCGGTTGGTCGACAGGCGCACGAGAGAGACAGTCAGCGTCGGAGTGTTTCTTGCCGGGCTTGTAAATGACAGTAATGTCATATTCTTGAAGTCTCAGGCTCCATCGTGCGAGGCGACCTGAGGGGTCCTTCAAGGTGGCTAGCCAACACAATGCGTGGTGGTCGCTCACAACTTTGAAGGGCCTGCCGTAGAGGTAGGGGCCAAATTTCGACGTAGCCCAGATGATGGCGAGGCACTCCTTTTCTGTTGTGGAATAATTTGCTTCTGCTTTGGATAGCGATCGGCTGGCGTAACTAATAACCCTTTCAAGTCCTTCAGCCCTCTGCACAAGAACGGCGCCAAGACCTACGCTGCTTGCGTCAGTATGTATTTCTGTCTCGGCGAATTCGTCGAAATGGGCAAGTAACGGAGGCGTCTGAAGGCGATGTTTAAGCTCCTGGAAAGCGTGTTCCTGTGGCGTTTCCCACTTGAACTCCGCGTCGGCCTTGGTAAGGTTAGCGAGAGGATGGGCGATGCGGGCGAAGTTTTTCACGAACCGCGTATAATAGGCGCACAGGCCCAGAAATCGGCGCACTGCCTTCTTGTCAGTGGGCGGCGGGAAATCGGCGATGGCGGCTGTTTTCCGTGGATCGGGACAAACTCCAGACTTGCTGATAACGTGCCCCAGAAACAAGAGCTCCTCATACGCAAATCTGCACTTTTCTGGCTTCAGTGTGAGTCCGGACGTCTTGATGGCTTGTAGTACAGCTTCAAGGCGCCGAAGATGCTCGTCGAAACTCGAGGAAAACACGACGACGTCGTCCAAGTAACAAGGCAAGTCTGCCACTTCAATCCTGCCAGCACTGTATCCATAACGCGTTGAAAAGTTGCAGGCGCTGAGCAAAGGCCGAAGGGCATCACCTTAAACTCGAAGAGGTCGTCCGGTGTTATAAACGCCGTCTTCTCTCGGTCTCTTTCGTCGACTTCGATTTGCCAATAGCCAGTCTTGAGGTCCATTGACGAGAAGTACTTGGCGTTATGGAGCCGATCAGGTGCGTCGTCTATTCGTGGGAGAGGATACACGTCCTTTCTTGTGATTTTGTTCAGGCGGCGATAATCGACGAAGAAACGTAGGGTCCCATCCTTTTTCTTCACTAACACCACGGGGGATGCCCACGGTCTCTTGGACGGCTGGATAATGTCATCTCGCAGCATTTCATCAACTTGTCTCTTCATTGCCTCACGTTCTCACATCGAAACCCTGTACGGACTCTGACGGAGTGGTCTGGCATTTTCTTCGGTTATGATTCGATGTTTCGTGATTGAGGTCTGCCGAATTTTCGATGACGACGAAAAGCAATCTTCGTATTGCAGGAGCAGGGCCTTGAGCTGTTCTTGCTTATCGTTCAGAAGTCTGGGACTGACGTCGAAAGCTATGGGAGGGGCTTGGTTGCTCTGAGCAGGTTCTGCAGAATCGGCGAGGGCGAAAGCACTAGTGGCTTCGACAATTTCTTCGATGTATGTGACCGTTGTTCTTTTGTTCACAAGTTTGTACTCATTGCTGAAATTCGTGAGCATAACCGTTGCTTTGCCTCACCGCAGCTCTGCAATTCCTCTTGCGACGCAAATATTTCGGGTGACCAACAGATGCTGACTGCCTTCAACGATGTCTTCCAAGTCAGGTGATTTAGGAGCGCCGACTGAAAGAATGACGCTTGAGCGAGGCGGAATGGTGACTTGTTCTTCTAGCACATTCAAGGCATGGTGTCCTGACGGCGTGCGCGGCGGTAGTGCTTCTTCAGTGGATAACGTTATCGACCTTGTTTTTAGGTTGATGACAGCACCGTGGAGGCATAAGAAGTCCATGCCAAGGATGACATCTCTCGAGCAACGCTGTAGGACTACGAAGTCTGTAGGATAAATACGGCCGGTAATGGTGACTCTCGCTGTGCAGATTCCTGCAGGCGTTACGAGACGACCTCCGGCTGTGCGGATTTCAGGGCCTTTCCAAGCTGTCCTAACTTTCTTTAACTTTGCGGCGAACGACCCACTGATGACAGAATAGTCGGCTCCAGTATCGACGAGAGCAGACACACTGTGGCCGTCGATAAGAACGTCGAGGTCACTAGTTCGCCGACTCGCATTACAGTTAGGGCGTGGCGTCGGGTCACGGCTGCGTCGGCGTGTTCTGCTGCTTCCATGTTGCGTCGTCCGGCCACCTTCGGAAAGTGAGCTTTTTTGCCTTCAGGGCTTTGCCTGGTTGGTGTTGTGTTCAAAAAGCTCCATCGCGGCGGCGACGTCGTCGGAGGATCTTCGGTAGTTCGTCGCACAGCAACCGCACCTCCATCGGTTGCTGCCCTTAGTTTCCCGGATACGGGCTAGGAGACCGGACCCGCGTTGGGCCAGAGTACTGCCGGAGGTGCGGTGACATGCGGCGGCTGGGCGACGGCGAACGGGAAAGACTTCGTGGTGTCCATTGAGTTCCTGCCAGGTAGTCGGCGATGTCACGTGGCCGATCTCCTGGCTGCGGACGCTGCGCATTGACGGCGAAGCCACGCAGTCCCATCTGTCGGTACTGGCAACGGCGGTATGTGTGCTCGGCCTCGCCGCAGTGGTAGCAGAGCGGGCGGTTGTCAGGTGCACGCTAAACGTCCGTTTTCCTCGGTGCACTGCGCTGGCCCGCTGGGGAACGGTAGGACGTCGGTGGGGGTGGTGGCGGCGGTGGCATCTGGCGACGGAAGTGCGAGGAGGCGGCGTTTTGGCGTGGACGGGGAGGAGCTTTGTGGCGCACTGCAGCGGCGTAGCCCATAGTTTCTGGCTCGGGCGGCGGTGTTTCGGGAATTCGAAGCGATTGCCGGACTTCTTCTCGCACAATGTCGGCGATCGAATTCACTTGAGGCTGCGCCGAAGGCAACAGTTAGCGCAGCTCTTCCCGCACGATCGCTCGGATCGTTTCACGCAGGTCGTCGGAGTCACTGGCTTGAGCAGCAGCGCATTCTGGAGTCAGGCGACGATTATACTGTCTGGTGCGCATGTCCAGCGTTTTTTCGATGGTGGTCGCCTCGGATACAAATTCTTGGACGGTGTTCGGTGGATTCCTCATTAGTCCCGCGAAGAGCTCCTGTTTGACCCCTCGCATGAGGAAACGAACTTTCTTTTCCTCAGGCATGTCTGGGTCAGCGTGACGGAATATGCGGGTCATCTCCTCTGTGAAAATTCCAACCTTTTCATTTGGTAGCTGAACCCGGGTCTCGAGTAGAGCAGCGGCCCTCTCTTTGCGAGCGACGCTCGCGAACGTTTGCAGAAATGCGCCGCAGAAGACATCCCACGTTCGGAGCGTGGACTCCTGATTCTCTAGCCAGGTCTTTGCGTTGTCTTCCAGGTAGAAGTACACACGACGGAGCTTTTCTTCGTTGTCCCAGTGGTTGAGGGCGGCCACACGGTCGTATGTTTCTAGCCAGGTTTCCGGGTCTTCAAACGATGAGCCATGGAACGTTGGTGGTTCCCTGGGTTGATGAATGACGATCGCGGGCTGGGACGCTCCGGTTGTCATTGTCGCTGCAGTCGAGGTCATGGTCTTGGTCTTCCGCGCCTTGTCTTGTAGAAGGCCTTACTCCAGTGGGAGACCTTGCTGTCGGCGGCTCGTTCGCTGCTCTTGGTTGGCGTCGGTGTCTTCTCCGCGACGGGGGCTACGTTCACGGCTTGACGGGGGCGTCCGGTACATGAACGAAGCGGCACCTCCACCAGATGTCACGGGGTCGTGACGTGGCCGAAGACAGGAAACTTCGTGTTGGGATTTGACTGTTTATTTGGGCGAACCTGTGCCCGGTAAAGGGAAAGTCTAATTACAGCGGCAGTCTTGCACAGATAGCAGTCTCGGACTGATAGCGGCGAACGCAGCGTCGGCCTTCGATCAAATACTGACAAGCGGCGAAGCGCGTCGGCATTTATAGCCTTGCTGTCGAATGTTCTAGCGTTATCGCTGGCGGTGGCGTAGGTTCCAGAACAATCGGTACCGTTCGCACAGTAGGCGTGATCTTATCGAAATGATCTACTACAGTCCGGAACCTTCTCGAAACCTGATTGATTGATATGTGGGGTTTAACTTCCCAAAACCACTATATGATTATGAGAGACGCCGTAGTGGAGGGCTCCGGAAATTTAGACCACCTGGGGTTCTTTAACGTGCACCCAAATCTGAGCACACGGGCCTACAACATTTCCGCCTCCATCGGAAATGCAGCCGCCGCAGCCGGGATTCGAACCCGCGCCCTGCGGGTCAGCAGCCGAGTACCTTAGCCACTAGACCACCGCGGCGGGGCACCTTCTCGAAACCTGCAGGCGCGGTTTGCGCCGAGAATCGTGTGGTGTTTCGGAACGATAACAAAAACTTGGGAAATGGAACGTGGCAATATGGTTATGAGAGACGCCGTAGTGGAGGGCTCCGGAAATTTCGATCACCTGGGGCTACTTAACGTCCACCTAAATCTGAGCTTACGGGCCTACAACTTTTCCGCCTCCATTGGAAACGCAGCCGCAGCACCCGGGATTCAAGCCTGCGACCTGCCGGTCAGCAGCCGAGTACCTTAGCCACTAGACCACTGCGGCGGGGCAATCCTTGCTATCGCACGTGACTGTACAAAAACTGTCAGCAATGCTCAACACAAACTGCGCACCATGAGTGTTTGAGAAACTTGACGATTCCAGGGAATCGTTTTAATATTGCGCGCTAGGCGTGAACACTCGAGATTATTCCAGAGCTTGCTCGATTACAAGTGATAAGACTTAAAAATTCGATGAGTGATGTACTATATCAAAACGGCGCGTTCCTACGGTGACCAGATTTAACGCCCGACGCTGCATTCGCCGCTATCGGTGTATCCGTGCACAGCGTGCGTTGTTCGTTTTAGTCTGAAGATTCACTTACCTGGACACAGGTTCGGTCAAATAAAGAACTTCAACTAGGACACAGCGACATCTGCCTTCATCGATGTCACGAGTCCGTGACATCTGGCCAATACGCCTACAAGCTGATAGAATGGAGGGGGGCGTGGGAACACGATTTGTGCGCAGAGTTCTACATTAATGGGGTCTCAAGATTCGACACCGCCTCCCCACCCACCCACGTCATTCACCTGTTTGGTAGAGTTCAAAAACACATATATGCATCGCAACTGACACAAAAATCAAACGGAAGCGATGAATGGCTTCTCACAGCAACCTGACTATAATTTCAGGCTTTTCCGAAGCGTGAAGCAGACTGTTTTCTGAATGTGGTAATATACATCGGCATTCCACGGTCGCCATTATTACCAAAACCTGCATACTGTTAACATATTGCACTTTATTCAACGACGGGGCAGGTCTGACAGATTAAAGAGACCGACAACTGCCCACAACATGAAATGAGATGACTGCACGGATGGAAAGATTGTCCCTTATAGTGACTCACACCAACCCTGTTTTTCTCGTGAGAAGTGGATTTTCATTTTTATTTCTTCATTGAAAATCGCGAAAAATGACCTGTGGCGTCTCTGGTGGCAAAAACATGAGCTATCATGAATGTCCTGTCACGTGACCCTGCGCTAATGTACATGGTCAAGAATTTATTGATTAGTACTAAACTATTCTTTGATTCCTTATAGCGAAATATAATACTTTAGAAAAGCATACATATAAGCTTGCGTTAGTAGTACGCATTAAAGTGGCGCTGCCTTTGCGTGACATATGCGCAGTTCTGTTTTTAATTACTTGGCTTCGCGACGCGGTACAAAGGCAGGGAAGCTCTATAGAGCCACACCGCCTCATTGTAACGGCTTGCTATTTTCAAAAACAGTTGTAAAGCGTAGAATAAACGTGGTTAAGCATTGTTCCGGGAAATCCTGCGAAATAAGAACAACGACAGCATGCATAAGCCACCAGAAAGGCTACTGGCATCGCTATCAATCCTCAGCGTTGCCAGATGAAAAGGCACTGCCATGTTCTGAGCCTTTCAGATCGAAAAATACTGCTTATAAAATGACTACGAGCTCTTGGGATTAACTACTGCAGCTATGATCACTACGAAGGGTAATATTTTTGTCACGCAGGAAAAAGACAGGATAAAAAAAAGTGCCGCCATATCCACGAAGTGAATTATGATGAGTGGGCGAAGCTCCGGAGGTAAACCATGAATGCTCCGTAAATTTTACCCACTCTATTCATTACAATGCTCCCCCTAGCCTACGTCACCGACTTAATCGAATTATTGCCTTCCGCCAATGACACGCGCCATATGTGACATCATTCCTATTTTATAACATCTCGCATCTTTCATCCTCAACTACAGGTACCGCCGTCTAGTTTATAACATCTTGCGTCTTCTTATCATCAGCTACAAGTACCACCATCTAGTGAACGCTGCAAAAACTGAACGAGAGGTGGCTACATACAGGGGACGCACAGCTCACGCCTTAAGGAGCTTCGCCCCTCAAAGAGTCAGTTGTTGCTCAATTTAAGGGAAAGGGGCATACTTGATATCCCCTTTCCACCCTAATGCGCACGCCTATGCGTGAGAACGCATTGATCATTCAACTTTGGCGAAAGGGCGCTGAGCATCGAAACGGTTACGATTTCGCAATAACGAAAGCACCATCAACAGCGCGAGAAGCAGCTTAGGTGAGCAAGGATGATTTCATGGCAGTGCTTACCAGCTTCGGAGATAAGCTAGCTTTGCCGATATGCGCAGAGATCATGTTCCTAAAATTTCACGCAAATTGTTGCCCAAGGTATAGTTGCAGCCAAAAAACAAAATGTTCTACATGTTACCGGTAGAGACAGAAAACGTATGCAACAGTGCCACAAAATGATGATGATGATATGTGGGGTTTAACGTCCCAAACCCACCATAAGAGACGCCGTAGTGGAGGACTCCGGAAATTTCGACCACCTGGGGTTCTTTAACGTGCACCCAAATCTGAGCACACGGCCTACAACATTTCCGCCTGCATCGTAAATGCAGCTGCCGCAGCCGGGATTTGATCCCGCGACCTGCGGGTTAGCAGCCGAGTACCTTAGCCACTAGACCACCGCGGCGGGAATGCCACAAAATGCACAATTTCCTTTTCATTGCTTCTCTTTTAAGTTGACCTCCCTACTTCAGATTTTCAAGTTCAGATAAGCTAGCTCCACTCACAATCGTATTACACGGCAGTCAAAAGGCACACCTGTCGAATCCCGGGTTCCGGTACGCCAGCCGGCCGTCGTGCAGCGCGAAGGGCGCATGGTACACGGCGTGCGTGCAGTATCGCAGCGCCATCTGCCGTGGGAAGTAGGCGTAAGGCGGCGGTAACCGGTGGGCACGCCGGTCGTAAAAGCACAGTACGGCACGTGAACCGTTGCGCACCAGGCGCGGAGCGAGGAACTCCAGCTCGCTCGCGTTCCACGAATCTTCACGCTCCTACGAGTCGGTAATTGAACATAAGTTAACAGCCCAAGTTTTCTGATTAAAGACTTCTTTAGGATACTTGAACACAGAAATTTTGGCGCCTGTTTGTCACACGATTCAGATACCCGGCCAAAGTTCAAGCATTTGCTAACACCCTACCACCTTGAACTGGTGGCTGCGTTATTACTTGTGAACACTGTCAATCAAAAAGCAAACTTTATGCTTATCTGAAGCGCCACCTCAATACGTAGGTATTATAGGTAGTGTCTTCGTTTACTAGAAAAAAAAACATACATGCGTAATATTAATGACCCTAGTGTTTCTTACGTTGCGCGCAGAAAATGCAACGCTTTGCACGAAAAAGCAGTCTGCTGGTGATATAGTGCTGCCATCTGGCTGTGGCCCAGGATTCTGCACAAGTTCCTGTTGCTCGACGCCACCGACAGAGGACGTTCATAACTCTTGCAGCGCCTCCTTTATTTGATTAATGCCAGCCACATGCGGCTGATTCAACATAGCCTAGACGCTGCCTGAGCGTGGCCTCCGAGATAAGCTGGTGGCTGTAGCAAGAAGATGCACCTTGACTGCGTGCGTGTAACGTATCTTGGACAGGTAACAACGTACAAACACGGCCGATGGTCCGACTGAAATCGCACGCTGTGCTTGGCATACGAGCGCCGCTAAACTCATGGCGAAGGATCGTCTTCTCGCAGCGCCTTCGGGTGGTGACAAAATTACACTTCACCGCGGGCAGACGCGCTGGATTGGGACTGCCGTAGTAACGGCGCGCCGCCGGCTAATCTCGAAGGCCATGGTCTGAGGCAAGACAAAGAAGACTAACGCCTTTCGACGAGATTTGGAGCGAAACATGCATGTAAGCGGCCACTTTTTTTTTCTTTATATACGAATAAGAAAGCTCAGCACGAAACACGTGACCACAAAAGTTAGGCAGTCCCTTATGCGCCTTCGCCTAAGACAACCAAAAGTCGAAAGCCATTTCTTTTCTTCCGAGTCAATTGTGCGGCCACCTGAAAACTTTCTGCGCCTCACGAGGTTTTTGTAATGCCTCCATGATCATCCCGCCATTGATCAAGCGAAGACATCATCAGATTATCCTACATCTTCGTGTGACGTCGCGACGATATCACAAAATTACGGTGGCCCGTGACGCGCCGATGAAGTCATCACTCGGCGATTGCTCAGTGGTGTTGGCGTCGCCACCGCTGAGGCCACCGACGGTTATATTTTGCGTTCCATGAGACAGGCTTTCGAAACCATAACAACCACGTGCCCGTTATCGTGTCTTTGTAGTACTTTATATAGTAGTTCAGTGGAACCTCATTGATACGTTTCCACTTAATAAGATTTTGGTCTAGCAGGTGCAACGCACTTGTATATCGATAGCGAATATATGGACACTGCAGACTCATTTTTGCCGTTGGTGTCGGTTTCGCCGTGAGGTTCCATATAAAGTCCAAGCGACCATACCATTACTTGGCGCGTCGTAAGTGTTATGTGCGTGTGAAGAACAGATAGATAGATAGATAGATAGATAGATAGATAGATAGATAGATAGATAGATAGATAGATAGATAGATAGATAGATAGATAGATAGATAGATAGATAGATAGATAGATAGATAGATAGATAGATAGATAGATAGATAGATAGATAGATAGATAGATAGATAGATAGATAGATAGATAGATAGATAGATAGATAGATAGATAGATAGATAGATGACGTCGAAATGAGCACCTGCACGAGCTCCGCCTGGCAGTAGGGGTCTGTCCCGCCAACCAGCGGTGGCTCCAGCATTTCGCTGTCGACACTGGCGGCCGTCCCTCCCACGTGAGCGCCACGCCACTGTGCAGCGTGCTCGTCGTCTTCGAGCCTCGAGCGGACGCCTCTGTCCAGCCGGAGCAGTGGTCCCGACGACGGCGACGACGCAGCATGGTCGGCGGCCGAAGGCGCGAGCAGGAACGATGTGGCCACTACGATGGCGGCGCACGTGGCGCCGGTGTAAAGCCACAGCGGCGAGCACTGCGAGCGACGAGAACAAGTACGATAGTCAAGGCAACCCTGTACCATATTAGGCCTTGTGGTCACGAAAACAACTTAGGCTAAAAATTTTGCGCCGACAGTAGGCAGTTCTAGTATACCAGGCTTACCGAGATACCGGGCGTACCGTGATATCGGGATCGAAGTGTGCACGCGCAGATACGTACGGTACCCGTACCGTTTACCGTTCGCGCGCTATTTCTCAGAATAAACCAAACGATATTAGAGAGTTATAGTATACCGGGCTTACCGTGATACCAGGCATACCGTGATACCGAAATCGAAGTGCGCATGCGCAGATACGTACGTTACGCGTACCGCTTACCTTACGCACGGTATTTTTCAGATTTAAGGTAGCGTAGGTGCACGTAGTGTTTTTGGCGTAGTTGTTGAAAGATTCACTTTGTTTGCAGCAAACGACTGTTCAAAGTGGCTTCGCTTGCCTTCTCTTAGCTTCGATGACTGAGTATTACGGATAAGTTGGCGTAGTTTTTGAGATAGCTTCCCATTTCGAACGCGCCTAGGCCTAACTACAAGATCAATGTAAACAAATCGGCAACGTAGATGTTTTCGCGTTTTGTACGTGGTTCATATTTATTTACTTTTATTATCACAAAAATAAACTTCTAACAATGATTCGCGTGGTGGCATAGGCAAACATTCTCGTTTTATTTTCATTTTCACTGTTTAACTTATTAGCTATCGAATAGGTGGCGCCACCATCGCACATGGGGGCACGTAAACCACGTAAGCGCTATTTCGCTAAGCTATAAGACGCTGCCTACAACGAACGTTTGCTGCATGGTAGCGTCATTCCCCCACCCTACGCTATCACGCTAACGCTAAACTATAACTGTCTATAAGCGTACGTGTACATAGTGTACGTACAACATGGCGGTGCTCTCGGACGCCCGCTTCGAAGTGATCTTGGCGTGGTTGTTGAAAGAGTAACTTTGTTTGCAGCAAACGACTCTTTCGAGTCACCTCGCTTGCCTTCGGTTAACTTGGAGGACCAAGTATTGCGGATAAGTTGGTGTAGTTTTTGGGATAGCTTCACGTGTCTAAGCCTAACGACAAGATCAACGAAAACAAATTGGCAGCATAAATGTTTTCGCGTTTGGTGCGTTCATATTTATTTACTTTTATTGTTACTAAAATTAACTTGTAGCAACGCTTCGCGTGGTGACACAGACAGACATTCTCTTTTTCTTTTCATTGTTCTTGCTTCTCAGCCCTCCGATAGGTAGCGCCACCATCCCAGCTGGAACTAATAAACCACGTAAACGCTATCCCGCTAAACTATAGGACGCTGTAAGCAATGAACGTTTGCTACATGGTAACGCTGTTCCCTTAACCTCCAATATCACATTAATGGTAAACTATAACTGTCTAATATGCGTTATATTGGTATCAGTTCAGGTTTGGAGCCGGTTCTCTGGCCCCCGGGGCGCGCACTACCTACGGGTACAGCGCCTGTACTTGTATAGTAATATATCGAGTCCCGTGACTTTGCGCCTGGGTCTATGCTACTACTTTTTTTCTTCTACAGTCGACGCTCCAGACGCTGGGCCCTTGGTCTCAGTCACGTCCGACGGGTGATACAACACAATAATTCACAAAAAACAACACAATACTTTTCAACCAATCACGATGCGGGACATAGCATTAGCGAAGCCAACTGATCAATGGGTAAACGCGCTTACGAAAGAAGGTTTGCAAATTCGACTCGCCTCTTAGTTTGAATACTCTACTACGATTGTCTCGCAAGGTCATTCATCGATTCGCAATGACCCTGAGCGACCGGAGTGCAACTCAGTGTTGCGGAGGCGATGGTGAAGCGTAGCATGCTGCTAAGAAAACTCGGAACCTGGCCGCTGTGTCCAGGCGATGGTAATGGGTGTGCATAGCGTACGCAAAAACAAGCCAAACATACATTTCGCTCATGATAAATAGCCTAGGAGAATCGACCACCTGCTAATTTTAAAGGCATATTATAAAAGGCCCTTACTATTGAACTCGTTGCCCCCCCCCACTCTGCTGCCAAAAAAAGTCCTGCAAACAAAAACGTTGGTTATCTCACGAGGTTGAGCGTTTCCTTAATGCCTTCGTTGCCGAAAGCGCGCTGCAAGTACATACGGGGGAAGGGGCGATGACGATGTAGGCGATGCGACGCGCCAATCGACTGAGAATTAAGATGAAGATTACTTTGTTTGCTTGCTAGTCAACTTAACCGAATGCACAAGAAACGGCGTGAGTATTCCCGTCCTTGCACATGCCATCTAATGGCGCCGTAGTCGGCAATGGATGCCCTATACACGACAAGTTTCCTTGACGAGCTCACCTTCCTCCTGAGCGCGGCCATCCTGTGACCCCACAAAGGCGCCACGTAGACCGACACCAAGCGCTGGGCTCGAGTTCGGTCCTGCCGGGGCGTAGCTGCCTCGGAGACGTCGCCTGCCTCAACATCGCTCTCGCCACCCCGGCTAGACGGGGCCGGCCGGCCGAACATCTGCTGACCGTGAACCACTGACCCGCCACCATCACTGTCGTCCACGCGGGGTTCTTGCGGCTGCTCCTCCGAGAGTTCGAACCGGCAGCCACAGTCGGAGCTGCTCTCCGACTGCCACGCCGATGAAGATTCGAGAGACGGGGCTTTCATGTCGTTCCGCCTAAGTCTCTCGTGTTCTTCCCACTTCCACGGAGATGATGATGATGATGAACCTTGAGCTTTGCTGACATTCGCCCACAAAGGGGGATCGGCCAAGAACCGGGCGGCAGGATCATCAAATGTGCTAAGTCAGGCATTCAGGTAGTCTCGTAGCCATAAATATTAACAAGAGATTAAGAGGGCAATCTTTTTGTTGCCATTTATGTACTCACACACAGCAGAGAAAACCTCCCAGTGGCTATAACCTAATGTAATCCCTCCGAAGGATAAAACTAGTTCCACGTTTATTTTTAAACCTAGCTTCTCAATTGGTTCGACCAGGTATCTTTTCCTTTGATAAGCATAACGTTGACAGGATAAAAAGAAATGATCTATTGACCGATCCCTTGCAAAAGAGACACAACGGAGATGCTGTTAGTCCAGCTTTATGTAGGTAGTAATTTAGATGCGGAATTCTGCATCGTAATCTGGTGATTGTAATTTCTAACTGCCGAGATACACACCACTGTTTGTGCTAGCAATATCTTAGATGTACGAAGTCTCTGACTTTATCTAACGATAATTTATCTATTTCTTTGTGCAAAGAAGCATTTCTATATCTGAGTGCTGTTACGTAGGCGAAATCAGGTAAAATAGGTAAGAGTGGTCCGCTTAAAGATGCTTTGGCTAACGAGTTTGCCATCTCATTTGGATAAATACCGCAGTGGCCAGGTATCCATAGCAAGTGAAATATTTTCAGGTTTTCTGGTAATAAACTGCTGATCATACCCAATAATGTCAACTTTTTTGCTGTAGATAGTGCAGTGCATACTGAGAGAGAATCGGTAAGTACGACCGCTTTCGATTCGCTTGCAGGAAGTTTACCAAGCGCTAGAATTATAGCAAATAATTCAGCGATGAATATAGGCGTGTGATCTGGCAATCGAACTGAGAAAGACCTGTCGAGAGAAGTACAGAACATGCCTATTCCAGCCTTTTCGTTCAATACGGATGCATCCATCGCAATGACGTTGTTTATGGACAGATGAGTCAAGTAATATTTTAACCGAATATTTAAGTATTGAGGGGGTGGTTGTTTCGCATTAGAGGGGAAAATATTATCACATTTAATTTCAAGTTTTGAATTAGGCGTCTTTGTTATGCCAATCTGATAAATATTTGCATTGAGAGGCTCTAGCAACGCTTGGACGAACCTAATCTGAGGGGAGTGTGGTCTAAACCATTGTGTTCCAAAGAATGCGGTTGGTTCTTGAATAAAAGCGTATGAAGATTGTCGCAGAGGCGAATTGTACATTTTTAAGAAAGTTTGAACTGTAAGTATTCTAAAGCGAGTTAACAAAGGTGGAAGGCGCGCTTCCACATACAAAACATTATTTGCCACAAATTTGGGGAGTCCAAAACACAAGCGCAAAGCTTCTCTTTCTAATAATATTATATGTCTCATCTTGTAAGCCGCGCTGCCTGAAAATAATACACACCCGAATTCCATAATAGGCCACACATACATATTGTAAATCATTATCAATGTACTCCAACGCAATCCTATTTTTCTGTTTCCCAATTTGCGCAACCACCCCAAGGCACGTGACGCTTTACAGCCAACCTCCTCTATATGGCTTTCCAATTTAGCGTCCTATTATATACGATGCCTAGGTATTTCAGGAAATCGACCTGGGGAATGAGCTCGGTACGATACATCAGGGAAATGTTGACATGATCCTTAAAAGAAAATGGCAGAAGCGCACTTTTTCTGACGTTCAATGACATATGGCTATTGTCAAGCCATCCTTCTAGCATGTTCATGTAATTCTGTAATGCCTGATACAATGAGTGCATATCACTGTTTGTTGTGAAGAAAGCAATATCATCTGCATATACATAAATTTGGATATCCTGATGAGTTGGAATGGAACTTAGTAATATGTTGAATAACACCGGGGATAATACTGAGCCCTGAGGTACACCTCGTGTTTGCTTATATTTTTTAGAAGAGCATCCATCCAAGAAGCAATAAATTTCTCTGTCTTTAACAAACTCTGTAATCCCTGCTGTTATATATTTTGGAAAGTGATAGTCTTGCATCTGCTGGATTAGGATAGGATATTCCACTTTTTCGTACGCTTTAGCGAAGTCTAGAGTGACTAGTGCACAGTATTCGCGGCGATGCCGAGCCAGCTGTATGCGACTTTTCAAATCCACATGTGCACACCAAATGGAGTATCCCGATCTAAAGCCAATTTATCGGGGTTTAGTATTGTATGTTCATTGATGTAGTTTATTATACGGGCATTTAAGACTCTATATACAAGCTTGACCAGGTTAGATGTCAATGAAATAGGCCTTATGTTATCCAGAGTAAACTTCATTCCCTGTTTCTTAAGTATCGGAATTATTTTGAAAGCTTCCAATCTGCCAGAATCCAAGAATTTTTCAGTGAATAATTACCTATATTACGGATTTCATGTGGCGATATTTCGTATAACAATTTATTCATTGTAGAGGTCACCCCATCAGGTCCGAGAGCAGCGAACGGTAAGCTCTTCATCACATCCGCCAGTTCAGCTAAAGATACCTCCTGGAAATCACAATCCACCCTTAATTTCACCATGTACTTTGACATAAATGCCGTAAACCTGGTTTGCAAGCGTTTAGCAATATTTTACAAGAAATCAGAGAGTTCGCGAGGAGACATAATGGTGGAATGTTGTTGTTGTTGTTGTTGTTGTTGTTGTTGTTTTAACTGTTTTGCTGTGGAGAGGTTGAGGAGCCTATTGCCTCGGCTACTCCATATCACAGAGTTCTGCAGCGAAAAATAAAATAATAATACAGAACGGTACCCAAGAATTAACAATACGGAAAAGGAAAAAAACACATAATAGCACACTGAAACCAGTTCAAATAACATGTCAATACACAGTTTTATTCACGCAGTTCACACAGTCATAAACTACTTTCACGCACACCTTCCTACTCTAATGCCAGTATATACATGACCACACTTTACATGATACTCATTTCTGGCTGTCAGTCATAGGCGCTTGTCCAGTCCGGTCTCCACTAAAAAGTCTGTCAAGAAGATTATTGCCTTTTTCTGTAGATGCATCTCAGGCCATGGTCCAAGTAGTTTCTTTATTGTGAGGGGCCGTCTGTCCAAACTTGCTAATTTGTTCTTTAATTTTTCTCTTTCTTTCGCGTATTTAATGCACTTCAAAAGAATATGGCGAACATTTTCTTCTGCATGACCACAATGGCATTCCGGTGAGTTGGATCGATGTATCTTGTGCAGGAAGCTGTTTGTGTATGCTACTTTCAATCTAAGTCGGTGGATCAATGTCTCTAGGTGTCGTGGAAGGTCTGTCGCTATGGAAAATTTTCTGTGTGGATCAACTTCATAAAGTACCGTTTCCTTTGATTTAGGGCTCTCAAACCACTTCTCCATCGAACAATGGTTAGCTCCTTGCGATATAAAATGTCGAATATCCGTCCAAGATATAGGGATTGTGCAATCCCGTCCTTCCTTCAATGCTTTCTTCGCGAGACTATCAGCATCTTCATTTCCCTTTATTCCAATGTGGCTGGGTATCCATTGGAATACGATGTTGTGACCCTGCGATGAGGCATATTCCACAGTTTCTGCGATACATTGTGGTATTTCACCATTTCTGTAAGGTGATCTCACATTTCTGATTAGCTGAAGAGCAGGTTTGCTATCAGTGCATATCACCCATTTTCGTGGATCTGGATTCTCGCAGATAAGCTTAACTGCTTCAAAGATAGCCACCAATTCTGCTGTTGTCGATGAGGATTTGTGCGATAATTTGTACATCTTCTTTTCCTGAATTTCGGGTATAAAGACCGCGCAGGCTGACGCTTCTTCTGTGCATGATCCATCTGTATATATCTTCGTTCTTTCATTATGCATTACATGAAGCTGATGAAGTACCAACTGTGCCGCTACTAGAGGTGCCATGGCTGCTTTCTTCTCTATGCCGTCTATTTCACGGATAACGTTGAGAAGTGGCAGTGTCCAAGGTGGTTTTGAAGGTTTCCATTGTTTAAATTCTTGTACTACTGCTTGAAATGATGATATAGTATCCTGTAGTCTCGTTGCCGTTCTTTGTGTTAGTGCACCAGATAAAAAATGGCTTTCATGTTGCGTGAAAATTCTAAATAAATTTCGAGATGTTTCTTTAGTTCGCAGTACTGCCAAAGGTGGCTCTCGAGCTTCCGCATACACTAAATCACTGGAAGTTGACCGTGGTAAACCCAGACATACCCTCAAGCTCCTTGCCAATAACAAGTGAAGTCTCCTTTCGGTGGAGGCTGGGAGTCCGTGCAGCAGGGGCAGTGAGTAAGTTACGATGGGGCGTATCCAGGCAACATGTAGGGCTAATAACGATTCTGTAGTACCACCCCATTTGGCCCCGCAGAGATGCCGGAGGATTCGAATGGCCTGATTCACTTTTTGTTCCAGGGACTGGACATGAGGTGACCATGTTAGTCTCCGGTCTAAAATTACTCCCAAGAATTTATGAGTTTTAACCATTTTAATAGTCTGATTTTGCAGAATAATCTGGAAATTTTCAGGTCTTTTTAATGTAAACGGAAGTATGGCTGTTTTGGCCAGACTCAGTGCCATACCTCTTTGTTTTAGAAAATGGTCTACATTATCCAATCCTTCTTGTAGAGTTTGTTGTATATCCAAAAACGATGGACCAGACGTCCATATACTTATATCATCAGCATATACTGAACATCTGATGTTGGGTGGAAGATTATACGGGAGCTGCGCCATGACTGCATTAAAGAGAGTAGGGCTTAGTACGCTGCCCTGTGGCACTCCTTGGTTGACGACATGTTCTGACGTTGGGCCCTGCCTGCGTAACTACAAAAACTTTCCGGTGCTTCAGGAAGTCAGCGATCCAACGCAGTATCTTGCCCTTGAATCCCTGTAACGCCAGGCCTTCCAGAACGTGAACGTGACTCACTGTGTCGTATGCTCGGTGGACATCAAGGAATACAGCGACAGTGATGTTTCCTTGCGTTCGTTGGTTTTCCACATCTGTGACCAAATCTAGAATGCAGTCCATTGTGCATCTACCTCTTCTGAAGCCGGCTATGCTTTCTGGTAGAAGTTTTTTCATGTCTTGCCACCATAAAATTCGTTCATTGATCATTTTTTTCATCACTTTTGAAAAACTACTTGTCAAACTGACCGGCCTAAACGAGTCCAGCTGCATAGGGCTCTTCCCTGGCTTTAGCAACGGTACTACTTTTGATATCTTCCAACTTTCCGGAACTTTTTCTTCTTGCCAAATTTTATTATAGATGTCCAACAGGTGTAATTTTTCTTTTTTGCACAAATTAGCAAGAGCAGCGTATGTAACTCCATCTGTTCCTGGTGAACTTGTTCGTTTTACTGAAGACAACACATATTGGAGCTCCTCTGGTGTGAAGCGGTCATCCAGATCTGATGAACTGATCGCAGAGGACTTTGTTACAACCGCCGAAGCTGATTCTGCTGAGGATTGATATTCGCTCGTTTGGGCGGTCTCTCCATTTCTCAGTATAAGATCGCAAAATTCTTCGGCAATCACCCGTTCGCTAACTCCTCGAGACAGCGCTAGAGCCTGTAGTGGTCTTGAGTGCACTACTGGCTGTCGGAGGGCGCGTACCATGTTCCACAGTTGAGTCGCCGAGGTAAATGGGGAAAGTGAGGCACATAAATCTTGCCACCTTTTGGTTGAAAGCTTCTGCAGTTGGTTACGCATTGTAGTGTGTACTTTCTGTGCAACCTTGAAATCTTCTAAATTACTTGACCTGCGATATCTTCTTTCAGATCGGCGTCGTATTGCCCGAAGCCTCTCATACTCAGCGTCAACACCCGAATACCCATCTGGAATGGGTACTGTACGAGTTGCTTTTGTTAGAAAATTTTTTATCTTAGATGCATACGTTTCTGCGTCAGAACAGGGTTCAAGATTTTGTCTCTGTAGTTCTCGAAAGATTGCCCAGTTTGTAATTCTTGTTGTGCGGTTATTTCTTGTTTTCTTCAACTTTGGGTGATATATGAATACTGGCAAGTGGTCACTTCCTCTTGTGTCAGCGTCTGCAGTCCAGTCTGCTCCAGCCGCTAATTCAGAGGAGCACACAGTAATGTCTAGTACGCTGCAGTAGTTATGCCCCCGTAGAAACGTTGGAGAACCATCATTTAGTATAGTGTAACCATAATCTTCGCATATTTTTACTATAGCAGATCCCCTTACACTACAACGCTCACTACCCCATAATTCATGGTGCGCGTTAAAATCACCACATATAATTATGGGATCATGGTCAGATCTACACACTGCAGCCAACTCTGCGTATGAAACGTTTGCTTGAGGGTGCACGTAAACACTAACTACAGTTACAGTAACGTTACCAAACTTCACTTTGCATCTAACAAATTCCGGCGCATCTGTTTTTGAAGTAGCCACAAGTGTCGACGGAATATCGCGTCTCACACACAAGATCACTCTGCTTTTTGCAGCAGGACGGTCTGCTTGGTACACCACATAATTGGACAAGCGAAAGTTAGTGGAATGGTGGAATGACTGCTTTCTGTCTGTGGAATCATTTTTCTCGCACGCAAAAAACCTGAAAAGCATTTTCTTATTTTTATACGTAGACAGATAATTAAACTTATTCATATTGACACGTGCGGTTCTTTTGGTTTACGAAGAAAGCCGCTATCACTTTCTGTTAAGCGCAACGCAGGCCGCGTTTATCTTGTATGCCACTCTGGAACGCGTTATGACGCGTGTATAAAAGACTGACACGTGCGGTTCTTTTGGTTTACGAAGAAAGCCAAAAGGTTTACGGTACATGGACTTGGTTTACGGTACATGGACATGGACACGGTACATGGACATGGTACATGGTTTACGGTAAAGGTTTACGGTACATGGACCGAGAAGCACCTCCACCAGATGTCACGAGGTTGTAACACACGCAGCACTTGAGAGGAAGCACGCAGGAGTCAGGGCGGTGTCAGGCGAACTGTTTATTGGGCGAACTTGTGCCCAGCAAAACAAGGCCAAACACAACTCACAGCAACAGCGGCGTGAACAGTCGTCGGCCGAAGGAAAAAAATTGCCCGCAGCTTCCCTCGAAGGAACACTGAGGAGGATGCGGAGCGTATAATTGGTTAACGGGGTGTTAAAGTGCGACTTACTTGGGTCGATGGCTAAATTGGTTAACGTGGTTGTGAAATGGGGTGTTAAATTGCGACTTACTTGGGTCGATGGCTAAATTGGTTAACGTGGTTGTAGGAGGGGGTGTTAAATGAGTGAACACGTACACACGTATGCGAAAGGACGGCGCTGGTCGAAGGGACGTCGATCATTGTGTTTGTGGATTCGTTGGAATTCATTTCACCGCGACCTTGGACGTCGACGCGCCGTACAAACCAACCGACGAGCGGCAACTGAGCGAGCGAGCGCCGACCTTGAGTATATATACAGCGCGACGGCGCATGCACTGTCAGCTGTTGAATGTTCTCGAAGGAGAAGTGCGCGCGCGGCACACATGGCGACGGCGCGACGGCGCATGCGCTGTCAGCTGTCGAATGTTCTCGAAGGAGAAGCGCGCGCGGCACAGATGGTGGGCGACGGCGCGACGGCGCATGCGCGCGCGTCAGCTGTCGAATGTTCGAGAAGCGGTGCGGACGGCGCGAACGGCGCGGACGGCGCACTACAAGGCGCGAGTATAAGATACTTCCGCATCTAAAAGACTGACCAGTGGCGCACTGCGCCGGCTTTTATACACGCGTCGTAACGCGTTCCAGAGTGGCATACAAGATAAACGCGGCCTGCGTTGCGCTTAACAGAAAGTGATAGCGGCTTTCTTCGTAAACCAAAAGAACCGCACGTGTCAGTCTTTTATACACGCGTCATAACGCGTTCCAGAGTGGCATACAAGATAAACGCGGCCTGCGTTGTGCTTAACAGAAAGTGATAGCGGCTTTCTTCGTAAACCAAAAGAACTGCACGTGTCAATATCATAGTCTTCTTTTGCTTTGCGCACTACACGCTTAAAATTGGCGGCCACGAATTTATAATCACTCCAATTTTCGGGGCATTGGTTAATTAACAGTTTTTTTCAAGCTCCAAGCCGCTTTTCGCTTTCTATACCCCCTGACACATTCTAGATTCCACCACGGGCTAAAAGATCCCGCTGTGTTCGAGTTTACAGTAAACGTGGAATTTTTTAATGATCGTTTCAACACCGCACGTAGATTCATAGCCTTAAGGTCTTCCTGCATTTTCTCGCGAAATGTTAACGTAGATATTAAGTCTTCTTGTAATTTAGCATAATTTACGAATGAGCCAACTTTCCCTGCCAAACTAAAACCTCGGGAGCTTAATTTCAAACGTAATGGGAAGGTGGTCGCTGTTTGTAGCACAATCAAATATATTCCACGAGGATATGCTTAAAGTGGAGCTTGAAAATGTTAAATCAATAGTTGATTTAGAGTTACCTCTTACAAATGTAGCAACGTGTGAGTTCAAGCAGGAAAAGTTATTATCAAGCGTCTATTCCCACAAACGTCTTCCGCATACATCAGATTTGAAGACCGAAGACACATGGTGTGAATTGAAATCACCACACAGTACTATTTTTTTTCTGCATGAAGCTACCATAATATCGAGGCATCTCGTGTCTTGAACTCCTGCAGGAAAGTATACATTTGCAAAAGAGAAAGGCGAGCAGTCTGGTAGTGTTAAGTCTAACACCAGAATTTCGTAATTCGTATCCATACACTGATACGATATCTTGGCTCTGTGACTAAATTTAGTTGACATTGCCGCGAACCATGCATTGGGTTTGTTTATTTGTGTTTTGCTTTTAGTTTCCCCCTCGTGGGCTGGGGGACCTTCCACGGGCGAAGTCAGCATGGCTGCGACGGTTGGGGGATTGGTACGGGTAGGGCGACGGCAAACGGTTGAAACGGGATGGTCCACGGCTGGTGTTCGACAGGTATTCTTCGATCTCAAATGGGCACTGGCCGGCTCGCGGGCGGGGTGCGTCGACGGAGAACCCACGCGAACCCAGCCTCTTGTACGGGCAGCGGCGGTAGACGTGGTCGGCCTCTCCGCAGTGGTAGCACAGCGGACGATTATCTGGCGTTCGCCACACCTCGGTCTTCCAGGGCGCCTGGTTTCGGATTACAGGGGGTCGGGCGGGCGACATTGGGCGGCGGTACGGTGGGGCCTCTTGATAACGGGTTGGGACGGGTCGGGGTCGACGAGCAGCAGCGAAGTAGGTCATCGCTTGTGGTTCGTAAGAAACTTCTGACGGCGTAGAATTCCCCAGTGCTTGCTGAACCTCTTCGCGGACGACGACAGTGAGGGAGGCGACTTGGGGTTGCGGCGTTGCTGGGCACAATTTCCTCAGTTCCTCGCGAACGATGGCGCGGATGGTCTCCCGCAAGTCTTCCGTCGCCAATCCAGGGGCGTTTACTGGATTCTGCGACGTGTTGGCGAACTAACGTACCAAGTGATCCCCGATGGTGACTCCCGTATTTCACGACGACGCACGCGGCCCGAAGTCGTCCATGTGGTTTGCTTAAAACCTTTCTACGGATGATGACGAACTTTTATTTTAATTTGTTTGGACTGTCCCTTATATTAGCATCGGGTCGATGCACTTTTAGAGGGGGGGGGGTAATGCCACGAACCATGCATTGGGATTGTTTATTTGTGTTTTGCTTTTTCGGCCTGGCTGCGCTGGCCTGTGCTATCACTGTTTTCACAGCGTTTCGAACAAACGCTATCACAGCGTTTCCAACAAACGCTATCGAACAGCGTTTCGAGCGTTCCGAACAAACAGCGTTTCGAACAAACGCTATCACTGCTGCTGAAAAACATTTATTTACAGATGTTATTTACAGGGAGGGTGGGAACGGTCCTTAAGGGGCCGCCCCGTACAAACACTAGGTGGGCTCCCTCTTACGGGAGCCCATTGGCGTTGGCCGCGGCCCGGGCACGCTCGACCAGGGCCCGTTGGGCCGTCAGGTCAGAGCAGCCGAGCAGGGCTGCCTCCCAGTCCTCCCGCGAAGCGTTGGGTAGTGGGGTAAGGTTTGGGGTTTTTTGGCATGCCCACAACATGTGGAAAATGTCAGAGGAACTTTCCTCACAATGTGGGCACTTCCCCGTGCAAGCGGGGTCAAAGTGTTTTATGATTGCCGGGCACAATAGAGTTTTAGTATAAAGGCGAAGGAGGATTCGCTCCTCCGCCTTCGTGAGGCCCTTACAGGGTTTAGGATAGACGTTCTGGCCGGATTGATAAAATTGTGTGATCTCCTTAAAGTTGTAGGCAGGATTGGGTTCGAGTTCCGGATCGGTAGGGGACGAGGATGGTGCCCGGAGAGTGAGCGCGCGGGCAGCGGCATCGGCCGTCTCATTACCATCGAGGCCCGTGTGAGCCGGAGCCCATATGATCGTTCGGTGCGCGGGGGCACCTAGGTAGCTGCTGTTCTGCAGTATTTTATAAGCACGGTACGGAATGTATCCCTGTTTAATATTGCGACAGGCACCCCTTGAGTCGGTGATGATGACCCTCGAGTCCTGATCTGCGGCGGCTAGTGCGATGGCGATCTCCTCCGCGTGCGTAATGTTATGTGCACGGAATGTGAGTCCATTTACAACGGTGTTTTCGTGGACGACCGCAGCCGTATACCAACCACCGTGGTGCGGGCCGGAGGCGTCCACGTAGAATACCCCGAATTTGTGGCCGTAGTGTCGAGCCAAGGCTTCCGCCCGCGCGAGGCGTCGGCCAGTGTAATCGTCTCGGGTCATGTTAGCCGGAAGAGGGCGCACGTGCAAGGAGTATCGCCAAACTTCTGGAATCCGTACGCGCTCTTCCGTGTGTATTGAGTGACTGATGTGTAGCCGGGCAAGGAGGCGGCGACCCGACGGTGTTTTAGAGAGTCTAGTATATTGGTTTGTCAAGTGCGCCTCTCTCAGCTCCTTGAAGGTGTTCACCATTCCCAAGCCCAAAAGGCGCTGGTTAGAGGTGCTGACAGGAAGATCGAGGGCGCGCTTGTAGATTTTGCGGAGAATGACTTCGAGTGCATTCTCGTCGGATTTGCGTAGGTGGAGGTATGGAGCCGAGTACAGGACTCGGCTGGTTACGAATGCATGCGCCAGCCGCAAGGCATCTTTGCATCGTAACCCCCCGCGCTTGTTGGAAACCCGGCGGACCATCCGGCCCACCTGGTCCCCCACCTTACGCAATTTGGCCAATGTTGTGTCTTCTCTGCGATTTTTGTGTATAAAAAGTCCCAGTACTCTAATCTCATCGCGTTCGGGTATTGGTCCGCTGTGAAGGGAGAGGTCGATCTTTGCGGTGCACTTTGGTGAGGGGCGTATGTGCACGAATTCCGATTTGGACGGGGAGCACTGAAGGCCGCAGCGACGGGCATAGTCATCCACGATGTCCGCCGCTTGCTGCAGGCTTGCCTCCATGTCTCCTGCCGAGCCGTGTGACGCCCATATGGTGATGTCGTCGGCGTACAGCGCATGCTGTATGCCTTCGACTTTCGCCAGCTGAGCGGGGAGTCTCATCATTGCCACATTGAATAGGAGGGGCGAGAGGACCGCTCCCTGCGGAGTCCCTCTCGTGCCTAATCAGTAAGGGCCGTGTTCAATGTCCTGAATCCGAATGTATGATTGTCGGTCAGTGAGGAATTGTTTAATATAGTTGAAAGTGTTTTGGCCGCAATCCACCTGTGAGAGATGTGTTAGAATAATTTCGTGGGTCACGTTATCAAAGGCCCCCTTCAGATCCAAAGCGAGCACAACTTTGTCATTCAGGGGATACTCGACTGGATCGAGGATCTCATGGTCGAGCTGAAGCAAGACATCTTGCGCGGACCGGTGTGGGCGGAACCCGAACATGGTGTCTGCAAATGCATTTTTGCTCTCCAGGAACGCGGACAACCTGTCGCGCACCATCGTCTCCATTAATTTTCCCACACAAGAAGTAAGGAAGATGGGGCGGAGGTTGTCCGTGTTAATGGCTTTGCCCGCTTTGGGTATGAAGGTGACCAGGGCGGTCTGCCACTCAATTGGTAGGCTTGTTTTTCCAATCCAAATGGAATTGATGTAGGCATGGTGTAGGCCGAGGCAGGAAGATTGGCAAGTAATTTCACGGTAATTTTATCCCTTCCCGGCGCCGTTCCTCACCTCATTTTTGCTAGGGCTGCCTTCAGGTCGTGTAACTGGAACAGTTGATCCAGCTCCGCGTTCTCAGTACCTGCATATGAGTACGCCGGCCCTTGGAGGTCCTGCTGAGTGCATAGATATTGGTCTCGGAGTTTACATGCCAATTTGGCTGTGTCTCCGTCGAAGCTGTGAAATGCTCGTTGCAGATGCTTTTGTGTCTCTGTTCGAGTTTGGGTCGGATCAATCAAGGCGCGGAAGAGGCGCCAGGTACTCCGGCTGGACATTTGTCGAGCGGCCGTGTTGCAACGGTCCACCCAGTTATAGTCAGCGAGCTGGGCCGCGTACTCTGCTGCTCGCTGGGTGAGCTCAGCGATGCGAATTTTGAGCTTTCGGTTGTGTTTTTGCCGGCGCCATCGGCGGACGAGGCTGCGCCGAGCCTCCCAGAGGTGAAGGAGATGGTTATCCACCGCCGGAGTCGCCTCGGAGAGTTTAATTTGTGTTTCTGTGGAGCGTAATGAGGAAACCAGTTGCTGGGACCAAGCATGGTATCCTTGCTCCTCAATGGGTGTCGAATTGGCGTTTATTTGCCGAAACTTCGTGTAATCGGGTAATTTTGCCTCTCCGTAAGGTCTTGCCAAAGGGTAGGTGCGAATGGTGGTGTTGAATATGCAGTAGTCGCTACCGAGGGTCTCTTCAGTGTTGACCCAATCCGCATACTGAATGTTTTTTGTGAGGGTAAGATCCGGACATGTGTCCCGGGTCACGGAGTTACCCACGCGAGTTGGGTAGGCAGGGTCGGTGTGAAGAGTTAGGCCCAGCGTGGACATAAGTTCCCCCAATTTACGTCCACGTTTCTCTTCACGTGCATACCCCCAGAGTGTGCTGGGGGCATTGAAATCACCCACAATCACCAGAGGGTCCCTGCCCGCAGCCTTTAAAGCGCGGCTAAAAAGGTCTGCGAATGTAATGTTGCTTAGTTTCGGTGAGCAATAAATGTTTAGCACGTGCAGTGGCGGTTCCTGTTTACGCAGCGGAAGGAGTGTCACCATCACGTACGAGAAAGCTGGCTTAAGGTCGAGATAAACTAGGTTGGCCGTATAATTTTTGTGCACGCAGATGCAAGATAAAGGGTCCTGCTGAAACGTAGTATAGTTTGTGAGTGTGGCAGCACTCCCTGGCTCCTGGAGGGCTACCACAGCAGGAAGGTTTTGAAATGATGCGAGGAAAAGCTGGAGGTTGGCGCGCTTAGTGTGAGCCTTAAAGCCCCGACAATTCCACTGGGTGATTTGGATGGGAGTGGCCGTATTGGAAACGGTATCACAGCGTTCTCGACACATTTCGACTATTCGAGAAACCCTCGCGCCGAGGGATATAAATTCCCGCACAGCCGATGCCGCGACATTCGATCGCCGACGCTCACTAGCGCGCACGTCGTTTTGCCGGCCGCTGCTTCGCCGCCTGTGTATTCTTTCAGTTGTTAGGGGAGCACTGGTTTGCTCCAATAAACTTGTTTTCCTTATAGACAACTGCGTCGTCCTTTGCTGCGTGACAATATTAAGAAAGCCAGACCGCCACCTCTACTCGGCCGATCCAGCCGGATTAATCGATAATTTTTCATGTAAAATTTTTTACCGTTAGCAAACCAGGTTTCCTAAATGGCAATTATGTCGGGGGAAATTTATAAGAAATATATTGTAAGTCTGTAGTTGCCGACCAAATAGACCGGCAGTTCCACTGCAGAATTTTTAGGAAACCTATTTTGATGCTATACCGGCAGAAGAAACTGCCTGATACAGAATATATTTTTTGAAGAAATCATTTTTGAAAGGTTCTCAAATAAGTCTTTCTTTGACAAGTATTTCTTGGATTTTGGGTTCTGAGAAGACTTTTTAGAAGGAGAGATCTGTTACGTTTCAAAGTTCTTAGATTCTGTGTCCATATCTGTAAAGTCTCCTGAATCATCTGTCACAGGTTCTGACTCAGCCTGAACTCTATTTTTTGAAGGTCCTGCTTTCGGAGAGATAGGTCTATGATTGACTGTCTGATTTTCCTCCTCAGTACCCCTTGGAATCAACAGAGCCTGCGAGTCCCAATTTTGCACAGAAACTGTACCAATTATCTGTGTCAGCTGTTGTGTTAACATATCAGCCAAGGCTTCCACGGAGATCTCGAGTCAAATGGGCCACGCGCCGACGGTGGTGATGATGGCGGTGACCACAAGCGTGCGCAAAATTGAGGAGGACGCCAAATGTTTCTCCTGTTTTTGAAGCTGAGCTCATGGCTGTTATTTTGGCGCTTCGAATACTGCCTTTAAACTAAATCATGTGCAATCATCGTAACAGATTCTCTTTCGGAGTGCGCACAGCTCTTACAGTTTCAGAACAATCCCGACCCCAATTGACCTTGCGCAATTTGGTACTGCCACAACTGAAACTCCTGATTTTATGGGTTCTGGGTGACAGTGGGACACAGTTATATGAACTGGCCGATTGGATATCCCGAGCTTCGATTGATGAACCAAACATTTCGGTGTACTCCCGGATATAGAATACATAAAATTGATCAGATATAAAAAATTTGTAATTTGTATGGATATAATGTAAATCATTACTAAATGGAGGAACCATCAGCACCTGAAATTTCCATGAAAACCTCAATGGAGTCAATCTAGAAAGTCAGAACTTATCACGACCGAATTCCGATACCAAGAACAGGGTGGCAGCACAGAGTGAGGAACTCTGTGATAAAGACATATCAATCTAAAAAAACACTTCCGACAAAATAAAAGATCAAATAAAGAGAAAGCAGAAACGGTCGTACTATCTGATGTGATTTATGAAAATTTATTGACGCATTTGCAGCCAAGACAACGAGGTAATAAAAAGTAACTATCGAGATAATGTTTGTGTTTCAGTTATGTAATCAGACACAGCAGAGTAGACATGTCTGTGGCAAATAACAAACGACACAAAGGAACACAGTACTGTGTCCTGTGTGTCTTTCTTTGTGCGCGTAAACTACAGCTACATCATGCATCTCAACCAACTAGCCCAAGTGTCGATTCCCAGTGCGGTAGGGCCTGGTCAGGAGGTTTGCATCCTCCTTTTGTCTTGGCCTGCGGGCGAACCTTGTATAAGTGTTACATTGATCCTCTTGTTATGTGGGATCTGCCAATTAAAATGACGAATAAAGCTTGAATATTGGGCCGGCAAAAAACATAATGTATACTGCCATCAGTAACCTAAATGTGAAAGAATTAAGATAAGCTGACATCAGCAGCGTAGACTAGATAAATACAAAGACAAAAAAATGAACGCATAATAATTAAATCCACGTAAAGTATCAAGTAAAAAAACACTGATCGATTTAGCAATTAGACTGGGAGAACGAAAGTATATGCCAGAGATAAGCATTACAATGTTGCACAGGCTCACAATTTGTACTGCATTGCTCCTTATTTTTCTGTAAACACAAAATATCACATTAATTAGTGCCGGTTTCCGCCTCGGTGTACGATGCCAGTTAAATATTCACTTGCGATTTTCATTTCACTTAACGTATGTTTAGCTTGTTTCGTGTCACCTTAATGCGCTTCGATTTTCCCCGAAGATCAAATTCAACCTAGGATCTCATCTTTCTGTGACCATGTTTAGTTTCTTAAATGACTGCAGCAGCTATGAGACAAGATTGAGACCCTTTGAGAGACTTTTGGCATATTGCACCACCAGTAGTCTTTCAAACACTTTTTGGTTGTGTTCGCTGCTGCCTGTACGCGTGTTTCCGTATCATATCCAAGGAAATGTATAGGGAAAATGCGCCGCCGCTATTGGCTGAAGACAATGCGTAATCTAAACGTACTTCCGGTCTTTTTTGTTTGTTTGTTTGTTTTCGTTTATTTGAATGCAAGATGGCGGCACGCATAGACGTAAGCACAACGCTAGTTTTGCAATACGTCGGTGAAGCTTGTTGATGCAATACGCCGTAGAAATTACCCCCAAACGTGTGGGCTTTTCGCCAACAGTGTCGCTGAAACGAGTTGTGTTCTTACGCAGTTGGTGTGCTCCGATTTTTTATTTATTACGCGTTGCCCCGCCGCGGTGGTCTAGTGGCTAAGGTACTCGGCTGCTGACCCGCAGGGCGGGGGTTCGAATCCCGGCTGCGGCGGCCGCATTTTTGATGGAGGCGGATATGTTGTAGGCCCGTGTGCTCAGATTTGGGTGCGCGTTAAAGAACCCCAGGTGGTCTAAATTTCCGGAGCCCTCCACTACGGCGTCTCTCATAATCATATAGTGGTTTTGGGACGTTAAACCTCACATATCAATCAATCAATTTATTGCGCGTTCGTTTGGGCTGCCGGTCGGCGAAAAAGACGCACCACTTGAACTACTTCCAGATGTCAGCTGTTTTACGGCAAGTGGGTTGTATCACATGTAGAATTTACGCTGTGGTTTGGTGTGCTCCGCGCGTAAACTAAGATGAGACGAACTTCTGTACATGAGCATCTGCGGGCGGGGAGGGGGGGGTGCGCAAAAGGACTACTCGTTTTCCCTCAAGCCTCACCAGCACTTGCCCCCCTCCTTCAACCAAAATACATCAGTGCCCCCCCCCCCCGCCGAAGGAAATATCCTACCGACGACCATACTATAGTATCGTTCGTCCGAGGGACGTAGCCGGGGGTGGTACGCCAGGCCCGTGCACCCCCCTGAATTTTTTTTCACCATGGCATAGAGAACGAAAAATTACCATACTGAGGTGGTGCCCTCCCTGCAAATCAATGAGGTTGCCCCCCCCCCCCCCCCGAAAAAAAAAGTTTCTGTCTACGCGCCCGGTTTGTCCATATTAACCTGTTTATAGGGGTGAAGCTCTTTAGGGCATAGCCTTGTCGGCGTCCGTCAGACTACACAAACCAAAATCGAACACCTGCACAACGAAAAACGAGAACATCAGTGTAAAAAACCGACCTTACGTGTACACTAATCAAGATATATGACAGCAAAATGCATTCTCGCCTGCACCGTCCGTCTGTACGTCCGTGCATCTATCCCCGTCCTTCTATACTAGTCGGTAAATAAACGTGGAGATTAGGGACCTTGCTTCGCACACTCGTCATTATTCACTTAATGGAGATACGTGGATATTTTATAGACGTTCCACTTCCGCGCTATTTTGGCATGCTTCATACAGTTCAGCTAGAATAACGTTACGTAAATTTCATTTTGGTGCTTTCATTCTATTTTTTATACAGGTAGAATCACGATCTTTCATATATATCCTAAGTGACCTCTTTCATTGTGTCCTTACTACCACTGTAGTAACAAGGACCATGCAACCGCTACAACTCTGTCTTGTTTTAAGCTCACATTTCCTTTACTGTAGCCTGTATACTCGCCGCACAGTATTCTAATTATCTTATTCCTCTTGAAATCATCAGCGTACCAGGGAAAATGCCTTAAGTTAGCGCAAATAAGACAAATACAAAAGCCCGCATGGCAAGCGCAGGTTCAAGTCTCCCGCGCTGAACTAAGCGTTATATTGGAAGACGCATTGCAGTATTCGCTCTCCACGGTTGTTGAACGAAAACTTGTATGCTTCCGCAATAAAATTGTATTGACTCAGCTGACTTTGTTGAGCAGCATTTGCATTAAAGATACGCTCTGTTTAGCCTCTGGTCCAAACATAGCCTCAAATGGGTCGGCCGAATCAATGACAACTCGGCTCGTAACGTAAGTTTTTCATGGCATTCATAGCGTGCTTTTCCGCCCCGAGTGACAGCCTTTCATCTAGGTAATTTCGGTAAGCTATCAAAGGTTTCAATGTAGCGACAACCGTCGCATTCGGGTGTCGAACGCTCCGCAAAAGGTCGCAGTAACACAATGTCCGTGTACGAAGAGGCCTCGCAGCTCTTTCGACGCCAGTTTACCTTCAAAGCCTCCTCTGCATGGCGACCGCCGGACCCGAACCGCATCTGCTCCGATG
Organism: Rhipicephalus annulatus; assembly: GCA_013436015.1. Classification (NCBI taxonomy): domain Eukaryota; kingdom Metazoa; phylum Arthropoda; class Arachnida; order Ixodida; family Ixodidae; genus Rhipicephalus; species Rhipicephalus annulatus. The sequence continues at coordinate 477,003 of WOVY01010275.1, read as the reverse complement.
CCGACTGGGGCCGGCCGGCGCTCCAGCAGATGAAGACGGAGCTGAACGCCACCAAGAGCCTGCTGAACGGCATGGAGCCCATAGCGTGGCGCCGTCAGACGACGTGGACCAACCGCGCGGTGAACGTCATGAACCGGGTGCGTCAGAGCGCCGCGCCCGAACTGCTGACGCAGGCGTGGTGCAAGTTTTTCCAGCTTCTCCACGACTACGAGCTCGCGAACACCGTCCCTCTGCGGTCGTTCCACCTGTGCGAGGCTCCGGGCACTTTCATCTTCGCCCTGCAGCACTACTTGCGCTCGGGGTACGCCGAGGACGAGAGTGACCGCGGGGGCGAAGACAACTGGACCTGGTTCGCGAACACCCTCAACCCGTACTACGAGGGGAACAACTTCAAGTCGACCGTCACCGACGACCAGCTCATCTTCAAGACGCTTGACCGGTGTTACTTCAGCCAATACCAAACGGGAGATGTGATGTCGCCCGAGTTTATGGTAGACCGTTTCCTCGAGACGTCGTCGACCGACGCAGGTGGCGGCTTCCATCTAGTCACCGCGGATGGCAGCGTGGACTGCCAGGATGACCCTGCCGAGCAGGAGGCGACTGTGGCGCCCCTGCATGCGGCCGAGGTCGTTGCGGCCCTCAAGCACCTCGCCGAGGGCGGTCACCTCGTCCTAAAGATGTTCACTTTCTTCGAGATGTCGTCAGTGTCACTGCTGTACCTTCTCAACTGCGTCTTCCGGCAGGTGCACGTTAAAAAGCCCACGTGCAGCAAGCCCGGCATCTCGGAAGTGTACGTCGTCTGCAAGTCCTTTCGCGGGGAGGCGCTGACAGCAGACCATGTGTCCGCCCTAACCAATCTGGTGGCCGACAGGCGCGCCCTCTGCGTATGTGGCGTGGAAGACCTCCCGGCAGACTTCTAGAGCCAGGTAGAAGTGTGCGCACAGTACTTCAAGGAACATCAGGAACGAACCATCAGGGACTGCGCAGAGAACATCCAGTGGTTCCAAAACGACATGGATCAACCAAGCTGTCTGAGACTGCAGAGTGTGAAGGACACGGTGGCATCGCTCTACATCAAGCGTTACGAGTGTAGGCACGTCGGGCAGCCGCTCCTGCCACTGATGCAGGGCCCGAGCACGTTCCTGCTGCGCTGCCGGGGCTGGAATGTGACCAGCTTCAGCGAGCGCAATGGCTGTAGCGACTGGTGGAAGAAGCATGCTGAAGAACTGCGGAAGATGCTGTATGGTGTGCCGCTCGCAAACATCTCCCACAAGCCAACCTTCCACAGAACGCTGTCAGACAGGGTTGCTCCGTGTGCGTCTTGGATCCGCACAGGCCGCAAGTACGGGAAAGTTCCAGGTATATCAAAGTCCTGCTCGTCAGCCTTGCTCAACATGGCCCTCATGCTCGGCCTGTCCGACTCCATCGACGCCACTAACGACCTAGCCGAGATGGTGGACACCTCAAACACCTCCCTCGTGGAATGCGGTAGGGACATGAGGTCGGCTACAGACATTGCAAACGCACTCTCCCAGCTGGAGTTCGGGACGCATCTCGCAGTCAGACTTCGAGAGACTTTGAGCCGATTCTCGGCTGGTGTGCTATATCTCCTCGCTGGTCTTTTCAAGACCATGACGGTGACTTTTTCGGACGTTCCCGGAACGTGGCCTCTATGGACGTTTTCAGACGTCGACGTCGACTGCGCGGATGCACTGCTCGAGTACTTTGCGATGATCACAGCCGTGGAAGTGGGAGACACTTCGACGGTACTGGAGGTCGTGCCCTTGACCATGCTCTGCGACACCAAATTCAGCAGGTTTCTGAAGTCCGTGAATTATGACATATTGCATGAGTTCGTGACAGATGTTCTCGACTCTGCCGACGGTTGCCAAACACCGTGTGACTAATTAGGTATGTGTATGGAGTTTCATGTTCGCACCTGTGAACTAAATGCAACATATGCTTGTTAGACGTTGTGTGTGTGTTCTTGTAGTAATGAACAGGCAGCTCATTTTACCAATGACATACACACAACACGTAGTAGCATGCCAATGTCTGATAACTATAATGCCTGATAACTATACACCCAGGTTTTAATTATAGGTCATCATTTTGATTGTACAATGAAAAAGACATTGGTGTGTGTCCGGATGTTGTATGTGTCGGTAATAAAGCAGTGTACAGAATCGTCTTTGAACGTCTCGGAGTACTATCTATCTATCTATCTATCTGTCTATCTATCTATCTAATATATATATATATATATATATATATATATATATATATATATATATATATATATATATGTACATATATATATATATATATATATTGTGATGTAACGGTGAAGGCAACCTTTATTAGGCCCAGAAGACACAATGAAGCGACCACGCCCAAGGAACAGAACTCAGACAAGCCAAGTCCCCACAGCAGATGCAGATGACGACCACTCATGATGATGAATATGTGTAAAGATAGTAGATGTGCTTAATGAATGCCTACACTAACTTCCCCCCCACGTGAAAGCGGTTATCCTGACCGCAGTTTATGGATGCAGTTTAAAGCGAAGATGAACGCTGTATGAAAGGCTTCATGTGGGATACGTGGACTATTTCTGCTGCCCTGTAGCGGCGGTCCATCGGAAGAAGAACGGGTGCCACGCGATAATTCACAGGAGACGTTTGCTTCAAGACAGGGTAGGGGCCAATAAAACGTAATTGAAACTTCTCGCACAGTTCGGGAGTGCGAATGGGTGTAAAAAGGAAAACTTCGTCGCCAGGGCTGAAAGACACGGCACGATGAGAGGCATCATATTCAAGCTTGCGATCCTGTTGCTTGGATTCAGTGTTGACGCGAGCTAGCTGGCGGCAATGAAGTAGGCGAGACACGTATTCTTCACTTGAAGATGAACATGATTTGACAGGCGAAGAGAAGAAAGAAATATTGAGGAAAGAAGAGGGGAAGCGACCGTGGACGAGGTAGAACGGCGAGTAACCGGTTGTGTGCTGTACAGAGGTATTATACGCAAAAGTGACAAATGGCAAAATGGTGTCCAAGTTTCTGTAGTCGCATTCGATATCCATAGCTATCACATCTGACAGTGTACGATGAAAGCGCTCAGTCAGGCCGTTCGTCTGAGGATGGTAACTGGAGCTTGTTTTGTGTGTAGTGCCGGATGCCTTGACCACTTCTTCGACGACTTCTGAAAGAAATACTCTTCCACGGTCGCTCAGTATTACACTAGGAGCTCCCTGTCAAAGGGTTATTGCTTGAAGGATGAAGTCGGCCACTTCCGAAGCTGATGCAGAAGGCACGGGAGCTGTTTCGGCGTAGCGGGTCAGGTGGTCGACAGCTGTAACTATCCATCAATTGCCCGTGACAGTCACAGGAAGCGGACCATAGAGGTCAATGCCAACTACCTCGAATGGATGCAGGGGACACGGGAGCGGTTGTAATTGTCCACTTCGAGTTGATGTAGGTAGCTTGCGACGCTGACAAAGGGCGCATGAGGCAACGTACTTTGCGACACAGGTGGACAAGCCCGGCCAGTAGTAGTGACATTTTATGCGGTCATACGTTTTCTGGAAGCCCATTAGTCCAGCAGACATGTCGTCATGATATGTCTTGAGGACTTGAACCCGAAGAGAGCGAGGTAGAACGGGCACCCAGCGTTGACCATCAGGGTGGTAGATATAACGGTACAGGACATGGTTGTTGAGCTTGAATTGCGTCAGCTGTCGGCGAAGACGGGCGTTAGGGGGCCGGCAAGTCCCGTCAAGACGGTCCATGATGCGGCGACAGTAAGGGTCAGCACGTTGGTGAGATAAGAACAAACCACACTCGCTTGGAGAAGTTGGGTCCACAGTAGCTAATGACGAAACATGTAGGGAAGAGACGGCCGGAAGCTCCTCGAGTGCGGAAGTGGTGGGTTTGTTAAGCGGCTCCGAAGAGAGCGGGCAACGCGAAAGTGCGTCGGCGTCTTGATGCTTGTTTCCCGACTTGTATGTGATCGTGAAGTGGTATTCTTGTAAGCGAAGAATCCAGCGACCAAGGCGGCCGGACAAGTTCTTGATTGTCGAGAGCCAGCACAAGGAGTGATGGTCCGTAACCACAGTAATGTGGCGGCCGTGGAAATAAGGTCGAAACTTTTGTATCAACCATACGACCGCTAGGCACTCCTGTTCGGTGATGGTATAATTCTTTTCGGCAGGGGTCAGTGCATGGCTCGCGTATACGACGACTTTCTCACGTGAAGATTTGTCTTGCTGTAGGAGAATTCCACCAATGCCTCGACCACTAGCATATGTATGCACGAGCGTAGGTGCGGTTTCGTCGAAATGGCAGATAACTGGTTCGGATGTGAGTGCACACTTCAGTTGGGAAACGCCGCTTCACATTCAGGAGACCACACAAAGGCGACGCCTGATCAGAGCAACTTGTGCAATGGTGAAGCTATTGAGGCGAAGTCTCGAATGAATTGGCGAAAATAAGAAGCGAGGCCGAGAAAACTGCGCAAATCTTTGGCTTTTTCAGGACGCGGGAAGTGTTGGACAGCGTAAATCTTGTCAGGATCGGGACGAATACCGTCCTTGCTTACAATGTGGCCTAACACTTTAATCGTCTTGCTCGCAAAACGGCACTTCTTGGTGTTCAGCTGAAGGCCTGCGTTTGCAAGGCACGTAAGAACTTCGTCCAGTCGTTGCAAGTGCTGAGAAAAGGTTGACGAGAAAATAACGATATCGTCTAAATAGCACAAGCAAGTCTTTCACTTCAAGCCTCGTAAAACTGTGTCGATCATCCGCTCGAATGTTGCTGGAGCATTGCAAAGGCCGAATGGCATGACGTTAACTTCGTACAGCCCATCTGGTGTTGAAACGCTGTATTTTATTTGTCATCTTCGTGCATGGGTATTTGCCAGTAACCTGAACGCAGGTATAGGCTTGAGAAGTACTCAGCACCTTGCAGTGAATCCAAAGCATCGTCTATGCGCGGCATCGGGTAAACATCGTTGTGGGCAATCTTATTAAGTGCTCTGTAGCCCATGCAAAATCGCACGGTGCCATCTTTTTTCCTTACTAAAACAACAGGAGATGACCAAGGACTCGCGGAGGCACGTATAATGTTCAGTTGCAGCATATCGGCTACATTTTGTTTAATGATCTCACGCTCGGACGAAGAGATGCGATGAATGGGCATCAAACAATCTCCTATCTTTTTTTAGCAAGGCAAGCAACTCATCTGTCTGTGAAGAGGTCAGTTCTGGACTAATAGTCGCAGCAAGAACAGAAACGCTTGATGAACGTCCAATAGAAGGAAGGTCAGAACATGCTGGCATAAGCGGGACAACAGAGACAGGTTGAGATTCAGAAACGCAAGCCATTGTGGTGCCTTTAGGAATGAGAATTTTCTCAGAAGTCTGGTTTGTAGCGTAGAGAAGTCCGGAGCCATTGTGGAACCGCGCTAGACCTGAAGCAAGGGCTATACCTCTTGCGAGACAGCCTGCAGATGGTTTCACAAACACGTCACCAGAGTCGATCACACTAGAAGTGATGGCAACTATCCGCTGATGACCAGGTGGTAGCTCGGTATCTTCAGCAGCGGGCAAGCGAACGGGCTTGTCATCCGCATACAGGGCATAGTCAGTTTCCATCATATGAACAACATTTTCTCGACAGCAGATGGAAGCGTTCGCCGTAGACAGAAAATCTCAGCCCAATATAAGCTGGTGGGCACACAAACTCAGCACAGCAAATTGCACAAAATGAAGAAGACCAGATATGAAAACACGAGCGGTGCACATAGCGGCAGGTCTAATGGCGTCCCCTTGAGCAGCGTGCAGTTAGACCTGCACGCTGCTCAAGGAGAGAAGCACCAGTGTCTATTAAAGCAAACAAGCACCAGTGTCTATTAAAGCGTCCACGTACACACCTTCTATTAAAACAGATATCGTAATATATGGACGCACTGGAGGAATTTCTGTCTTTTAGTTCGATGCAGCTTTCCCTCCAAAAGCTGCAGAGGTTAGTTTTCCGGGCGTTGGTTGGTGAATTGCGAGACAGGTCGCAATGGAGACGTGGAATGGCGGAGGGGTGAGGGTGAGCGGCGTCTAGTAGAGCGGTAAGAACGGGTTGGCTCAGATGTCGCAGTTGGAGACGGTGAGTGACGTAGCGACGGATCATAAGGTCGACGTTGGAAAGCGCACCAGCTTGTCCCATGATCCCGTCCGTTGGTGTCGAATCCACGAAGCTCGTCCTGCTGACGCTTTCGACAGACGCGTGCAATGTGGCCCCGATAGCCGCAGTAATAACAGATCGGACGAGGCGGCCATCACGGTGGGTGAAAGGGCTAGCTAGGCGCACTCGGAGTCAACGAAGCCAGCGGGACAGGCGTCGAGTGTGCAGGCATCGGTTGTACGACGGGTGGTGAGCCAGCGAGGACTTGTGCGTACGTCGGCTGGAGTCGAGGTACTGGAGAGTCTACATACGCTGGCCTGGTCATGGATGCCAACTCCTCTTCGATAATTTCGCGCAAAACAGTGTTGGAAGGGGGAGGTGGGCTCGGTGTCGTTGAGAGGCCGAAAGATTGCAGCTTTTCCCGTATAATCGCCCGGATCATGGCACGCAATGAGGCATCAGTCGTGGTGGTGTTTTCAGCGCTGTCCGGCGGTAACCATTGGGATTCAAGTTCTTCTGGGCGTCGGCACGTGGCAACAACGTCAGCGACTGTAGTCGGGTTTTGAATGACCAAGGCATTGAACGCGACCATGCCGATCACTTTATATAGATGACGAACTCTCTCTGATTCAGACATGGACGTGCTGAAACGGTGACAGAGAGCAAGCATATCCTCTATGTACGATGTGTAGGACTCAACGCATTGTTGCTTGCGAGCATCCAGTGTCTTCTTCGCGAGAGTTCAGCGAACCACCGGGGTGCCGAAAATTTGGCGAAGCTGTCACTTGAAACGTGTCTAATCCGTAATGTCCGTTTCATGATTGAAAAACCATGATTTCGCTACGCCTGTCATATGGAAAGAAACACGGCAAAGCTTGGTTGGATCATCGCAGTTGTTAGTCGAACTCGCTCGATTTAACTGGTTCAATCAATCCTCCACATCTTCACCTCGAAGTCCGGCGAACGTGGGTGGCTCACGCTGGTGCGCGGTGATAATCCACGATGGATAGGCCGCGGTAGCCGGGGCCATGGAGGTAGACGCAGAAGCGCCGGTTGGCTCGTCCTGAGGCATGTTACCGGACACCTGGCACAAACGACGACCTGAGCGGAGCTCCAGGAGGCAGATCGAGCTGAAAGAGGACGGAAGATCGTAGAGCACACTCCACCACTTGTGATGTAACGGTGAAGGCAACTTTTATTAGGCCCAGAAGACACGATGAAGCAATTAGCCCAAGGCACAGAACTCACGCAAGCCAAGTCCCCACAGCAGATGAAGATGACCACTCATGATGATGAATATGTGTAAAGATAGTAGATGTGCTTAATGAATGCCAACAATATATATATATATATATATATATATATATATATATATATATATATATATTGTGAGCGCTGACTATGTACTTTATCTTCATCTGTATGACCAAACCGTTGTAGTGATCATCATCATCATATGTCACGTGGGCTAGCTCTCTGGCTCGTGAGTCTGGATTAAAAAGGGAACCTGGTTGCTGCCGTACTGGACGTGGTCTCATAAGTGGTGGAGCGTGCTTTGGTTCCCACGTCCTCCTGCTCTACCCGTAACCCCTGGAGCTCCGGTCTGGTCGACGGTTGTGCCCTCAAGCAACAGCGATGGCAGAACCCAACGCATCCGCTGCTGCAACCACTCCTTCTCAGCCACTTAGGCTTCACTACACCGTGAGTACCTGTCACCGAGACCCTCCGGTATTTTCCGGCCTTCGCAACGAAGACGTCGAAAAATGGCTGGACAGTTATGATCGAACCAGCGTTTGTAATTATTGGGACGAGGCGCACAAACTGCGCTACGTTCCTTTTTACCTCGATGGCGTCGCTAAAACCTGGTATTACAACCTCGAGAGCAACAACCACTCTTGCAACAAGAGCAAAAATCGCGCGTCTCAAATTTTTACACCACATTCTGCATAACCACAGCCGGATCGATGCATCCAGGTACATATCTTTGGCAGAATCACGAACACTACGACATAAACATGCATACACTATCAAAGAATACTCTTCCAACAACGACTGTTTCAAGCAATCCTTTTTCCCCCTGTCAATCACCGAATGGAATAGGTTAGATCCCTCCATTACTAACATAGCATCACTGGCAGAATTCACTTCAAAAAATGAGAGTATACTTTGAGACAACGGCTTTCTTCAACCATGACCTCCAATATTGTTTTCCAGTAGTATTTATTTGGATGTATAAGTTTACACAATGCCTTCTCTGTATAAAACTGTATTGATTTTTTTTTATGCAGCAAAGATTTAGTTTGCTGCTTCCGAAGTGTGAATATTTGGAGTGCATAAATACCTATGTCTAATGTTTCTATGTAACTAGGATTATTATTACCAATTTTAAAATAACTACAGTTCTGTATGCCGCCTGTATGAAAGTACTTAGCATTCATTGTATTTTGATACTCATGCCCTCCTGCTTTGGTCTCGTAAGAGACTGGCAGTATTGTAAATAAATAAATAAATAAACTTCTCCAATTGGTCGGCCTTCACGGGGCATCTCCGTCAGGTATCTGGCACGTCTGCAGGATGTTCTGTAGTAGCGAAACAGAAGCTCGCAACCCGCATCCAAGGGGACGACGAATCGTATATGTCCTACATTGAAGATATTCTGGCTCTCTGTCGCCGAGCACAAAATGAAATGACGGAAGCCGATCGCAACCGACATCTACTAAAAGGTATCAACTCTGTGGCCTTCAATGCTCTCGTGATCCAGAATCCGACTACCGTCCGGGACGTCATCACTACATGCCAACGCCTGGACGCGCTTTATTCCATGCGCCTTCCACACGCCTCCTGCGACGCTCGCTTTACCAAAGAGCATGAATTGCGGGCCCTTATCCGCACAATTGTCAGAGAAGAACTTCACGGCCTTATTCCAGGCAACCCTACCATTGCGTCTGCCCACAAACCTCCTCCGAACCTGCGAGAAATAATCAAGAATGAACTGGCATCAATGACAAGCGCTGCACATGCCCCGTCTCCTGTGCGCTTCCCAGCCTTCGTACGCAGAAGTTGCATCGCGGGCCCCTGCACCAGTTCCAACCGTGGCTGCGGACGTCGGATGCGACCACGTGGCTGCGATGACAATGCAAGCACCAAGGCCACGCCACTATTCTACATGGTGTCCTCTCCGCCCCATCTGCTTCTACTGTGGCATAAGGGGTCATATATCCCGTTTCTGCCGCCGCCGTCAGCAGGATGAATGACGTGGTTACTCAGCTTACGAGAGAGACTTTGCCCCGAGACCCGATGAATACAATCCCGCAGCGTATCCATCCACCTTCCGTCAGTCGCCCTCCCCTCCACGGTCTCATGCTGGGCCTCATCCTTCTCGTTCATCTCGACGCCGTTCTCCGTCACCGTTTCGGCGTACGTCATCACCCTTGCGTCCCGCTCCGATCTCTCTGAACTCGGAAAACTAGAAGGTGCAGTTTTTGTAGGGGAAACTGCTTGTTGTCGGGGCGTTACAACTCCTCCGTCTCGTCCAGCTAATTTACTGCCTGTTTCTGTGGAAGGTGTTTTTGTTGACGCCCTTATAGACACTGGAGCCGCAATTTCGGTAATTCATCGTGAATTGTGTTTTCGCCTGCTTAAAGTGCAAACTCTTTATGCCGGTTCCATGTTACGCGGTGCTAATGACAGTCCCATTCGCCCGACCGGGTTGTGCACTGCTCGTATTCTCATCGATGGAATCCGTCATCACATACAATTGGCTGAGCTGTCTTCGTGCGCTCATCAGATAATCTTAGGCTGGGACTTCTTGTCAGTGGCGTCTGCTGTAATTTCGTGTGGTCGTCCCCTCATTCATATTACGGACACTGAGCTTTCTTCTGTTGCCGACCTTTTGTCCTCCCGTGTTTAGCTAAGGCCGGTCTCCAGCTCAACACTAAGAAGTGTCGGTTTGCCAGTCACAGCATCAAGGAATTTGGTTACGTCGTCAGTAAACATGGCGTTGAGCCCGATCCCGACAAGTTTGCCGCGGTACTACACTTTTCTACACCAACCACACAAAAAGACCTCCGCAGCTTTCTTGGCTTAGCGTCGTAGTTCCGCCGCTTTGTACGTGATTTCGCTACTATTTCGGCTCCTCTGCACAAACTTCTGACCACGAGCGCACCCTTTGTCTGGTCGGATGACTGCAAAGCCGCTTTTCACACCCTCAAGCGATGCCTCACATCACGGCCAGTGCTTTGCCATTTCGACCCTGCAGCACCTACTGTGCTACACACTGACGCAAGTGGACTTGGCATCGGTGCTGTCCTTTTTCAGCGGAACCACGCTTCCGAAGAACAAGTCATGGCCTACGCCAGCCGTACTCTGTCACCTGCTGAGCGAAACTAAAGCATCACTGAGCAAGAATGTCTCGTCATCGTGTGGCCCATACAAAAGTTTCGTCCTTACTTATACGGCCGGCATTTCACAAAAGTGACTGACCATCATACTCTGTGTTGATTATCGTCTCTCAAAAATTTTTCGGGATGCCTTGGCCGTTGGTTACTACGATTGCAAGAGTATGACTAGAGCGTCACATATAGGTCGGGCCGAGAGCACCAAGATGCCGACGCTTTGTCCCGTTGCCTGCTCTCGCAAAGCGTTGAAGTGTCACCTTCCATCTGTTCGTCACCGCCCGCCAAAGTGACCAAACAGATGGCAGCTGCTTCGAAACAGTTAGTTGCCTCGGCGGACCTTCTTTCGTCCACAGATCTCGCCTCGCTCCAAAATGCCGATACCTACTGCCGCACAATCATCGATCGGCTCACTGGCTTATCGCGTGCTCCAAACAGCCGCCTAAGACGACAACTTGCCCGTTTCAAGCTTCAAGAGGGAACATTATGTCGGCAAATTTACCATCCTCTCGGTAACCAATGGGTTCCCGTCATTCCTCGCTCACTTCGTCTGGAAGTTCTACAAGCGTTTCATGACGATGCGACAGCTGGCCACTTAGGGTTCCACAAGACCTACGACCGCCTCAGGACTCGCTGCTTTTGGCCTGGCCTCTCCACTTCTGTCGCCAAGTACATCGCTTCCTGCGCGTCATGCCAGCACCGAAAACGTACCACGTCTCTTCCCGCGGGGCCATTGCAACCACTGCCGTGCCCGTCCACTCCCTTTAAATTTGTGGGCATAGACTTATACGGACCTCTTCCGCTTACACCAGCTGGTCACCGTTGGAATGTTACTGCCGTAGACCACCTTACTCGCTACGCGGGGACGGCAGCTCTTTCATCTGGTGCTACCTCTGAAGTAGCCGATTTTTCCTTCGCGCCATTATTTTACGACATGGCGCACCGCGTGTACTCCTTAGTGACCGTGGCAAGACATTTCTTTCACATGTCCTTGCTGAAGTCTTACAGGCCTCTAACACCATCCACAAGACCACATCAGCGTATCACCCAGAAACTAATGGTCTGACTGAACGTTTTCACCGAACTTTGTCCGACATGATCTCTATGTACGTACAACCAGATCACAAAAACTAGGACACAATACTTCCTTTTGTCACGTTCGCATATAACACTGCCATACAGCGTACAACGAATTTCAGCCCTTTTTTTCTCGTGTATGGCCGTGTACCGACTTTTGTTCTGGACACCACCTTGTTGTCCACATTTTCCAATCCATCTTCATCTCTCCCGAAAGAGTTTGCCGCTCGCGTCGCCCGCTGCCATGAAATCACCAGCGCCAACACTGCTACCATTCAGAACAAGAGAAAAATCGACCTTGATGCGAAGCGTCGAGTTGTTGTGTTCCGCCCAGGCGACGAAGTCCTTTTGTGGACATCTGTTCGTGTACCTGGGATCTGCGAAAAATTCCTTCACCGATATCTCGGTCCATACACCATCCTGGAACGAACATCTGAAGTGAACTCTCGCGTTGCTCCTGTCAACGCGGCTCCTGATCACCGTCGTCGCCACACCGAGATTGCCCACGTCTCTCGACTGAAACGATATATTCGGCGTCCCAACCCTTTCTAACTTGCTGCCCTCTTTCGCGAAGGGGGGAAAATAGTGTGAGCGCTGACTATGTACTTCATCTTCATCTGTATGACCAAACCATTGTAGTGATCATCATCGTATGTCACGCGGGCTGGCTCTCTGGCTCGTGCGTCTGTATTAAAAAGGGAACCTGGTTGCTGCCGTACTGGACGTGGTCTTATAATATATATATATCTGCCTGCCTGTCTAGCATTGTGGTATGGACTCACTCAGAAGCTTCGTGTAGCTTTCATGCTTCATATGGGGTCCAAACTTACAGCATCGCCCAGCACAGCGTATTTTTCACGCCCCATACCAAAAGCACGAGACCGCTGGCAACGAGCGCGGTTAAATGAACCCTGCAACGCTTTTTCAAGCACTTATTTAATGGATTCACTAAAGAAGCTCATTGCCTCACTAATGGTGCATCCTTTGGCGGATTCGGAGCACTTCCGGTAATACTTTCTGCTGCTCCATGTGGAGCAAGTTTCTTCCATTGGCCGATTGAGAGAGTGCCCTGTATGTTCCATTGTCAGATCTGGAGCATCTCTGTCACGAGATTCACTTCCCGGAGCAATTTTTTACTCCGAAAAAATGGGCGGATTTTATCGGAGGTCGCAAGCGCCCCGTGAATTGAAACCTCTTGAAGCGGCGCCAACGGACGCCACTCGCGTCAGTTGCGCCTCACGTCAGAGCTCACGTTTTGCTAGCGCGTTGGCTAGTGTAGTGTCACTGTGCCCGTCTGTGCCCAGCGTGCCCACTCAAGCAAGAAGAGAGACGCGCGCATCACGTTCCATTCTGACCCTACCATTCACTCCAGGGAAAGCCCGTGTGTTCCATCGGTAGATTTCCATCTGTTGCCCTCCGCCAGTGTGGAGTGCTCCAGTGGAGATTTCGTGGGTCACTCCAAATCCGCCAATGGATGACGCCACAATTCACCGCCGCCAAATCCTACACTGTTTCATCAAATTGTTGCCATACATAAATTTCCAACGTTTTTGTAAAGCGTGCACCACCTCTAACGACAAAGTCAAAGGTGAAACGCACTTTACAACATAAATTGAGGATTAGGTTGTTAGGTGAAGCCTAACGTACTACTGTGCCTGCCTATCTATCTATCTATCTATCTGTCTATCTATCTATTTATCTATCCATCTATCTATCTATCTATCTATCTGTCTGTCTGTCTGTCTGTCTGTCCGTCTGTCTGTCTGTCTGTCTGTCGTCTGTCTCTCTGTCTGTGCGTGCAGGCACCTTCATAGTGTTTCATACTATATTTAATATGGAGGTATGATAGGAATGATAAGCGTCAGATGGTAGGAATGATAGGTAGTAGATGTATTTACCTCTAGTCTTCGTGCTTGCGGCTTCCACCACACTCGTGGCCTTGTTCATGGTAGCGTTTTTGTTTTTGTTTAGTAAAAAAAGTGTGGCGCGTTGTCAATCTCTTGAGATGACTTCAATCGGCGAGACTGAAAGAATAATTGTACCTATGTGGGACTGCTGAACTTTGCTTCTTCTATTCAACGAACTTTCATGACTTTCTGAACAGAGTAGCCCCTGCTTTGTCTCGTATTGCTGAACTATTCCGAAACGTCATCTTTAGATAAATTGGCTGCAGGCCACAAGGTGTACTACCCATAGTTTTCACACTGGCTGAAGAACTAGGCGTTGCCGCTACAAAAAAACGCAGCGCCAGAGTTCCCTGTACTGTACGCATATGAAACACCATATAGTATAACATTTTGACGCGTCGTTCTCGACGCAGTGCTGGATGCACTCGGTGCATTTCGTGCTGAACGGTTGTGTCATCCACGATCTCCTGGTGTCGTGTTGTTCTCGCCGATCGCTGCCTCGTCCTCGAACTCCACCAACCATATTCTCATCTTTCCCATCTATTATCTCTACCTTTTCTGTCACACCTGCTTCGCCGAGTGTTCTCATTCCTTCATCTATACCCTTTACCTTTATCTCCATCGCTCCCCCCTCCTATAAGGCGCTCCTACAAGGCACTGCGCCGTGCTCTCTATAGTCCTTTTTACTGGAGAGAAGGATCCCCTCCTTTCTGGGCCAGTGGGAAGGAGTACAATACCTGACGTCGCTGCCTCGGCAGTGCATTTCGTGGGGTTCTCACATGTTCAAGAAAGCCCACAGGGGCTAATGGCAGCGCCGAGAGAGCCATTGTTGACAAGGTTAAAAAGGTTGCAGAAATTAGGTGCCATTTTCCTTCTCTTCTAACTGCCACCACCATCACGCAGTGCCGGCACTCAACGCAAGCTGTGCCTGGGCGCGGCGCTGTTGGCCATACCACCGCTTCTCTTCCTGGACGACCCGTACACAGGAGTGGGCGTCATGTCACGTGGCAGGATCAGCAGCGCCCTCTTGCGCATCAGGTAGGCCACGCGAACGGCCGTCATAGTGGCCTCTGACGAGTGAGTAGGCTTAGTAAAAGTGGTGGAACGACTGTCTGCTCGTACGGCACGTAAAGATGCTGCTCACCGGACCCCGAGTTCACCGAATCACACAAATGAATTCTTCCAAGAGTAGTAAGAGCTGTGACACGACGGACGAAATCTGAACTCGACCCTGGGTACGTGTACTACGTCACCATACATCCCCCGTTTCCACGTTTCTGCCTCTGTATAAGCGCGGAGCGATTCGTGAAACGACAGAGACCGATATCGCCATTGACATCGTCCTGGAGCAACGACGACATCCTCGTTTGCAGAATAAAGTCTCCCCTGTTGCGTGAATGATGGCTGTGGAGGGATCAGGAAAACGCCACATCCCACGTGACTGATCCGTCCACCATCGCGTCCGTCGTGTGAATACAGCTTTATAATAGAAATACATGGCTGAACTGGTTCACCTTGTGTCTTCAAAAGGAATACAAGCCAAGTGAGCGACGGTCTATTCAGTGGAGGATCCAGATATGGGGGGGGGGGGGTGGTAGGGCGATCACTCTCTTCTTCAAAGCCTGTCAGCATCCCCTCCCTATCTCTTCAGTGCTTGCTGTCCATCCACTATCACCAATTAGGACAAATGAGTGGGATCACTTTGAGCACACTTTAACAGTATTTATGCCATTCCAGGGTTTTTGTGCCAGTAAAAACAAAAAAGTAATGACCACGCCCCCCATTTCTAGTGTTAATTCAAGTGACCGCCCCCCCCCCCTTTAAATTGGGTGGCTGGATCCGCCCTTCGGTCTATTCTATGTGTTAACCAAAATGACATGCTTCCTTAGCGTACGATCAGTTACCACTTAAATTAAAATTGCACCGAACTGTAAGCGTAACCCTAATATAATGTTGGTGAAAGTAACCAGCGTTGTTGCCCAATAGATCGAACCGATCGCCTCTCAAATGCGTGCAGGTGGCACCGGCGTGCTCAGGTGATGCATGCACCTATCAAAACTTCTAACAAGTCTGCAGCAGGCATAAAGTCATTTTTTTCAATAATATCTAGAGGGGATTCTCGCGCTGCGATCGTTCAGCGAACATGAAAATTAGGGGTATGATACATGAATTTCCCTAGTCTTCGTACTTGCGGGTGGTGAAGCGCACTTGTGGCTTCGTTTATTGGCGTTTTCCGGGTTCGTTTCGAACGAAAGCACAAAACCGTTTGATTTTTTGTGACCTGATTTGAAATGGTAAACCTAAAGGAATAATGTGGTGAAGCGCCACCACTCAACATTTGCTTATTTCTGTTTCGTGACAGAACAGCTCCAAGCCACGCGAACACAAACGGAGCCAGGTGTACAAATATTAGACAAATACGCGAACTACACACCATTTTCATGCTCGCTGAAGCGCCGTGTGTTGGAGCTCCTACAGACACTAGTGCCGGGGTTCCCTCTAGTGTATATTTAGGGAACTTTATGGCAGCAGGTTTCCAACAGTTACCAAGAATCAACATTATTAGAATTAAACGTTAAACTACCCAACAAGCACCTAACGGAACACAGCACGCTTCAAAAAAACACATCTTCAGGAACCCGTCGGAAAGATGCACGGTCAGAGTTTCACAAACCACTAGCATTTGTTCGTTTGGTAGTTCTTGATGCGTGTTTGATGGGTATATAGCGACAACTATTAGGGCCTATGCAAATGTAATGGCTTAAAGAATAGCATCGGAAAGGTGCTAGAAAGTGCTAGACAAATCAAGTTTTACTCTTCCACGAATAATCACTAGATTAAGCTCGGCTAGTACACTGGCAACACAGTAGGATCCAGTTCTCGTTCGCAATTTACGATACACCGATACATGACAAGAAAAATTGCAATTGTTGGAATTCTCCGGAGTCGCCACAGAATGCTTATATGTAGTGATCACTGTCATGACCTCAGAAATGAGTTCTGCCACCTGTTCGCTGCTCTCTTGATATCAGAAGCGAATTATGCCGCTTGTGCACTGCTGCAATATGGTCAAGAAATATTTGCACTTTCGCGAAAAAAAAATGTGTCGTTTTCGGAAACGCCGACTACCAAAAATCTACGACTACCGAATCACCGAATATCAAAACTCTGAATAAACTACACATTTGATTTTCTTTCTTGCAATGTAATACTGAGTGTTCCCATAATGGCCGACGATTGTAGCGCGAGATCACAACCTAGTTTTACGTGAAACTAACTTGAAACGGTCGCTTATCTAAGATGTAGTGCGAAACCACGCTATGTGCAGAAAGATGTCATGGGCGTGGGATCAACACACTTGAATGAGAAGGAAAAGATGGCTTTTATCTTTTAAATAATTGATATCAATTGTTGCGGTTCAACGTCCCGAAACCATCATATGATTATGAGACACGCCGTAGTGAGGGGCTCCGGAAATTTCGACAAGCATGGTTTCATTAACGTGTACCAAAATGCAAACACACGGGCTTTTAGCATTTTTGCCTCCATCGAAAACGCGGCCGCCGTGGCCGGGATTCGAACGCGCAACCTGCAGGTGAGCAGTCGAGTGTCTTAGCCAATAGAACACAGTTGCCGGTATTTAGGCTTTCAGTTATCTTAAGCGAATGTATAAAATACACCGTGAGTTTATCTTGAACTGGTTTGTTTTTAAATTGCTGTATGTGGTAGAAATAGGCAAGAATAACAAAGGCGCACGTTCGCTGTCAAACCCGACTCGGCGAATGCCAGTATATTCCACACATGTTACCGAAAGGCCGCCTGCACCTTCGTCAGGCGCTGTTCTATGCACCATAAAAGAAATTGCACCATATCTCACAAAAGGAAACCACGTGGTGATGCGAATCAGCGCTGACGTTCACTTGTGTTTGCATTTGCATATTCCCTTGCAAGTTTCATTTATGTGTGAAGCTGTGTATACGTTGTGTACCGCTTATGTTATCCGCTCCAATTCGTGTGTACTATCGTATGTGCCGGAAGGTGAACACCCGGCGCTACTAGGAGAGTGCAACGAAGTGAGCGCGCGCAGCATTATATACCAGTGCACAGTTGTGGCGGAGAGATGAAATCGAGAGGAGATACGAAGCGGAGGCAACACCTTCTCCCATCTGTTTGCGCTCACACGAGGGGAGGGAAATAACTGGCGCACGCGCAGGGTGTGTGCGGACGGTCGCCGAGGGATGGACACGGCCCCGAGCAAGTGCTGCTTCGGATCTCAAACAAAGGCGTTCGCTCTGAAAGCTGACTCTCCAAATAATTGTCTTAAAATCTCGTTACCAAAAAGGCAGCCCGTATCTTTGTCGCGCGCAGTGATACGGGCTATAAAAAGTGTTCCGAGAGTCACCCTGCCCCATCGTTTCAGCATCGAAGAGTGCCAGTCCTCGTGCGACCGGCTCGCCATCATGGCCGAGGGCCGGCTGACCTGTCTGGGCACGCTACAGCAGCTGCGGGACAAGTACGCCTGGGGCTACAGGCTCGACTTCGGGCTCGAGAACGTGGCGCAGCCGAACGCGACGAAGCAACTGAAAGAGGCCGTGCAGCGACACTTCGCCGGAATCAAGCTCGTGGAGTCATTCGAGGTACACATCGCCTAAATAACTGCTCACTCTCTACGCATTCCGAAAGAAAGTAACCACATCCCGCCCCGAGAGAGCGAATTAGTGAAGAAATAGTTCCACGCCATCTGACAAAAAAGATGTGGCCTTTTTTAGGTAATCGGAGCCTGGGAGTCCCTTTCCTCGGTTAGCCCAGTTAACCATAAGCCATTGCTTTTGTTTCTCATTTAAACATAGGCCTGCTCGGGGTTTTCTTCAAGGTGGGGTGAAGGTTCGTTGAAGTGCCCCACTCCCTAATATATATATATATATATATATATATATATATATATAGCTACCTTTGCCCCTCCCACCCACCCCCCTTTTAGGTGACCAATAGGGGTGGCCGAAACACCTGCCCCCCTTCATGTGCACGCCTACGTATTTAAGCCAAACCAAGTATTTATTTTCACTCGGTGCTTCTGATCGGCTAGGGTGACCACATACTGCTCTTTCTCTCTCCCTGTTAAGTCTTTTCCTGTCCCCTCCAGTCTACACCTCCAACTACTTGCGGCGCAACAGCTCCTCCTCCCTCGATCCCCCGTTTGAATAACCCGCCTTATTTAAACTTCATTCCGTGACCACTCATTACTGCCTTTCTTGACGACGTCATGGTATTTGAGTGACTACGCCGATGATCCCAACGGCGCAGGGTCTGAATAAACAGCTCTGCCGTAAAACTCTTGTCTGGCAGCCTGAATGTCTCGTTTCGTTCTCGCCACGATGCGCGGGTGGTCTCGTTTGAGTACCCGGATAACGGTGGTCGCTTTTAATTCATGGTTGCCCGACAGTCACCCACAACGTGGTCTAAAAGCATTTCGGGCTTAAAATGTTCATTATAACTGCATGGAATTTGCTCGTAGTGTAACTTTGTCCCTTTAGAATATTGTTACGGGGCATTCCTACCCGCATGACCCGATTATATTCTCTCCTCTGCCACAGAATGTGCTCACTTACTGGTTGCCGGAGCGCCTACCGTCGAGCGAGCTGTTCCGCAAGGTGTCGCTGCTCGAGAAGAGGTTCCCGCTCGAGTACGTCATCGTCGGCGAGAATACGCTGGAGCAAGTTTTCCTCTCCTCGGTCGGCGCCGTTAAAGGACAGCGTCGATGACGGCCAATTAGTGTGGTCATCGCCAACCGTTATTCTTTTTTTTCCTTAACGATTACCCCGCTGTATAACGACACATTAAATGTCGTAGTTTCCGGATCTCTTCAGTCATCTCCCTCTTCTGAGCACCGCCGAAGCTGTCGACGAAAGGTCACGGTGTTTTTCGCTAGCGTAGGCATGTGCCATTGTTCGTGGTACCTTTTTGACACAAATGTTAACGGATCCCGGTCACGGTGAGAGTGTGGCGGTGAAAATCGAAAAGCCATGCTACTTTTCAAGATACAGGAACCTCAGGCGTGACCGGTCACGCCTAGAGGTCACATAAGAGTCGTCACGCCTAAACACCACCCCTAAAAGCCACGCCTATAATGGACGTAGAGTACCCTCGATGTACACGCATCCAGGCACTCTACGACGGCGCCAAGTGGACGAAGCATCCAGGGTTCGGAGCCTGTGTGTACTGTTGCAGCTCTTCCAGTGAACCAGCCTGCATATTCCTAAATTACAAATGCGACGGGGCTTCAAGTATTTAGCACAAGACTTACCACTCTTTGTCGCGTTCGATTAGCAGATACTATCGCTGAGCCGACGCACGTGTGCTTTTCAAACGTGATTCAAACGGTGGCGATTACATTTCGAAACAAGTGGAATGTCAGGACATGTCGTTTCTCTTTCGTGCACCAAAGAGTCCCAGTGAACAAATTCCGAAAATCGTAAATAACGTGCCGGATTTCCAAAGTCCTCCGGCATTGAACTTCTCAACCAGAAACAAACAGCCGCATGCTAATGTTAATTTCACATTGCTAAAGAAGCGTACTGGTGTTACGGTTTTTAAATGAGTAAAATAAATCGCACATAAAACTTTCTATAACGTTATGAGGGCTTCGCGAACTGGCGTCCAAGCTTGTGAGGATGGTGCGTGATTCGGCGTTGCAGTATAAGTATTCCTAATTGAGGTACATCGGAAGGCATTGCTTCTGAGTGACTATAAAAATTTCTATTTATTTTTATTTATATTTATTTTATTTTATGCATACTGCAGACCTTCACAGGTCCAAGCAGGTGGGCACGGTACAAGTAGTAAGTACATGTTAGGCACTCAAGTCACATAGAAAAGGAAAAAGAAAAGAATTCAACATACGAATACCGGTTTACACACCCAACACACCGTTTACACAAAGTAAACCAACCAAATTGAATCTTTATACAGAGTTTATAAGGTTCCATTCTTCCACTGTTCACGGAAAAAAAGAAAATTTAAATACATCTGTCCGTGCAAAATAAGGTGTTAGGGTTCCGGGGTGATGGTGTCTCGTATGCCTTGTCGACATGGGTGTCAGGTACTGTGTAGGGTCTAGGGCTGTTTGTCTTTGAAGACGTTGGGAAAGAAAATTAAGCCTAAATGTCTTCCGTCGTGACTCAAGGAGTTCAATGCCATTAGCTCTAATTAACTCAGAAGGTGAATCAGAAATAAAAATTTCTTCAAAGAAAAATTCAAAATGGCATGTAAATATCTCCAGCACAAATATTAGGTACAATAACAAGTTAGACACCAAATAATACACGGTAGATCAAAGTTAAGAAAATTGGCACCTTATCTGTATGTTAATCTTCGTAGGTCTTGCGTGTGGAGAGAGTGAACAAAACATTTATTTGATGTTTTGCGCAAAAAAATTGGTGAATGGTATTCTAGAGGCGCAGCGTTGGAGTGCCTCGAGCGTGCGGTGGAGGCGAGCGAGTGCACCAAGTCACGTCACACGTGAGACGTGAGCGCCACCTCTCAGTTTTCTTGGAAAACAAAGTGCGTGGCTCTGAGACGGGTGTGCGCGCCCGTCTCAGAGGTGATAAGATGTAGAACGCAAGGCGGCAGGTACGTGCCACCACCATCTCGTCTTAGCAAAGAGTTGTTATTGACGCTGCCTGGAATGTTTCTTTGGGTGACTTCGTTTATGCAAAAAAAAAGCTTGTAGTGTCGAGTCAAATCAAGAGCAACTCCGCGTCTGCATTCCACACACACACAAAAAACATAAACAAGAAAGTTTCTAAAAGCAGCAAAGCAGCGGGGGGTGGTGGTGGTGCAAAACGGGTGCTTCCCTCCAACCACACCAGCACTTTCCTCACCCAAGAAACACCAGTGATTTCCTACTTCTCCAGTCAGATACAACGCGACTTTGAACCCCCCCCATTCTCCCCCACCGTTCGCCTCTTCCATGTGTGTGAGAGATATTTGGGGAGACTTATCCTCGCCTGTTGACGTCACTAGGCTCTGCCTTTATCCCCCGTGCATTTCCCCTCGTGTGAATCCCGCTTTAAGGACAGTGGAGGGTGATGACAACACAAGTGCCTACTTTCAACTGATATTTATTCTCCGAATGGCATATAAAGATCACTTTCTTTTACGACGTAACGAGATTGTAATGCTGGTATCGAAGGGCGTTTCTTAAAATGACCAAAAAATTGGGGGTTCCTTAAGCTCTGCCTTTAAGAGTCGAACGTGATAGTGATATCCTGTGCTTTGTGCATTCTTCAACCACTTACTGCATAGAAATTTCTGTTGGGCTATTTTTTACATGACTGAAATAAACAGTCAACTTCACGCCAAAATCAAAACTACCAAGAAGTATTCAGCTTAGTGCACAATGTTTATTCTGCAATATAACTAGAGAAGTTGAAATTTGGGATTACTACAATGTAACCGATAACGTTCAAGTTAGCTTGTGTTGGTGAAGCTTTCGAATCAGATATGACTGCGTTCTGTGTAAGAGGTAGCATGCCTTGAACCATGCGCAATCGCACGTTAAATCTTTTCGAACTTTTGCACCAACTACGTGGTCTCAATTAAGGGAATAGGGGGAGTAACGTGTGGGTCTCTTGTAGTGGGTGATCGGCTTTAAACCATAAAATAGTTATGATAATCGCACGTTCCGACGCCCGACGGCAACGAACGCTTATACCCCGAATCATTACTGCCATATTACATGTAGTACTGTAAAGCATGTATACGGGACGCGTGTGTTTGTAAAGAATCATAGCTACTTTCACTGGATTTCCAAGCAGAGGAAGTAAAAAATTACACAATATCTCCCACGAAATGGGAACCATGAGTAGCCCGCGAAGCACCGCATGGATCGATTACAAGTACCGTTCATCGCTGGCACCTTGTCCAATGTTAACGCGTCATGCAAGTGGAGCACACAATTAATTCATTGTAGTTTATGTCGCTGTTTTTTGTCCCAATCTCTTGTTGGAGCATGTTACGCCGCTTCATCGCCACGCCACCTGTGAGGACATAGGTTCATCACGCGTCTGCAGAATCTCGTTTCCCGACGCCATCAGATGATTGCTGATGTAGTGCAAGGGGGAAAGGCCACAGCCGCTTACGCAAGTGCGCACGCGCTAGCGCTTACAAGCGCGTTCTGCCTAGGATGCAACGCACTGGTACATAGCGCATCTGCAGAATCTCGTTCCCCGACGCCATCACATGATTGCTGAGATGGTGTAAGGGGGAAAGGCCACAGCCGGTTACGCAAGTGCGCACGTGCTAGCGCGCACCAGCGCGTTCTGCCTAGCATGCAATGCGCTGGTCCACCGTGCGTCTGCAGAATCTCGTTCCCTGACACCATCACTTGAATGCTGAGATTGTGTAAGGAGAACAGGCCACAGCCGCTTACGCAAGGGCGAACGCGCTAGCGAGTACCACGGCGTTCTGCCTAGCATGCAACGCGCTGGTCCATCGTGCGTCTGCAGAATATCGTTCTCCGACGCTATCACATGATTGCTGGGAGAAGGTAGGAGCGAGAGGCCGCAGCGTCTTATCCAGTCTCTTACACAGACCGAAAGGCCCAAGCGCGTTCTGGCAGTGCTTGGGGCTGTTGCGCAGGCTCAGTAATTGTGGTTACACACACATGATTGAACTTCGTCATAAGCTGCCTCGCATCTAACAGTTCGAGTGCACGCGCTGCCTGACAAAGGAACAAAGTCACGCGCCTGAATAGAGGCACTCGCGCAGCAAGCAGTTTGCTTGCCACTGCTCGCGAGCAAGCCAGTGCTGCCCGACTGTCAGAGACCGCTTGCTCGTTTATAAAGATAGTCAATTATTTGCGAAGTACACGGAGATGCACGGTAAAACTTGGCGAGATTGTTTGTGAACGCACAAAGATAACCGGATAACACAGATTATAGTAGAAAATTGGGTTTCATGGTGCCTACAGAGCTATGATGACGCTAGCTTAGTTGCGGAACTGTTCTCGCTCGAGCCTTTCATGTCCTGGGTCAGTGGTAACGCTTGCGGGCTTCATCAATGGATATGCGCCACAAACAAAGGCGACTACTCACCACTCTTACACTAAAGATGACGGCAACAGTTAACTGAGCTACGGGTATGTGCCAGAGAAATCTGTGCACCCTATCAGAAAACTATAATAATCATTAACGCGCATGTTGGACAGTAATGCATGGAGCAAAACTCGCTGCACACAACTTCCATGAAAAAGGAAGATAGATAGATATGTGTGGTTTAACGTCCCAAAACCACCATATAATCATGAAAGACACCGTAATGGAGGGTTCCGGGAATTTCGACCACCTGGGTTTCTTTAACGTGCGCCCTAATTTGACCACACGTGCCTACAGTCTTTTCACCTCCATCGAAAATGCAGTCGCCACAGCCAGGATTCAATCCAGCGACCTGCGGGTCGGTAGCCGAGTACCTTAGCCACTAGACCACCGCGGCGGGGAACGAAAAAAGAAGAATGCAACAGTTATCCCAACTAATGGCGTTCACGGTATACCACAGTCAGGCCACTATCACATACTATGGGGTAGAACACCCGTTTACCATGCAAGCGACCCGGGTTCGATTTCCACTGGAACCCGGAATTTTTCGTTATTATTTTATTCACCTCTTCATTTCTCGGTCAAGCAAAGATGGTGCGTTTTTTGGTCACAACCAACGACGCCAACTTCGGAATTTCTGCGAAGCGAGAGCTTCAATGCTATCGCGTTAATATGTTTAGGTCTGTGCACGGGATGATACATTGTACCATCATTGTGTTCCGCGCCTCGCTGGTGCAAAAGTGTGTAACCGACTGTATAAAGGCGAAGGCTTTCGAAAATAACTTGCGGGAAGTCATTTGCGTGCTTCGCGTTCTCTTTTCTATCCGCTGTGTCCGTTCCCCTGATTTGCACTTAATATCGTGTTTTAATACCAACATGCCCGATCCTACAGTCTACCGTGTTTTTAAGCTGTTTTTGCCAGCCGTTTATTGTAATTCATTTCCAGAAAATTACCAGCGTTATGAATAGCACACGCTTTCTTTGTCCTTTCCTTCCCATTAGCCCTCGTCGTTTTCTGCACATCAATATTGAATGAGTGCGCACGCTTGATCAGGTGCGTATCCAGATATTTGTTGCGGAGATGGGGGAGGGGAGGCGGCTCCTTGATTTCGGGAGGGGCATGCCCTTGAAATGGTCTTTTTTCGCTGTTGTTGTTATGTCGGAAAAAACAATTCAAACTGGGAGGGGGGGAGCACCGGCCCGGTGTACCACTCCCTGGCTACGTCTTTGCGTGCGATATGTGCATTCTTTTCCTCGAATAGCTTTCTTTTCGTTTTTCCCCATGTGTTACGAAGAAAATGCAGAGCCAACCAACTAGGAAACTTATTGTTCCTGCTCGTTGAACGCTTGCTACCCTGCCCTCACCCCTGAAAGCATTTCCACAAGAAATATGTCCGGCGCTACTAGCGCCTTCGTGACTCCTTGACTCCATACGACTCGTTGTGGTCGTCCCCATGCACGCGACAAGATGGCGCCAAGCAAACTGCGAAGAAGATGTTGAAAGGGGGGGGGGGGGCAAGTGGCCCCTTTTCACTTCAAGGTCACGATCAGCGTCTGCGCCCTACGGAGAGCGCTGCTTCAACCATGACCTCGACGCCACACGTCGCGACTGTCCGGCGCGAAGTTTCCACAAGTGCGCCGCAAAGGGACGCGAATTGTCAGCTCGCAGCCGTGACTACTGACGCGCGTGCTTCAAGGCTGCCGCTTTTTCCGGTGTTCCTGTGAAGTCGGCTGCAAAGACCAGCGTGAGCGTTCGCTTTTTGGCGGGCTAATTTGATCGGTTGTTTTCACCTCTGGCATTGATAACTTCAGTTCAACGCGCCAAAACAGACGAGGTTTAGTGAAGAAATAAAAATTAGCAGTAGCTTTGCTCAGCGTTAGTTTTTTGGCGGGCTAATTTGATCGGTTGTTTGCACCTCTGGCGTTAATAACTTCAGTTAAGCGCGCCAAAACAGGTGATGTTTAGCGAGGAAACAAAAAGTAGCAGTGGGTCTGCTCAGTTTACGCATACGAAGCACGGACGGATGGACGGAGTAGCGGGCGAGGAATCTGACGCCTATCAAGTGCCAGCCGATTAGTGACACGTCAATCCAGTAGAATTCAGGCGTTCCGTGACGTCACTGCTCTTCGCGCTGTGCAGACGTGCTCTCCGAAGGCCACTCGAAACTAGCAACCTCAGCCGGTGAAGCTTCCGCTAAAAAATCCCGTTGAATTTACCACGCGCAGGGTTATTTTAACCACGCCATACTCCCAAAACTAAGATTTGAGCACTTTGTCAGTAATGTTAATAAGTAATGCAGTTTCACGGTGCGCAGCGGAAAATCGGTAAACCGTTTCCAGGAGAGACGTGAACGGTCGTAATCTGTTGTTTTCAGAGGCGAAGTGAAGGCACGGGGAGGCGCGACGCCTAGTGGAGCAGCACAACCGACTAAGGGTAATAACTGCTGGGGTCCCACGTGCCGCAAGAACGATACCGTCATGAGGCATGCCAGTGTGAAGGGCTCCAAAAATTACGATCATTTTGGATTCTTTAACGCCTATCGAATTTCACGCGCATGACCTTTTGCCCTTCGTCTCCATGCGAGGCCGCCATCGAAGCCGAGTCTTTCGTGCCAGCAGCAAGCCATATAGTAACCGCTGTAGTATTCTGCCGCGAATGCTGTCAACATACGGCAACCTTGGGCTCCCGCGGCCTTCCACGGACAACCTTGTCTTCCCCGACTGCCGTCGCGACGGTATGAAACGTGCTCTATCTGCACTGCTTCACTTTCTGGGCGGTTGCGGGCTGCGTCATTGTGTTTAACCTTTTTTTTTCTTAATTCTCTCCTTTCTTCTATCCAGTTCCAATTAACCCCAATCACCCCTTCTCCTGTGCACTACTGCTGAGGAGTCCTCCCCTGTGAGAGACAGTTTCGGGGTGCACTTTTCTGTTTTTTTCCACAAAGATAACCACTTTCCACCCGTCACGGACGCATATCCGACAAGGGTCTAATTAGTCGGTGACTCGTCACCACCTACATAAATTCCTAACTATATCGCTTTGCATTGGCGTAGCATTGAAGCAGGGGGGGGGGGGGGGGGACTGCAACTCGATCCCCTTCACCCCTGGAGTTTTGATTCTTCGAGTGTATACATTTACCCACACATAGGAACACACGCACGACATGCATGAAGTACGACTTAACCCTCTCTCCCCCGAAAAAAAAACTGGAAGTATATCCATGGATTGAATGATGGAGAGTGGGGCGAAGAATTCGTCCGTCCATTCGTTCTTGCTTCCGTCCGTCGATACATCCGTTAGTGTGACCGTCTATGCGTCCATCAGCCCGTCCGTGCGTGCGTCTCTTCGTGCGTCCGTCCCTGCGTTCGTCCATGCAGCCGCCCCTGCGTCCGTTCATGCGTCCATCCATGCATCTGTCTATGTGTCCGTTCGTCCATCTATTCAACACTCCAAGTACCACCATCACGCATCTTTTCATCATATATTCCCCATATAGAAGCACCGCCATCCAGCGGACATTCCAAGGACTAAACGAGAGGTGGCACACGCACACTTTATTACGGCTTACGCTTCGGGTCCGCTTCCCACCTTGATTGATTGATTGATCTGTGGGGTTTAACGTCCCAAAACCACCATTTGATTATGAGAGACGCCGTAGTGGAGGGCTCCGGAAATTTTGACCACCTGGGGTTCTTTAACGTGTACCCAAATCTGAGTACACGGGCCTACAACATTTCCGCCTCCATCGGAAATGCAGCCGCCGCAGCCGGGAATCGAACCCGCGACCTACGGGTCAGCAGCCGAGTACCTTAGCCACTAGACCACCGTGGTGGGGCCCACTTCGCACCTTTAACCACCTCGATTTCATGGTATATACTAGTTCACTGTATTCATGGCACTGCGGCCGAACGCTCGCTAAACCTTTCGAAAACCAAGGAGGTTACGCCCAGCGAGTATGACGTAGCAACCTTTTCCTGTCAGATAGTGCTCAATGTACATGCCAATGGCTGCTAATGGCAAATGAGAGGCGGAGAATTCGGCTTTTACTTTCTTACGGTTTGCGCTTCGTATCTACTTCCCATTTTTAACCACCTCGAGTTCATTCATGGTATATACAAGTTCATTGTATTCATGGCACAGCCGCTCAACGCTCGCTAAACCTTTCTAAAGCTAAGGAGGTTACACCCAGCGAGTATAACGTAGCAACCCTTTCTTGTCAGATAGTGCTCAAGGTGCATGCCAATGGCTGGTAATGGTGATCGCAGCCTGCACGTTAACTAAAAGCCGAATGCTCCTGTCTCTTATTCCCCATTAGCAGCCATTGACATGTACATTGAGCACTATTTTTTATTGTTCAACAACGCACAGAAGAAGTTTCTCACCGGCACCACCTTGGAGGTCAGAACGTTATACTTGTTACATACTACGGGCGACGAATGGGTGCCGCTATAAGAAGTTCTGCCCCCAAAAATGATTACGCCCCTGTTGGTTTGGCTTATTTTAACAGGCCTAGAGACCATCAACTTGATAGCACTTTGAAAGCGCCGTCACTTCATGTCACAGGTCCCGTTAATTAGGGAGGCGATCGCCGCGCTAATTCCAAGGGCCGAAGTATCGGCCCCCCGAACCGCACCACGAAAGCGTGGACAATTTAGAAGTGGTTCTATTTGGCGCACCAGCGGACGCCGGCTGTGGCCCAAAGAACAAGTCAGAGCCGAGAGTTGATAAACAAAACAAGAATATATTCTCAATAATGGCAGATAAAAACGATACACAAATATGCACACTCGACAATAGTTGAATACAGTATGTCATCAATCAAACAATGTACTACACAGTACAATCAGCCACACTCGAAACAACGGACACAGACAACAATACGCCCTACAATGCAGTCGCATGCATCGAACAGCCAAGACACTTAAAGACTATAGAGTTAGAAAACTTATTCAGTCCAAAGTTCTTGGAAGAAATGTCTGAATGATACTCTTCCGAGAATCACTCACTCAAAGTCCAGCGTTGTTGTCGTTCCGCTGCCCCTGAAGTTTCTCTTCCAGGAAACCTCGCGTCTTCACTTGGCCGCTCTCCAAGCTTCAAACTTCTTCGCCGGAAACACGTCGGCCTCACACTCGCAGCTGTTGCCACGCGTCTTCGCTCGATAGCGGTAGACACACACTCTTGCCTGTAGCTCGAATCGTCACCCCTCAGGTAAAAATCCTCTTCTTCTCCTGCTTTGTCTCTACGGACAGAACCTTCGCCGACTACGCGGCGGAATACCCTACGCGCTCTGGCGCTAACTTCCGTCTTCTCCTGCTTTGTCACTGCGGACAAAACCTTCGCCGACAGACGCGGTGGGATACCCTACGCACTCTGGCGTTAATTTCCTTCTTCTGCTGATCTCCCATCTCGGCTGCTCGATTGAATACCTTCCGCGCGAGATTCCAAAAAGTACTCATCATTTCCTCGGCGAGATACGCAGCGAAGGCTGGGGAGAGAGCGAGACGGTTCGAAGGCTGTCCGCGACGGATGACGCAACCCGGCATCACCTTGCCCCTTTCCATCTAGAACATTCGAGGGCTTGCTCGGGCGCCGATGAGAGGAGGTTCGTCGGCGAACCCACGCTTCCGAGGAGAGAAGGACGCGCGCCCGGGGAGTCTTTGGATGCTTGTTTTCTTTTTTTTTATCGTTGACCTCTCGGCGCTTCGTCGCGAGAATTTCGCGGCGCGCCCTTTTTTGGGCGCTCTGTTTGTGACACTTCATGTGTAGCCTAGCGACATAACACGAATAATATACTAGAGAAATCCAACAAAGAGACTGATATGCGAGGTTTAACGTCGTCAAATCACCACATGATTATGAGAGACGCCGTAGTGGAGGTCTCAGAAAATTTTGATCACCTGGGCGGGGTTCTCTAACATGCGCCCAAATCTGAGCACAGGGGGCCACAACATTTTCGCCTCCATCGAAAATGCAGCCGCCGCAGGCGCGATTCGATCCCGCAACCTGTGGATTGTCAGCCGAATCGAACCAAAAAATTGCCTTCACTAGTTTATGAATGAAGAATCGTCACTCCGAATCGATACCGTCAAAGACAGCGCCTTTACACGCTCAAACTCCGCTTATGTGTACACAAATGTGTATAAATTTAAAAAAGAAGAAAAAAACTGTGGAATCACTCACGCCCACAATACTTTGCTGCGCCCACACTAGCTTTTGCATATCCTTGATAGGTTCATTGAATGTATCGGTCAAATTATTAACCATTTAAGAGCTAATCGATCCACCAATCAATTAGTAGGACATAATACGGCGCCATCCGTAGCTGCAACACTGACAGACTATACAACTGATTCTTTGTCAATGGACGATAAAAGATGTCTGTCTTGTGCACCAATTCTCTTATGTCGTTTTTGGAGGTCGGACACACCCGATAAAGCTCATTAACTCTACTGACCAACCACTAAAGCCGTCCAACTGGAACGAATTCTAATGTCTCAACCCACCACGGTGGTTCACACTGGTTATGATGCTTGATTGCTGACTCGGAAGTTCGCGGGATCGAATTCGGGCCGCATTGACACGACAGCCGAATGCTGGAGGACCGTGTCCATAGCCTTAAGATCACTATAAAACACCCCAGGTGACCGAGATTTCCGGAGCACTTCCTACGGACGTCTCTCGCAATTGTGGGACGTAGGACCACTAAGAATCTATTGTTATTTTTATGTTTCAGCAAGGTAACATGATTTAAAAACACGTAATTATCCCGGGGACACCTCTGCTACCAACAAACCAATTATAGAATATGCCAACAAAACTGACAACAAGAAGTGCCCAATCAATCGCGTCTGCGAGGCGCACGCATTCGCATTTTCGAGGCGCGCGAACGCTTCCCGTCAACACGCTAGCCCGCATCAACATCGCGAGCTACCCGGCCGCTCCGTCCACTGGAAGACCGCCGGAGCAGAGTAAGCTCATGGCGCCTACGTGTCTGGGCACCCGAGGGGGGGGGGGGGGGGGGTTGGCGCCAGCAAGGCGGTTGCGACGCCAGAGTCCCGGATGTGGGAGAGGTGTGAGTCGCAGTTGGCTTGGAACCCCCGTAGGAGAGGTGTCCTTGAAGAGCGTAGCCGTCGACGCGTCCGTCGTTCGGAACGGTGGCGTATGGCGCAGATCAGCACTCGGTGTCTCGGTGCCTCGTGTCGACGTGCGTGTTCGTCGCGAAGTCGGCAGTCATTGAGGCCAACTCTAGTGCGATCTGCCCTTCGTGTTGGGACGGAGTATTCGCTGTGTTCGCTTCGTGCACCGAAGAAGTTGCTAGGGAAGCTGGCGTGACGACATTGTTTTCTCTGGAGGAGCTGGTCGTTAGTCCGGTGAGTGATAAAGATCCATTCTGATCGGCATGAAGGTGCGATTTCCAGCGACTCATTTCTTTGTCCGCTAAACTTCTGCTTGATGGAATTGGTACTTGCTTCAAAAGTGACTGTCAGCAGGAAAGTTCGTTCTTCCTAAAGAGTATAACTGAGTATACGAACAGCGCAACCTATAAGTAGTTACAGCGTACGGAAGCAACCAACAAGGACAAAAAAGAGCGCTGACTGAACAATGATTTATTAGCAGCATGGTGTACATTTACAGGAGAAAAAAGAATGGGAATGCGTAGGAAGGTGTAGTTAACCACCACTGCGATACAATGTCAACAAAACTCGGTGTCATTTGTCTACGTGCTAGCGGACGTTGGCCGACCGTTTGGTTGCGCTCGGACTCTCAACGGCTGTCTGCTCTGATGGCAGCGGGGCGGCGCGCCAGTCTTCGCGCACGGAGTGTATAATGCAGGCGTGCAACAGCTGCGCCAATTGCGCCAATTTTATGAAATCCCCGATTTTTTCGCCCAGCTCCGCCAAAACCGTGAAATTTGCTAAAATTGCGCTACGCTGCGCCATAGTGCCCAGCCAGTCTCGAAATTTTCTCAGGTGCGCCAATTTCGGGGACAAATCCAGCCCACGTCAGCCACCTGCAGATTGCGCCATCAGTCAAAGCACGCAGACCCTAACTTAAAATATGACGAGAAAGTAACAATGCTGTGCGCACATCGGTAGTTTACCGCAGCGGCCTATCGATAGTTGACCTATCGCTGGGACGACGGAACCTCCACACAAAAGTGCATTGCCGTAGCGACCAACTCATCGCGGGAAATCTAAATTTCCAAGCCGGAAAACGCGGCTATGTTGAGAACTAAAGATTGAAAAGTACGCCACGTTTTCCTCGCACTAACAAGTTCAACGTGCTGCGAATGCCGGCGTTGCCAGCGACCGCGTTGATTGCCTTAGCAGTGACGCATGAAACTTTTTTTTTGTCTTGAAAGTTGCGTCGTCTCGGCCACGGTCCTGGCGATTGATATGCGGTAGTGTCGCCGGGCCGAAGGGCGCGCGCCGTTGTCTCTTTACCTGGTCGATCGCGCTTTGCAAGAAAGCCGAAGCGGCACCTAACCACACGGTGAAAAAAAAGGGGGGGGTGGGAAGCTGTTGGGGTGCGACGGTTATAAAATTTCTTGGCCTTGGTTTCTAATTCGTGCAGGGAATGCTTCTTGAGCGAATTTCTCAGCAGTACATTGGTGTCTTGCGGAAAAGCATATTGGGATTCGAATTAAGCCGTTAGCGCTACTCACTGGTCACTGCACATTTTGCTAGGTTACTCGTGTGTGTACGCCGAATAATTCTGAGTGCCAGTATAATCACTGACGTTTAAATAAGCTACTAACAATCATTTCTGCATTTCCGCTTCCCCCCGCCCAAAAAAAGAACTAAATTCTGCGCCGTTTTTTTTTTCTTTTTGCCACCTCTCAAGGTCGCGAGCTTGGCAGATCTCTGATTCAGTTGACAGAGTCTGTCAACTGATTCGACACACGTAAGAAATGCTAATATAGACTTCATAATTGTTTGCACACCGGGGTGGTTCAAACTACTAGTTTCACTGAAATAGCGGTGCTCATGTTGGCACTGTATCATTCAGGTGATGTTGAATGGTTTATACATACTTCTTTTTGTCAAAATGTAAGCTGTTTTTATACTTTGGTATTTCATTTTGGTAATTGGTATTTTGATTTGATATTCATTTGAATATGGTAATTCATTATAAAAATGTACTATTTTTTATCCGTAATCTGCTCAAAATTTGGATTGCAGTGTCCCAAAAGTTACATTTTGTTGATCGGAAAATTGCTCTGAATTGTATTTCGGCTGTTGCATCCCTGATAATTGCTTCCTGCTACTTGAAAACTGGCGGCGCGTTCCTCACTGCTTGAGTAACACCGTCGTAACAATCGATGGCAGGCTTGGCGTGTGTTGTGGTCTTATCTCATCCACCCTCGGTGGCAAGGAGATAGCTCGGCCCTTTTAGGGGCAAAGCTCCTTATGGCGTGGCTTGTGCGTCCCTCGTAGAACGTAACCACCAGTGGCACATACCCGAAATATCGGTCTCTACGATTTTGACCTCCAAGGTAGTTCCGGTGAGAGATTTCTTTTGTGCGTTGCTGAACAATAAAAGATAGTGCTCAATGCACATCTTAATGGCTGCTAAGGGGGAATGAGAGACAGGAGCATTTGGCCTTTAGGTAACGCGCACGCTGCGATCCCCATCAGCAGCTATTGGCATGTACATTGAGCACTATCTGACAAGAAAGGGTTGCTACGTTATACTAGCTGGGCGTAACCTCCTTGGTGTTAGAAAGGTTTAGCGAGAGTTGGGCCGCATAGCCATGAATACAGTGAACTAGTATATACCATGAACTCGAGGTGGTTAAAGGTGGGAAGTAAACACGAAGCGCAAGCGTAAGAAAGTGTGCATGTGCCACCTCCCGTTTAGTCCTTGAAATGTCCGCTGGATGGCGGTGCTTCTATATGGAGAATATATGATGAAAAGATGCGAGATGGTGGTACGTGGAGTGCTGAATAGATGGACGAACGGACACACAGAAAGATGCATGGATGGACGCATGAACGGACGCTGGCGCGGATGCATGGACGAACGCAGAGACGGACGCACAAACAGACGCCCGCACGGATGGGTGGATGGACGCATGGATAGTTACACAGACGTACGCAGGAACGGACGGAAACAAGAACGAATGGACGGACGAATGCTTCGCCCCACTCCCCATCATTCACTCCGTGTATATGCTGGCAGTTTTTTTTCTGCTTTAGCCGCATTCGCCGCCCCCGCTCGCGCGTTTTTTACCTGCGCGTAAAACACGAGGTGCGGGGTATGTTGTCCATTGGAACATTACACAAAACATGACCTCCAGTGGCGTAGCCTGGGGAGAGGACACTTCAGGAACGTGCCCCCCCCCCTTTCCAAAGATATTTTTTCGCCATGGCATATATAGAGCAGAATGACCATTCGCCTGCCCCCTCCCCGCTTCAGATCAAGGTGAACTCCCCCCTCCCCAAAAAAAGAAAAAGAAAAACATTCTGCCTACGCCCCTGGTGACGGCTAACACCAGTCGAGAATGTCCATATAATGTTATCGCAATAAAAACAAAAATTGGCAGCAAATCCATGGAGTGAATGATGGAGAGTGGGGCGAAGCATTCGTCCGTCCATTCGTTCTTGCTTCCTTCCGTCTGTGCGACCGTCCATGCGTCCATCCGCCCGTCCGTGCGTGCGTCCGTTCCTGCGTTCGTCCATGCATCCGCCCCGCTGCGTCCGTTCATGCGTCCATCCATGCATCTGTCTGTGTGTCCGTTCGTCCATCTATTCAGCACTCCAAGTACCACCATCTCGCATCTTTTTATCATATATTCCCCATATAGAAGCACCGCCTTTCAGTGGACATTCCAATGACTAAACAAGAGGTGGCACACGCACACTTTCTTACGGCTTGCGCTTCGGGTCTACTTCCCACCTTCAACCACCTTGAGTTCATGGTATATACTAGTTCACTGTATTCATGGCACTGCGGCCCGATGCTCGCTAAACCTTTCTAAAACTAAGGAGGTTACCCCCAGCGAGTATAACGTAGCAACCTTTTCCTGTCAGATAGTGCTCAATGTACATGCCAGTGGCTACTAATGTGAAATGAGAGACAGGAGGATTCAGCTTTTAATTTCTTACGGCTTGCGCTTCGTATCTGCTTCCCCCCTTTAACCATCTCGAATTCATTCATGGTATATACTAGTTCATTGTATTCATGGCCCTCCGGCTCAACGCTCGCTAAACCTTTTTAAACCTAAGAAGGTTACACCCAGCGAGTATAATGTAGCAACCCTTTCTTGTACGATAGTGCTCAATGTACATGCCAATGGCTGCTAATGGGGATTGCAGCGTGCGCGTTGACTAAAAGTCGAATGCTCCTGTCTCACGTTCCCCATTAGCAGCCATTGGCATGTACATTGAGCACTATTTTTTTATTGTTAAACAACGCACAGAAGAAATCTCTCACCGGCACCACCTTGGAGGTCAAATGTTATACCTATTTCGGGTATGTGCCACTGGTGGTTACGTACTACGAGGGACGCACAAGCCACGCCATAAGGAGCTTCGCCCCTAAAATGGCCTTCGAGTAATCTGAGGCGGATGCATAGGTACCATGCGAGGTATTTTTTATTCATGCACTGCTTTCTAGAGCACACTATATGCGGTTATCCACAGCGGCAAACGGGCGCTGCCACGTTCGAACACTTGATCAAATGGCTTTTCCTTTTCACTTTACCGTCGCCGATGGTCGGCCAATTCTTCGCCGCCGCTCCCGGGTTGAAGGCCAGCAAAGCGGGTGCCCACGCGGTTCGTTTTCCTCTCTCTCTCTCTCTTCTCTTTTTTTTTTTTTGGGGGGGGGGGGCACTGACTGAATTAGGTGCCTTTTCCTTCTTTGAGAATCACTACCACCACCGTTTCTCGCCGTAGGCTGCAGGGCAACGTCCGCCACACGCCACAAAGCAGCCGTGCCGACAAGCAGAAGTCCGCTGCGCCATCTAGTTTTGCACAAAACACTAGCTGCGGATAGCTGTCTATAAGGAAGCCACATCAACCGTTTTTTTTTTTTTTGAAGACGATAGTCTTTCTTGGGGACCTTCGACGCAAAAATTTTGGTCTGTCTGTCTGCACAATTGTCTGTTTGTCCACTCCTAACAGCACCGGGTACTTGAAACGATCAACCCCATCCGCAGCGCCCAACCATGTTGCTCAAGATTTAGCGTTCAAACTTCTGCAATTGTCAATTATTAAGCAATTATTGCGCAAGTCTGGGGCACCATAAGAACACGTATGCATTCTGCATGTGCATCTTTTACTATAAAATGCATTTCTTTGCGATTTCTTGCGCAGAACATCAAATAGGTGTTTTGTTCTCTCTCTCTCCACACGCAAGACTATTGTCTTTAGACGACATTTGCAGATTACATGCAGATACAGAGAAAGAGATAGACTTTATTTTTTCGGCAGATTGCTGGGATGGGCTCCCACCTAGGGGCCAACGGAGAGACCGTGTCTCCCGGCAGCTTCCTTGGCCTGCTGGATGGCCCAAAGTTGTTTGTCCAGGCCCGAACTGAGCAGCGCAGTCCGCCAACGTGCCCGAAGGTCTTCATTGGAGGCCGCGACCCCAGAATTTCTGACTAATGCTGGACATTCCCATAGGATATGGTCGAGAGTGGCTCTGGTGGTACAGTACTGGCATAGATTAGAACTATAGACGTCAGGATATATGTGGTGCATGATGACAGGGTTCGTGTATGTGCGTGTTTGTAGCTGTCGCCACTGAACGGACTGGGCCCAATTTAGCTTGGAGTGAGGCGGAGGGTACTCCCGCCTTTGCAGTTGATAGTGTTGAATTATGTCATTAAATTTAGTGAGCCGATCGTCCCATTCCCACACCGGCGCAGAAAGGTCCGTTTGGGTGGCCGCTTCGTCTGACGTGACTCGGAACGTAAGACCTCGAGCCACGTTGTGCGCCACTTCATTTGGATTGGCCTCCGCGTTACCTAGTGGTGTGTGGGCAGGGAACCACAAGATGTGTACGTATTTGTCCGCCTCGTGAATTTTGCCTGTATTAAGAATCCGCAATGCCTCGGGGGAGATTCTGCCGCTGGCGTAGTTTCGAACGGCTGTCTGCGAGTCACTGATTACGCATGAGGCGTTAGTGTGGGCTATGACCATCGCGATAGCCACTTCCTCTGCCTTTTCTACGTTCCGTGTGATGATTGACGCGCTGCTTTTGCATTGTTGTGTGTGGTCTACGACCGCAGCCACGAAGTGGTGACGTTCCTGGTAGCGTGCTGCGTCGACAAAGACTGCCTCATGGTTGCGCCCAAACATCCTTGACATGGTCCTGGCTCTACTGACACGTCTGCCCTTGTTGTGTTCAGGGTGCATGTTTCTTGGTATAGGTGGTACTGTTAGCTTAGCACGGATAGTGCGTGGTATGTCGTGTTTGTCTCCGTGTTGAGTGTGGTAAGTAATACCTAGATTACATAGAATCTGGCGGCCTGGCTTAGTTTTGGCTAAACGCTCGAATTGGGAGATTTGTTGCGCCTAACTAAGTTCCTCAAGGGTATTGTGTAAACCAAGTTGAAGGAGTAGTTCAGTGCTGGTGTTTTGAGGCAAACCTAGCGCTTGTTTGTAAATTTTCCTAATTAGGCTGTTGAGTTTTGACTTTCCTCGGTGAACCATCGGTGGTACGCCGCCGTATAGGTGATGTGAGTTAGAACAAACGCTTAGATCAAACGGATGATGCTGGCCTCTTTCATGCCTTTGTGTTTGTTGGTAATGCGCCTAATGAGGCGCATTGTATTAGACACTCTGGCTTCAATGTTGCGAACTGTCTCTCCGTTGGTACCCTTACTTTTTATGATCAAACCTAGCACTCTGATTTTGTCCACGGTTGGTATGGCGTGACCATCGCTTGCAGATACAGGGCCTTTTTTTTCAGAAAGAACATGAAGTTTGAAAAATCGTGTGTTTCGGCACTGAGAGATAGGTGAGTGGCAGGGAAGGTTGGCTTTATGAGACTAGCTAAATGTGGTCATGTTACGCTGAACAATATTCGGTTGTGAAGAAAAGCAACCTTTCTTTTTTACTGTGTGAAACTCTAGCGTTGCATGTCACAGCGTTTGTCTACGATATTTGCTGATGACCACATTGGTGTATTTAAAATGTTATTTCATGAACTACAATTTATTCAGCCAGTATTCCGTTTACTTGCTACCAAAATAATCACTCAACATTTTTTCCAGAATGCTCGACAGTATGACGCTATTATTTTTTCATCATCAACTAAAATATGGAGTTCTCCTAAGATGATTGGCTCCATAAGAATCAAAACATTTCTAGCTTTCCCAAGAGCCATAAAATAATTATTCATGCCCTTAAATATCAATGCAACTTGCTTCTCCTCCAGGATGCGAAATAAGCTACATCAGATTCCTCCCAAACGTAAAACTTTGCTGCTTCAAAATGTTTCACTACGGCAAATTTGGTGCTCCAAAGCGCTCCAAAATTAACATTTTGCCGCTCCGAAAATTGCTCCAAATAAGAAGACCTCGGTAGCATCACTGCGCCATGCTGCCATCAGCCAATGGTACATACAACGGCCGGGACGAGTGATGTTTGAGCTTGTAACATCATGTGTCAACACAAAACTTCAAAATTTATTGTGAATTCCAGGCTGGGTGCTGCGCCATAATATTTAGATCGCGTGTTTTTGGAGCCTCGACTACCGGTCATGGGTGCTTTCCTGCGATGTTAGAGGGCCCATTTAACATGACGTTCATCCAGTGCTTATTTTTTTTTTCAAGGCATTTCCAATCAGTATTACGGCTTCATGGTAGAACGCCCGCTTGCCACGTAGGTGGCCTGGGTTCTATTCTCACTCGAGACGAACTTTTTTTTACTGTTTTGCCATGGTTATAAATTTTGCAGTGCAGATTGAGGATAGCTTCCACCTAGACTAACCAAAGTGGCCTGTCGCTGCGCTAGAACAATTGAAGGCAGACAAGATTGGCTGTGATGTTTATTGGGCGTAGGGTAGTGGCCTGTCGGGACCCAGTGATCTGTTCTGCCACAGTCAGTATTGTTGGGATTCGCAATTAGGCTGCTTCAAGATTGTCACAATGGATCATGTCGGGCAATTCGAATGTAGATTTTTTGCTTACCTCAACCATCTGCTTGACACCGAGCGCTTCCACCCCACCGCATATCAGTCAGTGTCAACGGTATGGTTGAGCAGTTCCATCGCCAGATCAAGGCTGCCCTAACCGCATTCACAGGTAGAAAGCACCGAGTTGTTCACCTTTGCATAGTGCTTCTGGGCCTAGAGGCCAAGCACGTCTACTGCACAACTCTGTGGCTTCATGGTTCAAGTTCATGGTTCAAGCTCTTTCATGGTTCAAGTCATGGTTCAAGTTCTTTCAAACACCTTGTGTGTGTGTGTGTGTGTGTGTGTGTGTGTGTGTGTGTGTGTGTGTGTGTGTGTGTGTGTGTGTGTGTGTGTGTGTGTGTGTGTGTGTGTGTGTGTGTGTGTGTGTGTGTCAACCCTTTTTTTTGCGCAGGCGAAATGGACACTACGAGGAGCGTCGTCACTGGTGCTCTGTGGCGTTGTGGCTCTGCTGACCCACTGGGCGACATCTTAGTCCACCTGGAGGGCGCCAGGGGCTACGTCTCTGGCAGTCCTATCGACTATTGCATGCCCTGCACGGCCTTCGAGGACGCTGTGTGTCAACTTTTTGCCAGTGCTTCACTGTGGAACCAATTTCTCTGCTGGCTGGATCTGGAGTAGCGCAAGTTGCCTGGAGTGGGAACGCAACTCGAACTCGTGCACGTCCGCAACGTTTGTCATACGCGGCCCACACCTGACATGTTGCGTCATTCCACCACCCTCGTGCATTGGCTTCTGATGACCCATCGTTGCGTGGTGTCCGTCCACATTCCATACATCAGGGACATAGAAATGAAGTGCATTTTAAACCATATCCTGCTCGACGACTTGCTATGCGTGAAAGTTTTCTCCATAAATATTTCTCCTTTTTTCCAGGTCAC
Organism: Rhipicephalus annulatus; assembly: GCA_013436015.1. NCBI lineage: Eukaryota > Metazoa > Arthropoda > Arachnida > Ixodida > Ixodidae > Rhipicephalus > Rhipicephalus annulatus. Next base: position 437,335 of record WOVY01010275.1, on the reverse strand, counting down.
AGAGCAACCGTTTTGCAAGGCTATCTTGTCAATGAAACGCCTCGAGGAACTGCACTGGAAAGAGTTCACATGTACGGCCACGTTGTCGAATACCATTTCTGCTCTTTTCGTCGCTTCTGAGACATTGACAGTTCTCGATTTCGACACATCGCACATAACAAAGGCGCAAGTGCAGACCCTGCTGAACGCACTCAGAGCCAACTATACTTTACAAATTTTGACACTAAGTTCCTCTGTAGTTACGGCAGAACCATCAATGTTTGTAACCTTCCTGAGCGACGCGCTAGCATTGAAACAGCTTCGTGTAGTCGGAGCTACCGAAAGGGACGCCCTCACACCGATTTTCCGCGGCATGATCTTTAACGGGACGGTCAGCAGTCTGGACTTAGACCAGCTCTCTTTGGATGAATACAGCGCCATTTTGGGAGCTATAATGCTGGCACACAGCAGGGTGTTGCGAAGCTTTAGACTGTTGCGCTACATTCCGTTGTGTAGGTTTCCCACTTATCAAGTGAGGAGTGCCGAGGTATAAAAAAAACTGCCTCCTGGCTAGCAGCTTTTGTGAAGAATGACACGCTGCAGTATACAACCTTGAGCGTAAACATCTGGGCGGATGAGTGTTGGGAACAATTCTTTTCACTCTTGTCTCGAAACGATAGCCTGAAGGAAGTCACTATTGTTGCTGGTGAAAACAAACGCAGTCGCCTGGCTGACATAGCGAAGAAGGTGGAAGAAGTCGGGTGTGAAGAGAAAGTCTCCTTTGTAGTCTCCTTCGTGGACACATGTAGGTAGGACAGGTACTACGAAAGGTACTCGCTTGCGGACTGCAAGAATTACTCCGAACTGCAGGCGTCTGTACGGGTCGAGGACAATTTCACAGTGCTACCAGTTTACAGAGAACTCTCAACATATCCTCCTTTGACATTTTTGAGCCTAGTACTAGCAGATTGGAAGAAAGAACTCTGCTGGCTTTTGGTTGGGTACGTGTCGGCCTCGACCACGCTCCGAAAAATGGATTTTCGGCTCCTTGTGGCAAGCGTTAAATGAATTGAGTGATTGGTCGCTAGCTTTTTCGCAGTCATTGCAGCGCAACGGGAGCATTACAAATTTGGGTGTAGGCGTTTTGGACAACGGCGAAGGCGCTGAACGTCTCGGCAAGGCTGTAATGAAGCAAGACGATCCGTTAGATCCATTTACTGCCGTATCGTTTAGGTACATCCAGTATCGTTGTTAGCCTCAGGCTTTTTGACGGCTTGTGCGTCAACATCTCCGAGAATTATGCGCTGTGCTGCGCCTGTCTAGAATGGGAAACGCCTTGCCTGCCGTGGGGATGCGACTCGTTGGTTGTCGTACGAAACACGGTGCATCGGAACTTGGGCTTTGTGGCACGAGCGGCTCAATTCTTGAACCGGGCACGGTCGGACATGTGAGTACACAACGGCGATCAACTTGCGTTTTCAAGATATTGTTAACCTGTAGTGGGGCAGTGTGACTGTCATGTCCCTCTTTTTTTCGCATTGTTCTGAATTTTTAGGTCAGAAGCTCTGAACTGATTCATTTAAAAGTTTTCGTGGAACTGCGTTCATATTCTAGAAAGTATTTTTTAGTGGTTTTGATGGTATATTTAAGGTGTCAGCACATGCATGCTTAAAACAAACTATTCCGCCTGCACGCGCTGTATCCTTTTTTCCATCAGAATGTGCGGGTGATTTCACGCGATCAAGCACATGAGGCAAGTTTAAAAGATTTTCATACTTACGACATTCTAATTATAGTGTTATGGTGCTTTTCTTCGTTCCTACTTAGTTTTCTAAAGAACAAGCCCCCACCTCCATGAAGGGGATCGTGAGGAAATGCGAATGCATTGCGTAGCGCCCATAATGGCGTTTCGCACGTGAGAACCCAGCGTTAGAAGAATAATGTTTTTTTTTCTTCTTGAACCGTGCATCCAACATCGCCGTTCGCCGCAAGTGACATTTTTCTGCCGCGAGATATGCCGTATGCGTTTCCAGCTCAAGAAACTAGCGTGCAAGGGTAAAAGAAAAGCCCCCGCGCCCGCAGCTGTTTACATGGGAGAGAGTTATGGACGGATCCCGACGGACGCCTGACATAGCCCGATAAAGAATTGCATTCGCATTTAAAACTCGTGCAATGTGAAATTGATGACCATTCATATATTTCCGATTTGTAGCGAGTCTACCATCGTACGAAGGTGATTACCCTATACAATTTTCATTCTGCTTCAATCGTGAAAGGAAAAATCGAGCGTCCTCCAAGGATAAATATTTGGCTGCTAAAGCCATTTTCAGTACCCACATCTGCTGCTCAAGTGTGTAGAGGCAGTGTCCCGTCCTATGAGGTTCTAGCGTGGTTATAGCAACATTTAGTTATATTATGTACATTTAGTTTAGTTATGAACATTTAGTTGTATTTCTTAATGGAAAGTTCGTGTTTGTAGGCTCTGTCCTTTGTTGATTGTAAGAGAGCAGCAAGTTCGCATAAAACAGCTATTTATCAGTGGGCCGTGGGACACATATGTCCCACTTTTTTGTCGGAAAACTTTAAGAATAGGGAAATGAAACTTTTCACACAATATAGCAAGCTAATGCAAACGACTATGGCTTAATCGATGACTCGACCAGGCTTGACAGGATGATGCGAATACCGGTGTGTAAATGCAAGTGCCAGTCACTCTGACAGAGACGGATCTCCGTACTGAATTAACTTGTGCTCAGAAAACCAAGTAACTCGAAGTTCAAGGAAAGTGCGTTGTCCTCTGATAGAAGAAATAAACCTCATCGGCATTCAGTGGCCCGATCATCGGCGTCTCGTCTTATACGGCAGTGATCAGACCGTCCAGCTGCATCGTTGAGGCCGTGCATACTGCACGTGGTCTTATAAAAAAAATTGTTCGCTGTTTTTTTACGTTCTACAGCCAAAATGTCGTTACGAGGGACGTGGTTGTGGACAGTTCCTCATATTGTGATCATCGGGTGTTCGACAGCGTGCAATTAAATCAAAGTGCTCTTCCATCGAAGTGCGACCGCAGTGGCGGTGACAAGTTCCTCTTGTTCTAAAACCCGGTCACACCGAAATAAAAAAAATTAACGGCACGTAGCAGTATAGCAAATATCACAGGACAACGCCGCTATCATACTATTGCCGCCTATAAGTCACCTGGCAGTTAGCATTATTAATTTTTAAAAAGCTGTTGGAAAGTCTGTAAAAGGGTATAAATTATAACTAATCAGAAAAGCCGTTTCCTATAAAAAATGCATAGTTAATTGGTATAGATACACGTTACAGGTCGCACTTGTAATACCTATGACAATTAAGCACGATGTAAACCTACCTGTTAAGTAAGAAAAAAATTCGGTCCCTATGGAAAATTGCCTGAAATGGCTCGTTTGGACGCTCATGAAAATAAAATGGACCACTTGACATTGCTTTTCGAATCTGCTTTCCAATATCATTGAGCTTACTCCTAATTATTTTTCTTAGTGTAATGCAAACACAATTTCTTCATTTTACAAAGCAGAAAGCAGAGTATTTGGTACTGTATGCTCAGTGCACGCCCACGTAGTGATTTTTCCCAAATCCCCTATGAAAGAAGGGTAAACTCAAGGGAATATAAATTTGTAAACATTATCAGAAACAAAGCGGGCAAACAAAAGGAAGTTAAAAGAAAGGGCTTATTTGGTGTTCCCTTTTAAAAAAAGGCATATTGCAATCACCAGACCGAAAAAAACATAGTTCACTGCCCTGAATAATGTATGAGATGCAAAAGAAGTACAACAAAAAAAATCGCTTGTGCTGTCAGTCATATGATTTCAATACTTTTATAATTAATCATATATGGGGTTTTACGTCCGAAATTTACGCTTTCATTATGATAGACGCCGTAGATGAAGGTTCCGCAAATTTTGACTATACCTGGGGTTCTTTGTTGGCAGTCAGCATTTTCTTGGCAGTCACAGCAAGTTCAACCGTTAGTAACATACCAATTTTCGAAAGTTTGAGAAAAAAAAAGATGAATATCTCGTGAGAACATAGGCATTTGCCGGGGCTTTCGCTAGTGTTTGTGTTTAAAGGGAACGAGCTGTTGATTTCTTTAGCGGGGACAAATATTTATCCGCAGTCAACAGAGAGGCCACTTTTCTTATATTTGGCTCAATTTCCTGGCAAACTCTGCGCTGCCGCTCTGGACCGAGTGTACCGCCATCCTGCCCTCATCACAGAGCTGTCCAAAGTACTGGCCGTCTCCGAAGCCGATGCCGTAGTGGCCGTTCGACAGGGCTACCGAAGCATCGAAGGCATGCACGAGTTCATGCGATTGGCCGGTGTGGTCAAGGCACGCGTCACGTGTCAGCCACGTGACGATGGCCGCCCGCAGCTGGACACCCTCGACGAGCAGTGCTGGGCTCATGTTCGACGCTACGTGCAACTGGACGACGTCGCTTGGCCCTGCCGGTCGTCGACGAACGTGTCATAGCCGAGTTCTATCGCCACCTGCAGAGACCAGAAAGCCCGTTCGCGGCTCTGCTCCTTCGCCAAATGTTTGCGCGAATAAAGTAAAACACTTTTTTGAAGAAAATTATTGCGCGTCTCCTTCATCATCCTTTTCGCGTGAGAATTGGAGGGAAGTGTCCCCTGTTTCACTCCCAGCAGACGTCCGTGACTTACTATTATCAAGGTGAGCCTTATGACTCGCAACTCGGGAAAACCAGGAGAAGTAGTCATCAACACATAGGCGTGGCAGTCATTGACGTGAATATTCATTGTGCCTGGTTCTGTTGCTGCACTTTGGGCGTCCGCAATCTCTTTTCTTTTTTTCGTGGTCGCAGTCCCACAATCATCTAATGGATTCATATAGGCCGCCGCCAATGGGAAAAGCTGGGCATCAGTCGTTGGCGAAGCATTCGGGCCAAGAAAATTCGGTGATTTCTTTTGTAATCCAACGCCCATTTTCGTGCCTGGAGACCCCGAGGAACATCGTATACCCGTATGTACGAAATGCTCCATGGGTACCGCCAGGACTTCCTCTGGGCGTTGACATGTAGGCGGGATTCAACCGAAACGCGCCACCGTGGCAGTGCGTCAACCTTTGTGCTTCCGTATCATTGTAAAGTTAACTGGCGGAACATGGTAGAGGCCTTTGCCCTGCAATGGACGTAGTCAGGCTGATGATGATGATGATGATTGATCATTGTAAAGTGGTGTTGTTTTTTTCCTTGTTTGAAAATGTGTAAAGCTTTGCACGTAAACTTCAGTAGCCTGTGGCATTGACGGGAGCAAGATAGTTGGTGGTCCCACCCAGTCTGACTGAAATAAATGCCTTGTTGCACCCACGGGCTATGCTTAAGTGCTGCTGCTTTAAAGCCCAGTGGTAACTTGCAAATCCCAGGACGTGTAGTTGAAAAAAAAGTGCACTTTTGCACAATGGCTTCGGTGAGGTGGGTGCAACTTCATGTGTGCTTATTACTGGAGTTCTGCGGAAACCTGAAAGGAGGCAGAAGGGTTAAGAAAGAGACAGAAGAAAACCACCCGTTTGTAGCAGGAAGCCAGAAGAAAATGTATAGGGATTTCTCAAAGTTAGAATTTCTTGTGGCTTTGTGCTACAAACGGGCGGTTGTCTTCTTTTACTTTCTTTATGTGCTTATTACCAATGTCGCGGAGTTTATTGCTAGAACATTGAAAACAGCTCAAAAATAGATATAAAGAAAAGAAAAAAATAGAAGGACCCAGCAAGAAACATGGAGACGGAAGAAAGTAAACTGTAGTGACAAATACAGGCTCTAAAAACGATGAAGAAGAAGTTTGTTGTGGCGGAGGCTCGTGCTGCTGCAGCTGCTGCTAAAACCGCTGGTTGCTGTCTTGGTGCTGTTAGGCCCAATAAACAGTTGCTCTACCCCGGCGTGCGTCTAGCAGTATTCTTACATTTGGTGGAAGTGCTGGTTTTCTCAAACTGAAACTCCGTTCCCGGACTCTACCTCAGCCCCTCGCCTCGTCAATGCCTGACAGCATGACCCAGCCCCCTGCAGTGGTAATCCCATCTGTCACCTGTTCCGGAATACCATGACAGCGAGATCCAGTGATTTTCAACGCGACCGACGACCAAGACGCCGAAGACTGGCTGTCGCAGTACGAAGCGGTAAGCGCCCACAATAAGTGGGATGACGCAGACAAGCTCGCTTAACTCAATTTTTATCTCGCGGTTGTGGCAGAACTGTGGTTTAACAACCACAAAGCGGAAATACCCTTTTGGCCTACCTTCAAGACGCGCTTCGCAGAAGTCTTTGGCCGACCCGCTGTTCGCAAGCTACGCGCCGAACAGCGCCTGCGCTGCCGCGCACGGCGCTCAGGCGAGACCTTTACCTCGTATATTGAGGATGTTTTGAACCTCTGCCGTCGTATCGAATCAGAAATGTCTGACACTGACAAAATACGGCACATCATGAAAGGTATTGAGGATGATGCTTTTTACATGCTCGTTGCGAAAAACCCGCAAATTGTCGCCCAGCTTATTCAGCAGTGTCAGAGTTTCGACGAGCTGCGGAGAGAGCGGATTTCTACTCGACGTCCAAACCTCGACACGACTTCTACATCTGGGATAACCAACCATTGGCGCCGTTTCCTCCGAACAAACCACGTTAATGCAGCAAATCAAGCAGTTTGTCCGAGAAGAAGTTTCGCGTCGATTGTCTCTTGTGCCGTACGTCCCGACCAGTGAGCACATGCTAACCCCAACGCTCCGCAAGGCAATCAAAGAGCAAGTTTCTGATGACCTGTCTCCCACATACAATCCTCCGCCTATCTCCGCCCCTCTCACTTACGCTGAGGCCGCCAGACGATCGCCGCCGTCGCTACCGACCGTCACAGATTTGTTAGACAGCCCCGTCCCCTCAACGCAGCAAGTCCTCCTACCCGTCGCCACCCACCTCCTGTTTGCCACCCCCCACCACCTTCAACAAACCCTTGGCGCACTCCAGACATTAGGCCAATTAGCTATTTCTGCCAGCTTCCTGGTCATGTAGCACGCTATTGCCGTCGTCGGGATTACAACCCAACTGCTGGTGAGGCGACTTACGACTCCTACCGTCCAGAGCCACCACAGCCGTCTTCGTTCCACCCCACGTCGTATCAGTCGCCGCCACGTCGCCGCGGCTTCGACAGGAATCGGTCGCCCTCACCACGGCGCTGCTCTATTTCTCCGATGCTTCCTCGATCACCACCCGCCCAAACGGAAAACTGACCATCGCAGTTCCCGAGGCAAGAGCTGCGCATATATCGAAACCTTCAAGGCCTCCGTTTTTACCTGCTAATGAAATAACTGTGCATATTGATGGTGTACCTGCGAAAGCGCTCGTTGATACTGGTGCTGCCATGTCTGTGTTAAGTGGTGAACTGTGCCTTAAGTTGAAGAAGCTTACGCTGCCGCTTTCCTATGTCTCTCTCCACACGGCCACTGCGCATCACATCCAACCTTCATCGGCGTGCACAACTCGACTGGTCATCCAAAATATTTTGTATGTAGTCAAATTCGTTGTTTTCCCCATGTTCACACGATATCATCTCAGGCTGGGACTTCCTCTGCGCTCATCATGCTGTCGTTCACTGTGCGCGTGCCGAACTAGAGTTGTCGACGATGTGTGAACTGCCCTGTGTGAAGCGCCGACGTCTGAAGGACCTTCTTTCAAGCCGCTATCTTCCCGAGTCACCGCAGCCGCGGACACTCACATCCCTCCTCTATCCTGTGTTCATGTGCCACTCTTCTGTGACGACGCGCCCTCTGTCACTGCCCTCTTTATCCCCTCCGACACCTTTGGCTCTCGCAAAAGCTTCCTTCTCCCGGTCGCAGTTGTCACCGTAGAAAACTCACGTGGCTCCACTTATAAAACGAACTCGCTTCCTTCCCCGGCTATATTATTCCGTGGCGACCTCCTCGGTCACCTTGAGGAAATCGATTCTGTTTCATCCAGTCGCCTACCTGATGACTTGTCATCATCTCACTTAAACACCATTACCTCTGATACCACCCCCACTTCATCTCCGGAGGTTTTTTCCCTATCCATTGACCGTAAACTTTTCGTTGCTCAGCGCACCCAACTCCTGGCTTTACTCGATCGCTTCAAGATGTCATTTGACCATAGCCAACCTTCTTTGGGTCGCACGTCTGCCATCGTTCACAAAATCGACACCGGTAACCATGCACCTTTGCGCCAGCGCCCATATCAAATTTCTCACGCTGAACGCCGTGCCATTGATGATCAGGTGAACGATATGCTTCGACGTGGTGTGATAAAACCTTCAAACAGCCCTCGGGCCTTTCCTGTTGTACTGGTGAAAAAAAAGGACGGCGGCATCAGATTTTGCGTTGATTACAGGCGTCTTAACAAGATCACCAGAAAAGATGTTTATCCGCTGCCCACAATTGATGACGCCCTTGATTGCCTGCAAGGAGTAGAGTTCTTTTCTTCTTTAGATCTTCGATCCGGCTACTGGCAGGTCCCTATGAATGAAGCCGACCGCTCCAAGACTGCGTTTGTAACGCCTGACGGATTGTACGAGTTCAACGTCATGCCATTCGGCCTCTGTAATGCGCGTGCCACCTTCGAGCGTCTCATGGACAACATCCTTAGAGGCTCTAAATGGAACACGTGCCTGTGCTATTTGAATGACGTCGTCGTTTTTTCGAAGGACTTCAACTTCCACCTCAGCCGTCCAGCAAGCGTCCTGACTTGTCTTTCAAACGCTCACTGCAGCTGAATTTGAAGAAATGCCACTTCGCTGCCCGCCAGCTTACCATCTTAGGGCATGTTGTCCGTCCTGATCCAGCCAAGCTTCGCGCTGTCGCCGACTTTCCCAGGCCGGCTACACTAAAAAAACTCCACAGCTTCATCAATCTCTGCTCATATTTTCGCCGTTTTGTGCGAACGAACATGTAGAGAGCGAGAAAGCGAGACATATAGAGGGGATAGAAGAATGCAGAAACAGAGTGGAAGAAAGAAAAACAAAAAGTTAAGGAAGTCCACTCAGTCCCACAGTTCCTCAATGATTGTACCTTTATTGCGAGGGTATGGCATTAAATACATTGTTGTCCCCAGGATAAGTCCGAGCTGGCTGCTCCTACGTTGGGACAGAAAAACCACACCACTCAGCCGCCACACGGGCCCTCTGGATTACCCTGAAGTTGTCCGCCAACAAGTCGATGTGCAGCATCCGTTTGCGTTACTGTTTAGCTTGAGAAGCAGCACCAACCAACGCCGAGCTGCGCCAGAGCGAATCACCTTAATCGAGCAAATCCCCTCACTTATCCCGAAAGCGTCCTAATGTTTTTGTTTTTTCTAGCCATAATTGCGTGAAAATACTAGCCTGCGATTTCACTACCTCATCCTCGTTACCCCATTGCAACGCACTGTCGAGCGCAAGAAACAATCTGATTCCGATTCGATAACACGTAATATTATAACTTAAAGAAAGGATGACCCCAATTTCAGGTCTGGCGGTGCCATTCCCAACGGGGTGGCAACCGCATAAGTGGCTACAACTTCCTTCTACGAGCACCAAGCCGGAAGTTTACTTGTACCTATTTAGCCAGTAGGTACCTCGCGGCAGCAATTCTCTGCCTCCCATGGCAGCAGCGGGTGCTCAACAATTTCACCGAAGCTGTGGTGTGTTAAGGTACGCCCAGGAGCCTTAGCAGAAGCTTGTGGGGCTACCTTACGAGATGAGTGCTCAGAGAGAACCGAGCGCCAGGTCTGCGTACTCATTGGGAAAAGCCGGTGGTTTTTCGGTTGGTACCGGGAATCGAACCCGGCACCTCCCGCATTGGAGGCGGACGCTCTAGCCATGTAGCTACCGTAGCCACGGCAGTGGTGGCTACATGGTTGGAGAGCAACAGTGCGATACAAAATTGGCCTGCTAAGGCCTCATTGGGGTAGAAGGGCAGTGCCGACGGACCGCAGACAACAGGAATCAACTGCTCACACTAATTATCCACTGAGCACACATCGTCATGAGCTGCTTCGCATCTAATAGCTTGAGTGCATGCGCTGCCTGACAAAGAAATAAAGTCAAGCACCGCAATAGAGGAAATCGCGCAGCAAGCAGTTTGCCACGTCACTGCTCGCGAGCACGCCAGTACTGCCCGACTCTCAGAGACCTCTTGCTCGTTTATGAATGAATGAAATATTGAATGAACAAATTTATTAAATAATAATTAATTAATAATGATTGATATGCGGTGTTTAACGTCCAAAATCGCCATATGATTATGAGAGAGGCTGTAGTACAGGGCTGCGGAAATTTCGACCTCCTGGGGTTCTTTAGCGTGCCCCCAAATCTGAGCACGCGGGCCTACAACTTTTCCGCCTTTATCAAAATGCAGGAATGAATAAATGAATGAATGAGTGAATGAATAAATGAATGAATGAATGAACTTTATTTGAAATCCGGCATTTTCCTCCGGGCGAAGTAGGGGAAGAAGGGATCAACCCCTGTTCCTTCTCACCCTCCGTCGATTATGATGGTGGTGCAAGATATTTATTTATTGGCGAAGTGCACAGCTTGTTTGTGAACGAACAACGGTACCCACATAACACAGATTATAATAAAAATTGGGTGTCGTCCATGGTCACTATAGAGGTGTGCCGATGCAGGTTTATTAGCGAAACTGTTCTTGCTCGGGCCTTTCATGTCCTGGATCAGTGATAACACTTGCGGGCTTCATAAACGGGTATAGCACTACAGACATTGGGTAAGCGCCACAACTTACCACCGGTACACTGAAAATAACGGCAATAGTTAACTGCACTATGGGCATGTGCCACGGAATTCTGTGCAGCCTATCAGAAAATATACTAATCATAAACGCGCATGTGGTACAGAAATCGGGTAAATCCCGCTGCACACAACTTCCCCTATAAAGGATTGATTGATTGATTGATCATCATCATCATCAGCCTGACTACGTCACCTGCAGGACAAAGGCCTCTCCAGTGTTCCGCCAGTTAACCCGGTCCTGTGCTTGCTGCTGCCAATTTACACCCGCAAACTTCTTAATCTCATCTGCCCACCTAATCTTCTGTCTCCCCCTAACGCGCTTGCCTTCTCTAGGAATCCAGTTAGTTACCCTTAATGACCAGCGGTTATCCTGTCTACGCGCTACATGCCCGGCCCTTGTCCAATTCCTCTTCTTGATTTCAGCTATGAAATCCTTAACCCCAGTTTATTCCCTAATCCCCTTTGCTCTCTTCTTGTCTCTTAAGGTTACAATTACCATTTTTCTTTCCATGCTTTCCTCGCTGGGTCGTCCTCAATTTGAGCTGAACCCTCTTTGTAAGTCTCCAGGTTTCTGCTCCGTAGCTAAGTACCGGCAAGATACAGCTATTATATACCTTTCTCTTGAGGGATAGTGGCAATCTACCTGTCATAATTTGAGAGTGCTTGCCGAATGTGCTCCACCCCATTCTTATTCTTCTAGTTACTTCAATCTTGTGGTTCGGCTCTGCGGTTATTACCTGCCCTAAATAGACATAGTCTTTTACAACATGAAGTGCACTCTTACCTATCTCGAAGTGCTGCTCATTTCCGAGTTTGTTGCACATTACTTTCGTTTTCTGCAGATTAATTTTAAGACCCACCTTTCTGCTCTCTTTGTCTAACTCCGTAATAATGAGTTGCAATTCGTCCCCTGAGTTACTCAGCAATTAAATGTCATCGGCGAACACAGATTTAAGGTACTCTCCATTAACTCATATGCCTAACTGTTCCCATTCTATGCCTCTGAAAACCTCCTGTAAATACGCGGTAAATAGTATCGGGGAGGTTGTATCCCACGGCCTTACACTCTTCTTGATTGGTATTGTGTTGCTTTCTTTATGGAGTACTATAGTAGCAGTTGATCCCCTGTAGATTTCTTCCAGGATTTTTATATATTCTTCATCGACGCCCTGATTCCGCAGTGTCTGCATGACGGCTGATATTTCTACTGAATCAAATGCCTTCTCGTAATCTATGAAGGCTATGTATAGTGGTTGGTTATATTCTGAGCATTTTTCTATGACCTGATTAATAGTATGAATGTGGTCGATTGTTGAGTAGCCTGTTCGAAACCCTGCTTGTTCCTTTGGTTGACTGAATTGTAATGTTTTCTTTGCTCTGTTAGCAATTACCTTTGTAAATAGCTTGTATATGACAGACAGCAAGGTCATCGCCCTGTAATTCTTCAAGTCCTTGTCATCTCCTTTCTTATGTATTAAGATGATGTAAGCGCTGTTTTAAGACTCTGGTACTCTTCCCGTTAGGAGAAATCTCGTAAACAGGGTGGCTAGTTTTTCTAACACAATCTGTCCTCCATCTTTCAGCAGATCTGATGTTACCTGGCCCTCACCAGCAGCTTTGCCTCTTTGCATGCTCTCCAAAGCTTTTCTGACTTCTTCTACCATTACTGGTGGGGTGTCATCTGGGTTAGTGCTAGTACTTATAGTATTAAAGTCGTGGTTGTCCCGGCTACTGTACAGATGTCTGTAAAACTCTTCCGCTATTTTAACTGTCCTATCCATATTGGTAGTTATTTGGCCTTCTTTGTCCCTTAGTGCATACATCCGATTTTTGCCTATCACAAGTTTTCTCTTCACTGCTTTGACGCTTCTGCCGTTTCTTTATTGATTGATATGTGTGGTTTAACGTCCCAAAACCACCACATGATTATGAGAGACGCCGTAGTGGAGGTCTTCGAAATTTCGACCTCCTGGGGTTTTTTAACATGCGCCCAAATCTTAGCACACGGTTCCACTCTAAAGGAAGACGGGAGCGAATGTCGTTCGCGTTACCATACTCACGCCACTGTCACATAATACTTTCTAGCCATATAGAGGCCTAACAAACAGTATTTAACAGAAAGAGCAGTGATGCACGATTTATGAAATATATAAACGCGTTAGTCTAATGAAAGGAACGCCCACGAGCTTCGTCGTCTCGTCGGTATTCACCACGCGGAGCTGGTTGGTAGCCGAGAGTCCACCTCTGATCTTGCATTTAAGTTATTTACTTCAGGCAAGGAGTGAGTCTTGGCTGGCAGGGCACGAGAGAGAACATTGTCTGCCTGAATAAGATCTTGCCACCTTTCTCAAGCAGTGCGGCAGCACGCGGTGGCATATAACACAACAGGATACATGAAGTTTGTGCAATAGAGTAAAAACATGATAGAAAAAAAAACGAACTACACAGTTTAGAGAAACAAATATTTTGGATACACGAATACGATTTGTAATAAAAAAGAAAAGAAAGAAAATAATTACAAGCAGAAAGTGTCACTGACAATTTAGCAATATAAAAAGATACTTAGGCATAGAGCAGTGAACCAAAACGATACATCGAAAAAAAAGATACCTAGAAATAAATTCAGTCCCTAACATGAAGGAAGTACCTCTTCGTCTCATTATAAAGTAACCAAAAACTTGCAGTTTTGTGCAATACTTGTAGTGCTTGAATCTCGGATGTCTATTTATAAAAGACGAGATGAAATAGGTAAGCTGTTTAGTACCTTAGATTGTTTTTTTTACAGAGGGAGCTCTAAACTGATTGTACCTAAAATTGTATAGAGTTTTAGTTGAGAGGTAGCTTCGAAGAAAAAGGCTTGCATTTTTCTCGCGTTCACCTCGTATGTATATTGCGAGCTTGAGATAATATAGGGCAGTAATTTTTAGAAGGCCGTGTTTTAAGAATACAGTGGCCGTATGATCACGGTATCCAAGGTTTTCTATTGAGCGAACTGCTCACTTCTGAAGATTTATGAGCCTATTTGTATTTGATTGGCATGTGGTTCCTTGTATCATTAGGTGGCAACTAAGGTGAGATTGAAATATTGCGTGACACTGACCCCCGTATTCAGAAACGCTCCTCGACTCGAATTCCATCCTTCACTCGAGTGAGCTGAGCACTACGCCACTGCTCGACTGAAATTGACGCTGCGCTTCTCAAGAATCGCTGCAGAATGTTGCAGATATGCAGGGACATGTTCGGCCAAGAGACGACGCTCCCATCGACTTTTTAGAGTCGAGGAGAGCACTTGAGTGAAGGAGCGTTTGTGAATACGGGGGTGACATACTCACAGTGACCACTCAGACCTGGAGTCGTTTGTTAATAATTTTATTTGCATCTTTCTCAATTTTTCGGGTCACGCCGCTATAGTGAATTTTACGTTCACGCAAGGATGATTAGTTTTTTTTTCGCTCACAAGCAACGACACTGACGCCAACGCCCGAATTTCTGCGAAACGAGCTATTTAACTCTGGCGCATTGGTATGTTTAAGTTTTTGCATGGTATGGTTCGCTGTAGCATAATTTTGTTCTACGCGTGGCTGGTGCAACAATGTGTAACTGTATAAAAGCGAAGGCTCTCGGAAAAATAAGTTGTGGGGGGCTAATTGAGTGTTTTGTTTTCTTTTCTGTCCTCTCTGTTGGTTGCGCTGATTTGCACTTATAATCATGTTGTTGTAACAACACGCCCAGTTCCACAGTTTCCTAAGTTTTCTAAAGCTGTTTGAACAGCGGTGCTGCTTGATCCGGCCGTTGAATGTAATCCGTTCCCAGAAAATTACCAGCATAATGAACCAGGATGCGCTTTGGTTGTCCTCGCCTTCCCACTTGATCTCGTCGTTTTCTGCATCTAAATATTCTTCACTTTTTGCCTTGCCTCATGGGCATATTTTTCTTGTGTATATCTTTGAATTGAACAAATTGAAATCTAAATGAAATATTGAATGAGTGCGTACATGCGATTAGGCGCATATCTTTCGGTGTGGAGGGGGTTCTCGATTTCGGGAAGGGCATCCCCTTGAAATTGTTTTTTTTTTCGCTTTTGATGCTACGGCGAAAAAAAAGTCGGAAGGAGCTGGGGAGGGGGAGGACACGATGTGTCTTTTCCTAGCCACGTCCCTACATGCGACGTGTGCATTCCTTTCTGCGACCAGCTTTCTTTTCATTCATCCCAACGTTTGTTATAAAGAAACTGCAGAACCAACCGACAAGCAAACTCATCGTTCCGGCTCAGAAAACGTTTTCTCCCCCCCCCCCCCTTAAAGAACAGCCTTCCGAAAAAAAACGATGTCCTGTCCTCAGCAAACGTTTGCTCCCCCCCCTAAGGAACAGCCTTCCGAAAAAAAACGATGTCCTGTCCTCAGAAAACGTTTGCTCCCCCCCCTAAGGAACAGCCTTCCGAAAAAAACGATGTCCTGTCCTCAGAAAACGTTTGCTCCCCCCCCCCTAAAGAACAGCCTTCCGAAAAAAAACGATGTCCTGTCCTCAGAAAACGTTTGCTCCCCCCCCCCTAAAGAACAGCCTTTCGAAAAAAACGATGCCCTGTGCTTCTTGCGTCTTAGAGACTCACTAACTCGGCGACTCGTCGAGGTCGCCACCATGCACGCGACAAGACGGCGCGAATCACACTGCGACGAAATTTTCACTTCAAGGTCACGATCAGCGTCTGCGCCCTGCGGAGAGCGCTGCTTCAACCGTGACTTCGACGCCATACGTGGCGACTGTCCGGCGCCAAGTTGCCACGAGCGCGCCGCAAAGGTACGCGAACTGCCAGCTCGAAGCCGTACCCACTGACGCGTGTGCATCAAGACCGCCGCTTTTTTCGGTGCTCCTGCGGAGCCGGCTGCTAAGAACAGTGTACTCATTAGTCCTTTAGTGGGCTAATATCTGTCCCCCTGATATATTGTGTCCCCCTAATATTGTGTCCCCCTGATATAATAATATCAGGGGGACACAATCTCCCCAATGCTATTCACTGCGTGCTTACAGGACGTTTTCAGAAGCCTAGAATGGGAACAGTTAGGGATAAGAGTTAATGGAGAGTACCTCAGTAACCTGCGCTTCGCCGATGACATTGCATTGCTGAGCAACTCAGGGGACGAATTGCAACTCATGATTACGGAGTTAGACAAGGAGAGCAGAAAGGTGGGTCTTAAAATTAATCTGCAGAAAACGAAAGTAATGTACAACAACCTCGGAAAAGAGCAGCGCTTTGCGATAGGTAATAGTGCACTTGAAGTTGTAAAAGACTATGTCTACTTAGGGCAGGTAATAACCGCAGAGCCTAACCACGAGATTGAAGTAAATAGAAGAATAAGAATGGGGTGGAGCACATTCGGCAGGCACTCTCAAATTATGACAAGTAGATTGCCACTGTCCCTCAAGAGGAAGGTATATAACAGCTGTATCTTGCCGGTACTTAGCTACGGAGCAGAAAGCTGGAGACTTACAAAAAGGGTTCAGCTTAAATTGAGGACGACGCAGCGAGCAATGGAAAGAAAAATGGTAGGTGTAACCTTAAGAGACAAGAAGAGAGCAGAGTGGATTAGGGGACAAACGGGAGTTAAGGATATCATAGCTGCAATAAAGAAGAGGAAATGGACATGGGCCGGGCATGTAGCACGTAGACAGGATAACCGCTGGTCATTAAGGGTCACCAACTGGATTCCCAGAGAAGGGAAGCGGGGTAGGGGGAGACAGAAGGTTAGGTGGGCAGATGAGATTAAGAAGTTTGCGGGTATAAATGGGCAACAGCAAGCACAGGACCGGGTTAACTGGCGGAACATGGGAGAGACCTTTGTCCTGCAGTGGACGTAGACAGGCTGATGATGATGATGATGATGATGATGATGATGATGATGATGATGATGATGATGATGATGATGGGCTAATATAATCGCTTGTTCGCATCTGTGGCGTTGATATCTCCAGTTCAACGCGCCAAAACAAGACAGGGTTAGTGAAGAAATAAAAAAATAGCAATGGCTTGGCTCACCTATTCCTGGATATACGTAGCGTGAGCTATACGGACGGACAATCGAAGCACGGACGAACGGACACGGTAGCGGGCGAGGGATCTCACGCCTGCCCAGCGCCAGCCGACTAGTGACACGTCAATCTAGGAGCCTTCAGACCATCTGTGACGCCACTGCTGCTCGCGCTTGCGCAAAACTTCTGACCGTAAACCGCGCCAAACTTGCAACCTCAGCTGGTGTAGCTTACGCTAGAAAATCCTGCTGTATTTACGACGCGCTGGCTTATTTTAACCACGCAATTCTCCCTTGAACCAAATTTTGCGCATTCCGTCAGTAATGCCAGTAAGCAATGCGGAATCTGCGCAGCGGGAAATTGGCGAACCATTAAAAGGGAATACGTGCACGCTCGTAATCTATATTGTTTTCTGTGGGGAAGTGAACGCACGAGAAGGGAGCGATACCCTAGACGTCTTAGTAGAGCAACACGAGCAACTTAGGGAAATAACTGCAGGGGTTCCACGTGCCGCAAGAACAATACCATCATGAGGCATGAAGAGCTCCGAAAATTGCGATCATTCTGGATTCTTCAACGCCTGTAAAAATTCAAGCGCATGGCCTTTCACCCTTCTCCTCCATCTAAATGCGACCTCAAGCAGCCGTCTTCGAAGTTGAGACTTTCATGCCAGCAGCCGGCCATAGTAACTACGGTGGCGTCACTAGGACACATCCGACAAGGGTCTAATTAATCAGTGACTCATCACCACATGCATAATTTCCTAGCTATATCGCTTTGCATTGGCACTGAAGCAGAGGGGGGGGCACTTGAGCTCCTCATTCCTGAAGTTACACCCACACATAGGAACACACGCACGACATGCATGAAGTACAACTAAACTCTCTCCTCCACCGAAAGAAAATGTTTGATTACGCCCCTGTTGCTTTGGGTTGTTCAACAAGCCTAGAGACCATCAACTCGATAGCCCTTTCAAAGCGCCTTCACTTCATGTGTGGCCTGGGGAAACAACACGATTAATATACTTGAGAAATCGAACAATAAGATTACGTTTCCTAGTTTATGAATGAAGAATCGACAGCCCCAAGCAGAGAACGTCAGTGACGGCGCCTTTACTCGCTCAAACGTCGATTATGTGTACACGGATGTGTATTTATTCGAAAAAAACTTTAGAAGCACCCTCGCAAATAATACTACGTCGATTATGTGTACACGAATGTGTATTTATTAAAAAAAACTTTAGAAGCACCTTCGCAAATAATACTGTGTTGCGCCCACACCAGCTTTCGCATCTCCTTAATACGTACGTTGAATGCATCAAACAAAATATTGGCCATTAAAAAGCTAATCGATCCCCAATTCAATTAATAGGGCATAATACGGTGCCATCAGTAGCTGCAACATCGACTATGCCACTGGTTCCCCATCAATCGTCGTGAAATATTTTCGTCCCTTATTGTCTCTTTTGGAGGGTTGGATACACTACACAAGCCTCATAAACTCTACTGACCAACTAATATGGTCGACTGATTAGAACGACTTCTCAGGTTTCAACCCACCGCGGAGGTCGCGGGATCGAAGTCTGGTCACATATACACGAGAGCCGAATGCTGTAGGACCGTGTCCATAGCTTTAGGTTCATATAAAACACCCCAGGTAGCCGAAATTTCCGGAGCACTCCTTACCGACGTCTCTCGCAATTGTGGGACGTATACCATTAGGAATCTATTGTTACTTTTATGTTTCAGCAAGGTGGCATGATGTAAAAAACACGTAATTATCCCGGGGACACCTCTGCTACCAACAAACCAATTATAGAACACGCCAACAAAACTGACCACAAGAAGCACCCAATCAATCGCGTCTCCGAGGCGCACGCATTCGCATTTTCGAGGCGCGCAACGCTTCCCGTCAGCACGCAAGCCGCATCAGCTTCACGAGATACCCAGCCATCCACTGGAAGACCGCCGGAGCGGAGTAAGCTCCTGGCGCCTACGGGCGCGTCGAGGTAAGCTGAACCCGCCACTCAACTCAGCCCGCCCCCGTCGCGTCCATGTACACGGGGCTCATGTGTTATGAGATACGCCGTGTTGGGGGGCTCCGGAAATGTCGACCACCTGGGGTTCTCTAACGTGCACCCAAATCTGAGCACACGGGCCTACAACATTTCCGCATCCACCGGAAATGCAGTCGCCACAGCCGAGATTTGACCCCGCGACCTGCGGGTCAGCAGCCGAGTACCTCAGCCAATAGACCACTGCAGCGAGGCGCCATGTCAGCGTTCAGATAATATTTGCCTTCAGCCGCGTCTTTTTGGACAATTTCAGTGGTTATTCTTAATAAACTAATAAACTAAGAAGTAAGCAAAAAAAGATCAGAACTGACAAGTGGAAGGGTGACGAGGTTTTGACACTGTGCCGAGATCTGCGTAGCGCATAATATTGACTCCTTATGTAGAGAGGGTTTTGACAAGCAACTCACCGCAGTCGGTCTTCCCTAACGGTATAAAGAATTTATGCGCCTGTTTGCCTGTATTTTGCATGTACGGACTTTGCTTGTATGTAATAAAATTTGTGTGGCTGCACTCGACATGATAGCTGTGGAAAGGGCCGAGCAGTGACTCGGATGTCCTTTAATGACGACCTGAAAGAGCGTATGTTAATGCGCCGGTTGGTATGACATTATTACGTGAACTCAAACTGCATGCGCTTGAAACAACGCACCATAAGAGGAGCTAGTGTACAGAGCACAAGCAGCCCGTGAGCGTCGATGGGGAATGTGCACTTCTTCAACGACGCTAGCGTTCACAGACAAGCGCCGAAGTTCGAGCTCAAAGCCTGCTAGGCCTTGCATGGCGGGAAAGAAAACCCATGTAACGGAGCGCACATGATGGTTCTATGAAAAATAGGTTTTAATCCACGTGACACTTGGATGGTAGTTTGGTGACCATTATAGGGAGACTAAACGAAGAACGCGAACTCAAGTTGCGGGTAAACAAATATGAGGTAAACTAGTTTCCAAATATTAGCAGGAAAAATTCGAACTAACATCTTATGTATCCTAAAGATTTTGAAGCATTGACGCATATAGAACAAATTTGAAAGGAAATAATAGATTTGAAGGAGAGTATAACTCTAAAGTATTCGTAACGGGTCACGTGAGATCGCGAGTCGTCTTGAATGTGCTATATTTAGTTGGGATTGTTATGCTTACAGCTGAATGTGATTACATAATTTACATTTTAGCATATGTTAACAAGCCATGTCGGCACCACTTTTTATTATTGTTGAGATCACAAGAAAGTGCCAAGTGGTCAGCAGCTGATTTAATGTGGTGGTAGATTATAAAATTCGACCTGCGGAAATTCGCAAACTCGAAGTAATGTTATAGAGCAAATTATTTAAGTAAGTTAGAGATAATGATGAGCTCAGGACGCTGCACTGAAGCCCGGCTGAGGTAACAGGGGAGTGATTAGAGGACAGATTGTTAACACGTATGAACTGTTTGCGATGCACTAGAAAGTTGTGTACCTACGATAAAGTCAATGAGGCAAAGTGGAGTGTGGACAATTGAAATCAAGCGGACGAGGAGCAATCAAACGCTGTGGCGAAATCTAAGAATAGGCATTCAGTTTGTAGGTTATCAATAATATTGTCACAAGGTCGTGATAGTGACAAATGCAGCAGTCCTGGATAGACCTCTTCATTTGGCCCAACTTGAGTACGGGACGCGTAATCTCTTAGGTACAACAAGCAATGCACGCTGTGCAATATACCGACGAACAGAGCGTCGGCCGTCAATAGTCTGTCAAGTGGTGAAGCCCATTGTTATTGAAGGAGCACTAGCACAAAATTTCACGGCCCAGATACTCGGAGGGATCAATTTTCGTGTACACGTGCATCCGCAAAATATTAACAGCAAACATAGCTTGGAAGCTACTTTAAATCAGATGTGAAGTTTGCGGAAGCGATAGACTCCTTCGCGCTATTGACCCCCTCAAAAATTAGCCTTAGTTAAACTCCTCCCCCCCCTTACTTCCCTCATTTGACCACGCTGCAACAAGTATGATGATGTCTTAGCCGCAATTTTTTAGATGCGGAAGCATCTTATACTCGCGCCTTGTAGTGCGCCGTCCGCGCCGTCCGCACCGCTTCTCGAACATTCGACAGCTGACGCGCGCGCATGCGCCGTCGCGCCGTCGCCCACCATCTGTGCCGCGCGCGCTTCACCTTCGAGAACATTCGACAGCTGACAGCGCATGCGCCGTCGCGCCGTCGCCATCTGTGCCACGCGCGCGCTTCTCCTTCGAGAACATTTGACAGCTGACAGCGCATGCGCCGTCGCGCTGTATATATACTCAAGGTCGGCGCTCGCTCGCTCAGTTGCCGCTCGTCGGTTGGTTTGTACGGCGCGTCGACGTCCAAGGTCGCGGTGAAATGAATTCCAACGAATCCACAAACACAATGATCGACGTCCCTTCGACCAGTGCCGCCCTTTCGCATACGTGTGTACGTGTTCACTCATTTAACACCCCCTCCTACAACCACGTTAACCAATTTAGCCATCGACCCAAGTAAGTCGCAATTTAACACCCCATTTCACAACCACGTTAACCAATGTAGCCATCGACCCAAGTAAGTCGCACTTTAACACCCCGTTAACCAATTATATGCTCCGCATCCTCCTCAGTGTTCCCCCGAGGGAAGCTGCGGGCATTTTTTTTTCTTTTGCCGTCTTTGCACCAGCACGGGTTAGCAAAATGTTAAGTACACCACTAAGAGAGAATGGGTCGTCCCCGGCCGTTTGGACAGACCAAAGATATCCCTGGACCTCAAGGTCCACAAGCTTAGCCCACAGGGCGTGGCGCCCGACCGGCTACCTCAGCGTCCACTCTTACTTTCCTGAGGGCATGGCCAGTCGCCATGGTTTTTTGCCATGGTGGAGCTGCCTCGAGGCACACCGGCCGAGCGGGGTAGATGCGGCACGTCCATCCAGGGTCGTAACCCTGCGCTTACTCATGTTATGGCATGTGAGAACCGACGTTTTACAATCGACACGACGCCTGCTAGCTAGAGCAAGCAGCCACCGAGCTCTAGGTTCGATAGCGGTGGGTGAGACGAGCCTTATGCCATCGCGGGGGTGTGTACCCTCCAGCCACACCCTGTGAAAGGGGTTCGCCCGAGGTTCCCCAAGGGCACAGACCCTCGGCGAGTCAAAGACCGAAGATATTGCCGGTGGCAATGCCAGTTGCGGACATGGGGCCTCAACACTGGGTCCCAAACCCCAGCTGAGAGGCGCCGAGTTCTGGAAAAAGATTGAATTGATTCCAGAGCTATTTAACAGTCGGCCCCCGAAGGGGCCCGTCCTGAATGCTCCAGGATGGTAAAGAAGGAAGAAAACGGAAGAAAGCGAGGGCAGTAAAGGAGAAATTTAAGTGTCCTATATTCGTCATGGTAGTGCAGTATTACAAGTAAATAATTATAGATACTTAAATGTTACTCTCAGCATCAACCTTACCTGGACACCGCACATAACAGATGCTTGCACAAAGACGCTTCGTAAATTATGGTTTCCAAAAAAGACCCCACCGTGATGGTCTAGTGGCTAAGGCACTCGGCTGCTGACTCGCAGGTAGCGGGATCGAATCCCGGCAGCAGCGGCTGCATTTTCGATTGAGGCGAAAATGCTGTAGGCCCTTGCGCTCAGATTCGGGTGCACGTTAGAGAACCCCAGGTGGTCCAATTTCCGGAACCCTCCACTACAGACGTGAAACCCCACATGATGATCTAAAAAGGAAGTTGAAAAGTGCTCCTTTTAGCATAAAACTTGTGGTTTGTAAAACTTTCCTTCTGTCTAGAGTACGCTGCCGTCTATATGGGACCTTTTTAAAAGGAAAGATGTTATGCTTCTTGAAAACATGCAACGAAAGGCAGTTACATTTATTTTATCAAGTACCAAATACTCGACTCAGCACGTTGATTAAATTACGCGAAATTCCTTTGTTAGAAACAAGAAGATAGATGACTGATTTAACGTTTTTATACAAAATTATGTCAGGGAACGTTGCCTTAAACGCAACTTGTTGTGTTCAACCAGCCACTGCTAGGAAAACCCGCCGTAAACACGATCGACCTTTGGCACCTATATTTGCACGAACTAATGCTTACAAACACAGTTACTTTCCCACAACAGTTAATGAATGCAATACACTACCTCGAAGATTTTTTGGACTGAAAGTTTTCCTCAACTGGGAAGTTATTGCTTTCGTGTTTAGTGTTGTAATGGGTGATATGAATCTTGTTGCTGGTTCACAGACATGTGACCTCTGTTAGTGTATAGGTATATATTTCAGGAACGAATTCATGCTCTCTTATTTGTAGCTGTAACGAATCACTTGATGCTTCTTTTACCCCTTCTGCTTGAACCGAAATGCAGGTCCACAGTATGTCTAAACAAACAAATAAATATTTATTTGATTAATAATTAATGAAAGGGTGGTCCCCCCTCAAGAGGAGAGTGCGAGCCCAGCCTCAGGGCCACGCTTGTGCAGTCTTGAAAGGACTACACTTTGATATTAGCCATCAGGCCGAGAAGCTATTACTCGGCAGCTGATAGCGAGTCCATGGCCGCGGCGCACACGTTGGAAGTTTAATGTTTGGCGACATAGCTGTTCAGTTTCATGTTCAAAAAAACTTGATCGAGACCGCGCAGAAGTGAGTCCCATTTCTGTGTGCTGGTGTGGATGGAAGATGCACCAGCGAAGGGGTGGTAGCTGCTCGCGTAGGCTCGTCATTTTTGAAACCGACGCTGACACCAGCCGGTAATGATGAACCTGTCATGAGTTATCTGCAACCCTATAGGTCGGCAAAACTTGTTCAGCTCGTTCAGACTCACTCATAAAATTTATTTTGAGCTTTGGATTCACTCGTACTCACACTCACGAAACTTTTCCCGAGCCGGACTCACTCGTATTCACGCTCACGAAAATTTTCCTCGGCCAGACTCACTCGGACTCAAACTTACCGAAACATTACTCACGCGGACTT
Organism: Rhipicephalus annulatus; assembly: GCA_013436015.1. Taxonomy (NCBI): domain Eukaryota; kingdom Metazoa; phylum Arthropoda; class Arachnida; order Ixodida; family Ixodidae; genus Rhipicephalus; species Rhipicephalus annulatus. The sequence continues at coordinate 413,480 of WOVY01010275.1, read as the reverse complement.
ACTCTCATGGTTTGATCTGCGGGTGAGTGAGTCTGAGTGAGTAGACTAATCAGTCCAGCAGTCTAGAATTAGCTTCTTCCACCGTGGTGCCAATGCTGTTACAATGCTGTCAATGCTTTACATGACATATTGGTGTCAACACAAATATGACACGTAATTGGTGGGCTTCTCGGTGCCGTTTGACATATTATCTCTGAATATAAGTCCCGAGTGCATTCAAACCAGCAAGGTTCTTTCTTTTGTAAGACATGACAGCATAAAACCTAATCATCAATACATTCTCTGGAACAGTTGGTATTAATTATATGGAATAATAAATATTAAAACGGTGTATGAAAGACACTGCTTTGGAATGCCTGTGAGTAGACGTCAGTATAAACGCTAGGGTGGTGGTGGTGGTGGTGGTGGTGCAGCAGGCGGGGTTAGCCTGGCCTGCATGGCCGGCAATTGTTCCGCCTGAGCATCTCCTGAATTTGGAAAATGTCACCACGTGTCAGACAGCCCAGTGTCTCGCAGGAGGACTAACAAAATTCGTTGCACGTTCATCCAAGTTGCCACGGGTCCTTCAGGAAAGATGACGTCATCAACTGTCCGGTGCCTATGACAGCCTTTTCGCAAGGTGCGGATCATCGCTGCCCTTTGCACATCAAACTGTGGGCAAAGCCAAATGAAATGTTCAATATCACCGATGTCACCACAAAAGGCACAGAACAGGAAAGCGTATCTTCCAGTCTTGAATGACCAGGCCGCGGTGTATGCGGAGTCGGTTCTTATGCGGTACAACAGCGTCGCTTCTTCACGAGAAAGTCCATGAATTACACATGCTTGGTGTGGAAACTTGTAGATCGCCTTGAAATGATTGCGTATCACATCATTGTTGTTCTGGTAAGTCTTGGGAGTTCTTACTTTTGGAAACGATGAACGTGCTTCGCATGCAAGGGCATTAGCCTTTTCATAGCCCTCAATGCCAACGTGGGATGGGATCCACTGGAACTTTATACTAAAACTCTTGCCATTTAGGTGTTTGATTAGTGCCAGAGATTGCCTGGTGAACTTTTCTTGAGGTAGGCCACGATGCAGTCTTTGTAGCGCCGATTTGGAGTCCGTAAGCACTACAACATCTCGTGCAGAAAAGGATCGCAATTTTCGCAAAGCCGCCGTGATTGCAGCGCTTTCTACCGTTGTGGACGAAACCACGCGATCCAGGCGGCCCGACCATCACACGCCAAGGCAGGGTATGCAGAAAGCCGCTGCTCAGCTATCCGTTTGTGTGCACACTGATCCGTCGGTGTACACTTGTAGGTGGCTGCGGTACATGGTTCTCAAGTAGTCCAGCGCAAGAAATTTTGCTTACGCGGCTGGAATGGTGCGCTTCGCTGGTAGATTGGGTACGCTGAAGTTACACGCAACATCCACAAAAGACCATGGCGGGTCCGTAGGGCGCCGTTTAGGCAGTTTTAGCCTAAATATAGAAATGTGTTTAGTGCCGCGTTCAAATGTGAGCCAGTTCTTGCTCTTAGCCACCGGAGAAGCGCCGTGCCTGCGAAGGACTCGCCCAGTCTTGACAGCTGCGTCAATAAGGCCTGAGACGCCAAAAGGCGGAGCGGAAGAGACTCGGCTTCATTGGTGACCTTCGTGTTTGAAGCCGCCTGAGGGACTCCCATCGCCAAGCGAAGACCGTTTCTGTGCACTGCCTGTAGGCGTTCGAACTGACTTGGTGATGGTGATATCAGGGGCAGCTGATAAAGAATGTGGCTTGTTATAAGCGCATCATTCAATTTAAGCATGGACATAGGATTGTTGCCCCAACGAACCCCTGCCATGCGACGAAGAGCGTTGATCCTTTTCACTGATGCAGTGACTATACCATCAAACGCATATCGCCTTAATAGCTTGTTGTCGATGGTAATGCCCAGGAAAAGGACACTTGTTGCACAACGAATTGAGTGGCCTCGAATATTCAGCGATAGACGTGTTGACTTCCGTCGCGCTCCCGGGAAGAGCATGAAGGCCGATTTTTCCGCTGATAGAGATAAGCCAAGTGTCAACAAGTGACGCTCAATGATTGAAATAGCGCTCTGTGCTATCCGGGCCAAACGTTTGTGCTGGTACCCTGAGATCCAAATGCAGATGTCATCGGCGTAGATGGATATTTTAACTGCTTTCAGAGCTAAATGCAGAGTGTAGGGAAGGCTGGCCATGGCAGCGTTAAAAAGCAAGGGAGATAGAACACTTCCTTGTGGGACGCCGAGGGAAACGCGTCTCTCTTCGATCGTTACATATCCAAGCTTAACACGGACACAGCGGTCTCTGAGAAATTCATGTACGAAACGAAGAGCATTTCCCGACCCACCTATGGCTTGGAGCCCGTTCACGATGCCTGCCTAAAGCACACAATCATATGCCTTGGTAACGTCCATGAAGACGGCGAGTGTCGAGCGTCCGCTGACGTGGTGGTGCTCGATGTGGCTTAATAGGTCCAAAACACTGTCCTGGGCACTCAGTCGTAGGCGAAATCCAGTCATACACGATGGCCATCGTCTTCCTTGTTCACGGTACCAAGTTAATCTTGTACTCCTGTAAATAAAACCATCTTATCACAGCTCGCTGCTACAGTTGTGGTGGACGTGCTGGGTAATCGACAACCGAAGACGGAAGGTGAACCGCAAGTTCTTCGACAGAGCCGTCGCATTGCTGGACTTCCACCGAATCCATCTGGCCTGGACATGTCCCACAACGCAAATGAACACCGACCCCTCTCGACTTCTGCGCCAATCAGTTCGGCTCCACAACTGAGAGATGCTTGTCCCTTTGCCGGCAGACTAGATGAAGACGCCAAGGCTTGGCTCATCCATTATAAACGGGTGAGCGACGCTAACGAATGGGATGCCACTTCTCAGCTTTTGTACGTCGCGTTCTTTCTCACGGATACTGCATTATTGTGGTACGAGAATAGGGAGGAAACGCTAACGACGTGGGACAGATTTGTTTTTGAAATCAAAGAGCGTTTCGGTGACCCAACAACTATAAAGAAAAGAGCAGAACAGACGCTAATGCAACGCGCTCAAGTGCCAGGTGAAACTTGCACGACCTACATTGAGGAAGTCATAAAGCTATGTAGAACTATTGACTCCGGAATGTCTGAGGAAGACAAAGTCGGGCACATTCTAAAAGGAATCGCCGAGGATGTTTACAGTTTCCTCATCGCGAAAGACACCTTGACATCTGTCCGCGATGTCATTCGTCATTGCCGCACTTTTGAGCAACTAAAGACGAGGCGCATCACGCCGAAGTTCGGCAGGCTACCCAATGTGACGACCACCGTGAGCATAGACAGCAACAAGGCGCTTGATCTTGCATCAACAATCCGGCAAATAGTACGTGAAGAACTCGACCTGTACGCGCAAGTGGCAAACCACCCAAGCACTCATCCCCCCTACCAGCCACCAGAGTTCGAGCGAAACGTTGCTTAATTCTCCTCGCACGGAGTGGCGGAGGGCTTTGAGGATTCTGATGCCACACCTCCGTATCAGCCACGTCTATACGATAGAGGCCCTGCATATGACGCACGATCACGACGAGCACAGCCACATTCTTATACTCAGGGCTCTCAGCCGGACTACGTCCCTCTGTGGCAAGGACAGTACCAACCCTACTACCAAGATGTAACTTACGACGAATACAATGAATTCCAGAGAGTGGCAGAAACCCGTTCTTCGCAGGATAACCAACTTCCTCGCCGACAGCAGCGGCCCAGGATTCGTTCCATTGAATATAGTATGAACCGTGACCCTCCCGTGTGCTACAACTGTGGTTTCACTGGGCATATTGCTCGGTATTGCCGCCAACAACGCCGCCAATCACGAAGGACACCAGCCATGTCTTCGCCACCAAGACCCGGTGCTTCATATGACCTGCGGACAACCGACTTGTTTCCAAGGGACTGTTTTTCGCGCGAGACCTGACGCAGTGATTCGCCAGCATCCGAGCGGAGTTTGACACCACCATCCAACCGTTCTCGTCACTCGCCGTCTCCTTTGCGTCGTTCTTCTCCGCAGCCGGGAAACTAGCATCCGCGGTCAATGGAGGTGAGGTCGCCGGACGGTCTTTTCAAGATATACCTCTGCCTATTGTTACGATCAAAAACAAAGTGAATGTGTTGATTGATGGAATACTGAAGATGGCGTTAGTTGATACTGGGGTGACTGTGTCTGTGATGAGCCTCGCCTTCAGAATTCGCTTAGGTCGCAAAGTTATGTTTTCATGGGACGATACGATCACCTTTCGTGATGTAGGCGGCGAGTGACTTAATCCTCTTGGTGTATGTGTAGTCAGTGTTTCATTGGCTGGAAGATTATATCGGAATTCCTGGTTCTACCTCGTTGTTCGCACGGTGTCATTCTTGGTATCGATTTCCTGGAGCAATGCGGTGCTTCCGTTGACTGTGGTAGTGGGGAACTATCACTAAACAATTTGTTTCTACCGTCGCTTTCCCAAGAAGACTACCGTGGCGAATACAGGAACACACTTAGTGTGATTGATGAAGTGATAGCACCATCTTGGTGCCTGACACCCGTTCGAGTCTCTTCCACAACGGTTGATGCTGCTTGTGTTGACCTCGTAGTGGGCCTCTACGCAAGGACTGTTCTAAGAAAGACATACTTGTGCCTTGTTCTGTTGTGTGCATGACAAAAGGAGTAGCAATATTGTGGGCGCTGAACTGTTCTGCCACGCCGGTTGTGCTTCCTCGCGGGATAAAGATAGCTCTCTTTGATGAAGCCTCATGCAACTCGATAGCAGCAATAGCTACGAACCTCCCCACCTCTTCCTCTGCTTGTGATATTCGCCATAGTGAAGATCTAATGCTCGCTATGATCAGCAAGACTCTCAGTACGACGGAACGGAAAGCGCTGGTGCAGGTCCTTTCCCGGCATGTTGCTGCTTTCGACTTCAAACATAGAGATGCACCCCTTCAGTTACCTTCTTCCCGCGCTCGTCACAGAATAGACACTGGCTCTGCACACCCCATCCGCCAAAAGTCATACCGAGTGTCATCCTCTGAGCGCAAAGTTATCGCCGAACAAGTAAAGGACAAGCTCAACAAAGGGGTCGTGCAAGAGTCGTCCAGCCCGTGGGCAGCCCCGGTAATTATTGTCAGGAAAAAGGATGGTTCCTGGAAATTCTGCGTAGATTACAGGCGTCTAAACACTGTGACAAAGAAAGTTGTATATCCCTTACTGCGGATTGATGACGTCATAGATTGCTTGCATGCCGCTACCTATTTTTCAACGCTTGATTTGCGGTCAGGTTATTGGCAAATACCTATGGAACCTGGCGACAAAAAAAGACTGCTTTTTTAACTCCGGATGGCTTATTTGAATTTAATGTCATGCCTTTTGGCCTTTGTAATGCTCCAGCCACCTTTGAAAGATTTATGGACACAGTATTACGTGGTCTAAAATGGGAGATATGCATGTGCTACCTTGACGATGTTGTGATCTTTGGCCGTATGTTTGAGGAACATAACAACCGTCTCAGTCTTGTTCTCGACTACATCGAAAAAGCTGGGCTGGTTCTAAATTCTAAAAAATGTCGCTTCGGCGAACGTCAAACTCTCGTGCTGGGCACTTGGTCGACAAGGATGGCGTCAGACCCGATCCTCGCAAGATGGAAGCAGTGAGCTCTTTTAAATCACCGCAGTCTACACGAGAACTTGGCTCATTTGTCTGCCTATGTTCATGTTTTCGTCGTTTTGTTCCACGATTTGCGGAGATCGTGTATCCGCTGACAAACGTCTTGCGACAGGATGCAACCTTCAACTGGACACCAGAGTGTGAAGCCGCATTCTCACAACTTAAGTTTGTACTACCGTAAGCACCACTGTTGCGTCACTTCGATCGATCTTGCCCGACTGAGCTCCACACGGACGCTAGTGGTATCGGTGTAGGCGCGATGCTTGTACAACGTCACAATGGCGCAGAGCATGTCGTGGCATATACCAGCCGTTGCCTGAGCAAATCAGAACGCAATTACACAGTTACGGAACAGGAATGTCTGGCAGCTGTTTTCGCTGTACAGAAGTTTCGTTGTTATCTTTACGAGAGGCCATTTAAGATAATTACCGATCACCATTCGTTATGCTGGCTGGTCGGTTTGCGTGACCCCTCTGGCCGCCTCGCACGTTGGGCGCTGCGACTTCAGGAATACGACTTTACGGTGTCGTACAAGAGTGGCCGTCGTCACGCTGACGCAGACTGCCTCTCCCGGATTCCTCTTGCGACTACTGACTGTGATGCTGAGAATTTTGACGACTGCCTTGCTGCTGTTACAAGCACGTTCCCCAACGTGGCTGATTTCCAGAGAGAACAACGCAACGATCTCAACTTGGATCCTCTTTTTGCCGCCGCACGTGCCTCCCAACACAGTGGTCGCTTTACTGTCCGTGACAAGTTGCTCTATAAAACTAACTACTCCAGACCTGGAGCACGTTCTCTTCTAGTTGTCCCCGAGAGCCTTCGCTCCAATGTTCTACGTGCCATGCATGACGATGTGACGTCCGGTCACATCGGCTTCATACGAACGCTGAACCGCACGCAGGAACGCTTTTACTGGCCCAAGATGTACGAAACGACGAAGCGTTACGTCGCTAGCTGCGAGACGTGCCAACGTCATAAGCGGCCGGCCACCGTTAAACCAGGTCCCCTTCAGCCGTTAACACTACCCAGCACGTCCACCACAACTGTAGCAGCGAGCTGTGATAAGATGGTTTTATTTACAGGAGGTGAACGATGGTCGTTTGCGGCAGCACACTGCAATCGTGCCAAGACTCTTCGTCTTCCTCTGCTTCTCTTCTCTACCTTTTTCTAGTCTGTTACAATAATAATCTTTCCATCAACTTAGATACGCATGATGTAAGAGATACTGGTCGATATGACGCGAGGCTTGCAGGATCCTTTCCGGACTTTAAGACTGGCACCACCCATGCTGTCTTCCAAACAAATGGTATCTCTCCCGTGCTCCAGACATGATTAAATATGTCCAAAAGGGCCATTTTTCGCTCATGTGGTAGATTTGTCAGCATTTAATTGCTGATCAAATCGGGACTCACGGCACAGCGTCTTCTTAATTTGCTAAGTGCCATATCCAGCTCTCGAAAGGTGAATGGCGTATTCATCATGTGAAAAAATTGGGGTGACAGAGGAATCGCCGGTCCTGCTGATCTACCAGATGTGTGCACGTCTGCGAAATCCTCTGCAAGGGTTTGCAAATCGATCCCTTGTTTCGAAGCGAGTGCTTCGAATGGCCTGTGTGTTCGGATCTTCCCAGAAAGACTATTTATTACTGCCCATATCTTTGTCAAGGGCGTAAACGTTGATAAACTCTCACAGAAAGCGGCCCATTGATTTCGTCTTAATTTTTTTGTATGGCGACAAATCGCAGCGTTTATCCTGTTATATTCGGTTTTCACTGACGGATTTCCTTTTATTCTCATTATTTTCCGCTCCGCTCGTCTACGTGCCGCGCAGAGGTTCTTCAATTTCAAGTCAGGAGCAGGAAAATGGTCGGGCAGTTTCCGCAAGGAAGTTGCTGCTCGCTTGCTTTGCAACATATCTGTGAACAGCTCACCAGTGAATTTGTCCTATGCTTCTCTGTAGGTGTCCCAGCGTGTTACATTGCAGAATTGTCGACCAGCAGTTCGAAATCCCAGGATATTGGTGAAGATGGGGAAATGGTCGCTGCCCATCCTTTCTGGAGCCGTGGTCGATGATACCAGAAGGTCCGTGGAGTGAAGTACAAGGTCTACTGCACTCCATGAATCTGGTGGCCCGAAAATTGTAGGTTTGTCATCGTTCTCCACACATAAGTCAGCAGCATCCGCAGCTGCTAGAAGTTCCTTGCCTCGAAAATCTACATTCTTATCTTCCCAGAGTGGATGGTGCGCGTTAAAATCACCACAGATTATTCGAGGAGCGGGACATCGAGTGCAAAGGTCCTTTAGGAAATTCTCCATGGAGACCTTTTTTCGTGGGCTTATGTACACCGATACCACACTCAGTTTTCGGTTTCCCAGGCACACTTGCACAGCAGCGACTTCCAGTGAGATGGAACAGAGGTCTTGCACTGGTAAGGCGACGTGAGGTATTTCCCGCCTTATGTATATCATTGCGCTTCCATTTGCAAACGACGTTATGCTCGGGTTGCCGTGTCGCGTGTACCCTCGGAGCGTCCTTGCATTCGGTAGACCGGCTTCGGAGAGGGCTAGAATCGGTATTGAAATGTCGCGCAGGAAAAGGTTGAGTTCGCACAGACGTTTTAGAAGACCAACGCAGTTTCATTGCACTATTAAGGGCACTTTTGAAGGACGAAATTGACCAGGTGGGCGAGACATTGCCATTATTCTACTGTGTGTTTGTGGAAGCAGAGCAAAGTAACACTGACTCTAGAGCCAGCACTGCTTCCAACATATCCTTCGTTGAACTCGCAGGCATCTTAGCGACGTGTGAACGTAGTGCAGTGAACAGAGCGCGAATAACGTGCTCAAGGTTTTCTTGCTGTTTGCTTCCAGATGGTACTTGAAGTGGGTTCAGTGCATCAGCGTAGGTGCGCTTGGTGGACTCTTTCGTGATACATTTCTCACCAGTGTTGAGCACTTGCGTTGACTCAGTACCCGCTCTTGTCGGATTTAGGCGCGGAAAATACCTGCGTACTCGTTATCCAAACCGCCATGTTGTGGCGCGCCGGACGTCTTCTTTGTGAGCGATGGTTCGTTCACAGTCTTCGGGCCGAGGACAAACGTCTTATTTCTTCGCTGCGCAGCTGTTCGAGCTGGACAACGGCCGTAGCTAGCTGGGTGGTCGCCGCCACAGTTTGCACACACAAGTTTTTCTTTACTTGTACACGTCTTAAAGTCATGAGGCCCCCCACAGCGCTTACACCTTTGTTCCCCACGACAGTGCTTAGCAACATGTCCAAAACGCTGACATTTAAAACAGCATGGCGGCGTCTCCACGTAGTCTACCAGCTCGTGTCTGGTGAAGCCAAGGTTGATCTTCTCTGGACGTTCCCAATTGGGAGCGAATGTGAGAACCACAGAGTCAGTGCGCCTTGATTCCCACTCGGAGGATGAGGTTTCGACCCGTCGTATGATTCTTCTTGCGTGGTATACTCCCTAAGGTCTCAGGTAGGTTAACAGCTCTTCGTCCGAGTACCATCTTGGGACCCCTTTTATAATGCATGTATTTTTTATGTAGCTGTGTGGTACACGGGCAGATATGGCAAGGCCGCAGATAGTGTTGGTCTCTAGAAGCATATTAGCTTGGTGTTCTGTCTCTATATCTAAGAGCAGGGCTCCCTGTGCTGTGAAATGTCTCTTAACTGGGGCTCCACCGAGAATCGACGAAGTGGTTCTTGAAAGAGAAAAGAAGAGAAAAGTGAGCCCCGTTATTGTCTGCTTCATGAGCGACACCGCCACAGTAGCTCACAAGGGATGGGGGTGAGGAGGGATAAAAAGGATAGGAGTAAAGATGTGGGAAAGCCGAAGAAGGAGAAGAGAAGAAGAGACGTGTGGTGGTAAGCCACAGCGAGCGAGGACAAACCGAGGGGATAGAAGAGATAGGAAAGATGGAGCACGGTCACTGGAGTCCGAGGACGGGGCGCACCTGCGAGAGCTCCTTTCGGCGTCGGTGGATGGCGTAGAACAAGTCCAGTAAATCAGAGCTGCACTGTCGTCGGAGGTGGAAGGTCGTCGGCGGCAGGAGATGACGTAGGGCGAGTCCAGTCGGCCAGAGCCACGCTGACGCGGGAGATCGCAAGCGCGCGGAACGCGCGAGCGCACGACCGGTCGGCCCGAAATCCAGCAAGCGACCTTCGTCCACCGAGAATCATTTCAATTTCCGAGTATAGGTCAATAGGATTCACTTGCGTCAAGTTAGCTCCTTCGGATGTTGGAGCAATTAACACAGGAATGCCCACCGTCCTGTCTTTGCGATGTCGCACAAGGCGGAAACCACCCTCGTCCATGTCTAGATCTGTGAGGTTCGCCCCGTTGTGGTCCCCGACGACATTTGATTCGCCCTCTGATTCAACGCTGTGTTGTCGCTTGCAGTCAGGTATGCTTGCGCAAACCAGCTGGTGCTTCTGACCTGGTGTCACACCTTGGGAGGTCATGGCGGCGCTTTCCCGGATGCTTGTTTTGTTTCTTCTAGCACCTTTCGACGCGGTGGGCTGCGCGGCACCCGTCGGTCGCCGATACGGCAGGTACCTTTTCGAGTCGTCCGACGTCTTGAGCAGTGCTGAGCCGTAATATAAACAAAAATAAACGACAAATGCAGACAGAGCTACTTGTCTTGTCTTGTCTCCTAGGAGATCTTGGCTCATACCCACATGGGGGATTGGCAACACCGTACCTCATAATAGATCATTTTTTACAACGCTTGCTAAAAAATAAAAAAATAAAGAGAAATTAGATAGGAACAATAATAATGTTCCTTTAAAAAAACGTGAAAAATTGCAGAAGAATGCGATAAACCAGAATATATAAAACAAATTAACAAGAATTAGGAAGCGGAAGAAAGAATTGGATATATCTGGCAGTACCACTAGCAGCGTATTTTTCCGGTTGCCTGAATGAATTAGTGAGAACGCACACACGGCGGAAACCCCCGTAAACAACACGTGCAAATGACGTAGCTCTCCCCCGAGAATTGAGTGTTCTTCGCCTCTCGTACCCCGCCCGATAGTCAAACATTTTCCATTCTTGTTTACAAATATCCATCGTGTTCTTTCTAAAACTGTCCCTCTTTCTTCACTGATAGACTCGTTGTCAGCATCAGTAGTAATATTAACCGAAACATGGCTTAATGACACTGTTAGTGATAACAATATCTTTGTTTGTGCATCTGAATTCAACTTTTTTTGTTACGATCGAAAGCACCGAAGGGGCGGTGGTGTCCTCCTTGCCGTCAAGAATGATCTTGTTGTTACCCCCATCTCAGTATGTTCTTTTCTGGAATGTGCCTTTGTTTCCTTGATGTGTGCTGGTAGCCATGTTATAATTGCTGTTTTTTACCGTCCCCCCGATATGGGCTGCACGTTTTCGGATGAATTTTCTCGTGTTCTGGGCGATATTCACACCCGTTTTCCGAACGCTGTACTTATCATTTTCGGTGATTTCAATTTTCCTGCCATTAATTGGAGTGCCCTTGCTGTTCCAACAAGTGATGTTGAAGCGCACAAATTTTTGCAGAGTTGCCTGGACATTTCTTTAACTCAACTCATCAATTTTCCTACACGCTGCTCAGCGACAAGCTCAAATACCCTTGACCTAATTTTAACAAATGAACCCGATGTTTGCTCGAACATTAATATTTTTGATGGTCTTTCCGACCATTCGATTATTACCGGAAACTTGATTCGCCCACTTGTCGAAAGAATAGCAACTAACAAATCAATTAGGTGCTATAACAGAGGTAACTTTGATAGCATAAATAATGAATTGTCTACCTTTTACGAAACATTTATACATGGTCACCTCCAGCGCACCATTCAAGAAAACTGGTTGCTGTTAAGAAATAAACTTACTGGCCTCATCAATAAATTCATACCTGTCATCACCGTGAAAACCCGAAGCACGGTTCCTTGGTTTACTCAGCAGCTCCGACGGTTGAACAACAAAAAAAACGTTTATATAAACAGGCCGTCCAAAAGGATACCTTTAACTCTTGGACGAAATACAAAAAATGCGATAAAGAATATCAGTCACTTTTGAAATCTACTCGCCGCCATTTCTTTAACCATGATTTATCATCTATACTTGCAAATAATCCACGCAGATTCTGGCGCGTTGTTAACCCCAAATGTTATCCTGATATAGTCCTAAGCAATAACGATGGCGTTTCAGTTCCCACATCTCAATGCGCAGATGTCTTAAACCAGGCGTTTTCCTCAGTTTTTACCAGAGAAGACGTTTCATCCGCTCCCATATTGCATAGTTTCAGCAGCACAGTCATGCCGGAGATTGTTATCAGTGAGGCCGGTGTTCTGTCCCTTTTACAGAAACTAAAAATTTCTTCCACCTTGGATAATATAGGCTTAAATAATAAAATTCTGAAATCTATATCATTCAGTATCACCCCCTTTTTATGCGCTCTGTTTTCACAGTCTTTGTCTACCGGAACTCTACCCCAAAATTGACTATAAGCTAAAGTCGTCCCCCTCTTCAAATCAGGTGAACGTTCCTCACCGCTAAATTACAGGCCCATTTCCTTAACTAGTACCATTTGCAAACTCATGGAGCATATCATACACACTCAAGTAATAAACTATCTCGAACGTCACAATATCATTTTCAATTTTCAGCACGGTTTTCGCAAGGGATTTTCATGCGACACCCAACTTGCCGGTTTTGTTCACGACCTTCATAAATCCATGGATGCTGGTTGCCAGGTCGACGCCATTTTCTTAGATTTCGCTAAAGCTTTTGACCGCGTTCCTCACCACAGTTTACTACTAAAGCTAGAACAACTTAACATTCACCCTATAGTTCTTGCATGGATAAAAGCTTTTCTTTCCTCCAGGTCTCAATTCACCTTTGCTATGAATTTTTATTCTTCCTCTTTACCGGTAACATCTGGTGTACCCCAAGGCAGTGTCCTTGGTCCTCTACTCTTCCTCGTTTACATTAATGATCTACCGAATTCTTTATCTTCACACGTTCGACTTTTCGCGGACGACTGCGTAATATACCGTAACATTTCTTCTGATTCTGGCCGCTTAGCTGTGCAATCTGACCTTAACAAAATTAATCATTGGTGTTCAACTTGGCTTATGTCGTTAAATGTTTCTAAAACAAAGTGCATGTCCTTTACTAACGCTGCTACACGTTTTCCTAGTCAATACTCGTTGAATAATATGACACTTGAGTTAACATCTACCTACAAGTACCTCGGTCTCCACTTTCAGTCGAATCTATCTTGGCACCATCATATAGAAGTCACTCTTGCAGCTGCTAACCGGTCTCTCGGGTTACTGAAACGAAATCTTAAACAGGCTCCATCGCAGTTAAAAAAACTTGTTTTTACCAGTTTAATTCGCCCTAAAATAGAATATTCCAGTGCCATTTGGGATCCTCATCAAGCCTACATTGTATCAAATATTGAATCTTTGCAAAACCGACTGCTCGTTTCATTTACTCAGATTATTCTACCTATTCCAGCGTAACTAACTTAAAAAACCGTGCTGAGCTAGAGGATTTGGCCATTCGTCGGAAATATGCACGCCTATCACTTTTCCACAAACTTTACAATCACCCATCATTACATGACAGTTTCTTTGCACCCGCCTGTTCCATCTTTCCCCGCCGTGATCATCCTAACAAAGTCAAACGCCCGCTATCTCGCACACTTCGTTTCGCTCAGTCATTCATCCCGCGCACTATTATTGAGTGGAACAGTTTGCCTGCACATATTGCCACCGAGAAAGACTCGGTAAAGTTTTCAGAGCTCATGCGCACTACGGTGACTAACTAAATATTTTTTGCTTTTGTTGTTTTGTTTTCTTTCGTTTTTTACCTATTGTATAACGCCATGCAATCGCTGCCCGTATTCATGGTTTGCGCTTTGTTGCGGTTGTCAGGTTGCACTGTATCTTGCTGTACTGCTTTTTTTCTGTTTTGTTGTTTCTGTTTTGTTGTTCCTTTCTTCAAACCATGTTGTATGCCCCCCCCCCATGTAATACCCTCTTCTAGAGGGCCTTTAGAGGTAACCTGAATAAATGTAGCGCTGACAGAATAGCACTGCGCCCCACACCCAACTGACTGGCTCCAAACGATAATAAGGTGGATGTATTGACTGGCAATCCGAGCATACCAATCGGTCTTTCAAGAATTATTCGGCGCAGTGAGGCAAAGCGGCGGCATGTGAGAAGAAAGTGATCACCGATATTGTTTCCGGTTTATTGCAAACTACACATAGGTTAGTTAATGAAAATCCTGATTTGTTGAGATAAACATTTAACAGAGGAACTCTGCAGCGAAAGCTTGTGAGGGTCACCTCACATTGACGGGAAAGGCATTTTGCGGTGTTCCATGTGAATTGCAAGTGCCGAAATTCTTCAGACTGTAGAAGCGACGTTTCGTTCATTTTTAAGATTAACAGGCGATTGAATCGTTCGGCAGTAATAAAAGGAAACTGTGGACCTACTAGCAGCCCCGGAAAATTTAAGGATGCTGAAGCGAGCGAATCAGCAATTTCATTTAGTTCAATTCCAGCATGCCCGGGGACCCAAATAAACCAAACTTTGATAGGCTATGCGGTACGAGAGACCAAAATTTCCTGAGAAGAGGAGACTTCTTTGCAGACGTGAGATGTGTACATACAGACAAAGCATCCGAAATAATAATAATAGCTTTTGATTGCTGATAATTTAGTTTTCGAAGAGCCAATGTAATAGCCAGGAATTCTGCGAGATAAATTGGTGTGAAGTCAGGCAATCGGAGCGCAAAAGACCAATTAAGCTGATGAGAAAAATTACCTACTCCAGCCTTCTGAAGATTTTGCGTTGCGTCCGTCGAAATTACTACGTATTTAGGAAAATGACTGAGATGGTCTTGAAGGAGGCCCTCCAGAACATGCTTTGGAAGTAACTTGGCATTTTTCGGAAAAATATCATCAAAAATTAAGTCAACTGGCACCGAGCATTGGGTTTGGGGGGTTAAAAGCCGGAGGGAAAAGTGAAGATTTGATAACAGAGACTCAACGAAAACGACTTCGGGTCTTTGATAACGAAACCACGGGCGCAGAAAGAAAGAAACTGGATGTTTAATGAAAACTGGCTGTGACCAGAAGAGGGGCGCATCGTAAAGTTTTAAAAATGTTTTCACAGTAAGCTGTCGAAATCTAGCATCAAGTGGAATGATTCTAGCTTCCCAATAAAGCACGTTATTAGCGACACACCTAGATAGCCCGAGACACAGCCGCAGAGCTTGCCTTTCTAGCAATATAAGAGGTCTTAATTTGTACTCAGCACTTCCAGAAAACAGAACGCAACCAAACTCCAGAATTGGGCATACGTAAAGTTTGTATATCATAAGTAACGTATCCCTGCGCATCCCTGACTTCTTATTGCAATACCGGCGGAGCAATTCTAAGGCGCTTTCTGCTTTACGGGTGTTTGATTCTATTTGTTGCTGCCAATTTAAAGTGTCCACGTAAACAATACCAAGATATTTTAGCGCTGTTACTTGTGGAATCGGATCATTTCGATAATGCAGTGAAAGAAATACGGGAACGGATAAAGAGGAATACAAGCAGAGCACATTTGCTAACATTAAGTGAAAAAGGCAGCCCGCCAAGCCATACCTCAAGCTCACTCAAATATGACTGTAAGATTTGATACAAACTATTCATATCTCGGGATGACGAGAAAAAAGCAATATCATTGGCGTAGACGTAAAGAGGAACAATTTTATGAACGGGAATAGATGATAATAATATATTAAATAAAAGAGGTGACAGGACTGATCCTTGCGGAACACCTCTTGTTTGCTTATATGAGGCAGAAGTAATTCCCTCGTGGCAACAAACGAATTGTCACTCATAGAGAAACTCCTGAACCCAAGATATAATGTACTTGGGAACCTCACAGTTCACTAATCTTGAAATTAATGTACTGTATTCCACACTATCGTAGGCTTTTGCGATATCTAACGTGACTAATGCAGAAAGCTCACCAGATACTTTTGCAAGGCGAATTCGGCTTTTCAAATCAACATGAGCCCACCGTATAGAGCACCCCTGTCTAAATCCTACTTGCCTTGGTGAAAGGATGTCCTGACGAGCGATGAATTCACTGAGCCTTCTATGAAGAATTCTTTCAATTATTTGAACTAGGTTTGAAGTAAGCGAAATTGGCCGAATGTTATCCAGGACATATACGAGGCTTGGATTTTTTCGCAGCAACACAACTTTAGCAATTTTTTATGCGCTTGGAATCCATGTGTGCTGTAAGGAGCAATTAACAATATTCAAAAGCTCCTCGGGATGGGAATTAAATATCAATATAATCATAGAGTTTGTAATCTGATTTGGACCGGGAGCTGCTGGCTTTACAGTTAGTATGACATCTGCCAGTTCAGCCATAGTGACCTCCCGAAAGTCCGAGGTTGCGCTTTTTAATGTCACAGGTCTCAAGCATGACGAAGCGAAACGCGCTTGAAGTCCTTTCGCGATGCCCTCTAACAAATCTGTTGTCTCTTTAGGAGACAGCACTACTGAATGCGAATATGCTGGTACCTGTGTCGATTTTTTGTTCCGTAGAAACCTGTACAGGGCAGATATTTTATCAGGTTTTGATAAACGCGAATGTAAGTCAGAATTGTGTTTATCTTTAGCTATTGCAACTGTACGTTTAAACAGCGCTGCGTGGAATTTATAGTCAACCCAATTTTTCTTAGTATGGTTGTGGCGTAAACGTTTCCAAGCAGCCTTACGTCGCCTATACGCAAGCGTACAATCTTCATTCCACCAAGCTAAATTTGACGGTGTTCTGCCGTACTTAACAGTAAACTCTGCCGGCTGGACAGTCACTTAGACACTCTACGACTGAAGCAGCTCGTTGCTGTCCGATGCGTCCTCTCATTGACGAGAGCGCGGAGTTTAAAACAGTTTTATAAATTTTATAGCTGGTGAACCGTTGTTGCCGGAGCATTATTGTGGTAGCATTATTGATGAAGTTGTGGTAGCATTATTTCATAGGTAATTGGTACATGATCACTACTCGTCCCATTATCAAACGTTTCCCACGATGAAATCATAAACTGACCACACGAAAATGTTAGGTCTAATGTTGACGAGCTTATCCCGCGTAGAAAGGTAACTTGTCCAGAGTTATGACAGCAAAAATTATTATCCTGCAACCAATTCCACAATCTTTTGTCACAGCCATCTGTTTTAAGCCCCCAAGAAGTGTGATGCGAGTTAAAATCCCCAACCAATAAAATTTAATTTGACGAAGAATTCTTGATAACATAATCTAGGTGATCTGTGCGTCTTACTCCATTCGGAAAGTGCGCATCAATCACTGTAATCCTGTTGGAGTCAGGTAACAAACAATCTATTCCTAACGATTCACAATTCGGACAAATATGTTCAAAAGTTACAGTAACATGATGACACATTTTTGAAGATATTAGAACCAATAATCCACCTCCTCTACCTAGCCGATCCAGTCTAAAAGTTCGAAAATATTTCAGAGTAAATGTTTGGTTTACTTAAAGCCAAGACTCTTGAAGTAAAATTATATTAGGATTTGTTTGCTGTATGAGATAAATAAGATCTGTGTAAGCGGAAGATACGGAGCGACAATTGCACTGAAGAACTTTTACAGGCGCCATGATGGACTTATTATAGTTGACTCTACAGCAGAACGCAAAACGTCCTGCTCATTGTTGGTATCAGTAATAACTTTTTTTGGTTTTGACATTGGCAAACTGGTTGGAGACAATGGAGTATTGCGTCGTTTATGAGTGATATTACGAAGCCTCATGTCACCAAACGACCCACTGGGCCCCACAGGGGTCGGCGACTGAGTGCTGACGAGCGTTTCAGAGGTAACATTTTCTTGACGCCGATTATTTTGTTCATTGTCGAGGTGCTCAGCTTCACCCTGGACCGTGACAGTGTGCAGCGAAGGAGGGGATAAGGCTGTTTAACCTGGCGGCGAGCATCTCGGTCAGACCTTCAGCAAAGGTGTTGAAAAGCCGTTTTATAATCATCGGCATGGCCTTATCTATCGCTGCCGACACTGCGGAAGCGACCGTCGCTTCAATTGACCCACACTGGCATGCGTAGCAGCAGCGTACCCCACTTCGCGCTCTTTAATGAAGGAAGTTGTCTCAGACCGAGAACAACGGCGTTTCTCCATTTTATCTAGAATTTGTGTTTCACGTTCTCGAGCAGGGCAGCTATTGTCCGTGGCTGTGTGTGCTCCATCACATAGGCAACACCTGCAGTTGTCTATCTGACAATTTGATGCGGTTTGTGTCCCACCGCAATTCGCACATCTCAATGAGGACCTGCAAGCATTAGTGCTATGACCAAATCGCCAGCAGTTACGGCATTGCAGTGGGCGAGGTGTCAATGCCTCTACACGGAATAGATAAGGCCAGGCCTTCAGCTCAGAGGGGCGTGTGAGACCAGCAAAGGTAAGGATGACGCTTTCAGTAGGGACTCGCGTATCACCTACAGGTCTGGTGCATCTGTAGACAGATGTCACGCCAGCCGAAGAGACCATCTTTAAGAATGCTTCAGGACTAATGTTAGTTGGAACACCACGAACAATGCCCTTCACGCAAGCAAGATGAGGGGTGATAAAAGCGCGAACAGCAATGAACGCAAATCTCGTGGCGGTCAGTAAGTCTGTTAAGCATTGAATATTTGAAGACCTACAGAGTATGCCAGTCTTGCCGAAACGCCTCACCTCCGAGATGTCCAGAAAATGACCGCTTATGTTGCGAAGTTCTTCTTGGAACACCTCCGTTTCACTCAACCGAATGGCTCCACCATCAGTGGGCACAAGCGCGACAGGCAAACTGCTTACGTCGTTCTTGAGGAAACACTCCAGTGGTACCGATTCAGCAGGGCGACTGACCGACCAGGGCGAGCCCTGGCCGGGGCCGGAGACCGGCATTGATGGCTCCTGAAAAATCAGCAAAAAGAAATTCTACCGCTAATAAAGAACCAAAGGTGATGAGTGTGGCCAAGCCCATCTCACAGGTCGTGCAATCGAAAGCGCCAACTACTGCAGGAACGATCGCCTTCTTCGCTCCGCCCTCTTCGCTACTTAGCCAAGCAGCAACAGCTTCGTCGTCTTCTTCCACTTCCCTATAAACGCTAATCCAGGTAAGGCTGATATATAGATAGGACCTTAGGTCGGCAAAAGAAAGTGGAACTCTCTCTGACGCACCCAAGAAATATTGCTACGTAGCTGACGTATCAGCAGTCAGCTTCACGTAACTTGTGTCATTTTCACGTAACAATATATTTTGCACTTTGGCCTCACTCGGACTCTGACTAAACAAAATTTGCCAGAGCCGAACTGACTCGGACTCATACTCACAAAAAGTTTCTTCAACCAGACTCACTCAGACTCACGGCTTGATCTGAGTACGAGTCAGTCCGAGTGGGTCAACTCATGAGTGAGGTCATCGACCTATGTCTGCGACACGCTGCAGTAAACGATGTGTCGTGTTATGATTAAAGGGCCCCCGAAACACATTCAACAAAAAAAAGCACGAAGCCAAAACTTTTGCATCAGTAGCACTGCTTCATTATAGGCTCCGCGCAGATGTAACACAGCGGTGGGGGTCAGCGACACTCCTGAGATCGTAAGTGCTGCTTCTCTCTCTTTCCCTCCTTCAGCCACCAGCTCGGGCGAGATCCTACCGGTTACCTTGGCCATCTAACACACCTTGTGCTTCCCCGCGGAAACATACTACATACTCACCAATTCACAAGTGGCATGTCGGGCTTTCCTAACAAGTCGCGGCATTCCGAAAACCTCTCATTCTATTCTTTTACGCACATCCAAAGTTGCTTCACACAACAGCCACATCATACACCTGCTCTGGACTACTGGTCATGCCTCACTGTCGGGTAATGCATGCTCATGCGGCCACTCGAGAAATCACACTTCGAGCAGCTCCGTGAAGTGAGGCAGCCAACATTACATACGCCAACGACAGTAATACTAACTTCTACCCGACTCCTTCACACGAGAAGACGCTGTCGCACTTCGCCCACTGCAGACCCGAACTTCTCCGAACCTCCACTTCATGAATAAAATATACCCGACTCGTTATGCTGATACCTGTCCAGGCTGTGGCGCTATCCCTA
This sequence comes from Rhipicephalus annulatus, assembly GCA_013436015.1. Taxonomy (NCBI): domain Eukaryota; kingdom Metazoa; phylum Arthropoda; class Arachnida; order Ixodida; family Ixodidae; genus Rhipicephalus; species Rhipicephalus annulatus. Next base: position 393,591 of record WOVY01010275.1, on the reverse strand, counting down.
CAACTTTTCACATTACCGTAGAGTGCTCATCCACTTACTTCCCTCCCCTCCCTCGAATCCTTCGGTCCACCCGTACCCCAGAGCAGTGGGAAGACACCCTTCGCGATGGCGCCCCCGAGGTCTGCCGAGCCCTCGTTCTCAGGGCCTGGGCTGTCGCAGAGGTTACCATAGGAGTCCTGGAATATGGAACCTCCCAATTTTCTTTAAATTCGCCTAATAAAATGTATTCGCTGTCACCTCCGTAGAGTTCCTCAATGCGCGTGCCTCCGCCTCTAGGGTGGAGACACTTTTTAACCCGTTACGCTCCGCTCTTTCTTCGCGAGGGGCCAGATGGGTTCAAAAGTGTCGGGCGCAGTGCAGTGGCTATAAAACGGGTGTGGTGCTGCAGACGCGTTGGTTTTTAGGTAATTGGAACACTTATTTGACCAATTTGGTGTGGTGGTGGGGTGCCATAACGTATTGATTGGCATGCAACAGGCCAACACATGTTTCTATTTTTTTTAACAACAAGCGAAGAAAAACATGCGAGACGCAAATGAAACGTGACCGTTTAAACGACAGTCTGCACTAAAATATGCTGAATGAGTTGCTGACTTACCGTAGCACTTGAATATGCATTTCTGACTGCTGGTCATAAGAATTCTTTTGAAAAAATTCATAACAAAATTGAATAACTCTTTGGCTATATAGCTGCACAGAATCATTATGTGAGCCTGTCAAGTTTTTCAGAACTGTAATCTTAACACACTGCTGATCTTGTTATGTTAACTCTTGATGTTGTACACCACCTATAATGTATTATCTTCTTTTTTTGTTTTCTCCCCTACAATAATGCCCCTTTGGCGCTGTGGGTATATAAATAAACAAACAAATAAATGAATAAATAAATAAATAAACTGTGAAGCATTTGGCTAGGCCATCAGGAGGGAAGAGCAACGAGGCCAAGCTAGCTGAGTTAACTTAAGCATAGATAAGCCTCTTTCAAAGAAGTCAATCATACCTTACCAATCGCGCGCAAGCGGAGCTCATCTGCCGTCGAAGCTGCACTTATGTATATTGAATGCCAGCAGCCTCCAGTGGCCGCTGCCGATTTGTCAAGCGGCTGATCGCAAGACAAACATTGCTGTACTATGCACACTGACTGCGCTATTGTTCCTATGGGATCGTTTTTTTTTGTTATATTGCGTACAATTACTTTAAACAATATCAGCTTATATCTAGCTTATCCCTGATTCTCCGCCCACAATGCGCGGTGTGGCCACAAGGTTGACTTGGTCACATGTGACTTATTACAACTTGTGAACAACCAAAACAATGCTATATTTTTGACCCAGGTTGGTAGATGGGGCCGCTGGCTATCTATCGGAGGGATCTAAAAAATTAAAGTGGTTTTTTTGAAAAAAATATTTCAAAGTTAACTTTTTTGCTAAATTATTTACATTTCATCACAACAATTCAGTGAAAAAGTTGATAAAGCCACTAAATTTATTTGATTGACTGATATGTGGGGTTTAACGTTCCAAAATCACCATATACAGCATTTACGCTTCATCAAAAATGCAGGTTCCGCAGCCGGGATTCAATCCCGTTGCCTACGAGTCAGTACCCGAGTACCTTAACCACTACACTACTGTGGCGGGACACTAAAATAATTTATTTAAAACGAAGGCGAAAGTATCAATCTTATTATGTATAGAGTTTCATTATCTTCGGTGCAAGTTAGTTGCAGTGGTACATTTCTGAAATATACAGGTATTTTAGGCGCGTGGATTGCCATGTCTTGCTATAAAATTTTGGAAGAAGTAAAACAAATAAATACCTCACAAGATTTTTATTACTTGTTCTTCATGACGAATAAATACTGGGATAGAGAAGCAAATTTTTATTTACCTATGTGCGCTCGAAAAACAAAAATTGCGAAATTGGCGGGGGGCACTTCTCACAGTCAAAATTTATATTTTATATACGATCTTATCTAGACACACTCACCGCGAAATTTTATATTTTATATTCACTCTTATCTCGGCACAACCAGAAGATTGACTCTGCACACGTTATTTATACCCTTTCCATCTCTTTAACTCTAGCATCCAAATGTTTTCTATAATGGTTCTGTTCCTGAAAATGGGACAGTTATTCCACTACAGTTCAAAAGCCTGCTGTCTGTTCTTGGTAAAGGATGATAATAAAAGTTGAATTAGTTTCAGATAAGTGGCACCCCGGCAACGCTTGTATATTTCATTCATTGTAACGTGTTTCCAAACAGAAGCGGTTTTTTGCGTGGCGGCACTATTTGGAAGTTGTAGAAGAACATGACCACCTTAAAAAATCAGCCAGTGGTGCCCTGAATGCAGACAAAATAGGTAATAAAGCTTTCCTCAATGCGCTTGCGTTGTGGGGGAGCCTATGAGGCCAAGGTTGGCATTGTCCCTCTCACATTTCTATTACCCCCATGAAGCACATGCAAATGCACACAGCTTTTACAGGGAGGTTAGAACAGGATTAGCAGCCCAATACCAACCCCTGCACCAGCTGCGCATGCTCTATATGTATTACAAATTCGAATACAGAGGATGCGCTGGATCTAGTAAAGCTAACAATCCTAAATCCGCACTGCTCACTGAGACAACCAAGTAACCGACATTTTCTCTTATCAGTCACGTAATTTCATATACACATTCGTAGAACCCACGTCCCGCCTACTTTACATTCAGCCAACTTGGGACACAAGCACGCACCGGCGGTACAACTGGTCAGAGCGGATCGCCTCCCAGCGCCGCAGACAAGGTTTCTATGGTTGACCACGGCTTGGTTAGTGCTGGAAAGCTTGTTGGTTGATTATATATTTTTAGTTCATTTTTGCGAGAAGTTAGCTCATGGTATGTCAATTTCTAGTCTTTCTTTTTTTTAAAGTGGCTGTTCTCTCTTTCTAGGAGTCGGTATAGCACGAAAGGGTAACGTGCCTTCACAGAGCTAGTTGAGCATTTGTTGTGAATCGTTTCGACATTAGGGTGAAAGAATGACTGCTAGAGCAACGGATTACAAAGCCGCGCAAAGAAGGAAAACCAGCTCAAAACTTGCACCGCACACATTAAGCAGAAAGTAAGCACGGAATCAGCATACACAGGACGTGCCCGTAATAACAACTCTCACAGCTCGACACTTAAAGCGCGCTGTTCAAACAAAAAGAAACAGGCATGAAACGAACGTACAAGCTTACACAGGACAAGCGCGAAAAATTGTCACAATTGTCACTTCCTGTGTGAGCAGCGCCTCATTTCGTGAATGCGGCCGCGGCAGCGAGCGAAGTGACCTTCGTGCTTTCCCGAACCACGAGTCTGATAAGCGCGTGCACAGGACAAACCACGCTCCTCGAGGTGGTGCCAGCGCAGCTCATGACAACTACCTTGAGAGCGTGCCCAAAGTGAGACTATCACGCCATCTAGCTACTGATGACAAAAACTCGCTGAACTTACGGAGCTCCGAGGACCACCAAAAGGTATATGGTGTGTATAAATGGCTTGCCTATAGCAGTTCAAGTGACACACGCTTCGTGTATCAGTGGTTAGTGCCGCACGCTCAGGATTGAGAGGTCACAGGCTTGATGCCTCACGACGAAAGTTTCCCCCCCCCCCTCGTTTCTTTGAAATACTGGCAGCGGGTATTATTACGACGGGTGCAATGCGTCTGTTTATTCTGAAAACCCCCTTGGCTAGCAATTGCATCACGGCTCGTAGCCACGGCAAACAGGCGCAACTTGTGTGACGACACGTAACACCCCCGACCAGAGAGTTTCCCTAAATTAATTAGAGGGGACTCTGGCATTGCGATAGTACAGCGACCATGAGAATGACAATGAATGATAGTACTTGATTTGGCCTAGTCTTCGTGCTTGCGGGCATGGAACGCACCAGTGGCTTCGTTTATTGCCATGTTTTCTTTTCTTTTTTATGAAAGGACAAACTGATTTCAACTGCTTGACCGTATTTGAAATGGTGAGCCTAGAAGTAAAGGTGGCAAAGTGCCACTGCTGAATATTTGCTGATTTTCATTTCGCGACAAAACAGCTCCAAGCAACGCTAAGCCAAACGTAGCCGAAATGCCGAGTATTAGACAAATTCGTGTACTACCCAATCACAATTAAAATGCTCACTGAAGGGTCATGTGTTGCAGCTTCCTTGACACTAGCGCCAGAGTTTCCTCTAGTGCATTCATAGGCAACTCTATGCCACCGACACCCACTCCGCTCGAACAGCCAAGAGCGCCTGCCCTTGTGGGAAGCCAGCGCTACCCGGGTGGCGTGCCTACTCTTCCTGCATGCGCGCCTGATGATGATAATGTAGTGGTGACCTGTTCCTTTGCAACGAGAGAACACACTCGATGTTCGGGCCTCACGGGAAAAAAGAAGAAAAAGTAAAAAAATACAAAAAAATTATTAAATGCACACACTCGCCAAAGGCAGGAGACGCGCTCATAACAGGTATTAAGTTCGGTGTACAGTTTGTCACCACTCGGAAAGCCATCCCTATCGAAAAATTGCCATGCTGAATACTGGAAAACATGGTGGGCGTAGTGAAAATAATAGTGGGCATGGTGGAAATTATGATGGGTGTGGTGGGACGTAGTGGAAATTATGGTGGATATGCCGGGACATACTGGGTGGTATGGTGTACAGAAGATGGGTAAAGTGAAAATGATGGTGGAAAGTAGAGGCTAGATAGTGGGCAATCATGGGGCACTCTGCCCACCATTGCGATAATGCTGGGAAGCCTTAAGCATATGGTGGGTGGTGCTTATTATGGTGGGCCACATGGTGTACCAAGCTGAGAAACTCTTCCAACCATTGCGATAATGCTGGGAAGCACTAAGCAGATGATGGGTGCTGCTTGTTATGGTGTGCCACATAGTGTACCAAGCTGAGAAGCTATGCCCACCATTGCGATAATGCTGGCAAACAGTAAGCAGATGATGGGTGGGCTCATAATGGCGGGCATAGTGTACCAAGCTGGGATCTGTACAATACATGTTCTACAACCATGATTTTCACCAAAGGTTGGGCCTACCAACCGAGCCCGTACAATTGTGTTATCCGTGCTTCTGGGTTTCAAAATACACTATTTCGACGATTAAAAATGACAATACAGCGTAGCCATGACATCAACCTAAATGAAGCATTTTTCATTGTGTATGGGGTCCGCGCAAGAAGCAACAAACATCGATGCGACGCGAGTCAAGCACTCCCAGAGAACGTACGTCCCCCCCCCCCCCCCCGACAGCCGCCGGTAGCACTCGCCGGAACTTCTCTAGCTTTTATGCGAGAACTCAGAAGTGGCAATTCGTATGCTTGGGGAACCAATATGATAGCGTAATGTTTCCGGCACACTGTATTCGTTTTGGCCAAGCCGTTATGTACTTGTTGCTATAGCGAAAGAGCTACAGCATTGCGCTGGCACGACCGCCCTCTACATTGCGCGAAAAGCATCCCAATACTCAATAAATAAATTAGGTGGGCGTGTCTATGGAATGAGCCTGGAAGCGTCATAAAGCGTGAGCAGATGTCGCCCTTTGGAACGAGCACGAAACGGATATTAAACTTGGCAGACACCGCCTGTAAACCGTAGCTGCTCCTTAGTCCACTTGGTTTTTTTTTTTCTTGCAGTTGTGAATTGCAAAAAAATAGCACTGGTGCCATTAACACAGTGGCAATTGTTACAGGCAGCCGTTGCTTGTGTTTAATAAATGTACGAATTTTAGTAGCAGGTGAAGATCTCGTCTATGACGAGTACACGACAAGCATAACTGTTGAACCGTAAGTTTATATGTCAACTAACTATTTAACACACAACCAACATCATGCTGGTATGGCGCATTCTTTCGTCGGCACTCACGCGCGTCGGACGCAAAAATCATGTGCTCGGTAGGAGCAGCGTTTGCGGCACATAGTAGCCGCGGTAACAGGATGACCGAAGACCAAGACGCAGGATACGAGATTATTTTGCTACCACTGCCCAAGGAACACGTCGCGCAAAACACTGTGTTTTTACTCGGTGATGTGCGTGGCAGACCGTATCGAGTAGAAGATTTCCGAGACGCGCTCGGACCTACAGGACTACTGCCGGAGGTGTTGGCACTGGGGGCCTATCAGATAAATCCTGTCTGGGCAGTCACCATGAACAACGCGGACGCTACGAGACGCTTGCTGGACGTGAAGGAACTGAAAGTCAAGGGTCGACGCTGCATCGTCGTAGACCCCCAGGATCAGCAGGTGCGGCTGCGTCTTCATTGGCTGCTGTATGGCGTCAACGATGAAGACGTGTGAACGGCGTTGGCGGCTTTTGGGAAGGTCGTACAAGTCACCAGGGAGAATTGGTGTGTTCAAGGAGTCAGCGACAAGGGGTCAACAACACGGACTGTGCTTCTTAAGCTCAAGAGTGGCGTGAAGGTTGAAGATCTCCCGCATCAAATCAGGGTGGCTGGTGAACTGGCACTTGTGGCTGCACCTGGTCGGCCAATGCAGTGTCTGCGCTGCCAAGGTACCGGCCATGTTAGAAGAGAGTGTAAGGTACCCCGATGCTCGCGTTGTCAGCGGTTTGGCCACAGCGAAGATGCGTGCATGCGCACGTACGCATCGGCTATCGGATCAGCCGAAGGTGACGACACAGCAGAGTTGGTGATGGACGTGTCCGAGGCTGAAGACGCGGCGAAAGGCGCAGGCGACGCGGTGAACCCTGAACCTTCAACAGGTACAGTTACACCGACTGGTGGTGATGAACCAACAGCCAAAGCCGACATAGCATCTGGGGAGCTGGTTACTCAAGAGCCAGCCGGCAAAATCGAAGAAGGCTTCACAAGCACCTCATCGAAGGAGCCTGAGCCGGTGGAATTAACCGAACTCCCGGTGTCGTGCGAGAGTATCAGTGGTGGGGCGCCAAGCAAAAGACCCCACGAGCAGTCTGCAGGACGGCGTGAGGCGTCCAGCGAAAAGCAAGAAGAGGGGCCACCTGCGAAGGCGACTTCGTTCAGACGCAGCAGCACAGGGCTGCGTCCCAACCCGACATTGGACAAACACTGGCCACCTTTGTCCTCCAGCGGCACGGGTCCACCTGGAGGCTCCGAAGATGTCTATCTCTATGCTAGACGCTGAAGGTAAGCATCATGCCCCGGGCTAACTTCTTTACTGTGTAGACATGGCTTTTGCGCCGAAACTTAGAGTGGCAACGTTAAATGTTCGAGGTCTTGCCGCCAAGCGGAAACACAGCCAAGTCTACAGGCTGCTCGTGGATCATGATCTGGATGTACTAGCTGTACAAGAAACAAAAGAAGACGGTGAGGAGGAGACCCGAGGCATGGTGCTGAGGTTTGCGGCGCGTTATTACGCAATTGTAAGTCAAGCTATAGGCACGTCTGCAGGCCGTGTTTTGTTCATTAGGAAGTTACCGGGTCTGGTAGTGCAAGATACCTTCTCTTGCGCGTCTGGTAGATTGGTTTCGTGCGATTTCGTATTCAATGAATATCAGTGGCATATAGTGTGTATTTATGCACCAACCATTTGTGAGGAGCGATTACTTTTTTTTAACCTAAAGCAGCACTTCACTTTGCAAAGAAAATATGTATTACTTGGTGATTTTAACTGCGTCCTCAATGGGCGAGATCGAGCAAACGGACGCGCCATTTACGATAAAAGTAGTAGGACGCTAGCGGACGTAGTTACTGAATTCGAGTTAGAAGACGTGGGCAGCTGTATGGAGGGAACGCGGGATGTGCGTTTCACACATTTTCAGGGGAATAGCCATGTGCGCCTTGATCGCATTTACGTGTCGCTTGAATTAATAGCCCACTGCAAGACATATGCTGTCTACCCAACACTTCAGCGATCATTGTTTAGTTAAATGGGACATGGGAGAGACTACAAAAGGTGGAACTTTCTCATGGGAGCTGTGGAAGATGAATTTCACTTTTATCACTGACGAATATTTTTTAGATGAGGTAATGAACTGCATCAATGAAATAAAAATGGATGATGAAGCTACACTTGCAGAACAATGGGAAGAGTTCAAACAGCGAATAAAAATAACAGCTATTGATTGTTCTTGCGCAGTGAGTTACGAAAGAAAAAAGAAAGAAAAATAACTCCGAAACACTTTGGAAAGACTAATAGACTTGGAGTGCAAACAACCGGGAGAGTATAAAATTGACATAAGCAATATTAAGCAGAAACTTGCACTGCATGAGGAGGAACGCTACCGCGGTGCACTTTAGCGGCTGGAGAGACGCCAACCAAAAAGCGCTAGGGGTGGAGAAAACGAACGCTCGACGGAATCATATCGAAAAAATAGAGAAGGATGGTCACGATGTAACCGATACGGACAGCATTTTATCCGTATTTTCAAGTCATTTTTAAAACCTTTTTGCGTGCAGACAGGTAAACCTAGAAAGATTTAAAGAAGAATATTTAGGACGCATGCCGCAAGTGAGTGAGGAAGTGAAAAACGCCTTGGAATTATCGATATCTGCATCTGACGTTGAACGGGCGATTGATAAGTTCAATCCCGGGAAATCTCCAGGACCAGATGGTCTTTTGCCAAGTGGTGCAAATGTTTTAAAAGTGATTTGTCTTCAATACTTGCGGGCGTTTTTAATGAGGCATATGAGGAAAACAAATTACCACCATTCTTTGGTGAATCGCGTACCGTTCTCATTCCGAAAACAGACGAGGTTGAAAAGCTCAGGCAAGTCACAGCGTACAGGGCAATCGCACTGACAAACGTAGACTACAAAATAATAATGATAATTTTGGCGGATAGACTTCAGTCAGTAATAAAAGACATCATCGGTCCACACCAAACGTGTGGAAGCAAAGGTCGGTCCATAGTTACAAACGTTCATAAAATGCGATCCGTGCTCGAATGTGTTGACACCAGTCAAGCTCATGTGGCCATACTCCAGCTGGATCTGGAGAAAGCGTTTGATTGCGTTGCCCACGCTCGTTTGTTTACAGTATTGAAGCACAATAATGTGGGTAAGATAATTATTGACGGAGTAGCCATGGCATATCGGAATGGTAGTAAGAGACTAATTATCAACAAGACGTTGCCCCCCCCCCCATTAGAATTGAGCGCTCAGTGCGTCAAGGTTGCCCTGTTAGTCCATTGTTGTTTTGCATCTATTTTGAAACTTTATGTCGGTCGATATTGCAGAATAACATCATTAATGGGTTTAGAGTACAATCTTCAAAGGTCAAGCTACTCGCATGCGCTGATGATGTTGCGATTTGTAGCACTTCCTATGAAGGTATTGAAGAATTAATCAGAGTTTCTAAATCTTTCGCCGAAGTTACATGAAGCCACATAAACTGGGGAAAATGCCTCGGCTTCTGGCGTGGATATTGGCCTTCAACACCAGAATTTTTTGCGGCCATTAAATGGACAAGAACGCTGGTTAAATATCTCGGAGTACCGCTCGAGTCATACAAAAGTACTAATGAATATTGGACACAGCAAACGAAAGAAATGAAAGAGAAAGCGAATGGGTAGAATGCAACTTATCTGTCCATGTTTGCTAGGGCTACTGCATGCAACTGGTTTTTTGTGTCTAAGCTGTGGTATGTGATGCAAGTGCTGTACTGTTCCCGGGTCAATGTGCAAAAATTACATCGGGTGTTTGCAATATTTGTGTGGGGGTCTAACTGGGAAAGGTGCAGTCGCACGAATTTGTTTAGACGGGTGAAGTGTGGAGGCCTTGGGCTAGGACATCTGTTTATCAATCAGTTAGTAAATAGGTTTTTCTTTTTTCGCGAGACAAGAGATCCTTTCCCACTAACAGTGTGTCAAACAAGACTAAGTAGACTGTTGCGCGAGTTTGCTGTGAGCACCCATGTTACCACAGGGGCTGTGCAAAGATACATGAAGGAAGTTGTGGCCAGCGTGCGGTTTCTGTGTGTTCGTTTTTCAACTGACTACCTGTGGTCTGTCGGAAAGAAAAAAAGTGTACAAAGATTTATGTGACACGATGCTCCCAACACCACTGTACAGAGCGCTATATACAGCACGCAAGGGTCAGAATGTACTTAACCGAGTTAAAAGAAATGCCAGCAGCTCCAAGTGCAAAAACCTTTTTCAAATTACACACCGGAACACTTCCTGTAAGAACCTTCCTAGAGGAACGTGGGTTTTATATGCCTTGGGGATCTCACTGTCAATCTCTAAGAAACCGGAAACTATTTACCATGTTTTTCTGCACTGTTGGGAAGGAGTTTATTTTGGGGGCGTATTACAAAGGACAATCAAAAAAGAGTTCCCGTTAGACCCTCCTGGGATCAGGTATTTGACAATAGAGAATGAGGATGGATTACCTTTAGATTTTATCATGATGACTGCCTTGCACACTATATGGCGCTCTAGAATGGCTGGATTTCGTTGTGATCCAGACAGGAGACCAGCAAGAGAGTATTTTAAAGAAAGCATCTCAAGATTACTCGAGGTAGTAAGAACAGACGAATGTGTACCTTTATGGGTAGAAAGGGTAGAAGCCCTACTGACTATGAAGGAATTGTAGGACGTGATTTGTTATAGTAATGCTTGACGGCCTTAGTTATTTTTAAGTTTTTTTGTGTAGTTCTTTGTGAATTGTAATATAATTATCTTAGCGACCCGTTTGTGAAGTTTAACCGGAAATAAAGAAAAAAATGTTGGTATGGCGCAGTGGTTAGTGTTTCACAGTCAAAACACAGTAATCATATTCCCCTAGTCTAGAAAACCTAAAGGTATTGACTTGCATTAACCACCGGCCTTTTGGCCAATCCCCCCTAGTGGGTGAGAGCCACAAAAGAAAGGAACAAGCAAGCAAGTGTCTCCGAATGGGAATCCGCAGGTTGCACGTTCGATCCTCCGTGGCATCTTGATTTTTTTTTTTACGGGACGGGTGTTTGTTTGCATCGTTTTTTATACAATACTTTTTTTTTATTTTTTGTGGCAGCTCGTCACGGTGATTTTAACGCCATTTCGCGCTCAAGCGTTGCCGGCACTGCAGCACCCACCATACCCACCATTCGCCATGATAGACGTTTCCCACCATTCGTCCACTACAATAATCCACTGTAATGGTGGGTAGTGGTTTACACCATGCCCACCATTCGTTTTTTTTCTGATAGGGACCTTTTCATGACAGCCACCACGCATCGCCTCCCCTCTCCCCCTCATTGCGACTGTTGTCATCTGCATCGAGAAGCCCTAGCGCCTGTGGGAGAGTTGCGTCCTCTACCGAAGCCATGGGAAGTCTTCTGCAGCAAAGAACGAGGATTTCTTGCGTCTTGGTCACAACACCGCAGATTCTGCACAGGCTACTGACGACAGCGTCATTGAACCCTCTGCTGTACTCAAGAGTGCGAAGAGCCCCAGCTCTCGCCTCGAACATGAGGCTCTTGCCACAACTTCTTCTAACATCAGACTTTTCGCCGATGATTGTGTCATTTATCGCCCAATTAACAACACATCAGATGTTCATGAACTTCAATCCGACCTTCATAAAATTGAAATCTGGTGTACAACGTGGTTAATGTTCCTTAACGCAAACTAAACGTCACTAGTCTCTTTCCATCGCCAACAGTGCTACCCATCTCCAGCATACTTCATTAACAACACTCAAATTTCATGCGTAACTACATACAAGTATCTAGGTGTCCATTTTTCTTCTGATTTAACATGGTCCCTTCACATAACGCACATTACTAACGAAGAAAACCGTGCTCTTGGCTATCTGCGCCGAAACCTTCATCTAGCTCCTACCCCTGTCAAACTACTCGCTTATCAGACACTAATCAGACCAAAACTTGAATACGCATGCGCTGTTTGGGACCCTCATCAGAGTAACAATACTAAAACACTTGAAACAGTGCAAAGCCGGGCAGCAAGATTCATCTTTTCAGATGAGTCGTATTAGTCAAGCGTAACCGAACTTAAATCTCGTGCTAACCTCGCTACCCTTTCGTCACGCCGCTGTATAGCTCGTCTGTGCCTGTTTTTCAAGTTTTATCATGGATCGCCTCGTACTCCCACCATCAAGCCAGCCCATCGTCATTCAGACCGCATCAATCACAGGAAAGCTGTTTACCCGCCAAGAGCTCACACCACTGCGCACCTTTCATCCTTCTTTGTCAAGACCGCACAAGATTGGAATGGCCTTCCTCCTCACGTTGCGCCCCACTCCAGTATCATTAACTTCAAAGCAGCGATCGAGCATCTACTCCTTTATCCGATTGTAATAGCCCACCCCTCAAGTAAAACCCCTTCATTGGGGCCTTTGAGGTACTGTGAATAAATAAATAAATAAATAAATAAATAAATGTTGTTGTAGAAGCGCCACCCACTGATGCTCTCCTTATGGCTCCTGTAGCCCTCGAGGGTGAACTTGGCCTCTGCATCCTTTCTCCATCTGGTGTCTACCGCTTCCCTGACTCGCAGTCGGACCTCGACCGCTCACTTAGCCGCAGTTTCGGTAGGGATGGCGTCTTTGAAGAAGCCATACGTTTTTCAGTTGGTAGATCCATCGCATCAAGTCCGTCCGCATGCAGGTTGCTGAAAGGTACTCGAGCAAGTGGCGCTCCCACTGAGTGCGTCACGTGAGCATGAGGCCACACCGGTAAGCAATCTTGCTGGTGGCTTCCCGAGCCTCAAATCTGGACCAGCCGACATTCCCCTGCACCGTTTCGTTGGCAACCAAGCGCCGCATGACCGACCTCTAGAGAGCCTTCACATACACACGCCTGTCGTCTGGTTTTAGGGTGCTGTCACCTTTTGGAAGGGTACATGCCGACGCCCACGAGTTTTGACGGTCGCCGTTGTTGCTAACTTCTTCTGACGCGATTTTGTTTCTCAACTAAACCGGTTCAACGTGGTCAACGTCAGTGTTCATGCAGGTTGTTGCAGGTTGTCTCCACACGCGCGGCGTCAGTTATGTAGCACTGCGACGACATTGTAAACAGTGGTTACACGTACTCTACCTGTGCATTTCGATGCACAGGTAGAGTACGGGCGGGAGGCGCGTGTATATGAAGTCTCCTTAAGCTGTAACACTTTTGTTGCAGTTTTCTACGGCATATAACTTTCGGTATTTTGAAAGATACAAACATAGGGGCACTACGACGGCACCAGAATTCTTTTACTGCGGTTGCACCCGCGACAAGCAGGGGCGGCACCAGGATTTTTTTTCACTGAGGGAGCAACCACTAAACGTAAGTTTCTTCGGGGTGAGTATGGGAACTAATGCTTGCTGTTGGGGGGGGGGGGGTCAAAAGAAAGGGAGGAGCAAACAGAAATATTGGGGACGAGAACAACGGACAGATCATACATGGACGTCGGCAGGGGGGAGCAAAAAGGGCACTTGCCCTCATCCAAGCTACGCCAGTGATCTCCTCTCCTCCAGCCACAGTGCAACAAGGGTTTGCACACCCCAAGAGCAAATCCTGCCGACAACCGCAAGATCATATCCTTGTGCTTGCTGTACGTGCCCTCGCCGCTTAAACACTGTGATAACAGCATGAACTTAGTGAACCAGTGTGTACTGCACATGTCTTGTGTTTGAACTAGCCCCACCAAGCGAATCGATAAAGCAAACCACCGTACCTACATATACTCGTATAGTTTGTGCAATAAAGCATTCTTGCAAAAGCTGCTGCGGCGTCCACGTCGATCATCACAAGCACGAAAACCGTTTCTACGCTTCGAGCAACTGTATTCCCTTATGCATAAGCGTCTTGTATAGCTATGCCAGGTCGGATCGCAATGGGGTTAGCTTCCAGCATCGCATTCACTGGTGCGCCCTTGTGGAGAAACTATCTTGTTTCTCTAATTCATGTGCATTACGTCACAACATATTCCACCGTAATTAACGCGCCAGTGTTTTCGTAGTATTGATGAGTTATCGAGCCAAGACAGTACAGCCAGCTTGTACCAGAGCACAGCAGAATGTAGCTATGTTTTGAAAGCGGAGTTGGTAAGCCTATCATTGTGCCATGCGGAACGGACAAGAAACCATCATGAACCGGCACGTTCTCGTTCTTTTCCAACTTCTACTGTGGTTCACACCCACTGTGAGGAATTGGCGAAGAATTGTTCTTTGTCTGCTTCGCCCCCACAACACCTGTGCCGATTTTTCCGGCGTGGGACGCAATGCAAGCGTTGATAAAGAGAGGAAAATAGCTTGGTCCTGCCGATATGGCCGACTTCGAGCTTCCCCAAGGCTTCAAAGAAAGTGACGTAAGAGCCACTCCTCATTTTCGTCTTACGTCCGAAAGTGGCGTAAGAGCCCTCACCCCCAAAGTTTTTTTGGAGGGGGTGTTATACCTAAGAAAAAATTATAAAAATAAGCGTTTTTCGAGGTCTGCAAACTATTGATCCCTCCTCCCCGAAAAATATTCCTGGCTATGGGCCCGAACTCAACCGTCCGCCTCAAAAGTTCACCGACCCCTGGCCTAAAGCGTCTAGGCGACACATATTTTCTTGCAGTGACTTAATCTGCCAATCATCTGTCCATGTGCTAAATATATATCATTAGGCGGTGGTGGTACACAGACCGAAAGGGTTGATGTTGCACATTCGGTGCGGCTAGAAGAGATGGAGGAACCTATGACTACGAAATGTAGTGTTTGAATGTCACAAAAACTTAAAACAAAGCATATGCCTTTGACGAGGACAATTAGATAACCGAAGCATTATCTAATTTTGGAAACAAATCGATATAATCTTTTATCATTTTTCGCCGAGGGGAACTGCAATTCAGGGCAGCTTAGGAACATGAACATAAATGCATATTGCATATCTTAATGCATTATGCATTAATCTCCGGAATGCATTATGCAACGATCTCCGGAATCCCAGCCTGAGGCTAGGATTCCGAAGATGCGTTGAAATTTTGTGAAGAACAGAAAGATCTGCGACCGGAGTCAAACAGACCAGCTTTTCACAAGCTAATTACGAATTATCTGAGCAAGCTCAATACTTTGCATCAAGGGAGTAAACACGCTTAAGCACAAGCAGTTCGTGATCGAGTTCAGTAAGTTCTAGATGATTTAATTTTCATTCATTGTGAAGCATGTTCTCGACTGGGATCAAAAACAGTGTTTATCACAGCGCCCCCCTCCCTTGCTTCCCCGTTCTGGTAGGGTTCAAAAACATTCAAAGGGAAGCATGTTACTGTTCGAAGGAAGATCGGGTTGTCTTCAGCATACCTACGGGAACTACTCACGGGATAGCCTAACCACAAAAAAAAAGAAATATCCCGAAGAGTGGGCTGTAGCGCATTCAGCAGGGAAATCTGCTTCTACCAATAAAGCGAAAAGTACACAACCACTGCATACTGCCAGTTCTGACGTATGGGGCTGAAACGTGGAGCATAACAAAACTATAGCAAAAGCTGGAGACCACGTAGTGTGCAATGGAACGCAGAATCACTTAATTAACATTCAGATTAGAGACAGTAGCATGGGTAGGAGAACAGACAGGAGTTGCAGGTATCCTATAGCTGACATCAATCGAAATATGTGGACCTGAGTTGGTCCCATAATGCGTAAAACGGACACCGGTGGATAGTACGAGCAACATATTGGTTACCAATGGATGGAAAAGGCAGTTGGGGAAGGCAGAGAGTTAGATGAAGTGCTGAAATGCAGAAGTTCACAGGGATAACATGGAACGAGCTCACACAGCATAGGATAAACTGAAGATCACTGGGAGAGGTCTTCGTCCGGCAGTGGACAAACAGAGGCCGAGAATGATGATGATCAGAGTAGCCAGATGCTACCCAGCTAACAAGCAAATATACACTAAAAAAAAGACACCCCTCAAAAAAAAGGACTGCATGCCCTCCTCGAAGAAGCGCAAAATAAGTGAGAATGGGATTTATTTTCTAATTTTTGATAATGGTTTTATTTTAAAAAAAATTGTCATTCAAATACGAAGGCAAGCTTAAGATTTTGCGAAAAATAACAAGCGCGAATGAAAGCACCTATTTAATTAATTTGGTTGAATGCACATGTGACAGTGGATGTTACTTTTCGATTTTCCCAACATACGTTCCACTACTCAAGGCCATCGTCCTACACACTATTAGTGATCGACAAACATGCTATTGGTGAACGTGATGATCTTTAAAACAACTATATTCGCTTGAATGGGATGGCCACTAAATATTTACATCAATAAATAAGCCAAAAAAACACGACAAGCTGCTGGAAAATTCTACAGAGGACTCTGCGAAAAAGGAAGCTCATATCCGGTTATTATAAGAGAACTGGATGATTCCACGAGAGATCGACACGAGTCTGAAAGTTAATATTTTAGATTTCATTGAATATTTTAAGTTTCGTCCACCTCTCACCAGGTAGCCCGAAAGTCAACTTCGTTTTATAACTAACGGCATAACTTACGAGAAAAAAATATCAAACTTTGTATCCCAGCGTCCACATATGTGGACAAAACATATCAGTGAATTTTCGCTGTTGTAGCGAACGCCTCACCGCAAAATCAAGTTCAAATGTTCGCGCCAATCAGACGTTTCATAAAAACACCGCCAGATGGCGGTAGCTGTCAAGAAACGGTTTTTCGGAGGCGCCTTCGTCGAGGTCGGACGTGTTTTTGGAGAGCTCCGGAATGACAGCTACAGATAAGTGTTTTTGCATGTTTCCAGCTTGCCTCTGTATGTAGCGTTATGAGAACGTAAGGCGCTAGCGTAAAGCTTGATTAGGTCTAGTAAGGTGTACGGTTTTTTTTTTTTTTAGTATTCTGTACTGTGTCTTTTTTTTCTCCAGCCACCACGTGGCTGAGGCCTGCGCGTAGACCGACCACGTGCATGCGCAGGTGCTGTGAAGTGTAGCGTATTTATTTATTATTGTGGTTCTTTTTGGCTTAGACCAGTGTATTTTAGTACAGTTTTCTAACACGTGGGCATCGGTAAACTGAGCTAGCCATGGTCAAAAAGACCGTAAAGTGTTCAGAGTGCGGGATAGGGTTGAAGGTGGAAATTAGTGCGGAAGAGAAAGCAGAAGATGACGCCAAGTGTAGACAGTGCGAGATCGAGGAGAAAATGAAAAATATGATGGCGGTCCAGAGTGGGCTCATGGAGAAAATCGCAGAGCTGGAGAATGCATTGGCGAAGGAGCGAGAGAAAACGTCAGCCATGGAGGAAAGGCTCCGGGCAGCCGAGAAGGGCCTATCGAAGGTCGTGAAGGGGAACGAAGACGCAGGTGACGGCGGAAGCATTATGGCGACGACCCACCGTGCGGGAGAGATGAGGGAAACAGGCATGACAAAGGCAGATACATTGGCCACAGGGCCCAGCTACCGGGAAGTAGTTTTGAGGGAGGGGGGGAGCAAACCAGCAGCCGTGACTCACGCTAGTCACCTAGTCAGCAGCCAGGTGCAGGTTTCAGAAGGAATGTCTGAACAGGTCATCATCGCCGGTGACTCAAATTTAGTCCGATGCGCAGCGGCAATCAAAGAAAGGGTGAAAGGCGACAAGAGAGTTGCGATAGGGACGTTCCCAGGACAAACGCTGGGGACAGTAATGAGTCAAGCGGGTGAACAACTCGCAGCTAGAGCTAACAATCGCAACCTCGTTGTAATTGCGGGAGGGTTAAATGACGTCCTAAAAAAAGAATCGTCAGGACTAGCGACGACCTTGGCGAAAGGGGTGGATGACATGCGCACCGTGTCCCCCCAGGTGCAAATTGTAGTATGCACAGTACCGGAAGTACCAGTACGCAACATCAACCTGCAAAGAGCGGTAGTCGACGCAAACAAAGAGATATGGCGAATTAGTCGAGAGAAGGGTTTCGAGGTAGTGGATTTAAACAGGGAAGTGCACAGGTGGGGTGGATTCCAAAGAGACAAGATTCATTTCGATAAGAGGCTTGGACACGAGGTGGGCTGGCGACTGGCAGGACGCGCAGTAGCTTTTTTGGGGGGCTCACGGGCCCTTCGGAGTCCGGGGTAGCTCGTAACAGGGAAAACAAACAGGAGGACGCTTTGACAGGTAGAATTGCGAAAAACCAGAAAAAAGGTAAAAGAAAAAGGAAAAAGGCGCGTGCTGCAATTAGTTACATAAACATGCAGGGTGGCAGAAAGAAGGCAAAATGGTTAGAGATTGAGGAGCAGTTAAACAAAGAACAGATAGGCGTGTATGCGGTTACAGAAACACACCTTAGAGACTTGGAAGAGCCACCACATATTAAAAATTATGTTTGGGAAGGGTGTAACAGGACCATATCGGAAAGGAAAGGTGGGGGTGTAGGAATGCTAATCCACCGCGGAGCCAAATGGGTTAGAGTGAAACAGACGTGTTCAGAGCACCTCTGGGTTCTGGGCACAGTAGGTGGAAAGGAAACGTGGCTAGGGGTAGCCTACTTGTGGACGGGGAATAACTGCAGAGAAAAGAATCAGGAGATAGTGGATTGCATGAGTGCGGATATTAAGGAATTTGGTAATGGGGCCGAAATCATCCTTCTAGGGGACATGAATGCCCACATACATGACCTTGACGGATATTCAGACACCAATGGGAAGTTATTACTAGATCTTTGCGAGCAACATAGTCTGGAGATAGTTAACACAGGGCCTAAATGTGACGGCCAGATCACATGGGAAGTCGGAAACAAGCAATCAAGTATTGATTATTGTCTCATGACTGAAGGAATTTACCACAAACTGACAGAAATGAGGATAGACGAGGAAGGCATTAACAGCTTGGGTAGTGATCATAAACGAATAACATTACAAATGGGATACGAAACTAAAAATACGAGCATGGAATCAAAGTCTGGCAGCTCGTATTTAAATGACAAACAAATAATAAATATAGCCGCAAGAGTCGAGAAAGAAGTAGGCGAAATACCAGGCAAGGACTGGGAGTATAGGGAGCTGTTACATCTAATGACGAAGGAGATAGGGAAAGAGAAGAAAACCGTTTGCTGGAAAGGAAAAAGGAAGCCAAAAAGTTGGTGGAACAAGGAAATCCGGGAGGCGATCGAGAAGCGACGCGAAGCATCACGGGAGCATAGAAAGGCAAAAAAGGAGAAGCGGCCGCAGGACGAAGTAAAAAAAATATGGGAAATATATTTGGAGAAAAAATCCCTTGTACAGAAATTGGTAGAGGCAAAAATTAAAGGTGAAAGTGAACGCTGGATGACAGAGATACACGAAAAAAAGGAGGCCGCGCCTAGGATTTTTTGGAGCCACATAAAGGCGCTAGGTAGGAAGTCTGTCACAACGCAACAACATATTCTAGATGAAGGAGGAAATCAATTGGAAGGGTACGAAGCGCTAGGTTACATCCAAAAGGTAACAGCCGATTCGTTTCAAAAGAGCGTCCAGGGGATCTCCCCAGTGAGTAAAAGTGTGGCGGAGAAAGCAACAGAGGAAGAGCTAGTACTAGATAATTTCAACTGGAAAAAGGCCGAAGGAAAAATTCCAAAGCGCACTGCCGCAGGTTTAGATGGGATTCCCGTTAGCCTCATTAACGAACTAGGACATAACACTAAAGAAGCATTGTTAAAAGCAGTAGAAAAAAGCTTAAAGGACGGACAAATACCGGACAGTTGGCGACAAAGTAGAATGAACTTAATCTATAAAGGCAAGGGAGAAAAGGACAAGATTCGCTCGTATAGACCACTAACCATTACATCGGTACTATACAGGTTGGCGATGCAAGCAGTAAAAATGAAAATAGAAACATGGGCCGAACATAACGATATTTTGGGAGAACTTCAGAACGGATTTCGAGTCGACAGGCGGTTAGACGATAACCTGTTTGTTCTCACTCAGTGTATAGAAATATCTAAAATAGAGAATAGGCCCTTGTACGTGGCTTTTCTAGACATCACTGGGGCATACGACAACGTTAATCAGGAAATTTTGTGGGATATATTGAAAGGAATGGGCATGGGCGACGACTGTATACAGCTTTTGAGGGAGATATACCGAGAAAATACAGTTTGCATAGAGTGGGAAGGAATGCGTAGCAAAGAGAACGTTGAGGTTAGCAGGGGTCTGAGACAGGGATGTCCTTTGTCCCCACTGTTATTCATGCTGTACATGGTGAGTATGGAAAAAGCGCTAGAAGGTAGCAACATTGGTTTTAATCTGTCACACAAACAGGGCGGCATGATGATTGAGCAGAAGCTTCCAGGTTTATTTTATGCGGACGATATCGTCTTATTTGCGGACAGTCGAGATGATATACAGCAGCTGGCGAATATATGCGGAAGGGAAGGTGAAGCTCTTGGACTAGGATTCAGTGTAACGAAGTGTGGTTTGATGGTATTCAATGATCCCTGTGATCAGACGGTGTCCATACAAGGCCAAGAAATACCGAGGGTAAGTGAATACAAGTACCTTGGAGTATGGGTAAATGAGAGTGATAGATACATGGAGGTACAGGAAAAAGCCTCGGCAGCAAAAGGAAAGAGGAATGCGGCAATAATGAAGCACAGAGCGTTGTGGGGATACAATAGGTATGAGGTGCTTCGAGGTCTGTGGAAGGGTGTAATGGTTCCAGGGCTTACTTTTGGGAACTCAGTGGTGTGCATGAGGGCAGAGGTGCAATCGGGAATGGATGTAAATCAAAGGACTGTGGGACGCCTCGCGTTGGGTGCTCACGGGAAGACGACAAACGAGGCTGTAAAGGGCGATATGGGGTGGGCAGGTTTTGAGGCGAGGGAAGCGCAGAGCAAAATAAGGTTCGAAGAAAGGCTAAGAAATATGAAGGAGAGTAGATGGGCAGAGAAGGTGTTCCGTTATTTGTATAGGAAGAGCGTGGACACACAGTGGAGAAAAAGAACTAGAAGACTCACTAGTAAATATACGGCTGGTATTGTGAGCCATATGTCAACAAAGAGCGTTAAGGGAAAAGTCAGGGAGGCGGAGAGGATTTACTGGATGGCAGCTATGGAGAAAAAACCGGCTTTGAGTAACTACCGAAAGGGCAAAAATGAAATAAGGAGGGAGGCATTTTACGACAATTCAAGGGGAAGCGCTTTACTGTTTGAAGCGAGATCGGGTTGCCTTAGAACGCGTAGTTATAAAGCAAGATTCAATAAAGAAGAAGAACAATGCACATGCTGCGGGAAAGATAAGGAAACGGCGGAACATGTTCTGATTGAATGTGGAGATATCCACCCAGGTGTACGTTTGGGCACGAACCTACAGGAAGCCTTGGGTTTTAGGGACAACAATGGAAAGCTGAACACACCCGCGATTGAAATAAGTAAGAGACGGTTAGAGTATTGGTGGCAGAAAATTAGAGAGAAAGGACAAAAATAAATATTGGAAAAATAAAATATGGACAGTGTGCCGTAAATGGCAGAGAACTTAAGCTGAAAATTTACCTTTTTTCCATTAAGATAGAATTTATCGAAGTAGAGGCATTAGGCCAACATAAAAAAAAAAGGAAAAAAGATTTTTTTTTTTTTTGTCGAGCCTGGTGGCATACTTGTCACCACCCCGTTATAAAGGGGACGCTCATAGCATCCATCCATCCATCGGCAGCAAATGCACACAGGAACATGGCGTCCTCCTCTAGCCGCGCCGCAAGGTGGGTACCTCTACTTTTTTGGTATATTACCTCTAAATTTCTAAGAATTTGTGAAATATTTGGTAATAAACAGAAAACGGAAGCGTGTATCTTGTTTATGTCCAAGTTTTGTTGCAATACAAGCGGTAGATCTTTTGTAAAGCGAGTTGCCGTGGCGGCGTCCACATGTGTGGACGCCAGGCCCAAGGAGTTGCGCGAAATGTTGATAGAACGCCGCACGGTACTGGAGTGCGCCTCGCTACATCGCGACTCTAACAAACTTTTATCTGTAATGGGGTGAACTACGGTATTTATAAGTTCGACTTAGACTTTATCTACTTTATTTCAGACGTGGGCTAAGCGATGAAGACATACAAGCTATCGTTTTCGAGTGGCCCAGTCGAAGCGAGTGTTCTGATTTGGACAGCTCCGATGATGAACGCGTTGAAGTAGAGCCATCAAGCAAAGGCCCCATCGACGAGTACATAGAGGACTCATCGGACGATGAAGACTTAGAAGTGCAGCAATCGTCCACAGTAAAAAACAAGGTGAAGAAGATTTGGCATTGTGTGAAAAAAGACGTCCCTATCAACGAAGGCTTTCCCGAGAGTGAACTTGTGCCGCTGGTTACCCCGGAAGAGGCTAAAACACCCCTCCATATGTTCTCGAAGCTCGTAGACGATGGTTTAGTTGAGCACCTAACATTTGAGACCAATCGGTTCCGGGTTCAGAACAACAAAACGAAGGTGAAGCCTGTAAGAGTGGATGAAGTCCGGAAATTTCTAGGAATAGTTCTGTACATGTCAGTTGTGTGCCTACCTTTCAGGCGGATGTATTGGTCGCGACTCCTGCGTCAAACCCACGTTGCAGAATGTATGCCTCGCAACCGGTTTGATGAAATAATTTCTCTTTTCCACGCCGCAAACAACGACGACGAGAAGAAGAAAGGAGAGGATGGGTATGACCGCTTGTACAGAGTGCGCTCCGTTCTCACACGCCTAAACAGAAACTTCTTGGCTGCCGCAGAAATGGAGCCATGTTTGGCGGTGGACGAAATGATGATTCCTTTCAAGGGTAGGCACAGCCTGAAAGTCTACATGCAGAAAAAACCAAGAAAATGAGGCTACAAAGTATGGACGTTAGCTGGTAGGTCAGGTTACGTGTACCGGTTCGAGCTGTATGGTGACAACCTTGTCTCTGAGCCGGCGGACCTTCATCATGCAATTGGCGAAAGTGGGAAGATAGTAGTGCGTCTGACAGAAGGCTGCCGAGGAAAAGAAGTGTTCTGCGACAACTTCTTCGCGTCTGCTGAACTCCTTGCTGAAATGAAACAGCGTGATCTGGGATGCACTTCAACTCTCAGAAGCGGGAGGACTGGTCGCTGTCCCCTGCAAAATGAAAAGGAGCTCAAAACAAATGGGCGTGGCTCATTTGATATCCGCCACGGTAAAGACAGTGGAATTGTGATCTGTCAGTGGTATGACAACCGAACTGTAACGATTGGATCAAACAAGCACAGTGTGAACCCTGTGGGGTCTTGTCGGAGGTATGACCGAAAGAAGAATTCCTTCGTTGATGTCCAGAGACCCAGCCTTGTGAAAGTCTACAACCAAAGTATGGGTGGTGTAGACAGGGCAGACCAGCTGCTTGCCTTCTACAGGAACGACCTGAAGACGAAAAAATGGTATAAGAGAATTATTTTTCACCTGCTCGATCTAACCGTCGTAAACAGTTGGCTATTGTATCGTGCCACAAAGGGATCAGTGATGCAACTGGCTCACTTCAAGCTGCAGATTGCATTGGGCTTGATGAAAGCTGCGCAGGCAGCGGAGGATGTTGAAGAAGAAAGAGACGTCAGCTCCACCTCACTCTCCAATCGAGCCTCGGACATTCCTGGTGCAGTGCGGTACGACTGTGTAAATCACATACCTGTGAAAATCGCCCAACCGAACGCTCAACGCTGCAAAATGTCACAGTGCAAACGAAAAACCCGTATGCAGTGCAAGAAATGCAAAGTCTACCTGTGCATTGAGGTAGATGGGCCCACAAACTGCTTCGAGCAGTTTCACCTTGTGTAACTGGTGTTCCTACTGTCCACATATGTGGACACTCGTTTTATTCTAGAAATAAAGCTAGGATTTCCGTTTTTGCAGCTTATTTGCTCTTTTGTATATGGTACTAATAAATATGTGTAAAAAAACGTCATTTGCACAACTGTATAGCTCATGGGAAACAAAGGGTTATAAGAGAACTGGGTGATTCCACGAGAGATCGACACGGGTCCGAAAGTTAATATTTTAGATTTCATTAAAATTTCATGTTTCGTCCACCTCTCTCCGGGTAGCCTGAAAGTCAACTTCGTTTTATAATTAACGGCATAACTTACGAGAAAAAAAAATATCAAACTTTACCAACACGGAGGCACCAATTTCGTCACCTGTCATTTTCGAAAATTGCAGATGCTATAAAAAGACAAATATTTTCGTTTCAAGGAAGATATTTTTACCTCAAATGCTTGTCTAATGAAGAATGAATTCATATGGTTTCAGGTTTGTAGACCTTAAGAAAACAGCTTTTAAAAATGTCTGATTTTGTGACAGTTTAAAATAAGGTACGTATTCTCCATTTATTTCTCCGAAAGTAATGCAAGCAGCGTTTTCAAACTTGACACGTTTTAGGGATATAGTGTGTTCATAAGGTACATAAATTATTGCTGCCGTAGGGCAAATGTAAATTTTTATATATTGCCTCAAAGTGGTCATATTGGCAAAAGTGTACTCCACTGAAATTTGAATAATAAAAAAACACATCTTCGATTTTTCTTAAAATCTCGCATATAGACAATCGAAGGCCATCATACAGTAATATAGAAAAACATGTTGCATTATTTTGTTTTTAGCGACAATATTCGTGGTACAAATCAGAGCTTTTCAAGAATGCGCTGATAAGTTGAGAAATCTAGAAATCGGAACGGAAAAGCGGCAATAAGCTTCAAACGCGAGTAAACGTGACCGCATTTGGTGAAAAAAGGCTGTTTTAGCAGATAGAAGTAACTATTTTGAACACGGTATTCTACGCTATCTGAATTCACTCTTATACGTAGAGCACTGAGACTTCTAATATGTGGTGCCTCTCCATTACTGACACACAGATGGAGCTGCTATGACGGCTATGTGTTTGCAACACGTTGGGTAAGAGAATTGAATGTTGAATGAGTTCATAAACAATTCATAACAAATTTTTATCATTTGGGGCACGAAGACTGCCGCATTAGACTGAAGAACACGCTTTAGGGCAAGTTGTTATCCGTCGTCTGCTCTACAAATGAATTGCTGTGCGCCGCATCTCGGAGGCAATGCTTTAGATAGTACGGTTCAAAGTAGGGACAAAGATTACGCCTCCCGTAATTTTATCGAGAAAAACATTGTGAAAGCACTGTGGATACTTGTGAATTCGCACTGTGGATACTTGCGCACAAGTATCCACAGTGCGAATGCAAAACTGAAGTATAGTACGTTAAAATGAGTTTCACAATGTTTTTGTCGATAAAATTACGGGAGGCGTAATCTTTGTCCCTACTTTGAACCGTACGATCTAAAGCATTGCCTCCGAGATGCGGCGCACAGCAATTCATCTGTAGAGCAGACGACGGATGACAAGTTGCTCTAAAGCGTGTTCTTCAGTCTAATGCGGCAGTCTTGGTGCCCCAAATGATAAAAATTTGTTATGAATCGTTTATGAACTCATTCATCATTCAATTCTCGTGTGGAAAACACATAACCGTCACAGCAGCTCCATCTGTGTGTCAGTAATGGAGAGGCACCACATATTAGAAGTCTCAGTGCTCTACGTATAAGAGTGAATTCATATACTGTAGAATATCGTGTTCAAAATAGCTACTCCTATCTGCTAAAACGGCGTTTCTTCACCAAATGCGGTCACGTTTACTCGCGTTTGAAGCTTATTGCCGCTTTTCCGTTCTGATTTCTAGATTTCTCAACTTATCAGCGCATTCTCGAAAAGCTCTGATTTGTACCACGAATATTGTCGCTAAAAACAAAATAATGCAACATGTTTTTCTATATTACTGTATGATGGCCTTCGATTGTCTATATGCGAGATTTTAAGAAAAATCGAAGATGGTTTTTTTTTTATTATTCAAATTTCAGTGGAGTACACTTTGGCCAATATGAGAACTTTGAGGCAATATATAAAAATTTACATTTGCCCTACGGCAGCAATAATTTATGTACCTAATAAACACACTATATCCTTAAAACGTGTCAAGTTTGAAAACGCTGCTTGCATTACTTCCGGAGAAAAAAAAAGGGGGGGGGGGGAATATGTAACTTATTTTAAACTGTCGCAAAATTAGACATTTTTAAAAGCTATTTTCTTAAGGTCTGCGAACTTGAAACCGTATGAATTCATTCTTCATTAGACATGCATTTCAGGTAAAAAAATACCTTATTTGAAACAAAAATATTTGTCTTTTTGTAGCATCTGCAATTTTCGAAAATGACAGGTGACGAAGTTGGTGCCTTCGTGTTGGTGAAGTTTGATATTTTTTTTTTTCTCGTAAGTTATGCCGTTAATCATAAAACGAAGTTGACTTTCGGGCTACCTGGTGAGAGGTGCACGAAATATAATATACTCAATGAAATCTAAAATATCAACTTTTGGACCCGTGTCGATCTCTCGTGGAATCACCCAACTGGCAACTGTTTTCTACAGGTATATATTTAATGTCAGTAGACAAGAACTAGGCAAAACAGTGTTTCTTACCACCTCCCTCTTTTTGTCGAGCCTGGTAGCGCGTGTCACTGCCATTTCCTAATAAAGTGAACGCCACCTCGTAACATTCATGCATTTGTCGATTAGCGAACTCTCGGCCAAGTGGGTTATTGCCTCAAAGTATTCGCGGATATAAAGTCCACAAACATTACAGATTTTCAGGCGAGAGTCGGCACTTCTCAGTGGTTCTTTCCTATTCGTTCCCCCTGTTTCAAGTCCTGCTTTTGCACTTTGTGATCCGGAGAAAACTATCCCAAACTTCACAACTACTACTAAGTCGATTTCAATCGCATGAACAAAACTGATTTTCAGGTGATATATTTACACACAGCCCTGCAATGATGTATGTTTAATGCTAAGCAATACGAAAATAACGATTCCATGCGATGTATGGATTGGCGCTACAATTGTAAATTAAGAACAAATTCGCCATTGCGCATGTTTTCTTGCAAACGATTCTGTTTCCCACATTTCTGTGCTTTCACAGCACTCGTAGGAATAGTCTAAGCTCACTGTGTAATGATGTGTGGACGGTTATTGAAGCCGCCCACAGCACATGCTTCACACAGGATATAATACGCATAGATCAGGGAACTATTTTGCTATAGATGGATTGCAACAAATGTTTCCTCAATTTCTCTAGCTGTTTCAACTGGTTGTGCCGTTAAATGGACAATAAAGGCAACTATAAATCCACGCTGATTGCTGAAATAGTGGTCCAGAACCCTCGTAGAGTTACTTTTGTGCCACGGAAGGACTTCTTTTGAAAGAAAATTACGTTTTAGTGGTCTGCATCAAGTTAGTGCACTTCAAATTAGCCGCCTCAAGAAATGGAACGTCGACGTCAGCCATGCACAACGATGCCCGGCTTCACTGCGCGGCTACTCACTATAGTAGCAGCAGAGCAAAAGTACACTCTAGCAAAAGCAGTGGGAGCCACAGCAGCAACAACGGCCATTGATCAAATCATAGAGGAAGGAAAAACTAGTTTTCTTTCCTCCATGTCCGACTGGTTTTGGTGCAACTGGGCCCCGCTACATGACATTACTCCCCATAGTAACGTAGTCACTCCAGTGACTCTATAGTAACGTTCAGAATTTTCTCATGATTCAAAAACGAACAAGCAGCATTTGATGGTGCACGGAAAATTAAGCGCAGCTAGATTGATTAATAGTTGATAATTGTACGAGATATTGTCGTAGATGTTGTTCATTGAGCTTTTACACTGATGTGAATCATTTGACTGCAGAGTCCCTTTAAAAAAACCTGCAATAGTAATGCAATCCTCGGCAACATACCGTTTCCAGATGAGATTCTGCTCTTCAGGAATGATGGCAAGAGTGGCCAACACGATACTGAGCAAGTGCTAAAGTAAGGGTGAAGATAACTTGCCAGAACTTGATGGTTAGTAGACAGCCAGTATAATCCACACGTGTATGAATATCTAGGTCAATTAAATACAGAGGTTAGGAAATCAATCACGGAATAAGGATGGCCGAGCACTCGTACAGTAGGCAGAGAATGCTGGTGAATCAAATTGTGTCTCATTACCTCGATCTCTCAGTTAACCAACGGCTTTTCAAGAATCTATAAAATTGCTCAACTACCTCAACAATTATTACTGAAGCAGCACACTCTACTTACATTAAGTCTTTGTGAATAGCAAATTAAAAGCATAATTTGTTCAGTGCGGAAATCGCTAGTAATATATAGGGTTTCACACGTCAAAACCACAAGTTAGAAGGTTCACCATGCAGGGCCCCAGAAATTTTGATGGTGTATTTCACAGAACACAGGTCTCTACATTTTACTTCTACCAATATGAGACTACAGCAGCCAAGATCTAAGAAGCAAGTTTCAGGTCAATAGCCATGTAAGGAAACTAAACGACTGTATTACCAAGGTGGGCACAGAAACGACTATTAACTTAAACAGCCCTTTTGGAGATAATGCTCCTTTGAGTATTTTTTTATGTACATTCCCAATTATGACCTGTTTTATCACTGAAAAATGTTGGAAAGAAAATGCTCAGCTAGTTGGCAGATATTCATGTGCAAAAATCAACACAAAGGAAAAGTCAAGAGAAGGCTATAGGGTGTTCCCACTTTTTTTCTGGTATCAGTGCTTGCACACCCTGTCTATTTAACAAGAAAAATTCTAAATTAAATGTGAAATAGTGTCCCAATTACTCGCCAGCCCCGTGCAGCAGAGTAGCAGGCAAATTCTGAGTAAAACAAAACGAACAAAAATTCTTTCCGAGATGAGGTTTTATGGATGCACAGTTGTGATGATCCAATGTGTTCGAAGGTGTATCTTGCGCACATCGAGATCTTGGGGTCCGTCATGTAAGCGCAAGGGCACCGTCCGATGCAGTGGCCAGGTGGTGAGATCACAACCAGGGCAGGAAGTCAACAACGCCGTCATCAGGCATCCCTGCAGTCAGCCAGGCCCGTCTCCACCACTCGTGGGTCCAGTCTACTTGGACCTCTCACGCATCTTCCTGCGCTTGCGCTTCAACCTCCGCATCCGCTTCTTACGCCACTTGGCCCTCATGACTAGCACGTACCTGTTTCGAAAGAAAAAGCATGCGGTCTGTCCAATACGCTCCAGCCATGAATGACAAATACTACTTGGGAGAGAAAAATGGAGCATAGCACTAGACAAGTGCAGCTAGCAGTTAATGTCAGCTAATGTGATTGCCAGGCTGAGTGCTTATACATAGTGTGCACGTGCGTCACACAGTGCCCCTTCGTGACTTCCGAAATGCGCCACCATCATGCCCGGGTACTTATCGACTCCATCACCTACCGCTGCCGTGTTGTCTCCCCGTGCTTGCGCTTGTTTAGTTTTGCCCTACGATGCGAGATCGAGGGCTGTTAGTGTTGCAAGTTGATTTAGTAGTACCCCTTCGGGGTGTTTCTTCGCCAAAAGTTATTACCTAAATTAAGAACGCACATTACGATTTTTCGAAAAATACCGGCCTGTTTGGCTGGCGCGGATTAACAAAAAAAAAAGACTACTTGAAAAAACTATGATATTTGTGTCTTCACGTGCAACTTCATTCCGGGTAAGTGTCATAGCCAAGCACTTACCTACAAACAGAGATGGCTTACCAAGATACTGTACATACAAACTTGTCCGCAACCACTGCGTGCACAATCAGCGTGCCAGGGAGGCGGTTAAAATAGTGATGGCGATCGCGGAAATTTGGGCATTGCATTGAAACAAACTGAAAATAGATGCGAAACAATATTCGTTCACGTTGAAGTATAGCCGATCTGTTCCGAGTTGGGGGGGGGGGGGTCAGGATTTTGAAAAATTGGTCAATTATTTCCCTGACACGGTCTCCATCATTTTCAGGGACTCCACTGTACATTAGCGTACAAAAAAGTAATATACAAGGTGAAAAAGGTGTCAAAACGTACACGAAAAAAAAATAGCCATGGCCGGCATTACCGCGGCACGCATCGTGCGAAGTCTCTATCTGCCTTGCATAATATTTTCCTCGACTGTTTCCACAAATTTCAATCAAAGACGCTCAACACCAGCACTGTTTAAAACACTTCGGGGAGGGGGGGGGGCACTTCTACTTTGGTGGCGTGGGCCACAGCAATATATTATTAATATATCTCTTGTAAAGTTTCCTAGCTCTGCACAACTCTTTTTCGATGAGAGCTGCTGCGCTTCGCTCATCCAGTCTTAAAATTGCGGCTCGAGAGACTTTGGGCTTTCACTTGTTCTTGGGCCACGCAATTTGTAGTGTTTGTAGTGAAAACGAGATAATGGGCCCTCGCAGGTCGTGGCGGGCAGCCGGTATACGTGCCGCACATCTCGATTTTCCGGTCTTGTATCGAGTGAAAAATGAGGCCTTCCTAATCAGATGAGCTCGTTAAAGTATGACAACAAAAAACCACAATGCTTCCCTTTCAACATCGTACACAGCAACAGATGACGAGCCTCCAACAAACTGCGCTGCAACGCGCGAACTGCCGTAGGTACCCGGGCAAGGTGGGAGCGGGCGACAATGGCGGAAGTGACATCACATGACCACTATGTATACACGACAGGCAATGTTAAAGCAGCACAGCCAAATATTCTTCGCCAACAACCCTCGCATTGGTCGGGGAAGAAAGCACGATGGGATTCAGAGAGCATTTATTTGTAAACCATGGCTAGCAGGATGTGATGCTCTATTTTAGTTAATGACTTCCTCCATGCAAAAAAAAAAAAAAAAAAACAGGCTCTGCAACACTACCAGTCACTCGTTCAGTAAACGAACATTAACCAAATAGTGTTGCTACATAACGTCCTCACCTTAACACAAAAATTAGTGCTCCTTTTCTCCCAACTCCTGGCAAATGAGCATTCGCAGACACGTAACTATTCTTCCAAAAACTGACAATTATCCTCAGAGTGCATCAGAACCCAGTGTCCTGCGATCTCACAAGGTGCCTTGGCACTTGTAACACTTGGGATACTGTAAATGCCAGCATACTTTGTACTTCGAAATTGAGGTTCCTTCATGCTACAAACGAGTGGTTGTCTTCTTTCCCTTTCTTAAGCCTTCCAGCACCTTGCGGGTTTGCATTACTTGTGTCCATGTGCTTCGAGTTGTCGATGAATTCACCCTGGAGCTGTCAACTGCTAGCTTCCTCTAGCTCAATCGGCAGACCAACTGCCCTAGAAAGGCATCGGTCCCGGGTTCGAACCCCGGACCAGGAAAAATTTTTCCGCATCTAGGAGGCTTTTCTTTTTAAGAAATCCGTATGATTTCCTTGTGGCTTTATGCTACAAATAGGTGGTTGTCTTGTTTCCCTTTTTTAAATGGTAGTATTCTATTCAGAAAAAATAACCAAGCTCTACAAATTGAACAAAAAAATCTTTTTCCCAGTAAATTTGGTACAATCTTTTTGCAATGGTGAATGGGCTAAATTTATTGTGACAAATTTATTTTTTGTTTGTTTCCCATTTAGCTCACCATTTGTATGTTCTGTGCACAATTTCCATTTTATTGAGTCACATTTTTCAGACTTTATTTAGGAGTGCCTCCCAGATGTGCTCCAGGCCATCCTTATTTTTCAGTGATTTTTTTTTTGGTGAATTATCAGGCTCTACTGTTTTGTTAATAGTTGTCCTAGGTATAAACTATCTTGCATACACTCAACAGCATGGTTTCCAATAGTGGACGGTTCATCGCTCACCAGGATGTTCTCGGTCACATTCCACAGTTCCTTGTCTTTATTACAGAGGAGTACTAGATAATGATTTGTAAAGTGTACGTTGCTCGGACTTTAACCTTCGTTCCCGCTTCTTCCCACTTCTTTTAAGCAGGCATTCAGAGACATCGAGGATACTATTATCTCCTTACCTGATTCCCTTTATCATGGTAATGTTATCGCTTCTTAGTGTATGTCCTTAGAAGTTAGGTGGCAGTGGAGTTTTTGATTCGGGCTAAGACAATGTCACCAGTTTTGGGCACTCCTTGCCGACTTAGTGCTAATGAGATTAATCATGGGCTAATTGAAGTCGGCCAACTGGCAAATTGCTCTTCTATGGCAGAGTTATCTGGGACGGGTAACAAACACTCCAGAAAGGACCTCAAAACTAGCGCCGCCTAATACGGTGACGGCACCGCTCCGTGAGAAAATGCCAGCAGAAAATATTTGCCATTCGGCCTAGAAGACTGAGCCACCGATCGGGCAGCAGTACCGGCAGAGACGGCTCAAGAAAATTGGGAACGAACATAAAGCTCCGCTCACAGTATAACGTGCGAATGATCACTGCCATTAGGAGGTTTCTCACGGTTACAGTGACTGTACAACTACCAATGCACGAAACATTTTGCAAAATGCAGCCATTGTAAGACTGACCACCATCAGAGGCAAGTTCGACGACCAAACAGCACGTGTCGTAGCGTTGGTTTTCGTTCACTCATAGCCTACGCAAACCTATCCGCACTACACATAACAAGCATTCAAGGCTTATCAAAATAAGCCGATGGTGACCAAGCAGGACTTGGGTGTGCCTGGTGTGCCTGCTTAGTTATGCTGGCAGTCTTTCTGGTACATGCACGACCGGCGATAGAAACGTTGCAGTTCACCAACTAAATCACCTGTGCAACATAATGAATATTCTGTGAGCAAGCAACTAGTGTACAATGCAGGAGATAGAGCATCGCCGCATACCGCACCGATTTTCGTGAAGACATAGAAGCCGGCTAAGCATGAAAAATAAGTTTTAATGGCATATATTTAGCTTGGTTATGCTTGGCAATAACAACACATTATTTAGGAACTAGACACGAGGCATAAATACGTATGAAATAGTTTGATTAATCCGGATTTACTCACCGCACGGGTAGATGCTAGCGCACACGGCGAAGAGGGCACATAAAGAGGAATGTATAAAAGCAAAACGTGACGTCGTTCAGGAGAGTCACGTGACCTTAACAACGTGGCTTGTACTGGCTGGAAATTACCGAAGTTACTTTCGGTTTCGGAACGATCTTCTTGCGCTGGGTACCATGCAATGAACAGAAATTGCAAGCCATAGAATTTCATACAATTGTATGAAACTCAATGTTGCAGGCCTTCTTTGCCCAGAAAAGATTTGGGTACCTTTGGTGCGTTCTGTGAGCTGCTACAACTTCTCTGATTGGCTTAAGATACCACCATTATGAAATTTGACATTGTCCAGAATAGCAAACCGGGTTTATTTAAAAGCAACATATGACTTTAGATATGCTCTAGTTATGTCTATTTGGCTGTGAATTCAACACAAAGGGTATAATAAACCATAAGAACGAGGCTGCTTTATTATTTTTTTGATTTTTATGGAAATGTTTTGTTTCAGAAACAAACCAGAAACAATTATAATAAAGCTTTTGCTTAAGCCTTTAACGAAGATTATGCTGAGCACTGCCCTGGTTTAAATACATAGGGTGTAACAACTGTGCGCTAGAATGGTAGAAAAATGGCACGTTTTTATAAAAGGCGAAGGTAATATCAGAAACGTCTCGAAACAGAAACAAACTAGCGTTGTTCTAACATTTAAAGCATTTAGTCATAAGAAGCCGAGTAACAAGACTAAGAGCTTGTCAGTCACGTGACCTTCTCACACTTGTCAACCCTCTTTTGCTGTGCGTGGACGCATCTTTGTGTGCGGTGAGTAAATCTCTAATAATCCGCCCACTTTATTTGTAATCGTTGCGACGAAATGCATATCAGGAACATCGGAACTTTCAGACTTGGCTATTAACGTGCAATATTCTCGAAATTGAGCATATTGAGGCGATTTCGGGGTCTTGACGAAATTTATCACTCACTGCGCTGTTTTCTTTCATTTCAATTATAACCACGTTAAAATGGACCCCGGGTATCAAGCTCTTAGCAAGTTTTTCTTATGTTAATCGGCGTACTTTCACTTGTTTTAGTTGTGTCGTATCGCGTATGCATTGAGCCCTTTGACATGCGGTGAGCCCGATTGCGAGCAGTTCTTGCCGTGTTTTACTACGCGTGGTGTTTTTGACCTTCGCATGCGACTCTGTGGGCCAGTAGGAAAATGAAAAACCACGATGTTTTAAATGAATAATTGTGCTCGTGCGCACGTCGTCGTCCATTCGTTGTACGTAGGATTCGAATGTGTGCGCGACATCGCCATTCGTGTTCACGAGTGAGCGAACAAAATGGAAAATGGTGTGATTTAATTTCCGTAATTCCCATTTAGCAAGTGCGCCTCCAGTTTATACGGCATGGGCAATGGCTTAAGCCTTGTTTATCCGTGCCAAAAACGAGCGAAGTCCCGGTATCGAGTGTCATCGCACGACATTCCTGCAGTAAACTGGCAACATTTGGTTGGGTGGCCTTTGTTTTGACTTTATTTTGACTAACCGCTCCATTATTAATTTTTGCATCATTGCATCGCGTATACAGCTGAATCATTGGACATGTAAACTTGGGATTATCTAGTAGAAAAATGTTGTCAATTTTATCCATCACTAGTCTTGAAGCTCATGCATCTCGTCAAGGTGATCCGCGAGGCACGTGTTCTTGGAAGCCCATTAAAAAGTGTCATAAAATCGGGTAACCGCGATGCATTAACCGTAACGCGATGCACTGAACATCTCGGATCGCATGCTATGGGTGACTGCAAATACAACGCACGAAATTGGCGTTTTCTTTTTTTTTTAAAGGGAATTACTTTGTTTCAACGAACTCGGCGTGCTTTGATCTAGTCATCATCATGTGGAACTTGGATAGCTAGTAGTGTCAGTGTAAAAGCTGCTCACCACTCAAGCAAGCTGCTGTCAAAACTGTATGGGACAATCGTCAAGGTTATGTGGTTGTTCACTTCGTCGCATTTTTGTCTTTGCTATAAAGCAGTTTAAATTTGGATGGAGCCCGGCTCCACAGGAAAAACTTGTCCCTTGGCTAACACGGGTCTTTTATTAAAGGGAACAGGCAAGTTTTAGCTGTGCTCTTTGGCAGCTGCGTATTGCACCATCAACTGAGAGTTTTAAAAGCCGGCTTTGACTGCATCACCCACTGTGTCTTCGAAGTGGGAGTGTAATCTAGCAGCAGCACTTGTCCAGCGGCAATGACTAGTTGCTTTGCTTGCCAATAGGTGCCGCTGCAGAGTGGGGGCCGCATGCTTGCATGTTCGCTGTGACAAAGGATGGCAGTGTACATGACTTTCCTTTTGCCCCCATTTTATGCTAATAGTCTCTTGTACTGAACGTCTTTTCATGTCAACGCAGGTACGTGCCAGACATGAGGGCCAAGTGGCGCAAGAAGCGGATGCGAAGGTTGAAGCGCAAGCGCAGGAAGATGCGTGAGAGGTCCAAGTAAGCCGGAGCCACGAGTGGCGGAGACAAAGCCTGG
Organism: Rhipicephalus annulatus; assembly: GCA_013436015.1. NCBI lineage: Eukaryota > Metazoa > Arthropoda > Arachnida > Ixodida > Ixodidae > Rhipicephalus > Rhipicephalus annulatus. Next base: position 358,360 of record WOVY01010275.1, on the reverse strand, counting down.
CTGGCACAGGAGGAAATGAAAGCCTGAAGAGGGTGTCCTCGACTCTGCCCGGACTGTAATACCGCCACCTGGTCACTGCATCGGACGGTTTCTTGCACTTACATGACGGACTCCAAGCTCTCGATGTGCGCAAGGAGACACCTCCGGACATTGGATCATCGTTTGTTCACCTCCATTAAACGCTCATCCCACAATAATTTTTGCACGTCTGCTTTGGACGTTGGTGTGCACGAGTGCCGCCACTCGGCCAAGTGCGAGCTCCAAAGAAACCGGTATAGTTCATAATGTTATACAAGCCTTAAATTTTCACGACAAGGGGCTGCCCTATCGAAATGCGTACCGTCGACCGTGCAAGTTTGACAAACTCGCAATTATGGCTGTGCATACTCGAGCTGGTGCGTTAATCAGTTTGGTGTTAGATCCCTGCTAAAGTATGTGTCCGCCGACGTTTCGCTTGTTGAGACTGTTTGTGCAATATCGTTACTGCCACTGACCGGTCTGTCGCTGTCTGAACAGTTCAATGGCACGCTAGCGACGCAAGAATGAGCTTGCTCTGCGTCTGCGAACGACAGTGTTTCGTCTACTCGCAGTGACTTTGCGTGGCTGTGGAAGCTGTTGTCCGCAGCTGCTACTTCACATTAGCTACAAGCTAATGCTACATAGCTATAGCAGAAGAGTGCTACAGTGGCCCCGCCGCGCTGGTCTAGTGGCTAAGGTACTCGGCTGCTGACCCGCAGGTCACGGGTTCGAATCCCGACTGCATTTCCGATGGAGGCGGAAATGTTGTAGGCCCGTGTGCTCAGATTTGGGTGTACGTTAAAGAACCCTAGGTGGTCGAAATTTCCGGAGCCCTCCACTACGGCGTCTCTCATAATCATAAGGTGGTTTTGGGACTTTAAACCCCACATGTCATCAGAGTGCGTACAGTGCAACTATTTAAGGTATTAGAGCATCAGTATTTGCATATTTTTGCAGAAAACACTTTGACGTATTAGTAAATTACAATTTCACAAAACGCTTAGAAACTGTAGGTGGAGACTCCACGTCTACCAGGTCCTTTCAATCGCTAAAGTTGAAGCAGCTTCCAATAACTAAATTGTCTACCAGATCCTTTTAAACAATAAAATCACAATGGCTTCTAATCGCTAAAATTGAAGTACATTGTAATCTGTGTTTGCCATGAACTTGGCAGATGAAGTCTCGGAAAATTTCGAGCCAATGTTGCGAAACCACATTGTGCAATTGCCAAGGACGTGAAATTCAAAAATGGAAACCTGTACCTTGGTTTTCTCTGCTAATAATGAACTTGTGACTGGGAAACTTTAGCAATAGAGTTCTCACAGTGTACTCGTTATTTCTCATTAGTGTCTGGCTCGAAGCTGTAGTGTAGGAAGTGCAGTTTTTGAGCACTACTAGCAGCATCATTGCAACTTGGTGTGTGGGCACTTAGAAACGACTCATGCACGCTATCACAGCCTCTTAAACTTGCACAGATTATTCATGGTTATGAACGGCGCAAAAAAAAAAAACGCACTGAGCACACATGAAAAGCACCCACTGGTGCCAGCGAGTGGTTTTCTTCACGTTTTTTTTTTTGTGCCATTCATAACTGAACCAACACCAACTCACCCATCAGTGCTATTGCGCAGAGGTGGCATGTAAACTGAACAAAGCAGCGTACACTTGGCACCTTGCCATTTGTTTCTGGTGCTGCGCTGGGCCTGTAGCACTGAATTCTAGCTGCATTACGTCCAGTGGCTCTCCCTCAATTTGAACCGGTTCAGATTGACCGTGACGTACAGCATTTTGTGTGAAGCTTATTCATGTCGCACAGGTTGGTCATGATTGGATATCACAACTGTAAATAGTTGTAGCTGATGTGTGAGCCATAGTAATGCAGATTAAGCTTAATGTACATGTCTGTAAAATGACAATCTCTGAGCTTGATCATGAAATGGTCCTGGCAGTGATAGTGCAGCAGTGCCGAAAGCCCAATTTGCATTGGCCCTGACAGCAATGAAAAAATTAGCAGGCATTTGCAGCTCCAGGTCCATGGTTGCTTTTCTTTTTAAAGAAAAAGAAAGGGGGCTCTTGCTTTGAGATAACAAATAATGGCCAATTGCAACTAAAGTACTAGTGTTCAAAGCTAATACTAATAATGATGGTAGTAATAAAACGAGCCAGAGTAGTCTAGTGGTTGTGGTGCTCAACTGCTAACCCACAGGTCTCGAGAAGGAATTCAAATCGAAGCATTTTCGATGGAGGCAAAAGTGCATAGAGGGCCATTCAAGAGGCATTTTTGTTACCCTTCCCCCCCCCCCCCCCCCTAAAAAAAAAAGCTTGGCAATTTGTTGAGTAGACCACGGCGATCACGTTTTTCGAATATTGCAACCCCACAGAAACTGCATTTCGAAAAACATATTCATGCACTCCTTTCCTACACCTGACCAAACTTCCTTTCACGCGCAGTGACGCAAAGTTGGCGATTTGACGTAGCATGCAGCTCGTCGGTTCGTGTAAACCAGCCACAACGATAGTTTACACTTTCCCCTTCCTGTAAGGAAAAAGGTGGGCGAGGCAGTGTGAAAATTTGCAAGCAGCTGAAACCGATGTGCTAACCCCTGAAACTTGCTTAAAGGGATACTGAACAAAACTTTGGCCGCCAATATTTTCAGCCAAATCGATAGATAGGATCCTGAAATCGATAAAGACGACCTTCATTCCTAGCAGAAACTACAAGGAAAATAGTGAACTTAATGCATTCTTCAGCGGGGCGAACAAGGTGACTTTGGTGTCATCAGACTTTCCCGAAACTGGCAAGTCAACATTGCCAGCCATCGCTCGGGTCTCACGGCTCACTCTTCTTCCAGTTCGGTTCCCAAAACCGGTATGAACAGCAACAGCACCGAACAATACTTCTGGCTGGGCAAAGCACAAACGCTTTTGTGACAAAGTGGAGTGAAAAAAGGCAGAGAAAAGGTAAAGGAGGACAAGAACACGTGCGTCCTGCGTGCTCCTTGTTCAATGTGACATAATGGCTCGCGCTCGCAAGCAGCTGCTGCACGCTGACAATCCATCAAAAAAGCGAGAAATAAATTTTCTTCGTCGGAACAGTGGAATCTTCCAAGTCGAATAGTTCAGTATCCCTTTAATATAGCATGTATTCGCATAATTCTTGCGGCATCTTGTTCACAAAGCAAAAGTGCACATATTTCTTTTTATAACAATTATCGGGACTCGAGGTTGTTTACTGGCCCTTTTAGACCTGTGTACCTAGCTGTAGGTGCACATATAAAGAACCTCAGGTGGCCAAAATTAGAGTCCTCCACTGCGGCATCGCTCATAATTGTATTGTGGTTTCGGGAAATCAAATTTCATAAATTATTAATATTAATGTTTTTATTCACATCACAGCAAGTGCCCGAACAACACAGAAAACGGTGCAGAGAAAAGGTTTTCCAAAAGTTATGAGCTGTACGCTGGTGCAGCACATGGTAGGGATGTGTGCACAAGAACATGAAAAAATTAGATCTGTCTTAAAGAGGCCCTGCCACACTTTCCCATACAGCCGTAGAATGGCTTTGCTAAAAGAGCTTATTGCCGCGTCAATCCATCGTCGCATATATTTTTAGAATCTGTCCAGTACGACCAGAGTTATGAAGATTTCTCGCACGCTGCAATTACATTCTGTCTTCTTGTCCGGTCGAAAGCGCTGGAAAATAACAGAGAGGGATGGCACAGGAGAAGGCCTGTCAAGCGTGCTTGTGACCCTGAGCACTTTTTTCTTTCTTCGAACACGTGGCTTTTCAGTGCCACGGACACGTGGTATGGGGTGGCTTCAGCAACTCTTGAACGCGCCGTGCTCAAATCGACTAATGGCATAGAGCTTAAGTCCATGACACAATAATATTTTAGTATACTGTAGTATTATTTGTCAAGAGACGAGAAAACTATCTTTAACTGACTTAGAGAATTTATTGTAAATTCCTTGTCGCGTGCTGCGCTGTAATATTTGGTTGCGTGTTCTCAAGAGCGTCGACTACCGATCAGTGGAGTTTTCGGACCATGCTCTAAAAAACATTGCAGGGCCCCTTTATGATCATTTTGAGTGTTAAAAACTACATACAAATATACATTCGTAAAAGCTACTGGATCTCGCTAAGAATTTATTACAGCTGGATTAAACTGCCCTTGCATTTTATTAAAATCAAGTGCACACCACTTACAAGTTGCACCAAACCAGAAAAGCAATACGCAAGCAATGTTTCCTTTGACACAGTGATGACTACGTAACAAAATCAAAGTGATTTACACTTGGCAATGTGGCAGCAGACCATTTGCTGTTCTCTAGCCAGATGTAGTGGCCCTTCCACCATTAAACACTGCGTGTGATCATAATCGCCAGACAGGTCGCAAAATGTTTTTGCACTTCTTGGTGAGGTAAGCTGTGATTCCAGAAAGCCCCTGCAGCTCAGTCAACCATTGTCCGTATCGTTAACCTGTAAAAATGAAACAGAGCAGCGTAATCTGAGCTTGGAAGACGAACAGATAGCTCTTGCACCATAATAGGGTTGCGAATGTTTTTATTATTTAGTCATTCATTCATACTGTTAGCATACAAGCCAGAACAGAAGCAGCTCAACTGGGTACAATTACAGAAGTTTCAAAATCAATTCAAAAGGAAAGAAAACCTTGCAACTTGACACAATGCAAGAGCAAATGAGAAAGAAAAAAAATGCAACATTCAATACGCACTTTGCAGAACATTGGTTATCAAGTGAGTACATTTTCACCAGTACATTTAATTCAATACTGCACATTCAAAATATTTAATATCGCTACACAGTACAATGTCCTTCCGTAACTTATTCCATGTGTCAAGAGAGGATGAGATCTCTGTTTTGTAAACACCATGGAAAATCTGAAAATCATGCTGTTGACGTTAAATTTTTTTGTGTGCAATATGAGCCTTTGTTCTTAGGCTTGTTACCGACTGCATTGATTGATATGTGGGGTTTAACGTCCCAAAACCACCTTATGATTATGAGAGACGCCGTAGTGGAGAGCTCCGGAAATTTAGACCACCTGGAGTTCTTTCACGTGCACCCAAATCTGAGCACACGGGCCTACAACATTTCCGCCTCCATCGGAAATGCAGCTGCCGCAGCCGGGATTTAAACCCGCGCCCTGCGGGTCAGCAGCCAAGTACTAGACCACCGCGGCAGGGCTTGTTACCGACTGCATTCTACGGTAGGAAATAAAAATAAATCTTGAGGCTCTGTATTGAAACTGTTCACATTTAGCAATGTTATTTGACATATTCTATTGTTTTTATTCTAAACGCTTTGCAGTGGTAGCTCTAGCCATCAATGTTTGTAAAACTGCTCGTTGCATGGAAGTTAGCTCTCTTTCTGGCACGTGGCGGCACTTGGGATACCACATGACTCGCATGTACCACTGCTATAAATTTACCCGCTATTCGTCGCATTCTTAGTCAACTCTGTGAAAGAACAAACACAGCCAAAACAAATACTGCAAGATCCTGGTCAAGTGGCCCCATAGGGTGATGGATAATTGGAAAATATTTCAAGGTTGGGTCCTTGCTCGGTCTCGGACCAAACGTCAGCATGACGTCTTAAGAGCTTCTAAGAAAAATGCACACATGTGCCTCTGGTCAAATGTTTTATCTAATATGCATGCATTTACAGGCCAGAGAGGCAGACAATCTTCAAATATTTCAGCAATTTGCGACAACTCAAAATGTGACCCCTGAGGAACCACTTCGTATAAGTTGTAAGAAATTGTGCGCATGTCTACAGAATCGGAACTTGGGCTCCCAAGACCTGCTGCTGCAGAATTCTATAGCTGAGAAACAGGTGGAAAAAAAAAATAGCAAAAGGTAGTGGGAGGTGCTTTCTCAGTCATTGGGGTGTATTGCAACCCTCCTACAAAGAGAAAGGGGGTGTCTTCTCAGGTTTTTACGGTACACTCACTGCAACAGTTTTTTTTCTTTTTATAATATAGAAAACACTACCTTTTTGGAAATACCTATGCCCTTGCAAAAGCGATCGCCTTAAATTTTGAGGCACAACTTTCGTTTAGTACTTCAACTAAGAGATGGTACAGTCTACTCTACATAAACTTAAGCCAATTTGGAAAGTGGCACAGTGCCGGACAGTGTAGGCGTACTTTGTATTTGTATCTGAAGGAGCAGAGCAGTCGGTAAAAATAACTGTAGACCACAGTGAAGGAGTTCTTGTTATACTACAAGAAAATTGATTTCAAAAGTTTTGCAAAATGTTTTTACAATGATCATGATGAGCAAAGTGGACCATTTTTAAAGGAAGCACATTATCAAAGCTTCCCTGCTGACTAGACAAATTTTTGAGCAAAAATACTCAACATTTACCTAAATACCTACTAGTTTCTTACCAGTGCATACTGATGTACCACTTCATGTCAGCTACTCTTTATTAAAAATACTGAAGTGCAGCTTACACTTGATTCAGTTCTCGCATACCTTTAACAGTGCTTCATAAAATACGCAAAATTGCAAGTGCTTGGAAACTTCGAAATGTGCAAAAGCCGAAGATGCCTCTGGCTCCGAAATGCAGCCTTGTATTGATTTCCAGTCAGCACTGGCATGAAGATGCCATACATACCCCCTTCAGGTGTGAATTATGATGCACTCTTTACAGATGTATCCAATTTACATAGCTTATATTCAAGGCACGCAATATTACATTCCAAGATGGAAATTGAATCAATTTGTTGTTTTGCATTAGTTTCTATCATTAATTGTAATTAGCACAAATGAAACAATCATTGAGCAGTCAGGCTCAATAATTATAGAGAGAATGATATCATAGGCTCCAAACATGAGCACAATCATTTCATGGTTGCATTTCAAGAAAAGAAAATTAGTACTCTTGACGCGGGTTCTGGAACACTGCACTCTCAATGAGCTGTCGAGCATCGCAATGCCTTTGCCAAAGTGATCAGAGAATCCCAGAAGTGTGCTTCGTTGGTCTAGTTGGTCTATCATGGTAAAAGCTAAAAACAGCGTGAACTAGAAGAGACAAAATATAAAGAAATAACAGACAGGACAAGGGCTCACTGACAAGTGACTCTCTATTGCTTAAATGCAATATAAAGGAAAAGGCGCAGGGGGTTAACTAGTCACGTGAACTTTCAAGCTATTCGTTACGGTACGAAGTGGCTCGAAAGTTCACATGATTTCTTAGCCCTTACACCGTTTCCTTTATATTGCATTCAAGCAATAAACAGTTACTTTTGAGTCAGCGCCTGTCCCTGTTTGTTCTTTCCTTGTACTTCGTCTCTTCTAGATTGCATTGATTTTTCCTTTTATCGTGATTAGAGAATGTTAGTTTAGCGTATGCAACTGCTTCGCGCATACAACGAGTGAGAGGAAGAAGACTGCACATGTGCTGCATCTAGGCGAGATGCGTGTGTTAGCGCACCCAAGAGATGCACACGTCACAGCCGTTGCGCACCTTACCGGGAGCGATACAGACAAGATGGCTACGACCGCCAGCAGTGCAGTAGTGGTGGCAGCAAACATAGTTCCCGTGAATTTAGGGGTTGCCTTTGATTTGGAGTAGACTGAAGCCAGTTGGTAAACAGGTAAAGTTAGTTGTAATCGCTGCTAAGCTCGACTGCAACACAGGAAGACTGGACACTCAATGTTGGAATGAAGCAAGGCGACGTATTTGGGGATGGTGCGCGGGCTGTCATGTGTACAATACCTCTGAGCTGTGATGGTTGCTATGCGTGTCAGACCGGCAAATGTATGAACGATCTCTTGCAAAAACATGGGAAGTGTTCAAAGGTAAAGGAATAGTTCTTACAAACACTGGTGACAGCAACAGGGGTATTCTTGTATTTATTCTCTAGCCACCCAACAACTATACATAGCCTTCATAGATTACAAAAGGCATTTGATTCAGTACAGATATCAGCAGTCATGCAAACGCAGCAGAATCAGGGTGCTGACGAACCCTACATAAACATACTGGAAGAAATCTTCAGAGGATCAACCGCCACCATAGTGCTCCATAAATAAAGCGACAGGATACCAATAAAGAAGGGTGTAAGGCAGGGAGACATCATCTCCCCAATAATATTTACCGCTTGTTTACGGGACATTTTCAGAGGAGTAGGATGTGAACAGTTAGACATAAGAGTTAATGAAGAGTACCTTAGTAACCTGCGCTTCGCTGATGACGTTGCATAGCTGAGAAACTCGGGGGACAAATTGCAATTCATGATTGCTGAACTGGACATGGAAAGCAGAAGAGTACGTCTGAAAATTTATATGCACAAAGCTAAAGTAATCTGCAACAGTCTCGGCAGAAAACAGTATTTTGCAATAGGTGGAAAGATGCTGGAAGTTGTAAAGGAATATGTCTTTTAAGGACAGGTAGTAACCGCGGAGCTGAGAGTGAAATGACTAGAAGAACAAGGATGGGGTGCATCACATACGGCAAGCATCGTCAAATCATGAATAGTAATCTGCCAATATTTCTCAAGAGGAAGGTATATGACAGCTGCATGTTACCAGCACATACCTACAGAGTAGAAACCGGGACAATTACAAGGAGGCTTCAGCCTAAATTGAGCACGACACAGCGAGCAATACATTGGAAAATGTTAGGTGTCACCTTAAGAGGCAAGAAGAGAGTAGAGTGGGTATCATAGTTGAAACCAAGAAGAAGAAATGGACATGAGTCAGGCTGATAGCGCATAGGCAGGACAACAACTGGTCATTAACGGTAACTGACTGGATTTTTATATAAAATAAGTGGGTGAGGAGAAGACAGAAAGTTAGGTGGGCAGATGAGATTAGGAAGTTTGTAAGTATCGAGTGGCAGCAGAAAGCACAGGACTGAGTTGATTGGCCGAACATCAGAGAGGCCTTTGTCCTGCAGTGGGCATGGTCAGGCTACTGCTTCTGCTGCTGATGATCCTTGATCGGTTCTTTCTCTCTTTCATTTTCTCTTTTTGCAAAATATCTGTTGATAACAATAAACACTAAGTTGGCAGCAAGCCCTCGTCTTCGTTGTCTTGGTGTCTTTCGTGCTGCTTCGGCCTGCACTGCCTAAACGAAAATCGAAGTTCATCTAGCCCAAAGACATCAAACCAAAACCACAGCTCATCGCTGTGAAAGCTCTGGCTTGTCTCTTGCCTTGACTAAGTATCGCATTGACCAATTTCAGTTATTGTCGCTAGTTGCTTTGCTTCACACTATATGATGTGAAGCAACAATCAAAGGCAAGCCTGTCGACACTCAGGGGCAGTAATCATTTCGAATGCTGTGCACTGTAAGCTAATGTAGAAAGCAGCCTCAGACGTGGTGTATGTAGCGTATGGCATCTTGTAGCCTTGTGTAGCCTTGTGTATACTAAACTAAAATTCTCTATTATCTAAGGTGGTATCCAGCACATTGAGGTAACTCAAGAAACATTGACCGTAGAGAAGTTTCAGTTGATCCACTTAGCTACAATTTGACACAACTATTCGTGGCGAGATCGGGCTATAGGTGGCAGTACTGTCCCCGCGCAAGTGTGGATAGGCGGTCGGCGGCGTGTATACAAATACACACAGCGGCGCTTCATTACGTGTGGTCTGAGCCGGTTGTCGGCAGATAAAATACGTTGACTACAGTTTACTGTTAATATCTATGCTCTTCTCTTCTGAATCGGTGCACGGCGCCTATGCAATGTTAGCATTACCCGCGAGTAAAGCGCATTATGCCTTTCATAGCGATCACCCTGGGTGACTCTCTTTGCACTATCACACTAAATCACGCCTTTGCTGAGTTGTTTGCACGTAGTTGGCTTGCGTTCTGCTGTTACACACTGCTGTAGCGTGACTGAACTACTTATTTACATTTTGTCATATGCATATTAGAAAAAAAAAAAATAGCGAAAGAAACATTGTAGAAAGCCTGCATATCTGTGCGATTAGTTCAGTACCACCATTCGCACCTTATAGACATATGATTTTTTTTTTTCACTCATTCAGTTCACCATAAAATGTGGGGCAGTAGATAAGTCTTGCCAGAAAAGCTTAGTAGCTGACAGCGCTTTGCGCTACACTGTGTTTACCACGTGCATGCACATATTCGTGCACCAGTAAAAATATGAAGATGTTATAAGAGTTCAGCAGAAAGCTTTCATCGATGGATTACGTGCATGAAAGTGCTACTACAAAGGTCTGGGTAATGGGACAATCATTTTTTTTTTTTTCAGACAAAAATTTACCACTGTTTCCCGTCGGTCACTAACAATGCAATGCAAATGCTGAAGACAATGTAAAAAAGATTAAATTTTTAGTGAAGTTATACGACATTATATATAAGGCGTGCTGTCTGAATTAATTATCAATGTCTGGGCTCTCTAAAGCGTTTTTTTTTTCAATTTAAGCACATGGTTGCGCAACAGTAACTCTGTTTTAAGTACAGTTTAAGTACCAATGTGTCACATTTTATGTCATAGTAATATTTCTATGTAGTGGTACCACAGCCAGATAATCACAACTGCTTTTCGCATTATCGATAAACTACAGTGCCGTAGTTGTACACGTACTAACAGCGCACAAGTGCGTGGCCTAGAGGCCCCCCCCCCCCCTTTTTTTTTTACAAAACGCTGCATTCACACACTATTTAATGGTACTCATATGTGGGAGGATGCCAAGAGCATTTTGTGATGTGCTTGAAACAAAAAGCGGCACCCATTCTGAAATATTTTTGGTGAATGAAGGGTATGATGACAATAAACAGCACTCTGGAAAGTTGCACTCGCCGATCTTATCACAATGCATTAGCAGCCGAGCAAGACCAAATGCTTTCGTATGTCATTTTAGGCATATGAAGAAACAATCACACTCGCACTTACATGACCGGGCAAACCACACTTTGAGAATGTGCATGATGTACGCACACATAGAAACACGACGTGGCTAGCAGACGATGTACGGAGCAATCCACACTTCGCCTTTTCAGCCAGTTGTCGCCAGGCGGCGACTCTGCTCGATCTCACGGCCAATAGCGCAAATGAGTTACACACACAAACGTGGCCACTGCAACTGAAGGAGATTTATCTCGTAATTCCTTGTGCGGATGGTCATAAATTGCTGGAAAAGTGAACGCTTTCTCATTTCAACGATGTTGTTTGTTGGGCAAGTTCGAACAAGTCAGTCATATTGGTTCAACTAAGATTTATTGTAAAAGAACAAATATATATGCAAACTAAAGGACCAAAGAAAAGAAAGAAAAAAAAAACCGGGAGAGAAAAGAAAAAAGTAGATAAAGCCAAGAATGTGCCCACTTGAAAAAGATTAACACGTCAGCTTCGTGCCGTGGAACCGCCCCGTCCGTACATCGCACCAGAAACAAAAGTACTTTGCTGGAAAGGTACAATGATGGCATGCCTTTTCATGCATCGCCAGACTGCGATTTCTTCAGCCTCAATAATCTCCATCACCCTTTGACCCCGGGCTGCGCGCAAGGACCACAGTGCCTTCAAAGACAGAGCTACACTGGCAATCTTGCACGTGGATGCCAAGGTGCCCCGATACCCTAGTTTGGACACTGCAGCAGTGTTCACAGAGCCTATCATTCAGACAGCCTCCTGTCTGGCCCACATACCTCCTACCGCATGTCAAAGGCATAGCTTTATCGCTTTTCACGCATGGCAAAAACTTCAGCATATGGTCTGTACTGCAGCTTCTTTTCTTTTGTTCATCCGAGAGGTCAATATGAACAGGCTAGAGCTAGAAAGCTTTTCATGGGTCAAAAAAAACCACCCGAACCTCAACCCTTTCTCCTATTCTCTTGAACCTGTGTTACAAATGCACATAAAGCAGCACACGTGCCTGTGGCATTGAACCATTTGTGCACAAGAGCACAAGAAAAAAAAAGAAAAAAAAAGTCTTGGACTGACCTCATCGCTCTGTACAGTGTGACAGACTTGTGTTGATGCTTGGGTGCCATCTGTCGCTGAAAGCAGGATTGTGAGCATGCCTTCAGAAGAAGAGTATGTCTGGCAGGCCTGCATATTTGAGTGCAAGAAGCGAATTGCTCATCTGCGTATCGTGTGAGAAGAGCGCGTAAGAAACAGTCTGTGCTTGCTTCCCACAGCTCTCTTTGAATATTTTTATCAGTTTTCAAACACCAATAACCTGAGAAAAAACACAAGCAGCAGTTATGATGCATGAATCTGAATAAACAGTGTATCTATTTTGACAACAAAGTTGTGGTCATGCCCATTCGACAACAAAGCAGCAATATAAAGAACAAATGAGCTACAGCATCTTTTGCAATACTAAGTTAGGGATTGACACCTGGCCAGAACGTGTGTTTTGGTAAAGGTGGAAATGAAAAGACCGTGAATTACAGTCAGAGAGTTAGACATCGTTCTAGCGATTTGAATAAGCTTGTATTTAGGAGTCACAGTGAACTTGTATGTGAAGCAGCCTAGCGGAAGAGCCTTGATGCTACTTTCCATCTCTCGAAGTTATGTGGACATCTTATGTCAAAGGGATACTGAACAAAAATTGGAAAAACTGATGTAACTCCGAAAGTGTTCTCTGAAGCCGCGACTGTTATGATAAACAGAGTTCATTTTTTATAATTTTGGACAGTCCGCTGCATTTCTCATGGATTGTTGCACGCGATGGCTGCATGTGAGCGCAAGTCATCCTTTTCCTTTTCTCCACCCTTCCTTTCATCCCACTCTACCCCTTCCACAAAAGCGCTGATGCTTTAGCATCGTTTGGTACTGGTGCCGTTCATACCGGTTCTAAACTGTATGGCAAGATAAGCAAGCCAAGAGACTCGGGTGACGGTTGGCATTGTTTGCTTGTTTCAGGCGTTTGTGACACTGTCAAATGCCACCTCCTCCGGTTCCCGGCTCGGCTGCTAGAGGCGGCAGTTTGTGAAAAACGCAATTAATTCATTATTTTTCCATAGTTTCTGTCTAGAGAGAAGATTGTGTCCATTGATTTCAGGATCCGATTTTTTTAATTTGCCTGAAAATCTCGGCGATAAAATTTTCTTCAGTATCTCCCTCTAAGGGGACCGAAGTAAGGCTTGCACCACGTCATAACTTTTGTTTCTTGTGTTGCACTGCGGGACACAAGAAGCAAAAGATGAAGTTTCAACTCGGTTCCAGTATATACATGCAAAGCAAAGCAAAAACTGAGGGTCCCTTGAGCTTCACCTTAAATGAGCCTGCATCGCTTTTCCAAATAGCCATAGAATGGATGCACTAAAGGAGGTTATTGCCTTGCGAATTGACTGCCGCAAATATTCTTAGAATTCGTCCAGTATGAGCCCAGTCACGAAGGTTTGTCGCACGCTGCAATTGCATTCTCTCTCCTCTCACTCTGATGAAAGCGCTGGAAGCTAAGCAAGTAGAGGTGCCACGGGGAAAGAAAATACGTCACATGTGGCTCGTAATATTGAGCACTTTTGTCTCTCTCTTTTTTTTCGAATATGCGCCTTTTCACTGCGATCGCAGGCACACACGTGAACAAGTTGAGGCTTCCTGCGGCGGGCTCTGCAATGACCAAGCGTGCCATATTTCAATCAGTCAGTGGCTGATACAGTGCCTGTTTTGAGTTATTTTCGAGCTTGTCTCGTCATTTGTCCAGGGAAGAGAAAGCAATTTTTAGTCGAGTTTGAGAATTTATTCTGAATTCCAGGCTGCATGATGCGCTATGTTAATTGGCATGCATGTTTCCAATAACGTCGACTATTGATTGGCAGTGTTTTCTGACCATGCTCAAAAAGAGTTGCACGGCCTCTTTTATGGAATATGCACAGTAGCGTGTGCACCTTTTGTGATGAATTGCTAGCTTTAAACTACAAAGTCGTTATCATAATCGCATGTTTTGAATGCCCAATGGAATTGTATGCTTGTACAACGCAATTTTGCTGCGATGTTACACGTTGTATTGTGGAGCTTGTGTACAAGACATGTGTGTTTGTAAAGTATATGAGTGTTGGCTTTACTGCATTTCCAAGAACAGAGGAAGTCATTTTCACTGTATTTCCAAGCAAACACATGGCTGTGTGGCAGGACACATGCTTGCCAAACAAACGGCTTAGATTCGATGCTCACTCCGACCCAGAAATTTTTATTGTTTATTTTATTTCCATCTTTCTCAATTTTTTTTTATCATGGACAAGATGATCATTTTTCACTCACAAGCAATGACGCCAACATCAACACCGTCGCCGAACTTTCTGAGAAACAAGCTCTTTAATGCTATCGGATTAAGACAATACACTGAGAAAGCTTAACAAGTATAAATAAGGAGCTTTGTCACATGTTCATGACTTACTAGTATCGCTGCTTGTGTAGAAGAGCTTTCATTTCATATTTCCATACACTCAAGTTTTTGTCACATCTGAGAACACATCAAAGCCAATCTTGTACATTCTGGTGTTGAAGACACCTCTGTAAACTTATCCTTTGTCGTGAAAGGAATAACATTTAAGGCAAAAATTAGGATTTGCAATTCGATAGTGAAAGTGCAGCACTTGTTGCTGACATTGCCATTTGAAAAGATTTTCGCAGATCTGTTGTGCGGGCTTATTTAAGTGGAAATCATTGCAGTACGATTAAGAAACCATAAATACTGCCCCCTGTGCTTTCGTTGCTTTAATTGGCTGTCAATTTTATTAAATTGCTCTGGTCATGGTTGCTTGTTGTGACAGCAGTACTGTCCTGCTTTTGTTTTGTGCCAGCTATATAATATACTACTTGCTGCTGTGACTGTATAGCTCACAAAAAGAAAAAAGTTCACAGGACCTCCATTCAAGTCTTGCCAAGTCTTGCATTCATGTCTTGCATAACCAGCTGGAGTGATCAAGTTGCTATTTTGTTATGAACAAATGGAGCATGCGCAGTTTTATATGAAAAGTAAACCTAAATGCTTATGCATTACAAACAATAACTGCCATACTTACAGATTCAACCAATGCCACGGGAGGAACCTCCCACGCAATCTGAAGAGATCGCCGACCAAGAGGGTTTATTAGTGGTGGGTCTTCAGTATCATTTCGAGACCTGCATGCCATGGTAAACAAATTGCGGTACATGCATTCATTTTTGTGGCACCCATTGCCATGACCACACGGCCTATGTCCGATTGCTGTTTCTTCGTAGCAGCCTAGAGAATGATGCTGTTTATTGGGACTAAAATCCAACCTGCGCAAACAAACGAACAGCATGGAGTACTTCTAAAACAAACACTTGTTTACACCATATCAATCTGGCTGCACATAACTGTGTAACACAAGAGCATATTTAAACATGGAAAAGAAAAACACGCATGGCATACCTGCCAAGCTCAAGGATTCTGAATCCGGGAGATTTCCGCAACAATATGGGGTGGGAGGAATTAAAAATTTGAGAACAAAAAACATCGCAAAAACAGAAGGAGGTGAGAGGGAGGCCTGAATCGCAAAGGCCAACATCAGAGTTGCGGTCCTATAGTGGCTAGGACTGGCCGAACACAAGAGGGTAGAGTTTTTCCCTAAGGTGAGAGTCTCAAATGATCAACACAACTAGCAGAATCTATTTCAGTCAAAACAACTCGCGCGTGTCTTCCTGGGACGCAGGTGAACGGACGGGACGGCGCAGCTGGCTGTCGCACAAGCGCGGGTCAAAGCTTTGCTTATTGCTATATTCTTTTGACAGGAACTCCAAAACGCGTCTGGCCCCTTTTTATTGCGATAGCAATTATATGGTCCGTCCAGGCTGTTTTTTGCCATTGCCAAGGCCGCCCTCCTTAACCTGATATGTATATGTATCTATATATATGAACACTCAAAAATAAAAAGCCACCTGATGCATGCTTATCTCTAACTAGTACTTTGCCCCATGGATAGATGCCTGTGCGCGTGCACTTATCTTTTGGTGGGGGAATCGTGTGCCTTCGTCTTTCACTGAAACCAAAGCGTTAGTTGCCGGGCCCACAAAGGTCACTTTGGTCTCTGCACAGGACCCTTTTGCGAAAATAGCACGCTTTTCATACACAGCAAGGTATAACAACTGGGACACTTGTAAGTTTGTACTCATCTGCATCAGCGATTACGTATCGTGCGTCGTTTTTGTTTAAACAGCGGGTTACGTGTCAAGCGGTAAACGCTGTTAGTTTGCTTTCATGCAGCGATTATAATTTTCGTGCATCATTTGTGTGTGAGGAGCACGCTGCATGTTTCAATCTGCTTGCCGTTCTCGGCGTTACATTCCAAGTTGTTGCTGTCACATTTATTGCTTCGCCCTTGCAGCGAAACTGCAACTTTTATTTTTAGGGGCGAAGCTCCTTAAAACGGCACCCGTTCGTCCCTCGTAGTAGTGCGTAACATGTCTTGCGCTTTGACCTGCAAGGTCGTGCCGGTGGGAGATTTCTCCTTTGCATTGTTGAACAATAAGAAATTTGCAGCGTGTGCATTAACTAAAAGCCGAATTCTCCTGTCTCTCATTCCCCATTAGCACCATTGGCATGTACATTGAGCACTATCCGACAAGAAAGGGTTGCTACGTTATACTCGCTGGGCATAACCTCTTTGGTTTTAGAAAGGTTTAGCGAGCGTTGGGCCGCAGTGCCATGAATGCAGTGCCATGAATGCAGTGAACTAGTATATAGCATGAATTCGAGGTGGTTGAAGGTGGAAAGTAGACATGAAGCGCAAGCCGTAAAAAAGTGTGCATGTGCCACCTCTTGTTTAGTACTTGGAATGTCCGCTGGATGGCGGTGCTTCTATATGCGGAATATATGATAAAAAGATGTGAGATGGTGGTACTTGGAGTGTTGACTAGATGGACGAACGGACACACAGACAGATGCATGGACGGACGCAGGGACGGACACACGCACGAACGGGTGGATGGACGGACGGACGCAGGGGCGAATGCATGGACGAACAAAAGCAAGAACGAATGAATGGACGGATGGTTCGCCCCACTTTCCATCATCCACCCTGTCGATATGCTGCCATTTTTTACGTACTTACTGCCTTTAACATACCACTGCGTGTCCTCGGAGCTCGCAGATCGCATCGCCGCGGCCGCGGTTTAGTGCACGGCAGTTGCGGCAAACAGTAGTTCATTTCACAATCCCCATGCGCTTGGCTGCGCACGCGCCTTCAAGACTAAGTCGTTTCATGTCATCTACGACAGCATCTGCCGCAGGTTTGTCCGCAGAGTTTGCGCATAGCAGCGTTGCTTTGACTGGTTGAGCGCACACTTTCGGGGTATTCTCAGTTACGTCGTCACCATACATTATCATGTCAAGAGTGACTGCGATTTCGTCCTCAGCAGTTGTGGCAACGACAATCACACGCACTGTAGTGCGCCAGTCAAATGCGTACATTCGAAGCTTCGAGTACGCTGCTCTCCGCCTTCTTTCGACGGTTTCCATACTAAAGTTCGTATCATCCGCCATGATTAGGAAATGTGCTCGGAACATTCAAATTGAGGCCCGATGAACATAGTAAAATCTGGCTGGAGAATTTAAGAATTCTTATCTGCAGCGGTTTCGCATCACTGAGATTATACTGTACGTTTACATCAGTGCCTCTTAAACTCATTTATGATAAAATAGGGTAGGTTCGAAAAGCCTGGAGTGGATTTAGCTGCTTTTTTTCTCAATGCAGCCAGATCACTCACGGAAATTTCGATTTCCGAGAAATTTCTATGACAACCGGAACAACGGTCAAAATGCGGGAGTCTCCCGGACAATCCGGGAGACTTGCCAGGTATGACATGATGTGTAGGCTAATAAAGACTGAGTATCCTTATAAAGTTCCTGGAGGTAACCATATGGACTACATAATTACTGAGGTTGAGCGTATCGACACACTTGCCTGGACATTCATACATTGACACAAGATTAATTGTCTCATTGTTGGGGAGCAGCACATCAACGTGCCCGGTTACTCCCCCATACTTTTGTACACTTTCGTAGGCTTGCACCAGTTTTCCAGTGTAAGGCCTAACAAATAAAGTTTGGCCATCCACAGTTATTATTTTCCTCAGCAGTAGCGACCGTAAACAACAAGTCTCCTACTGCTATGATGAACCTGCGACATGCAATGATGAACCAGTGACATCTATTTAGGAAACAGCAACACTCGGTAGCAAAGTAACTGAACATACTTTTTATGTTCTAGATGCCGGCTGCCATGCCTGCCGCCGTCCCCTCTCCCGTCCGTGCCTGCTCGTTGTGCGGGATTGAATTCCCGATGCGTAGGGGGTGCTGCTGCTACAATGCCACACACAGTTGGTCAGTGCAGCTGCCATCGCCACGTTGTCACTGCCGTCAGCTACATTCATCATTCTATATAATGATAAGCTTCTTAGTTTGTGATGTCACAATGCCAGAAGATGTCACAATGCCGAAACCAAATGGCCCAGTAGAGTCATCGAAGCTCACACGGTGACAGCGTTACAAGTGGCCATTTTTTTTTTGCTGCTCTGGTCGAGCAAATGCAAGGAAACTCGCCCTCCCCTGACACCCAGTTGACTGGTGGATGAGTAAAACTTCTGGTGACATGGTCAGTCCACGTGCATGTGTTAGGATTGTCCCATACCAAAAGGCTGACCACACCAGGTTCCAGTGGCCCAAATCATCCCGTTTTTCAGCACTAAGTTTCGATGTGTCATTCAAACTGACCAGAATGTGATGCAGTTAACTACGTCTCACACTGTCAACAGATCAAGGCCCCCAAGCGCGAACACAGTCAACCCTTTTCTTTGAAGACTTGTAAATCATTAAAACTTGCATATGTATGTATAAAATCTATCACAACCAATCATGTGTGTTGCTAACTTTTATGTACGTCAGCACCATTACCAGGAACCGTCCAATGCGTGGCCCCTCCTCGTTTTGTCTGATATGAGTACCACCAAGCATGGGGCTCGATATGTTTGTTCATCGGCAGGTCGAATGTGTTCAGTTGGCGAGTTCGTTTTCGCCACGTTTTTGACGCGGCTACACTCTCGTGCGCATCCATCAAATTCATTGCAACTTGCTTATTTCGGCAATGAACTATAGCGTGCGATATCTCCCTCATTTTTCGAATATGAAAGCGCAGCTTCCGCTGCCAAGTGAATGCATTCTGCCAAGGGACTTGCCATGTGAATGCATTCGACCCGCCGATCAGGCAGAAGTGAAACAGAAATTGAATAGCGAAATCGACACGCATTTCATTCATTGTTGGTTAAAACAAACATATGTCCTACGCTTCGTGGTGCTGACGTCAGTCGAAACGAAGAGAGACCACGCGTCGGACGGTTCGTGTTAATGGTGCTGACAGCTGTACTTATTATATTGGAACAGCTACTACCCACATCAGCTATTCGCTTAAGTATTTCGTACATGTTCCTTGTAATTAAGTATAACTAAAAATAGTGTTTTCTCTTCAAATTATTTCAAAAGCAGAATCTTTCAACGGCGCCACTTTACCTTACAGCAAATACAGATATGCCATACAGCTGTCGTTGGCACATCAATATTTTAATCCATAGATCCAGTATTAGCCACGGTAATCAACTCAACCTGATACCGTACGCACTGAGCCACTCGCGCAGATGAAACATTTTCAGGTTGTCGTGCATTTAACGTAGAACGGCAAAACTGTAGTATGACCAAAGCGGTATTACACTCAACCCTTGATATTGAACATGGATATAGCGAATTATTGGTTAAAATGAACTAAAGAAAGAATAGCCTTGTCATAAATACAGTTTTAATGATAAATGTTTAAAACACCTTTTTGGATAAAACGAAGTTATTTTTGTTGCAGATGTGACTTTGTTTTAATGAGGTGTTATAGTACTGTCACTACTAAAAAACATTGCAACTTCTTTGCTCAGCTGTTCTCACCTGTAAGTCTTTTCTGGGTCGCGTACAATCCTGTCATACACAGGCGGGAAGATGGTTGGGACGTAAGCTGGGTGATCAACTGCATTGCTCTTCTTCTTGCCAACGAAGTGATCACTGCAAATCCTCGTATTATCTCTCGGCTCCCACGGAGTGCCATCAGGGCTAAACAGACAGAGCAGAAAAAACTAAATAACAGAGGCTGTCAGCTTGTCGGCAGAAAACGATTTCTAACGTTCATTTTGTAGAGGAAAAATTTTTTTGCTGTTTTAAGCAGCTGCATCCAAAAGAACTCAAAACAAGCAATTTCCGGGTGTTCTAAGAAATTCACAAAGGCTACAAGATACAGCTACTGTTAAAAGAAAAAAGATAGAAAAAAAAAGAAATAAGGTGAATGTTGTACCGCTCCATAAGTTTAAGGGGCACTGCAATACTTGTCAAAGTAATTACTGAATCACCTGAGTATTGAACTTCATTGCCTTATGAATCAATTGGCACACACACAAAAAAGTATACCGAATCGAGGTACAGGTGGAATTACACGAATATGTTGCATGCGTTAAAGGGACCCTAAAGTGAAACAATTACTCAGTTCAGACAGATAAAATGAACTCTGAGAACCCTAATGTCACAAGTTTCACAATGATAAACTCTTTATAGCGGTAAAAAAATCAAGGCTCAAGTTTCCTTTTAAAGTTCGCACCGAAGTTTACGTTCATGATGTCACAAATTTCAAAATGTATATTTTTCATATTTTTGCAACATGAGCTCAATGAAATTTTCTGAAAGTTTGTATACCAAGTCTATGGCACTCACAGATGACAATGTGTACTTCATTTTTACTATTTAGAAACGACGTAGTAACCAGTAAACACCGTCAAGATTTTCAAGGTAGCGACTCCCACCCGTATTTCCTTTTCACGCATTTCCTTGCTTACCAAGCGTCTCGCGCTAGTGGTGGTGTTCTCGAAGTCTGTGAAGGCACACTTTACTAATACATGAAAAAATCATTTTTCTCCTCGATGTCACTTTGAGCACTTTCTCTCTCCTTTTGTCCAAACAAGCATTCTAAAAGGTACACAAGAAAGCAGGAAGCTATATCCGTGCAGCATGCATCATAACATTGAACACCTTTTCTCTTTTCTGCAGCGAAAGCTGTTCTGCGATCACAACAAGGATTGTGTGTGCCATAGTTGTCCACTGTCACCTGTGTTCATAACCACTATCGTAACTAAGCAAATACAAAACATAAAATACAAACAAATACAATAACTAAGCAAATACAAAACATTAAGGACACAATGGGATTCGAACCCGGGTCCCCTGCGTGCCAGCCCAGTATTCTACCACAGAGACACAGCGGTGCTTGACACACTGTCGCAAGCCAAACTTAAGCAGGCTTAATTTCAGGAAACGAATCGCACTAATATTAGCAATCGCTTTTTTAGAACAGCAAAGGAACAACTAGGCATCACACAACGCAAATAATGTAACGAGTGGGTCATCGAATGCTCCAACCCATTAGAAAAAGCTCCAGGCATAATTCTTCATGGTCGTCAGCTGTAGCATAAAAAAAAAAAAAAAGCTGCACGAAATTCTTTGCAAGTGTGCAGCAGGTACCCCACTTCCGAAGAATGACGAGAAATGGCATAGTGCATGCCTTCCTACTACAAAAAATTTTGATTAATCACATTGTGGGTACTCCGCAAGTGCGCTTGTAGCAGTTACCCAAAGAGTGTTTAAGAAAGGTTCTAAAGGCTCCTCTTCCAGCTTTCACTGTGACTTTGCTGGGCGTTCTGCGCAGGCCAGGCGGTTTATTTTTCTTTGAACATGCAGCTCACTTTCCGTATAACCACGAGCATGCAGGTGGAGTTCCACATTGTCTGTTACCCTAACACCATAGAGCACAGACTGGAGACATGGTAGCAACCTGCGACAGCTATTAGTTTGGTGGGGTTTCACATCCCAAAACAACGATGTGATTATCAGGGATACTCTAGTGGAAAGCTCCAGAAATTTTGACCACTTGGGTTTTTTTTATAACATTCCTCTCAATGGCGGGCCTCAAGCAATTTCACCTCTATCAGAAATGCAGCCGCCAACAGGGATTCGAACCCGCAACCTAGGCGTCGGCAATCGAGCACCATAACTACTAGACCCTGGCAGGTCGTGGCAGCTATGCCACTTATGATGTTTAAATTGGCCAATAACCGTGAATGTGAGATTATGATTCAGTCGTATTGCAGTTCATGGCATGATTTGTCAAGAGAAGAGCGGGCGATTTGTAACTTATCAAGAGACTAAATCGTAAATTCCTTGACGCATGCTGTGCTGCAATGTTGACTCGACTCGCATGTTCACAGAAGCCTCAGACACCGATCAGCAGTACTTTCTGGCTTCATTAAAAAAATGTTGCCGAGCCCTTTGAGCTTTGAAATGCATTAAAAGCAACTAATAAAGAGGCCTCAAAAGCAGAGATTGCACATCCTTTCCTTATTTCTCACTCTCTTATGGTAGACCTTGGTGATGCTTCGGTGGTGCTCAGAGAAAGTGGTAGCATCAGCATAATCAATAATATAATACGAACGATTATTGGTATCAAATACAAGGTATGAGACGTACACGGTTATGCTGTCTGCATGAATTGTGCGTGTATCAACATGTTGATGCCTTTTATGTTGGTACTACATAAAAAAAGTACTTTAATCTTATTAAACTATCATAAGAGGTCTCAGCAAAGCACTAACACACCCGATGTTTCTAGAAATGTGTCTGCATATCCTAAAAAATAACAAAAATAAAATATTTGCTCACTGCCTTTATAGTAATTTTTCCTGTAGTGACAGTCACATTAATAAAATATCTGCTCGTTGCCTTTGTAATAATTTCTCCTGTTGTGACAGCCACGTTAAAATGACTAGAGACAAAGATTATGGCAGTATAAGTAAAGAAGTGAAATTATCTTTCTAATTAGCAGAGACATGTAGTTGGGTCAAATGCTGGAATCTAAGTTCTTCTTGTGAAGAGCCCATTCCCACTTGAAAAAGAAAAGATTTTGAAAGAAGTGGCCTCTGGTGATCGTTGCACAACAATTAGGTTGCATCAAGTTAATTAGCAAAAATGAAACAGATTTTCAACTGCCCGGAGTTCTCCAATGCACACTGAAATCACACAGTACGTGGGGCTCTGCCACGTGGCCTTGACTATCCTTGACTTGACGATGAGCATCGAACCCGCGTCATTCAGGTCGGCAGCGAACACCACTGCACCCCGAAGATAGATGCCGCGAATGTAAGAGCAAACACTAAAGACTACTAAAGTAAACGGAACAAATCAGCCTGGTTCTCTCAGAGGGTCAATCTGCGACACTCCACATGATGGTTGAGTTCACCATCACAAACGATGTTTAAAATGTTTGTTGAATATCCTCTTTGGCTTTTTATGAACGCAACAAAAGCAACTGTTCAAAGCATCCTTGGTAAGCATACAGAAGAAAAGGACGGAGTGCTGAAGTTGGAACACATTGTGAACGTAATAGATGTTAGTTAACGCTAAGGTACTCCTATATGAAACAGTGTTCCCATGTTGCTTGGGTTAGATGAGGCACTCCCGTTGGTACCAGAAGAAAAACTTGAAAGGCTGTCCTATGTAATTCTTCAGTGTGCATCATCGTCTGATCTTGCATCAGCCCACAAAAGCACTGTTTTATTTTGTAGATAAACATCTGGTAAAGCTCAATTGTGCCGGTATCCTTCAACCATCATCATCGGCCCGACTATGCCCCCTGCAAGGCAAAAGCCTCTCCCACGTTTCTCCAGTTAACCTGGTCCTGTGCTTGCCTCAGCTAATATCATCTACGCACCCAACATTGTGTTCTCCTAGCATGCTAACCTTCCCTTGCTTGTGATTGATTCTCTTTACTGGTCAGCCTCTAAAACTGAAATCTGTCTGTAAAAAAAGCCATCACATGCTTGCGTTTCACAAAATGTAGACAATATCTGTAATGGAGTTCAATATGAGGACATGTATTACATTGCTCTCAAAGTAAACATTACTGGGGCTGTATTTTTTTTTAGAAGCAACCTAATGAAACAGATTCTCCAAAAAAGTTAACACGCCACAAATAGGAACAAAAAAAGCTATGCCTGGCATGTCGCTAGCTTTGCCATTAGAGGCACGCTGCCGCACATTTCGATTGAGCGCCGTGTGGTAGTGCTAGCAACTGTACCGCCAGAGCCAGGAAGAGTGATTGTGTTGGTGACATTGTGTCGGTGGAGCAGCCCGGCTGGCTGCTTTGAGAACACTTTTGATTGCACGTTCGTGGCGTGTGCTGAAGTAATGCCAGTCTAACGAATGCTAGTCATTTTCTGTCAGAAAGTTCGGCTAAAACTTGAGAACATTTCAAAACAGAAGTTTCCTTTCAAGCAGCTTGGCAACAGCCTTCTTGTCAGTAACTCCTTACTGCACACTACAGGGTTACATGTTGGCACCGAGTCATCTCTCATGATTGCCTAGTCACTGATCCCGCAAACTGCCATCCGAAGGTACCTTGAGGGAAGTCGAGCATGTAACTCCTTTTCTGGTGCTCGACAAGCATTTGGGCATGCACCAAAACTGCATCTTTATGCACGATGAACACACGGTTCAATAAGACATCAATCTTTGCATGAACGCATGACATCAAGCCAAGAAAAGCTCCCCAAGAATAGGCGTTAGAGCTTTGGCCATACGTGTTTGTTTATCTCGAGTTCTGTTTATATGTGCAGCATCATTTTCAACTGGTTAACGATGCCACATGCCCACCACGTTCGAGACGAACTTCATTGCAATCTAACCTGATCAACTCCTTCATTTTCCACCCATGCGTGTCGCGTTGTTTGCTCGAGTTACTGACGGCGCAGGTTGCAAAAAGTCGCCGTGAGAAGCTCTAGTGACTATACCGAGTGGAAAGGAGGATAAGGGAAAGGATTGTGCAGTGCTTTTATGACTCACGTCTAAGTATAGTTTTTTTTTTTTTTTAGGAGGCATTTGTAATACAAAGGTTGTAGGTTTGGTCTCTACCTGCTGCAACTTGACTTTCCATTCATGCGTGTTCAACAGGTCAAAACATGTTTGTCTCAAAGTGATGCATTTCTGTCTACATTAGTGTAAACAAGGGGTTTTCCATCGGTCTGGTCGATCAGTCTGTTGGGTGGGAACCCCAACAACTTTTCCAGAGTGCCGCAGAACACTTAACTTTTTTTATAGCACAAAGACGATCGGAAGCACATGGGGGAGTAGGGTAAGTAATATGACACCTGCAATATTAACACCACCGCATTAACGTGTTATCTCAAATATTGCAGGCTATGGTACGCACTAGACAATGCTGCTACAGTGCATGGAGCTCTCGCTATCTGCAAACTCCCAATGTGGATACAGTGCGATGCCTTTGCAAAATGCCTCACAACATTTATTATCGAAGTCGATAGATCAAATGCTAATGGGGTAAAACAGGGAGCAGGTTACATTCATGCCGACTGCTCGCAAAGCACTTAGATGCTTTTCGCAGAGCCCCTCAGTTTCGTGGAACCCAATTTGGGAACCCGTGGAGTAAACTATAGTTTGATACAACTCGAAAAGTTGGGAGAGGGTTCACCCAGACGAACTAAGAGCAGTAGCTGATCACCTGCGTGACTAAAGAGATGGTCAAGCTCATACAGTAAGCAACGCCTCCTGAAGGCAGAATCACAAGCTGCTCAGATTAAGAAGCTAACCAGTAGTTCGCACTCATTTGGTCATAAGATTGTATGTATGCACCTTTGAGGAGGAAATGCCACCAATTTTTATAATTGTTCAGGTGATTAACTGAGCTGCAGCTGTTACCATCTATTGACTGCAAGTTGACTGACTCCTCGTGACCAAGTCAGTGCTCTATGACAGTGATCATGAGAAAGGAATCAGTTCCACAACTACTAGAAATCTTCATATCTTTGGATGGTGCCTCAATCGGAGACCATGAGTATTTTGCTCTAGTGTTGCTATATTTAGAAGACTCCCACTGACGTCTCAATTAAAGTTTTCTATGTGTAGGTAGGAAACATGTAATTTTGTATTGTTACAGCAAATCAGTTAATTTTCTTTTTTTGGAGGGAGGTGGGGTTTCAATATACCTCACGAGTAATGAATGGCTATACCTTAAACATGCGCATTGGGCATGGGTGCATCTGTACATCATTATAAACATTGAACAGTGAATAAAAATATTCAGGATCAGTGTTCACTAGGCGCCCTCCTCAGCAATGCAAAGTTTTTTGCTACCCGCGATAGGCGTGCGCCCGGGGGGGGGGGGGGGTTGCAAAGCTAGCCCTGTAAATTGAAGTGATAGAGAGAGGGGGGTACTGCGAGAAACATCGTCTCCCTTTCCACCGAAGAGGTGTCTTGCGCACGCTTACGCTACCCGCTACATTTCTCCAGCGGATAGAGTGCTCGACTATACTAACCTGCAGGTTGCAGTATCGAATCCCGGCCATGGCGGCAGCATTTTTTGTTTTGTTTTTTAAGATCGACGAAAATGTCAAGAGGCCTGCGCATGTGCATAGATTTGGTTTCATGGCAAAGAACGTTATACCTTTCCTCACAATCATATCATGGTTTTTGGATCCAAACAATTATAAAGCACGTCGTCTCTTGCTCCGTGTCGTGTGGCCATCACGCACATGCCTCGCGCGGTATTGCAGTCGCGTGGGCACAACGCTACGAGAAATCAGAACGATTAGCCACATAAAGGGCTCTCCGAGACATAAACTCAGAGTATTAGAGCACCGGAATCATCGGCAATGCAAATCACTATTCATTACTTGACTCGGCGGACTGCTTCGGTCCAGGCACGCCGCTGCTCCCACTGGTACCACTTGCCCGGGAATCGATAGAACTTTACCGACTTGTCTCGGCGTTCAAAGTTGTGGCAGCCGACAACGCAGCAGTAGCGACCGGTGAACCTTCTCAGCCTTTTCGAAGGCGAAGCTTCTGTTTTCGGTTCCATATCGAAGCGCAGCCACAGAGCAGACACACAAAAACTATCCTACCTGTTAGTTCTATGTCCAACCGCTAGGCAAAACCTTCGCTGCTCTCGAAAACGAAAACAGGAGCTTCTTCTCACGCAGAGGCTCGGCCCTAGCGGAGGTGGAGCAAGTAACGTTTGTACACGGCACAAGTTTGTAAGCGCGTGAAATACTTGAAAAAAAGTGATTTTCAATCGAAGTTTTTTCAACAGAGTCTTCCAGCAAGTTCGCACACTATTCGCTCATTGTACTTTATCATGCCTAAATTACCAGTGCGTCACGTACCCGATCGACATACAATCTAGGAGGCGTGCGTGTTGTGTTGGGATGAAAATAGGGCACTGTGGAATTACAATAGGCATATTGTTGTGAGAGGAATATGAAAAGGGGTCATGGTTCCTGGTCTGACGTTCGGCGATGCGGTCTTGTGCATGAAATCAGAAGCTCAAGCAAGATTAGAAATTAAGCAACGTGGAATACGTAGGCTTGCTTTAGGAGCTCACGGGAATACACGAAATAAGGGAGTACAAGGTGATGAGGGATGGACATTTGAATGCAGAGAAGCTAGCAGCAAGATAAAATTTGAGAAGCGATTGAGAGAAATGGGGGAGGAGCGTTGAGCTAGGAAGGTTTTCAGCTACTTGTATATGAAGAATGTCGATTCAAATGGAGGAAGCGAATCAGAAAATTGACGGGTAAATACTTAGAAAACAGCAGAAGGCCAAGCCAAAAAGAACTATCGGTTAAGAAGAAGGTGAAGGAAACACAGACTGACATGTGTAGAATTGGCATGACTAAGAAGTCCGCACTGGTGATCTATCGAACTTTTAAGCAGGAAATTGCCAAGGAAAGGACGTATGATGATACTCGGGGTAGTTCTGTACTGTTTTAGGCCAGAAAAGGAGTATTGTGAACAAAGACATATCGGGCCAAATACGAAGGGGTAGACACGGTATGCAGTGCATGCGGAGAGGAGAAGGAAACTGCCGAACACTTGATAACGTTCTGCAAAGGGCTTCATCCTATAGTTCAGGATGATGGCGCAGAGTTTTTCAAAGCACTGGGGTTTAGAGACAGGGAGGGCAAAATAGACTTTAAGCGGGGAGAATTAACTAAAAGGAGGTTATCTGATTGGTGGCTAAAATCAAGGCACGAGTGGAAATTAAACCATTCACTGCAATGTACTAAAAGATAAATCTAGTTGTTGGTTCACTAAGTATACGGCTAGATGACGTTAGCCGCCGCCCGATTAAAAGGGTACAGCACCTTTCCTTCCTCCGTGGGGTACCGTACAGCCACATCAATTCATCCATCCACCCAGCGTTAGAAGCGGCCTCCGTGGAAGCAGCAAACATTCCTCCATGGCGGCAAAAGCAGAACGACTCCGAGAGAGAAAAAAAAGTGTGATACCCGGTGGTACCCTAATACAGTACAGTCAACTGGTAGGTGTTCTGTGGTAGAGAGCGAAGAACTCACAGCACCTGGAAGCTGCGCCAGACACATTCGATATTTTCTTCGATGTTTCACTAACCGTTTCTGAAATGGCAGTGCGATCTTTTATCGAGGTGACTAGTCGTTTCGCGTTGTCACGTTTCCTGGATGCCCGCACCAACTGAATTGTTGCGCTTCGAAACACGGGGATGACGACGAAATTTCCAGCATGGGGGAAGGAAAGAGTCGGGACGTACGGAGCGGTGCACAACGCGATAGAAATAAATCGAGAAGGGAGAGCTGCAGGTCGGGCACGCACGCTCCCAGTTTCACGTGCTCTCGTTTTTCTGAGGGGGCTCCTGAATTTTTTTCACCTTGCTTCAAATTCTTTACACTATCCCTCGCGATACTACAAAAAAAAAAAAGCTTTCACGTTTGCACAACAACTTTAACTTTTGAAGCTCGAGCTGGGTGCAGCATTGGCTGAAAAAAATTCGAAATTATTGCGTGTACATTCACCGAAACTCAAACTTGGTCAAGCATGTAGGTGTTCACGCCTGATCAGGGAGCACAATCAATCAATGACACAAGAAGGAACAAGACGACTGAATGAGTGTTCACTTCGAACTAAGTTTGTTTGCACACGTCACACCAGATATTTATCCGAAAACCTCGATAACAAAAACAAGAACATGATCAGCACGCTGATTGAAGTTCTATTGATTTATACTGGTGTCCTTCTGTTGCACTTCTTGTTTAATTACACCTACATACCATAAAATACCACGCAAGCGCTTCTCCTCCCTCTCAGGAGATTTCAAATTATGCGGCCTTTCCTCCCTTCCCACCATTTTCTCTGTTTCAGTCACGGTTTTTATTTACCAAACTTGGACGAAAGGCAACAGTGAGTGCATTTGTGCTCAATAAAGCATTTCATTATTTTTACAATATAACAGCTCCTGTGGCCCTGTGTAATGCACACACGCTTTCGCCCTTTTTCCCCTAACAGCCATGGATGTTTTCTTTGCATGTGGTGCAAGCCTCCAAAAAAAGAAATATATTATTGCATATCTCGCCGCTGTTACAAGCTGCCACTCTAGCGTCGCCAGCGCGAAGTCAGCGACGGGAATGACAGCAGGTTAGTTCGTTCCGTACGCAAGCAGAGACAGTGAAGAGATCAGAGACGTGAGAAAACAAAACAAACTTTACTCTAGTGATGTTGCAGCACACGGGATCTAGTACAACACTTCAATACAACTAACAAAATACATCAACACTTGACACAACAAAAATACATATAAAAAACAATAAATCAGCTTATGAGAGAGAACTATTACAAACTAACAACAATAGAACTACGAAGGAGAAAGTTCGAAGGTATAAACAGGTGAAGGCACACGTGTGATGACCGGCAGCGTTGCGTCCCCGACGATCGGAAGCGAGAAGTCGAAGAGAGTTCTGGCACGACTGCGATGTCGGCGGTGTTGCAACGCTGGTGGCTCCAGGAGGCTAGTGCTTGCAGGTGACCTCGGGCAGGTTAAGCTAACTCGAGGCGAAGTCCCGATGTCTACGTTGCAGACGTTAATATCGCGTCACAGCCAGACGAACGGCTAAGTTTAGGTGGCTACAGAGTCACACTAAAAACTTCTAGAAGAGATACTTGTTTATCTGTTTCTAAACCATGTTGGTCAGCGACTAGCCTGCCTAGCAGGGCGAAATCCTGCGCTTAAATCCCCCTCGTGTCCCCTCGCTCTCTTCCTTGGGGACAAGAGACCTCTACATGGATCCAATCATGCGCGTTTCGTTGTTGGAAACTCCGCGCCAAAAAATATACTGACCCCACCCCTCTTTAATTAGGAGAGGGCCCTCAACTAGCGAGAGTGACAACCTGTTGGAGTGCTGTCATACGGCTTGGCCACCAGAAGTTTTTCCGTGGGAACGGTCAGACTGTTTGGCTCTCAGCCGGTGCGTCCCGTAGTCTAAACCTTGTTCGGGGTACATCGCGGCCTTCCACGACTTTGCAGACGCCGGCGTAGGTACGAAGGATCAAACGTCGGCGGCGACGTTCAAAGAAGAACACCCCATTCTGCACTTCCCGGCTCTCTTTCATGCGCCCGCAGTTCCCGCCGGTCAGCGGGGTAGTATGGCGGCCTTTAATTGCCGTGACGCCGGGTCGCAAAAATGGCAGTCCGTGACATTGCCGGCTCTCTTCCATGCGCCCGCCGGTCAGCGGGGTAGTACGGCGCCCGTTAATTGCCGTGACGCCGGGTCGCAAAAATTGCAGTCCCGTGACATTGCCGGCTCTCTTCCATGCGCCCGCCGGTCAGCGGGGTAGTACGGCGCCCGTTAATTGCCGTGACGCCGAGTCGCAAAAACGGCAGTCCGTGACAGTAGCATAGCAAAGCAATATTGCACTTCAGAAAAATAAGTTGTGTCAAATTCCTCATAAAAAACTTAAAACATCGACATTGTACCGATTACCCAGAGAGGCTGCCAAACAACTCCCGCCCTTGGATTTTGCTCTGTGAGTGGCAGGGTGCATATGGATTGTGTGGATCACTGTCATTGAGATTACTATGGTAGTCCCTTCTAGAGAAAACTTGGCAATCAATCACTTTGGCATTGAATTCTCTTCATATCTCACACATTTAATAGTGTCGAGAGCCTACTTTCTTGTCAGAAACTAACCGTCCCTGCAGACAAGTTTCCCTTCTGAAGGCACACCACACTGTGTCATCATCCATTTTTCCTTAGAATCGATGAAATCTTGCGCGCTTTACGTCACGGTTCAAGTGGTTCTTGGCATTCTCTCGTTTTGGCATTTCAATTTTTAGCCGTTTTGACATTTTGCCTCTTAATTTTCACCGTTTTTATTGGGACCCTTTAGTAAGATCCCCGCCCTTTCTAAATCTTGTAGAACTTTCCTTCACCAAGGGGGGGGGGGATGGTACATGATATGGATTTAACGATATATATATATGTACATAAAGCTGTGCATACCAAGCTGATTTCTTCCTGCATACAAAAGGTTTTGCAGTACAACAGATAATCTACATATTAGACTAGCTACGTCACTTGACTATAAGTATGTTACAGCAAAGCTGTAGCCTGTTGCTTTTAAATCTTCACATATTTGAAGTGTGACGTTATACTTTTAAGACCACAACAGGCAAGAGTGATTGCTCAAGCTAACCACAGCGTGATGCTACAAATCTCGATGCTCAAGGTGGTTCTCATTTTATGTGTTTGCATCAAAATTACAGGGATATCACATGAGCTGAAGATAGGGCATTCAAATGAAAGTATATGCATTACCTAGTTTCAAATCATTGCATTTTCAATCCGTGAGCCCTGCGCATTCACTTTCATTACATAGAGATAAGGCAGAGTTGTTTCAGATCAAGCAATGAACAATACCCCCCCCCCCCCCCTCCAGGAGGATCCCCAAGCACCCCCGAAAAATTATTACAGACTAACCCTACCCCCTCCCAATTTACAGGAAGGCATTTGTACACCACTCCCCTCAAACCAAACTGCTGGATCAAATCAAGCCATTCCCTTGACCAGCAATTTCCCATTGAAAAATTTCTTTTTATAAAATTTTCTCCTGCTAAAACAAAAAATTAACTATCAATGGAAAAAGCTCGGGTAGTTGTTAATTGCATGTACCTTGCTGGTTTATTTTTCTTGAGTCACCGTAGGGTGCTAAAGATGCGAAAATAGCTTAGGGTGCAACATGGGACAAAATAAGATTGTTGCCAAGTTCATTGTTTTATTTTAGAGCTTAAGTGCTGGACAAGATAGTAGGTTTTATGTAGAGTTCTGTAAAAATAGGTATTGCATTCATCAGTCGTAAGAAAAATCCCCCAAAATGCTACAATTTACTCAATTTTATCTATGCACTAAGTAGCCAAAGATATAAAAAGCTACTATAAGGAACTGTCCTATCGTAAATATAGTACAATGTACGAAAAATGCTAGAAAACGGCCTGTGAAATGATGCATGAAATGATCTATTTGTAGCATTTTTTCTCTTTATACCTGGTTATTCACCATTTCATGAAGTTCAAATGGTGCTCACGTGCCTAAAAAATTTATGTGGTGTACCATTGCACCGTACAAGGCCAACTATGCACAACTACATCCGTCCTCACTGCAATGTGGCAGACACTCTGGTGCACCTCCTACTGCAGTGCAAAGTAAGCATCCAAAGGCTACAAGCAGCATCACCAGATGCAGACCAAGACCTCCACAGTGAAGCGTGGGAGGCTGCGATCTCCCAGCTGGACCTGGCAGAGCAGCGTCAACTCGTTGCTCGAACCCGGCAGGCTGTCCAGGTCGGAGGATTCCTAGAATAAGGGACCCTCCCACCTTCACTCACAAGCTTAATTCAATAGATGTTTTCTCTGTCTCTCACTCAAAATTTTTTGGAAAAAACTGTACTAGAACTGATTTCTATATTTGTGCAATTTTGTCAAATTTTTCACGACTGTTGAGACAGTTGATGTGAAATCACCCCTATAGCAAGTTGTAAAAAAGAAAAGGCGTTAGAATTTTTGTGAAATAAAGTGAATATTTCATGCAAGCCTTGAACTGCAGTCGAACAATAACAAAATACGTTTCAGTGAGATGCCGTATAAAATAAGGCATAGGTGTTTTTCATGGTGTAATTAAAACTCTCTTAACTAACTAAAAGTATTTTGTCAATGCATACTGACAAAATATCGAGTGGTACATTTTCTATCGAATGGTATATCACTAGTTCAGTGCTACAGTTCATTTGCGTTTCGCACAACGCATTGTTAGTCAGAAACCAAGCTCTCTGGTACTCGTCATACGGGAAATCTAATGTCATTTTTGCTGTCACATAGGGAAACTAATGGCATTTGATGGAAACAACAATTTCAGTCTAATGAGTTCCCAGAACACATAGGCATTCAGTTTCGGACCAAATGAGTAGTCTTGACACGAGGGACTTTTAGGGGGATGGTTGCTAACTTAAGTTTTTCCAGAATTTGCGAGCATTTGTCATAAGTATTTCTATGCTTTATTATAAGCACTGGGTCATTGTATACCTTGCTGCAGTATGCGATTAAATTAGCAAAGCCTGTTACATGCTGGTTAGTGTGAGCATCCTTTGTGTTGTGCCTTATGGTGCACATGCATCTTTGCAGCAAGCGCTAGTAATTATGTGCAAGTTAATTCATTTGATGTCTAGTCAGTGTAGTATCGAATGAAAAAGAATCGGCTGCCTTCAGGGTTGCATTTCACATAAATGAAAATGCAATCACTGCACACAAGATTAAACCGTTCCCCCCCCCCCCCCCCAGTCAACTTTTCAAGAACTGTAAATAATGGGCTGCCATGACGGCAAACATTCATAATCGTTACATTGTTTTCCTGTGGCGTTGTCTGTGCGAGTGCTTGCAAGACTGGGCTAATTCAGACTAGGCTAAGGGTCATTTTAAAGTTGTACTGCTGAACACGAGTGGGTTCATGCCGCCCATGTTATTTAGTAAAGCTATACGTTTGCTGTAATTATGTACATTTGATGAGTCATTATTGTCTTAATTTCTTTCAGGCAGTGTACAAGGATACGCACAAGCACATTGCTCATCTGAGAATAGTTTCGCATTATAACAACACCTGCTGCAAGCGTTCAAATAAATCTCGAGTTTACCCACCTTGACTGTGTGAAGTTCGCTGTTCCTGAGCCTATCAAAGAACTAACTACGTGACACGCAATATGCCAGCTCAGATCCGTGAAAGTTCTGGCCAATTTTAAGATTAATCTTGGAATTTCACCAGGACATGGTGAATCACTAAGGTGCCAAGCTTGAGCGCTATTACAGACGTATGTGCTAACTACGCCATTCGAACCAATTGGCATACAGTCAATTTGTCCAATTGATTATGTGCTGACTGCACCACTTGACCTCATTGGAATTCAGCTAATCGGTCCAATAGGAATACGCTCCATTGGCCCAATCGGTACATGCTACTGCACCATTTGACCCAATTGGCATGCAACCAATTGGTACAAATGGCCCAATTGTGTAATAATGCTCAAATGGCACGAATAGAAACCAAGTGAAAATTTTTCAATTGGCTCCAATTATATTTTTTAACTGGGTCTCTAGTCAGTCATGTTCTATTTTGACACAAAAATAATGAGAGCATAAGTTCAACTGTGCATGCAAGTAGTTTTTATTCTATTTGTTTCGAGTAAAGAAAAGTACAATGTACTTTAGTTAGAAGTTGGTTCTGCAATGCAGGACATCGATTGGACGCTGAACTGTACTGCCTTGACCAAATCGATTATTTACAGTAATACGCAACACACTGCGGTCAATTAAAGACATATTGAGTATGGTGAGGGTTCAGCTTATCTAGTGAGCTATCAAACTGAGTCTCTTTTGACCACCAGTTGGCACAATTAGCATAAAAAAGCTGTATGCATAAACTAAAGGGAATACAAGGTAGAGCACAAACAGTAACTCCACTCTAGGAATGATGTACGTGGCACACTGCGGCAATTGTGCTTGGGCATGCTCGTCTTCCTAGTGAGGAGCACAATCTTTCAAAGTTCACCCAGTGCATGTCTTGGTTAATTACCACTCTCACTTGTACATACCCACTGCAATTGGGAAATTTCATCTTGCACTGCCTAAGACACAACTCTGTAGCTTTCACTTACTTTTTCTGGAAAAAAAAAATCAATGACTTAATTTGGTGGGGTACGAAAGCAACTGATCTTAAGCCGTTATGCAATGCCTAATGCATCAAATTCTTACTTTGACTTTAGAGTTCGTACCTTTGCATGTTATCATTTCAATAGATGAGATAGAACCCCACAAATTAAAGCTGTTGCTGTTTGTTTGACATATAAAAAGCTAAAACCATTTTTTTCATTTAGAAATCCTTTTAGTACACCCACAATAAAACATCACATATTATCATCACAAACTACATATTGCTTAGCATGTCTGTGATTATCCGAGAGAAGTGGGTTTGAGTCATTCAAAAGTTTCTGGTGCACTACAGCACAAGAACTACACAGCGGACAAAATGCAATTGACGACGAGAAACACTGACAAATCGGTGCTCGTCATTGTCAGCGCTTGAAGACATTGTTCGCGTTCTGTTCGTTGTGTAGTTTTTGTGCTGTAGCTCACCAGAATATATACCAACAAGCCCAGCTCGCCACTTTACTTAGAAGTTCTGCTGACTGTAAGTTTAACTCCAAGCTAAATTAAATCTGTGAGTGTCAAACTGAAAAAAAAAAAGACATTGAAACAATCAATTAGGTACCATGTCAGGGTTTCTACCTGACATTGTTTTTTATTTTCTCTTTTTTTAAAACTTTTGCACGAAGTTTGCTAACTCGCCTTACAGCCTCAAAAGATCTGACAGTGGTTACCGGACCACCTTTAAATCTACTCAACCATTGCATTGACGTTGCCAGTCTCATGTCAGGGCAACGGTGGCGGCAACTTCCTTAAAAATATTTCAGGAAGTTTTTTCAGATACTCCGGGTTTTTCGCTTCGCACATAGAAACAAAACTCTGGATGATAGCAGTGCAGACAGCAACATCGTGCATAGTTTTCCACTTCTTCTCACATCCACCGACTTTATCCCTCGTGTGACGAAGTTGCAAGTTAGCGTGCATATTCCGATGAGCACTGCTGTCGGGTATCCGAGATACCCACTGTCGAGGCGACTCACTTCGTTGGATTCGTGACTGGCATCAGCACTGTGCTGCTGCAAGTGCGAGTTCTGCAAGCGTTGTGTACCTGAGCAGGTACAGTAATTAATAATAATAATCTTTGGGATTCAGTGTCACAAAACCACAATATGGTTATGGGGGACGCTGTAGTGGAGGGCTCTAGAAAAAATTTGCTGAACTGGGGCTCTTCAGCGTGCACTTAAATTTGAGTACATGGGTCTCTAACTTTCACCTCTATCAAAAATACGGTCGCTGTGGCCGGGATCCCATTCTGTATCTTCGAGACAGCAGTCATGCACCATAACTACTAGATGACCACTCGAGGTGTTTTTGTGGATGTATGTGAATGATACACGTGTTTATGTATCATTCAAACTTATTTATTGCGTATGCCAAATCTGCATATTATGCCTGCTTTTTTTTTGTCAACGCTTGCGTTGAAAAACTCATTCTGGCGAACCCTGCTGTCGCATATTGTTGCATATTATGACACTAGCGTTATAATGCTCAGTGTGATTAATTCTTGTCAAGAAAAACACATTTCTTTATTTAAAACACTTTATTTACATCCTTTGGATATTATTAGGACAAATGTAAAATAGGCTATACACTAGGACACTCTGCAAAAACTATAGCTGCACCTTCTTTGCTTTCAATGAAGCAAACAATAATGACGTCAAAGCTTGTTATTTAGTTTCTTCTCGGTCCAAACTCAGTAGCGCAAGATCTGCAAGTCTGTCCTGTCCTATTGTTGCACGCAAAGAGGGGAATATTAATTTCAGATTGTTAAAGGATCTCTCACAGCCAGCGATCGAAATTTCAATGGTTAACTTCCTCTTAATGGCTACACAGAGGTCGGAAACTGCGCCATCATCTCCTTACTCTGCAATAAATTTAAGAAGTTTTTCAGGTCTTCACACTTTCTGGTCAATAGGCTGTGAAAGCAGCAGTCTGCCATCTAAAATCTTTTCATGAAAGTCCTGCGTCTTAACATCAGAACTGTATAACTTGCCAAATGTGTTGCGGTTTGTTTTTAGTTCGTTCTTGTCTTCCCTGTAATTCGTTTTTCTTTGCTTCTTGATATCCACAAAAAAGCCAAGATTGAGATTGACGCCCTGCAGGCGAGTAAACCTCTCACGGATTTCCGAATTAAGATGATCGAGTGTGGATTTGGTGACCCTTTCTATTTCCTGTTTAGCCATCAACGCCTCTTCTTTCGACTTTTCACCAGGCATTTGTTTTTTTCATAGTGCGTGCCTTTCAACATCGACATCGTATGACTCACAGAGACGAAGCCCTTCATCAAGTGACACACTTACCAGTTTTCCTTTCTTCAGGAAAGTGATATCCGCAAGCTGTCTTGTCTGAGGCAGCATCGTTAAACTTCGTTTTGGAGTCTTGCAGTCTCTTCGGAACACAATCTATGGGATCTTGTTCCAAAAGCCCAGCGAAATAAAGAAATCATAACTCTGCTTCTACAATAGTGTAGCATCACTTCTCGTCTCGCTCGTTGCTTTGTCATTATTTAAAACTTCTTGAAGAACTTCGAGTATCTTCTCAAGGTATCTAGCGACTGGCTTCGCCGCTTCGACCCTTGCACTCCATCTGGTCTAGGACTTAAACTTCACAAAAATAGGCAATGCATTAATTTCTCCCCACGATACGTTGAGCGAGAAAAAAACAAAACAAGTAAAGTGCTTTGATGGTTCTGAAAAAGGTCATCATCATAGTTTCTTCCTTTGCAGCATGTACACCGACTAAGTTCAGTGAATGGTTGTCGCAGTTTACAAAGATTGCCAGTTTGTTTTTTTTTTCCGCTTTTCTTTGATTGACACCACTTTTTAGTCCAACCATCACGGCAGCGTTATCGTAGCACTGGTGGTCAAACTGCTCGCAGTTTTCTGCCCTCGCGCTCCGTTCTCTTTTCCGTTAATGGATGTCATTCTTGTGCTGCTGCATTCTTTCAGGAAAGTTCTTGGTTTCCCCAAAATACGGAGTAGGGCGGCCACCACATACGATCGGGCAAACTACGCCCAGATTTTTCCCCAGGAGGGTGTTCTTTGAGCCGAGGGATGAAACCGCCCACGATGGTGGATGGCCTGTGGGAAACGTTGACCTCTTCCCTTATATTGCTTTGCTGGTGCCCACGATGTAGAGGATTGATACACTTCCTCCATGTTTTCTCTGACAAAGAACTCTGCGAACAAACGCCTTTGCATGCCCGTTGGTGCCAAGGTCACGGATCATATTCGTCCTTCGTTTCACTGCTGCGGCGACGATTGAACTTTAGACGTTCGGTTATTCTGATAGGAGTTTTTTCTTTTCTCTAGTTTTCTGTTTTCTTACCCAAAAAGGGTGCATTCAAACTTTTTATATGTACATACGTGGTTGATTTTCAGGGGAAGCTTTCAGTAACTGGTTTGGGAGGCTAGTGGGGCTCGCTGAAACTCACTCTCACCTGCTACTGCAAAGCAGGAAACAAAGCTTAACCAAGGGTCATGGGAAGGCACAGAGGTATCACAGCAAGATGAAAACAGAGGATCATTTGCTCAATGGAACATCCGTAAAGCCATTGCGGCAAACTTTACCTTTACTACTGTCCTTACTTCCAGTCATCATTACAAACTTGCCCCTCCCCCAAGCGGCCAAGCGGTTTCAAGCAAAAGAATGTTGACAACTTTTC
The DNA here is from genome assembly GCA_013436015.1 of Rhipicephalus annulatus. NCBI lineage: Eukaryota > Metazoa > Arthropoda > Arachnida > Ixodida > Ixodidae > Rhipicephalus > Rhipicephalus annulatus. The sequence continues at coordinate 319,559 of WOVY01010275.1, read as the reverse complement.
CAGGGGGCGCCCAAAGCACTTGTACCCGCCCCCCCCCAGTTACGCAACTGTATAAGCCTAATTGATCACATGGAAGCCTCAGTTTCCTATGTTGAGAATGTGGCTTTGGATACCTTTCTTTAAATCTGCATCAATATCTTCAGCATACAAAGGCCCCGAAAAACTCTTACTTTGCTCTTTCCGCTGTCTCAACACCTCAAAAGAATACACATTTTGTTGCTTCTGCGTTTCCTCGTTTGGGGAGTCATAGAAGCAGATGACAAGGTGAGGCACACTGATAAGGCTTGAAAGCAACATACCGTGAAAGTATGGGGCTATGCTACGGTAAATGGTGCAGCAAACACTATCCTTGCAAAATAGAACCTTCGCAGCTACCTCACAAATTGTAAACATCACAGGTAAAAGTGCTGCAGTCGCTGCCACAGAACACAGAGATCCATGCATCATGTGTTCACCAAGCACCACATAATTTCAGCTCTCGTGACATTCTTTTTTAATGTAGAACCACCAACCGACATTCGCACAATAGCTGTGGTCTTTGCAGGCTTGGTAGCAGCAAGCACCAGTTACTGCTTCCAGGTGAGGCGTCCATCACATTCTCCAAAAACAAAAGCAGCTTTGGCTGGGAAGCCCTTTGTCGGCAATCTAAAGCAGCAATGTGCTTCTGCCCTATTGACCATGTTGCTGAGTGAAAATGTCTTTCGGCAGAGAGTACACATGGCTTGATGTGTGTCGTTTTGAACAGGCCTTATCCAACTAGCATAGTCCAATACACTAGAATTCGTCCAGTCCGAAATGAATGAACACTTTTTTATGATTGACATTATAGGGGGTTACTTTGTAACAGATCCGCGCATCCAAACTGCCCATCTTTGTATCAAACTACGTGCTAGCGGAGCCTTCATCACTCTCTAGTAGGAGTCTGCAGCAGCCCAATCAGTTGGAGTTATGCCGCTATCGCAATAACGGCGGGTTTCAGGTCAGTGGTAACAGAGTCGACTTCTTGGCCTGACACTGTTTATTAGCATCAAGTGCCACCAACAAGCGACAAAATTTACATGTAAAGACAAAGCGGCAGACCAGTTCAGCATGACAATAACGCTCCGACTCGCCTCTGGTGACTTCGAACTTCGGCTCTGGGGCAGTAGGTCACTCTCAAAGAGCCGGGTGGGGTGCAGGGAGTGGTGCCAACTAATTGGCTCCCGACTTGATCGAGCTGCGTTTGTGATGGCTCTCCAAGTCGAAAGACAACCAGCTCTTCCCGAGAAAGTGATGCACGTTCCTCGTGTCTGGAGAGAAGTCTCCCCAAAAATAGGGCAAAGAGGGAACGGGGCATCTCGGCTTCAGCCAGACAGCATGATGCGAAGGGCTACGTGGGCACCTCAGTGCCCCCTCTTCCGCAAACCGTTTCATGGCTGCGCGTGCGAATGTAGCGTGAAGCCGAAGTGCCCTTGTGGTGGGGACCATGGGTTGTGTGTGAAACTCCGCAACATTCAGAGTGTAAAAAATTTCTTCCGGTTCGAAAATGTTGAAATGGGAATATTCAGAACCTAGTCACAGACACTGCACACAGCATAACTGGCACACAATAGAGGGACTGCAGGAGCTGGGCACCCTGGCATACTCCGAGGATCGTCCAAGTTAACTAGGTTGCGGTCACATGTGACCTGCACCTATGAAACAAGAGTTTGATGCCATTAAATATCATATATGCTGACCGAGACCAGACACAGGTCTGAACTGTCCAATTTTCTGAATGAACGAGGGTAAAGTTCTCAAGCTTTTACAGTACATCCTAGCAAGCTGTCCTAAGTGGAGACTTGTTCTATGAGTATTTAAGCAAGGCAGTGTTCTGCTAAGCTTGAAAATACAGATTGGATTCCTGGCCACAGTTGCATTTAAATTGGGCTGGAATGAAGGAAAACCTGTGTGCTCAGATTTGTGTGCACATTAAAATAACACCAGGTAGTAAAAATTAATACGGAGTCCTCTGCCGTCGTTTGCCTCGTAATCATATCCTCATTTTCTCACACAAAACTCTAAAAATTACTGACAAATGAACATAAATTTCTGTAAAAATCGTTACGTCCCACTGCCCGTGACGTGTTCAAAATGGGCGCGCTGTCGCCACAACTCAATTACGCGAATGCGGCGACTGTTACTAGAAGCTGACCATGGTGTCGCGAGACGGGTGCGCTGGCGTCACAACTAGGCTGCACGGAATGTGGAGGCTGTTTCTGGAAGCGGGTGGGTCGACTTAACAGAACTGAGCATTCGTGACCTTCGAGTCGAAGGGGAGTCGGGCCCCATGTTGACGATTCACACCCTTTGATCCCCCCTTTTACTGCGAGCCGCCCTTGCCTTTCGTGAAATGGACAGAGGTGCCGAGGGAGAGGGAGAAAGGCGGGAACAACGGAGGTAAAAAGTACGAAGGGAGGCGAGGAGCCCGCAAAAGCCAAGATGGCGGGCGCCGGATCAACGAGCACCACTAAAAGTTTTCTCTAAATATAAATGAATCACTTTTTCAAGTTTCCTAAATGGAAGTCCTGCTTTCATCACCGGCCTGATCTTGGTCATCTCACCCAATCTACCCCACAACGCTAGAAAATGCTCCTGTACACAACTAATTGCGGAGACAAGATAAAAAAAATGATGTCCACTGCACTAGCGCACGTGATTCATGCATGCATAAAACAAAAAAAAAAAGAAATTATACTTTATGTAACAATGTACTAGTAGACTGGAAAATATGGCAGACAGTCCAAATGCCTAACACTTCTCACGTCGTATGTTCTAAAAAAACTATCCATGCTATGAACAATGAAGAGACTAGTACAACACTGGTGCCTCAGTTGCAGTGGTCGTACGGCGGGAGACCGAACCACTCTGGTTCAAAGTCTTCCAGAGAGTTCAGGCACAGTGTAGCACTCTTGCGAGAGTTCTCGTCTACGCGGGGATCAGGCACCATGACCACTTGCATGCCAGCCGCCACTGCAGCCAGCACTCCGTTAGGCGAGTCCTCAAACACCAGAACCTGTGGGAGGAGAAGCGCGCATCAAGGGACGCCGGTGCCAACAAAGGTGCAGAAACCGAATGACCGTACTTTGAAAGAGTGAAAGAAGAAAAATAGGAGGAAAAGAACGGCAGGGAGGTCAACCAGCCTATAGGCAGTCGGTTGGCTACCCTGTGCATGAGAGGGGGATGGGGGAGATGAAAGATAGACAGCAGAGAGAGAAGAGAGATAAACACAGCACATTCGGCAGCACATGCTTGCAAATTGCGTGAAAGAGTGAATGCTTCCATATTATTAGTAGACATGCAAGAAGACTAGAGAGAAAGACATGGGACAACTGCTAGACTTGAAATCATGTTTTCCTTGACATGGAGGACAGAATATATAGCATTTTATTGAGCACATGCAAGTGACTTATCACAGATGAAGTCTGAAAAATAAATTCACTGCCGCCGGTCTGTGGCCCCCACACTTATGTGCTTTTTGACTGCATATATTAAATGTCGGCAACCTGCGGCCTGATCTCAACTCCGCCCCTCCCCCCCACCCCACTTTTTCTTGACATTTTTATGCCGACATGGCAGATTTGACCTAAAAATGGCATTGTTGCTTAGAACCTATGTTTGACTGCAACTTTGAGTGCTCAAAATAAACATAATTTTTAATAGCTTTGCAAATTGTCAATGTTCTGTATTTTCCCAACTAGCTAGCAACGCCCCCCTCCAGGTAGGCTGTCTGGCCCACGGCTGTGTCAGCTACATGCAACTTTGCCCTCTGCCTCAAAAAGTTGCCAACCCTTAGCATGAAGTCCAATTTTTTTTTTTACAATGCAATGAATGCAGTGCTGACCTTTACGTCTTTCATGCAACTGTACTACCCTGCTCATAGAAGACACCTCACATGTGGGACAAAAACTGCTTCCCAATGCGTGCCTCTAGTGAGGAGGTTCAACTGTATAAAATAGTGCACATCAAACAGTATATATAAAATATGGTAAAACTTGTAATATAGATCGAATAAAAAAAATGGAATGTAAAGCCGACCCTCGTCTTATGTACCGGTCATCGGCAGAAAAAAAGGCGGAAGTCTCGCAACAACGGGCAGCTGAAGTCGAAAGCCTCCATTGCCATTGTGAGCACCAGCAGCGGTGTGGTTGGGCAAGGCTAGGCAAGGCCTGCAGTGTTCTAGCAACACCATTTTGCCTCGGTTATCTGCTGTGAGTCTGCTGTTTTCTTTTCCCTTCAAAAATGAGTGGTAGTCTACAGCAGCTTATGATAGGCCTTAAGAAAAAGTTATCGAGTATACTCAAGTGCACGGCAACCTGGCGGCACAATGAGAATTCGGTGCATCGAAGAAAAGCGCGAAATACGGGAGGTGCTAAAAGTAGCGCATCACATCCTGCCGCAACAAAAAAAAAAAAAACATAGTTTTGTGGACGGACTGCAGAGCACTCTGAACTGGAAACACTGCTCACCGAATTCGCCTGGGAGCTGCGCACAAGATCGCTACCCATAACAGTGGAGTGCATCCGCGTGAAAGCTCTCAAAATAGCGTGCGACTCTGGGCTCACGAGGGTGCAATTCAAGGAATCCCCTCTGTGGGTGCGCTGATTTACGAAGCAAAAGGGCTTTGCACTGAGGCGGTGTACTTCTGTCTTTTCACAAATGCTGCATCAGTAACGCATTGGATGGAACGGAGGACGATGCAATGTGGGACATTACTTGTGAAAACAGACGACGTTGGACTAATGTTTTGACGAGTCTGAGTGACAGCACTTTGAGGCCTTCTGGTGTTTAACTACATAAGATTAGTGTCCAAATAAAAAGAAATGTCACCACAGTGCAGCTGGTTGTGTTGCGTATTTACAAATGTAAGGGTGCACTGTGATACTTTGCGATTTTTATTAAAACTTCTTATTCAGAGTTTCAAAGTTTGGGGGCTCAACCTAGTATATTCCAGTCCGACCTATTAGTTTTTACGGTATGCTGACAATTTTGATGATGTTTTCAGTACAGACACTACCTGTCTACAGTAATGAGTTAAGCTGAAATAGGCAAGAAATGAAGTCAAGGAGGGGCTGGTTGATGTGAGTGACGGGTTGGTGGATTTGTTGTTGTGGGCAGGGGCAACCTTGGATTGGCCAGTGCCTTCAATGAATGCACAGCAGCGACAGCTTAACTTGGCTGTTTTATTGCTTGTGCAATGTAAAAGTTTGAACAAACTAACCCACCAGACCAGGATAGTGTTGCTTGTTTGGCATGCAAGAGCTATTTTGTGTTTACAGTGAACTACCATATTTTTTCTCTTAATACATTTACTAGTGTCTTCACTGATGACAAAGACATAATACACAGTGAAACACACAGCACACTACGAAGGACACGATCCTGTCTCTACTCTCACAATTCATGTCCTTAGATTGCCACAAGTTTGACCATGCCGCACATGCTACAGTGATCAGAGCATACCTTTTCAGGTGCAGGTGGGCTCTCAAACTTCCCGGCAGCAACGAGGAAGATGTCCGGATGTGGCTTGCCCCGTGGCACCTCTGTCCGATCCCCACCGCACACTATGTGATGGAACTTGGCAAAGAGCTCCTTGTGGCGACTTGTCTTGAGCTCGAAGGAGTCCCGCTTCGAGCTGGTTGCCACGGCTATGGGCACCCCACTACGCTGGAGATGACTCACAAGCCGCTCAGCCCCTGAAAGAATGATGCATAGCTTGCGGCTTCAAAGGGACACTGAAGAGCAAAACAATTTTTCACGTATGAGCAAAGTACAATTTCACAACACCGAGAACACGCACTCTTACCGCGACGTGACGTTTTGTAAGCAAGAGAACACACGAAAAGAAAGTGCGGGTGACTCACCACCGTGAGATTCCCGCACCAAACTGCGTGACGTCGCAAATTTTGATGGCGTTTACTGGGTCCTACATAGCTTCTGCTCGATAAAAATGATGTACATTGTCATCTTTGGGTGCCATAGACCTAGCATATGAAGTTTTGAAAATAACATCAAGCTAATGTCGTAAAAATACGAAAAAAAAAAACATTTTGCAATTTCTCAAACATCATGCGTGTAGATTTTGGCGCAAAATTTAACAACGAAACTTCAGCCTTGATTTATTTCTGCTAATAATGAACTTATGAAAGTGATACTTATGGCATTAGAGTTCTCAGAGTCTGTCTAGTTTATCAATTTAAACAAAGTCGTTTTTTTAGTATCTCTTTAATGATAAAGTAGTGCACTTCTTCACGATCTTCTTGAGCTTTGCATGGGTGGCAGCTCAGTTCATAAAAAACTTGGTGTCGGCAAGCGTGCGAAACCCAAGTGTACACAAACGAGGCCGCAGACGTGCACCAGCCACATGCATATTTGCACACTCTGTTTTCCAATAATTGATGCCACTTTCATCATAGGCTTGTAGTCATTCAACCGCTCCCAACACGGCAAGCTGATATCTTACTGAGGACACGTGTCACTTCATCAAGCCACACACACTGTATCGTGCTGCGCGTCGGAGCCGACAGCCTTTGCATCACAAGGTTGTGGTTTTCAGCCCCATGACAACGAAGGCGTTTCTTTGTTCACTGAACCGCACTAATGTTAAAGGAGCAGCGACACCAAATTTCAAACTCAAGATGCGGCATTCATTCAGATGATTGGTAGGGATTATTTATTTTAGCGATGTATGGCGCCTGTTGCGTAAAAGTTATCTTATTTCAAGTGCAAAGAGCTCAATGGCACGTTCCATGCCATGAGACATCGACAGTATTTTGACATGTTCCTTGAGCTCTTAGGCGACGCCTCAAGTGCCAAGTAACGCGGAGCGAGCAGCGATGACATGAATAACTATAGTGTTGTCATCGCGGTGTCTGCATGTGGTGTACCATCTTGCTGCAATGCCCGGCTGCCTGGCAACAGCTTCACTTCCTTTGTCTTACTTAGTTCGCTCAGCGAATTTGTGTGACTCCCGTGTTGTTGTGTCACTTCAGGTGATTCGTCGATTGTGACTATTAAAGTGAAAGCTGTTATAAGATCACAACTCTGGTCATGCGCAGATGTCTACCACCGCTGCCGGTGTCCGTAAAATAAAAGAAAAAAACTAGCACCAGAGACAAAGTGTGGCTCTGATTGATATGTGGGGTTTAACGTCCCAAAACCACCATATGATTATGAGAGACGCCGTAGTGGAGGGCTTTGGAAAGTTCAACCACCTGGGGTTCTTTAACGTGCACCCAAATCTGAGCACACGGGCCTACAACATTTCCGCCTCCATCGGAAATGCAGCCGCCGCAGCCGGGATTCGAACCCGCGACCTGCGAGTCAGCAGCCAAGTACCTTAGCCACTAGACCACCGCGGCGGGGCATACACAAATTGGGGCTCGAAACCCGGGTCTGCTGGGTGTCAACCCAGTATTCAACCACTGAACTACGCCGGTGCTTGTGACTTGTTGGCTAACCTAGCACCAAAAACACAGTAGGGCTCGAACCCGGGTCCGTTGGGTGCCAGCCCAGTATTCTACCACCGAGCTATGCTGGTGCTTGTGAATTGCTGGCAAACTTGCCTTAGGCAGGCTTGATGTCGGGAAAGCAATCTAGTTAATACGACCTATAAAGCATGTTAAAACAGTGAAAGAACAACTAGTCGTCGTACAATGTGAAAAGCGTAACTAGTGGGCCGTCCAATGCTACAACGCATTACAAAAGCTTGGTATTGTTGTTCCCCTATAAACGGTGGCGCATACCCACTTCAGCCATAATTCCTCCTCGTTGTGAGCCACTGCATGAACAATTAGCACGAGATTTCTTGCAAGTGTTTAGCAGATTCAATGCTTCTCAATAGAATGACGAAAAAAATAGGCAGATCCCAATTACCTGGGAATCAACTTCAAGCGAATCATGCAAAGGGAAGGAGACAGTGTTGCAATTTTTATATTGAGCGACATGTAATGAAAAGACGCTAAATATATATGTACAAATGTTGTAAGCACAGACTTATGTTGAAGCGTTGCAGATGTTTATATAGCTTGCGCTTGTGCAAGGATGCCAACTGGAACATGCGTATTAGAAACATCAGAAGTTAAAATAATGATCTTCACAGATGCTCGCAAAGAAGTTGGCCCTGGACACTGCTACAAAAATCAACTTTATTGCTTGGCAACTAACCACAATTGACGTTAACCTGACGTGACGGCTGTATCAAGGGAGTACATATGTAATGTTTATAAAATTGGGTAGGCAGCAGTGCAACTACTATAGACGTTTCACGGTGACTATAGTGTCTATTTGAAAAGTACGTATCTCCAAAACCTGGCGTAGCTCTGTGGTAAAATGCTTCATTGCCATGCACAATGCTTGGTGCTTGGGTTCGATACCAGCTGGGACCCCGACATTTATTCTTTGCATTCGCTGGGTCGGTGCTACTAATGTCAGGTATCTTTTTAACACTCGCGCGTTAAAATTGCCCATGTGTGTTCTCGTCGTTCCTGGGCATATACTGAGTGTCAATCACCTGTGACACATACCCGGATACTAGCGGCACATACTCGCCCGTGAGTATATGCTACTGTTTGGCGGGAAGTGTTTGACGACGTACGCGATGGGATTGTGACATTATTCATTGTTGACCAGCGCGTCATATTCGTCAAACCATCTTACCCTCCCATGGTAATTTTGGTTCACGCCAAGTTAAGGGGGTGGGAACGCGAGCACTGAAACGTAAGCGGCTAGATAGATAGATACGCTCAAAGACGTCGATGTTCGCTAAGAAATGCTTTGCATTTGAAATAGCATAGCGAATGGCAGCCTGCTACCCAAAAGTTTATTATTAATGCCCTAGTGAGTATCAAGCAGGTGTGGTTGTAGTAGTTACCCAAAGAGTGGTTTCAAGTGAGATCACAACTCAAGTCACACGCCGTTGTTCACTGCCGCCGCTTGTGTACGTAACCACATTGAGCAAAATTAGAAAAAAAAAAAAAACTAGCACCAAAGACACAGTGGGGCTCGAAACTTGGGTTTGATGGGTGCCAGCCCAGTATTCTACCACTGAGCTATGCCAGTGCGTGTGACTTGTTAGCAAACCTAGCACTGAACCCGGGTCTGCTGGGTGCCAGCCCAGTATTCTACCACTAAGCTACGCTAGTGCTTGTGACTTGTTGGCAAACATGACTTAGGCAGGCTTGATGTCGGGAAAGCAATTTATTTATTTATTTATTTATTTACACATACTGCAGCGCTAAGTGCGCTACGGCAGGAGTGGGTGTACAAAATACGCGGAATTTTAACAGACAGGAATGCAAATTATGTAAACAGGTAACATAATACAGATGTGTGGTTATACAAGGACAAAAGTGCACAAACATGTAATTAACATGAATGAAAATAGAATAAAGAAACAATGCAACTCAAGAGCTAACACCAATGGCAAATAGATGAGGAAATGTTACAGGCGCATGTCATGGATGTCGGCTTGAAAATCGGATGATGGGCGTGAACGAATAGTACCAGGTAACGCATTCCAGTCTTCAATAGAACGGGGGAAAAAACTGAACTTGAACACATTAGTTCGAGCACAGTAAGGCGTTAAGTTTAACTTGTGATAACTTCTTGACGTTGACTAGGGTGCAAAGTTTATGTAGTCCTTGTAATTTGAAAGTGTAACCGAAGACGTCACAATGCTATGCAAGAATTTTAATGACTCTATTCGGCGACGCGAAGAGAGTGAAGTTAAGTTCAGTGAAGAAAGGGTAGAAGAGGGTGAAAAGTCGCGGTCATAGCGATGACATATGAATCTTACAGCTCTTGTCTGAATCGCTTCTAACCTATTAATCTCGCACTGCTTGTACGGGTTCCAAACGACAGATGCGTAGTCAACTGTTGGGCGAATGAGTGATTTAAATAAGAGAAGCTTAGTTTCCTTCGGAGATTTAGATAGAGTGTGACGTAGATAGCCTAGTTTTTTTAGTGCTTTGTTACATACGTAGTCAATGTGCTTAGACCATGTCATATTATGAGTAAAAATGACCCCTAAATACTTATAATCAAGAACCCTATTTACTGCACGGTTATCGAAAGAGTAATCAAAAGCAGAAGGAGATTTACTACAAAAGGACATAAGTACAGTTTTTTTAAAGTTAATGTTCATTTGCCAGGTTCTGCACCAATCGCAAAAACCAGCAAATGACTCTTGCAAGCGGTAATGGTCAGCGTGTGTTTTAATGACCTCATATAAAACGCAATCATCGGCGTAAAAACGAATGGAAGAGGAGATGCAAACAGGCAAATCATTTAAATAAATTAAAAAAAGAAGAGGCCCAAGAACGGACCCTTGGGGCACTCCAGATGTTACATCAATGGCAGTAGAGTTGGTCGACCTATAAGAAACAAACTGAGAGCGAGATGACAAAAAGCTAGAGATCCAACTAACCAATTGAGGATTGTTTAATATGACATCGAGTTTAGCGAGAAGTTTAGAATGTAGTACAGTATCAAAGGCCTTTGAGAAGTCCATAAATATAGCGTCAACCTGGTTGCCAAGATCAAGGTTCAAAAAAATATCATGCGTGAATTCGACTAATTGTGTTGTGGTACTGAAACCACGCCTAAACCCATGCTGCATGTTTGATAGTAGTTGGCGCAATTCCAAGAAGAGCATAATGTGTTTATGAATGATATGTTCTAACATCTTGCATGATTGAGAAGTCAATGATATCGGTCTATAATTCAATAGAGACTGCTTGTTGCCAGATTTATAAAGAGGGAGTACCTTTGCTATCTTCCATGAGGATGGAACAGTGCCAGAAGATAAAGATTTGTTGAATATGATCGTCAGATATCTGGATGACCAATCGGAGTAGCGAACTAAGAATGCATTGTGTATCCCGTCAGGACCAGTGCATTTTTTTACGTCTAATTTTAAGATAAGGTTCAGAATGACTTCACTCGTTGTTTCAATGTCACTGATTGGTTCAGAACGAGTTATGCCTGTCAGAGAAGGAATGGAGTTATTGTCAGAAACAAACACAGAATGGAAATAGTTATTAAAAGCCTTCGATATTGCTGACGGGTCACTAATAACATCATTATCAATTCTGAAAGAAGAAGGTGAGGCATCATGAGGCTAAATCGAATACCAAAATTTGCGTGGGTTCATGCTTAACATGCCCGGCAACTGGACGCGAAAAAAGAAATCTTTTGCCGTTCTCATTTTAGAATTAAGTTCACTTTTCGCCTTCTGAAATTTGTCTAGGCTAACAGGATCGTGAGTGCTTCCGGAGCGCCTAAGTCGACGGACACGGCAAGACAAATGTAAGATGTCACGAGTGATCCAAGTAAGATTAGTATTGCTTTTCTTTGTCTTAAGTGGCACAAATCTTCGGACACATGACTTAACAAGATCCTCAAAGTATATAACGAGGTAATCTACATCCTGCCTGTCAGAAAGTGCACAAAGCGTATCAAAATGATTAGCTAGAATATCAGTAATGGATTGTCATCCGCACGAGTGAAATCAGGGAAACTAGTGAAATCAGGGAAACTAGTAAACGTATAGGGTGATTTGGACGTGAGACAACAAAGTGATAACAAGACACCTTTATGGTTTGATAATCCGTCAATTACCTCGCAAAAAAAGTTATTATCAGCTAAATCTGTACTGAGGAAAACTAAGTCTAGAATAGAATTAAACCTAGTCGCACATGAAACGACTTGAGTAAGCCCAAAAGATAAAGAAATATTTATTAATTCATGAGAGATAGCAGCATCACGACCCGTTACAGTCAGAGAAGGCCAATCGATATCAGGAGCATTAAAATCACCCATACAGATCAACCTTGATGAAGCTATATTAATATCGCACATGAAATTGGAAAGAGCATGAAGAACATCAAGGGAGGATCCAGGTGGGCGATATATACCACTAACTACAATACATTGATTATTTAGATAAATCTTGCACCACAGGGATTCAATCTCTGGAGGTGATGGCAACACCGAGAAGCGGATATCTGAGCGGATAAGTAGAGCGACGCCACCGCCAATGCCATGTGCACTGTCATTACGTATGGCAATAAAGCCGGGCGGAGTAAACTCAGAATCGTAAACGTTACTATGTAACCAAGACTCATAATGCCAACAACATGAGGGGAATAAGTTGCAACAAGGGACAATAGATACGCTCAAAGACGTCGATGTTCGCTAAGAAATGCTTCGCATTTAAAATAGCATAGCGAATGGCAGCCTGCTACCCAAAAGTTTATTATTAATGCCCTAGTGAGTATCAAGCAGGTGTGGTTGTAGTAGTTAACCAAATTACGTTAATACCACTTATACATAATTTTAAAACAGCGAAAGAACAACCAGTCGTCGCACAATGCGCATAGCATAACGAGTGGGCCGTCCAATGCTCCAACACATTACAAAAGCTTGTTCTTGTTCCCCTATTAACTGTGGTGCATACCCACTTCAGCCATAATTCCTCATCGCCGTCAGCCACTGCATAAGCAGTTGGCACGAAATTCCTCGCAAGTGTTTCATGGATACCACACTTCTCAAAAGAATGTTGAAAAAGATCACAACATGCCCACGGGGTGAAGGATGATGAGTTGGCGAAGCTACGAAGGAAATCATCGGTAAACCGCGAATCTTCTGTGTAATTTGCCCAGTCGATCATCAAATAAAAATGCGAGAAACCCTGTCGGTGTAAGTCGTTGCACAATGCGAATAACGTAACAGTGGGCCATCCAATGCTCTAACCCATTACAAAAGCTTGTTCTTGATCCCCTATTAACTGTGGTGCATACCCACTTCAGCCATAATTCCTAATTGCCGTCAGCCACTTCATAAGCAATTGGCACGAAATTCCTCGCAAGTGTTAAGTGGATACCGCGCTTCTCAAAAGAATGACAAAAAAAATCGCAGGGTACCCACGGGGTGAATGATGATGAGTGGGCGAAGCTCTAAAGAAAATCATCGGTAAACCGCGAATCTTCAGTGTAATTCGCAGAGTCGATCATCAATTAAAATGTGAGAAACGCTGTATGTATATGCCGGGCCGTTTGGGCCGCCCGCTCTTGTACAGCAGGATCTTGGTAGTGGTGTCACGCAGCTTCACAGCGCACAAACTGCGAACGAATTTTATTACAACGCTCCCCTTAGCGTACGTCGCTGCACTAAATTGAACGAGTGCCCTCCACAAATGACATGCACCATATGTGATATAATTCCTATTATAACATCTCACATCTTTCATTATCAACTACAGGTACCGCCATCTAGCTTTATATCATCTCGCATCTATTCATCAACCTCAAGTACCGCCATCTAGTGAACAGTCCAAGTACTGCCATCTAGTTTTATACGAGCAGGATTAAAAAATTGCTGGAGTGGATGCTCCCGCAATGCCTTGCCAGCAGAAGTGAAGCCAGCTTTTGCCAGTGCCAAGATGGCGGAAACACGCTCTTTTCTGGTAGTGCCCACTAAAGATCAAGTGGTTTTAATATGTTAATGCAAATGCTATGTTAGTTCTATGTTAAAAGATAGTTGTTCCCAACGAAATAACACACAGAAACGAGTATCGGTGAGTGAATCTCCGAAGAACTTTGCCTCCAATTAGAGGCTTACTAAGAAAAATTAGCAACACTAAGACACGCTTGGAGCACTATGTGACCCGGAAAAGTTTCCACATTAAACTCGTTGGGCGTGCGAGGGTAATGCCTCTTTCTTAATTGCTGAACGGTGATACTTTATCATGCCCCTAGTAAGATGGCCACCACAGCCACCATCTTGCCAGAGGCATGGCTTTACTCCTGGGCAATCATTTCCACTCCATTTTATAAAATCTCGCATCAACTACCGCCATCGAGTGAACACTGCAAAAACTAAACTAGAGGTGGCTACCTACTACAACTACATACCTCAGAGGACGTCCCTCAGAGAGTTTTGTCCCTAAATATAGCGTAGTCAGTGCGGGCCTACTACTCAAAAGCTTATCATTAATGCCCTAGTGGGTGTCAAGCAAGTGTGCTTGCAGTAGTTACTCGATGAGCATTTTGAAAAGGCTCTGAAAGGCCGCTCTTTTAGCTTTCGCTGTGACTGTGCTGCGCCTTCTGCGCAAGCCTGGAGTTTTTCTTTTTTTAAGGCACAGTCATCGAGAACAAGTAACACACATGCAATGTTCATATGCCTGGCCAGGCAGCGTGACCCAAGCACATGTCTCCAACTGCCTCGTCGCTGCTCGGTCTGGTAACAATTTCGGAACTACTGCTCAGAAGAGGATCATAAGTAAAAGGATTTCCCACGCCGGGAATCGTCATGGTTCCACAATCCTCAGTGTATTCATCGTCGCTTGTGGATGCTCATGACGGTGGCTACGACACTGGGGGTGGCGAAGACATGCCTATAGATGTGTGTGCTGAGCAGACGAAATGTCAACTGAAACATGCGTCACTATTGTGTAGCCACTGTTGCGACCGGGGTTTGCAGGCACCGGAGATCCGGGATGAAGATGTCAAGGCAGGAGAAAGTTGAACTTATTAGAAAGGGCTTATTTACACCATTTACATGGCAAAAGCTCTCTGGCCTGAAGCTCTACATTGTGAAACTCTACATTGAGAACAAGCGCACTGAACAAGCACACAGCAGCCCGCGAGAGCTGTTCTTAAACAGTTTCATTTCCCCAGATGCCTAGATCGGGGAATAGGTCCATATTGCACTGTCCAATAAGAGGTCCCACAGCACACAGGGGGTCATTATGCCGGCACCGCCCTCAACATACACACATACACAAACCAAACACGTGTATTGTCCCGGCGATGCTGCCTCCTCCAGGGAATTTCGCTTCCAGGGAGTGGAGTGAAAAGAGTCTGTCATCTCGCCGCTCGGGCTGACCACCCATGCTTTGTCGTTGCCGCTCGGGCTGACCACCCATGCTTTGTCGTTGCCGCTCGGGCTGACCACCCATGCTTTATCGAACGGTTGTCGTGGTCTAAACGCCTCCGAGGGGCCATGCCTGGACATCGTGTACTGATTTGAGCGTCGGCGGCTCATAAGTCAGAGACGCACAGCGTGGTGGTTCGACCTCTGTAATCGGCGGAAGCTCAGCATTGTGGCTTTTACTAAAGCAAGAAGACGCCACGTGTCGCATCTCTGCGCGGACCACAAAGACAGCGGTGCTCCGTCGAGTAATATCAGCCATGCAGCACCCAGTACATGAAAACAGCAGGGCATCTTGGCACTGCTCCATATCTCCACAAGATGAGTCGACAGCCTTTCTTCCGTTCTGGCGGCCGCGGTAAAAGGGTCGCTCGCCAAACGCAACACCACGTGATCAGAAGCGGAGGGGCCATGGGAGGCTACCGCTTGGCAGCGCTGAAAATTGGCAAGCTTTGCACCCGTTTTAAATTGGGTTTCATAATGGTCATACTAATTGATATTACATATAATAATTTGCACACTGTCGCATTATTATTACCTAATTGTTACTAGGGGATCGATAATTACACGTTGACACAAAAAAAACGTAACATGCATTAAGTTCCTGTTACTGCTATTTTGAACAACTAATAATAATAATAATAGTAATAATAATAATAATATGTGGGGTTGAACATCCCGAAACCACCATATAATTATGAGAGACGCTGTAGTAAAGGGCTCCGGAAATTTCGACCACCTGGGGTTATTCAACGTGTACCCAAATCTGAGAACACGGGCCTACAGCATTTCCGCCCCCACCGGAAATTCAGCCGGAATTCGATCCCGCGACCTCCGGGTCAGCAGCCGAGTACCTTACCCACTAAACCACCGTGGCGGGGCTCCTTCGAACAACTATACTAACGATGTTGCCTATGAATTCCTCGACTCCACATTTAGTGGACTTCACTAAACTGTGCGTAACAAGGAAACGAGCTCCCTGGAGCCATTCCATTGCTTTGATTTCGTGTCTCTTAAGTAATATAGAAGAGAGGGCAAGCAACTTCTGGTTGTATTTGAGGTCTAATGGGAAACCCTGCGCATGCGTATGGCCTTAGTTGTATTGAGATCAGTTGTATTGCGTTCCAACTGTGTCTGTGCTACATGGTCCTATAATATTTGGCTAATGTGTGTAGTGCTCACAGCACTAAACTGTGCGTAACAAGGAAACGAGCTCCCTGGAGCCATTCCATTGCTTTGATTTCGTGTCTCTTAAGTAATATAGAAGAGAGGGCAAGCAACTTCTGGTTGTATACGAGGTCTAATGGGAAACCCTGCGCATGCGTATGGCCTTAGTTGTATTGAGATCAGTTGTATTGCGTTCCAACTGTGTCTGTGCTACATGGTCCTATAATATTTGGCTAATGTGTGTAGT
Organism: Rhipicephalus annulatus; assembly: GCA_013436015.1. Classification (NCBI taxonomy): domain Eukaryota; kingdom Metazoa; phylum Arthropoda; class Arachnida; order Ixodida; family Ixodidae; genus Rhipicephalus; species Rhipicephalus annulatus. The sequence continues at coordinate 303,196 of WOVY01010275.1, read as the reverse complement.
GCTCACAGATTGAAACGTGACGTCATAACATTCAGTGTAACAACTTCTGAAGTTGATCGAGATAACCATGTCAAGACATACGAATATGACCACTATGTGTAATGTTGGCTCTGATGGTATGTGTGAGTTAAAATTATGCCAGCACTACACAAACTGTAGACTGTGTGGGTGAAACTATGCGCATTGCCAAGCCCTAAATTGCCCCATTCCAATGCGTGATCACTGTACATAGTCGTCTTGTACAAAGCTGTGACCACAAAAGGTCGAGGAGGGAAAAGAGGGCTGAAGCCCTTCATAGTTTTTTTTCAAGTATGTAACACTATACAGGCTCCGCTTATACAGGTCGAGCTTGTCATCCATCCATTGATTCCATGATGTGACATGACGCTCAATGTCAAGTGGTCAATACTAATCTGAAATGAGGCTAGCGATGCCCAAAACTGGGTAGAAATAAATGAACAAGATCAAAACTACTATAATTAACAAAAAACACCAAGAATAAACTGCTACAATGAACTGAAAACCGCCAGAAACATTTTGGAAACATGCGGCTAAAGCGCATGTCAAGCAAGAGTCACTCCCTCATTAGCGCCTTTGTCGTTATATCTGAAGGGGGGAAAACAACCAGATAGAACTCTCTGCAGACAGCATGTATAAAGACTGTCATTACAAGCAGGAAGTAGATAAAGCGCCGCATAAAGCAGCGCGAATGTTGCGCACCGAGTCTGCGAATTCGCCAAACAATATTCTACTCATGCCAGGGAAACATTACATGCGTACCTCGAACACCGACACCATTGGCGGCTCGGTAGAAGGACCAGAGGAGAATCACTGCAACAAACAAGAATCACTGCGCATCTGTGCTATTTATTTCCTCGAGTTTAGAAGTAGTGGAATTGCATTTGGTACAGGATTTAGAGCTACGCGAATTTTCTTTTCTGCTTCTCCTTACAAGTGTTGCAGGGCTCATAGGCATTCGCACATGAGGGGGGGGGGGGGGCAGTAAAGTTTCCAAGTTTATGTAACTATTCAAATATTGCTCTATTCAATTTCACTTCGATTCGAATTTCAACGAGATCAACGAATATATATATATATATATATATATATATATATATATATATATATATATATATTAATCCGCAAGTAACTCCCTGTAAATCTGGTTTCACTGCAGTGAAGGGGTGCTAAGCCATGAAAACATCTGTCCAGGAAAAATCTGCACTGCCGCGAAATTGCAATTCAATGTTAAATGAACTTAATACCCTCATGTTGGTTCATCATTTTTTTAACTTTAAAAGATTCTTATACTGGCTTATATGCTCTAAGTACCATAAATTTTGAGACATAGTATAGCGTATTTTTCAGGCAATCACTTGCATTATAGTGAAAGTGAAATCGTGCTACCATTCAAGGTTGCTTCCACTTAGAACCGAAAATAATGCCATACGCTCAGGTTTTGTTTAAATTTATAAATATATTGTGCCATACCAAATACACCCTTTTTTATAATATGTGATATCTATTATTTGAATATAATTCAAAATTAGACCCGCAGGTCGCGGGTTCGATTCCCGGCTGCGGCGGCTGCATTTCCTATGGAGGCGGAAATGTTGTAGGCCCGTGTACTCAGATTTGGGTGCACGTTAAAGAACCCCAGGTGGTCAAAATTTCCGGAGCCCTCCACTACGGCGTCTCTCATAATGAAATGGTGGTTTTGGGACGTTAAACCCCACAAATCAATCAATCAATGATTCAAAATTATTTGACAGAAATCACTATTCACTTCGAATTTGCTTTCTACCTAAAATTCACTATTCGCACCAGCTTATGCTTTTCCCTAGTACCTCTTCTTTGCGCTATGTTCGCATCAAATGAGCCTAAGTGGAGGGCGGTGAAAATAGTTGGGGGGCTAGTATGGTAAAACTCAGGTACGGTGACAAAAAATTAGGTGAATAGATGAGATTCGGAAGTTTGCTGGTATAAAGTGGCAGCTGCAAGTGCAGTACCGAGTTGACTGGCAAAACACGGTAGAGGCCTCTGCCCTAAAGTGGGCTGTGAGCTCCAGCTCCAGAGATAGTGGGTTGAAGAAGGAGGTCAAGCAACCCCGGGTGTCACCCCACAGTCCGGCACGGAGAGCATCGAACACGCTGCTTGTATGCAGTCTTCTTTCTACGCTTAAAAGCTTTTCCTCCCTTTCGGCCCACCTCGTCCACTCACATAGGGCGCAGTCAGACGTCCGAAACCTGCTACAGTCACAGTTATGATTTTTTGATGTGAATGGTTCTATCATTGGAGCCTTTCGACAACGCCAATTTCGAACAGGTAATTGACTAATGATCGTACAATCCGGCGTTGTTTGGAAGGTACAGGCACTGGGCCTAATATGTTACACAACATCAAGTGGCTGTCTTCTAAAATCTTTCAGTCCCCTTCGCCATCCCTGTACAGAGTAGATGCTGGCATAAATCTCTGATGTTCTACCAAAGAGTCTCCCTCTCCCCGGAGGCTCTAGGTGGCGGGTGATCTTGTTCTCACCAGGCATGAGCTGAGCCGTGGGGAACAGTTCCCGGTGCATCTGGTGCAGCTCGGCCTCAAGCTTCTCCATGGTGAGGGGCAGCTGCAGCCTGTCAATGATGATGCGTGTCGACTCGGAACCTGCCGTGCCCATCACGGCCGACTTGACGTCCCACGTGTAGTCCTTGCCATAGCGCTGTGTCACCCGCTGCGTTGCCTCTGTGTATAATGACTCTGTGTCTGGAAAAAATGAGAAAAAAAAAAAGAAGAACGAGAAGTAATTTCAACAGCAAAATGCACGAGACCCTGAATTCCAGTTGATTAAAAAAATTTTAAGACTATAGGTAAGCCAGCTTTGTTTTCAATACACGTAAGAGCTGTCCGAAGGAACATTAGGCTGAAACAATGAATCAGTTCAGATTGAAGCATTTTACTCTTAAAACTACAATGTCCCTTACTCCACCATCATAGCTTTACTAACAGAGGTGAAAATTAAGGTCAGAGTCCCACTTTTAAACCATGCGCCGAAATCTCCACCTGTGATGGCACAGATGTTATAGGGACGCCCCCCCCCCCCCTCCCAATAACGGCAAATAACAATTTACGTCAGTGGGAGATGAATGCTTGAGACCGTCTAGAACATCAATATTATCAACAGCAGTGCTTTATTATTCGAAGGTAAATGTACACCACAATATGCACCATGAGTGGGACAAATTGAAATGATCCCAAAGATGTCAAAAGCTTCGAGTACAATTAATCACTAGAAATCAAATCACATGTTATAAAAAAAAAACCTCCTGTGCATTACGGCACATAATAAAATGTTCCATGTCCGTTTTTGTGTGATGCATGAAAAGAAAAAAGAACAGCTGGCCACTACCATCGGAAATTAAACAAGTGGCTGAAAAAGTCCATTTTCGCCAGCTTGGGTTGGATAGGTGGTGCCATCTAGCGGAGCCCAACTAAACCTGATAAGCACAAAATCTTTATTACGAAAGCATTTCGCATGCTACTTATGGTGAGAATGCCTTGCAGTGGCATAATTACGCATGAGTCGCCTTTATTTCATTTTTTTACTCGAAATGCTAGCCGAATACAAAAAATGTACAAAGCTGACAAGCACAAAGTGTCTCAAGATGTCGACACCATCGTTTGGTAACGCAGTATTTCTACAGCCCTTTGCATATAAGAAGATACCGTGCACACCCATAATCTCTCCTATAATCTTGCTGCAGTCGTGATCCTAAGTCAAATATAAACTAAAAGCTTTTGTCGCCAAGCTTTTCAGCCAAATTTAAAAATTGGGCCCTGAAATTGATAGGCACAACCTTCGTTCTAGGCAGAAACTACGGAAAAATTTTGTATCTAACGCGTTTTTCACGAACTGCCGCGTCCAGCGGCCGCGCCGTGAACCAGAGAAGGCGATGTTTGGTGACGTCACACACACCTGAAACGGGCAGGTCAACTATGCCAGCCGTCGCCCATGTCTCTCGGATTGCTCAAATGCCACTTCGGTTCCAAAAACCAGTATGAACGACAACAGCAGCGAACAATGCCACAGGATGGAGCAAAGCACCAGCGCTTTTGTGAAGGAGGACAGTGGGATGAAGTAGAGTTGGAGAAAATAAAGAGGAGGACAGGAAACGGTGCACCCTGCATGCTCCGTAGTGAGTGCGACATCACGGCTCGCACTCGCGAGCAGCTGCCGCGCACTTAAAATCCATCAAAAATACAGCCAACTACTCAAAAATATGAGAAATAAGCTCCGTATCGGAAGAGTGGCATCTTCTGAGTCAAATTTCCAAGTGTTGCCAATTTTTCCAATTCTCGCACGACATCACTGCTTAGTGGTTAGCACAAACGCGCTAAAGCTAGCATTCCGGTATCCTTGCAAATGCAATCCTGTATCCTGGTAGCACAGTAACATTAAAAAGTATACATACAAGCTAAAAGCCCCCAATGCCGCATGCATGTGATGCTGCCGAATACATTAATGATGTAGGCTGCCGAGCTGCAGCAAAGAAATCCACATGACTTTTCATTTGGTTGGTTACTTGCAACAACTTTTCCATTGGGTGCCATGAAATAAATCCCTACACTTGAAGTAGCTGAGACCTGTGCCTCTGCACCAGTGTCGCGAGTTCATGTTTCGTTTTCAGGTTCGCAGACAAAACCCATAGCAGCAAGCTTCAGTGGCTGTTGTTGCTGTTGTGGCTCCCACTACTGCTGCTCTGCTGCTACTACAGTGTCAGCAGCCGTGCAGTATAGACAGGCAACATTGGGTATGGCAAGTGGGACGTCAAAAGGCCCACTTTCATGGTGACTTAAAGTGCGCTAAAACAGCGTGAACCAGTAAAACGCGATTTTATTTCAAATAACCGCTTTCTTGGCCCAAAAATAGCACCATGAGGTTCCTTGATCGTTGCTTTAACAATTAACATCAACTTATTATTTGTCCTTAAGAGTCCCTCTAGAATGTACTTTTCATGTTTTTACAATGTTGGTCCACAAAATTTCTTGAAATTGGGTATGCTCAGTCTCTGGCACCCCTAAAACAATAACTTATCTTGGTTTTACCAATGGGTACCATACAGGCCCTAGTAGACACCATCAATGTCAATGACATCCTGGTGATTGGTGCAGGAACTTCAAGGTGGCATCGCCATTAAAATTTCCGATTTGCACACATTCACTCGAAAAGCGTTTCATCATGGTAAGCATGATTGTGTTGGAATTCCAAAAGAGCAGTTTACTAATACAAAAAAAAGTTTGTTTTATTTGGTGCCATTTTAATGCAAACGGCATTGTTAAGTTCACTTGGTTAAGAGCTTTTGCTCACTTGTACTAGGAGTACATGTTGTTGTGCTTTCTAACAGAACAAATATACATACATGTTTTGAGTAGGGGCTGCCTGCACTTTATGAAGCATTAAAAGCCATGAACAGAAAATGGACAAAAATATATAAACACTGAGGTGACAGTAATATGTGTGATGGCCGGCCAACTCTGTTTTTCTTGTTCTGTTGCAAGCAGTCATATTAGTTATGCTTGCATAAAACAATACAGATAAATTGTGGCATTCTTTTCAAGTCTGAATAACTCAGAATCTTCCCCACTAGTACCATTTTTTCTTAGAAACTTCGAATACAAAAAACCACCAGGCTTACGCAGAACGCACAGCACAGTCACAGTGAAAGCTAGAAGAACGGCCTTTCAGAGCTTTTTCTAAACACTCATTGGGTAAATGCTGCAAGCACACTTGCTTGACACTCACTACAGCATTCATAATAAAATTTTTAGGGTAGTAGGCTGGCATTCGCTATGCTATTTTTCGTCATCCTTCTGAAAAGTGTGGTAGCGGCTAAACTGCCGAGAGTATTTTGTGCCTATTGTTCATGCAGTGGCTGACAACGACGAGGAATTATATGCCTGAAGTGCGTATGCACCACAGTTAATAGCTAAACAAAAACAAGCTTTTGTAACAGGTTGGAGTACTGGACGGCCCACTCGTTATGCTATTCGCATCATGTGATGACTGCCTGTTCTTTTGCTGTTTTAAAACGCTTTATAAGTCATATTAACGCAATTTTTTTCCCGACATCAAGCCTGCCTAAGGCAAGTTTGCCAACAAGTTCCAAGGACGGGCACGGCTCAGTGGTTGAATACTGGGCTGGCACCCAGTGGACCCGGGTTCAAGCCCCCCTGTGTCATTGGTACTAGGTTGTCTTGCTAATTTCGCGCAATGTGGTTACGGACACCGGCGGCAGACAACTACGACACTGTGAGAGACCCGAATTGCGATCTTATAACAACTTTTGCTGTAAAACAACAAACCACCAGGTGAAACTATCACCAGCTAGCGGGTGAAACGCTCGACCATGCCAGCACACAGAACTGTGATGCACTTCCACGCGATTGACATAAGAAGATTTTCCGGACAGGAAGGGGGACAGCAATGTCGTCAAACACAAAACTCAACTCGTGCGTCGATGCCACGAACTCGCGACCAGCTGCTGAGCGATAGCAGGTAGTAATAGCTGAAGTAAACGTGACCAAAAAAAAAAATAGTGGCTTTGACGTCTTCATAACTTGCTGCAGCGTGGTCATGTGAGAGAAGGAGGGTATCCCCAAGGGTCCCCTTTGAGGGTGTCAATAGCACGATGAAGTCGATCGCTCACACAAACTTCAAAATTTATTTAAAATACTTTCCAAGCTATATTCGCTGTTGATATTTTGCAGATGACGTATGCACGTTTACGATTATTGCTCCCACAGGTTATTTCGGCCACAAAATTTTGTGTCAGTAATCTTCTAAATTCTTTCTGTTTTACCTGGCTATTTAACACCATATGCCTTTGTTTTCACTATACTAATTTTGAGGTTTACCTTTCAGTTGAATTCTTGCTACCGGAACACACTCTTCACTGTAATAAACCACAACTTACAAATACCCATAAGTTAAGTGGGATGCATGATACAAAAGATGGAGGCCAACAACCCCAACCACTGATTCAACAGGGGCTGCCATTTTCTCTTTATAACTACTTGTAACTGTAAAAAAAAACATAGAATAACTAGAGCAGATAAACGTGAATGTAGCGGTACGGTTGCTGATTTGGGAAAACATATACAAAAACGAGGAGTTGGTAAAACAAAATGCTGCTGATGACCCCGTAGTAACTTTATAGCCTGAAACTGTAGGCCCCCGAACGACCTTCAGCGCCGCGGGTTGGAGAAAGGGCGCGAAGGAGAGAAGCTCAGCCACATATGTGCCGAGCAGTGACCAATCACGATAACTTAAAGTTCGCACATTTATTTATCAAGAAGCTTGTCATTGCAACCCGCACACAGGCACCATTGGATGCTGTCAAAAATCACAAGCAGGGGCTTGCTTGCGCATAGCGATTCTTGAGATCGAATAGCGCAGGAAGCAGACTGAATCGAATACGTTTCCGACAGTGAACGGTGGTTCTTAAAATCACTATGCAATGATCTTCACAGTGTAGTTGTCGTAACACTAGGAACTCACCAGTAACTTATCAGGTCTCATCAGAAACAAATGAGCACTCTAAGCATTCAGATAACACATTGGAGTTAACAAGTGATGAGAAACGGGCTGCTCTGATGACATAACTTGTCGCGTTGCGGAAGCTTTTATTATTTGACAGATGCTTAGGCCCGCGTACTCGTAGATGAAATTCGCATCGCACTTTTTCACCAATTTCGTGCTTGTTTTAGTGCGTCTGAAGCCTGGAGACATGTGTGAACTATTTTAAAATATACACAGATTTACGAATAGCAGCTATATGATTCGATATTGAAAACGTACAACTCTTCGCACACACACCGAATATCAAAACATCGTGCGATTGCGATGTTATGTCACAGCGAAGATACACCCGTATTTACGGTGGCCCTGAGCGTTTAAAATCTGGGCACAATTGTAACTAATGTTTCAAAGGCATTGGTAGGAAGCAAGATAAATGCAGTGCATATTTACCCAGAAGCAGGCCATCCATGTCAAAAAGCACGTGTGTTACCGGCTTGAAGGCGGCCTTCGGATCTGTTGCCATACTGCGTTCACTACTCAGCAGCTTCTTCTTTGAAAATAGCCGATGATGTTTCGTCAAAAGCGATTCAGTACTACCGAAGACAACAGCAAGGGGGCTCGATTTCGCTGATCTGTTCGCAAACGGGAACCGGCAATCTAAAATTGACCCACACCGGCATGCGGCTTCATCTACGACTCGTTTTGACTCGCTGTGGGCTCTGCGATCTTTGGTTTTCGAACAACGGGTAAAGGAGCACTGACATCAAATTTACTGATGCCAAGATTTTTGCATCAGCGAGTAGCTATAGACCCCATAGCACCAATTCGCGACCTAATTTGGAACTGAGGGATGAACTTTTACTTATTTATATAACTGGCATATCACTGGTATCTAGCACTATTCAAAACAGCCGGCAATCCCGCCAATTTTAGCGCAGGCAGCAACAGCAGTGGCGCTACCTCGCGGTCACCTCAAGATCACGCCACCGCTGACCCATAGGAGGCTATGGCTGACCACTTCTCCACAGCTCAGTTGCTCCGCCAACATTTGAACATGACTGAACATGACTGAACATGACAACATGACTGAATGCACTCCTTCCTCCGTGACTGAACGTGTCCGCCAACACACGTTCAGTCATGCCGTGTCACCTGCATTGCTGTCGTCGCCGTACAAAGTGTACGGCGACGGTGTTCTGTGTTCTCGATTCTCGCTCCGTCAGTCGACGTGATCGGACGCACCATGACCCGCTCCCGGTGGGACTAGCGCCGCATTTTCGTCGTCGTTTGAAGGAGGTTTTGGCTGGTTCGATTGGAACGACGAGACCCGCTGTTCGCGTGCGGTGACCCAGCGGACTCCCGCACTGGTTTTTGGTGAGGTTTTTTGTCCCTTTTTCTCTTTTTTGTCAGGTTAGGCTAGCTTCTAACTGACTTGGTAGCCTCGTGGTAGTTTTACCACGATGACTACCAACCTTCTCTCGCATATTAGGCCGCGGGTGCACTACGCGCGCATGCCTAAGGGCTTCGGCAGTGCCAACATTTGCATGGAGCTCGTGAAGCGTTTCAAGCTCAGTGAGTTGAAATGTGTGCAGGATTATAGAATGGGGAAGCTTGAAGTGACATTCGCGCGAACGACGAGGCGAGTCGGCGGTTTTCCGACGATCCAGTCCTCGCCATTCGCGATGCGAGGATCAGGTTCCAGTACCGAGGTGTTCGGGTCAAGGTAGTGCGCGTTATTGGCTTCCCGGCGAACGCGGATGTGCGCATCATGGCGCAATTGTTCGGAATGTATGGCATTGTTTTGGAAGTGTCGCGAGAGGAATCGGCGTTTCTGTGGGGAGTCTTGAGCGGCATCCTCGCGGTCAGAATGTTGTTGTTGTTAGTGGTTCACGGGGAAAAGGAAGAAGGCACCTAATTTCTGTCTGCCAGTGTTGCCAGATGGCAGAATGGGGCGCAGCCAAAATTTAAAAAACATGTAGCCCAAAAATAGCCACCCATGCAATTGGGCCCAGTTAAGAAGTAGCCCAATGTAGCCAAGATTGATGTTCAAAAACCATAAAAAAAGACAGTGAATTTCTTCTAAATACACATCCATGGAGATACAGCAAGAATGAAAACACACACCTCGCAGCACAAGACTTGCTGCCAAATTGATAACAAAGAGATAAGAAAATACTAACTTCTGTGTAAATGCAACTGACATGAGACATGCAAAAAAACACAGCATACCTCGCCGTACATACAACTTGCTGCCAGACTGATGAGACCGAAAAACACTGGCCGACTTCCTTGTGATTACAAGTAAACTGATGTAAAGCAAGACTAGGAAAATATTGCACATCGTCGCGCACTATTCGATGCTCTAGGAACGTATTACACCTCATACATGACAGCACTGTTAAATTTCTCCAAAAAGCGCTCGCTTGGCTTAAAGTTGTTACAGCAGCCGAAATACTCTTTCAAGCCACACCGAACGTGCAGAATCAGTTCCAGATTCCGCACAGTGAGTTTGTTTCTGTGGTCCGTCTTTGTTACAGTCGCGAGACGGAACACTCTCTCTACAGCGGCGTTCGACGCAGGTAAACAAAGAAGTGCAAACACCATCGCTGACAAGTTAGGAAAAAGAGCTTCACCCACACTCTTAGTAGCTTTCGCGACAGCCCTCCAGAATTCACTAACGTTGTCGCTCAATGCAAGAGAAGAGTGCATTGCCTGCAACGACACATACTCACTCTCAAGGATTGATGTGCTGCATGGTGCTGTGACCATAGAAATGACCTTGTGAAATGTACTAAAAGATGTGTCGTGAACATAGCAGGGCCTTAAGAACTTAAAGTTCTCGAACAACTCCAGGTTGCTTGGCAGCCTTTTGAGCAGAGACCTCACGCACGACACTAGGTACCCACGGCAGCGAACCAACATCTAGTCCTTCTCTTCCTCTGAAAGCGTGCTGTTGTGAAGCGCGTCTAAAAAAACAGTTCCAAAATTACAAGCCCGCACATGAAGCAAATGCTTCTCCCACTCCGCAGTGGGAAAAGCGTGCTCTTTCAAAGCTACTCGCAACAGCATTGACTTGACGAGCAACTCCAAGTCTTCAAAAAGCTTGACCGGGTCAGGATTTTCGGATTGGAATAACCTGTTCACTTTGTCAAATTTCATTATGATGGGCTGAGCGAAAAGGAGGTACAAATGGTTTTTTTCGTCCTCAAACATCTCATGCAGTAGTCGTGCAGTATAGCACCGCTCAGTATTTTGCACTAGTCCGAAATGCAAACGCAGTTCGCTCCACTGGTCAATAATGCGATTTACTGCGGCAGCGACACTGAGCCACCTTGTATTAGCTATGCTGATGAGCTTGAGTGGGTCGCAGTCATTGATCGCGGAATAGATCCGGCGATACTGCTCTCGCCGTTTCGGCGAACATGAAAACCAGTTATAGCATTCCCGCACGAGGAACTCTATGTTAGCTGGGAGAGCAGCAGTCGCTTCACTGCAGGCTAGATGAAGGGAATGGCATGTGCATTTTGCAAGAATCAGCTTAGGGTTTTCGTCTCTCATCTGGGAATACAACGAATGGTTCCGTCCACACATCACACTCGCACCGTCCGTGCCGATGCCAACACACCTTTTTAGGTCCAAGTTACACGACTCAAGAAATGATTTCAGTTAGTTGAACATTCCCGTAGCAGAAGCATCTGTTATCGAAATGAGCCCAAGAAACCGGGTTAAGAAATCATTGGCATGCTTGGAAAAGTAGCGGACAACGACTCCTAATTCTTTCTCGCAAGATATGTCAGTGCTTTCGTCCACTATCAGTGAGTACGGCTGCTCTCCTATGTCTTCGAGCAACATCTCCCGAAAATTAGGCCCTAGGACCTTCGACACTAAAGCTGTGCATTTCGTGCGTCCCAACGTCACTCCGGAAGCAACTTTTGATTCCGGAAACATGCTTGCCAAGAGTGGAGCCAAGTGGTCGGCTGTGGAGAGTGAACTGTGCACGGCGACGTGTGCCGCAAGGCGCAGCTCCGCAACTTTTAACTCCATTCCTGTAGGCTTCGAGGGTCCGGGCTTGAAATGCGAGTCGATAGGTTTGGTGACAGCAGTCAGCTTCATCCTTTTGATATTTTCTACGTGCTTTTTTTTTTTGTGGTGTGCAGCTTCAGGTCTTGCAGGTGTGGTCGCAGCTTGCAGTCGCATACCTTGCAGTACGCCATGTCCGTGCCGTCTCCTTTGTTCTCGCTTGACGACGTGAGCCAGTTTATCGGAAAATGCAGTACAACGAAAGTGGTTAACCCACAAACATATCGCAGGGTACATATTATACTAATCGCTGGCACTCACCTTTGAAGTCTTCGTTGTTTTCCCATTCTTTTTGGTATTTTCGAGCGTATTTCGCCCACTTTCCCATGATGTGCGCAGTCCCGCCACCTCAGCCAGTACTCGGGCAACAACGCGAGACCATAGCGAAACGTCGTCTATTTCTTCTTGTTAGCTGATTTCAGTATCACGCCCGTTGGCACGTTGTTCCGCCTAACGCGATATGGCGCGCGCCAGCGGACCTTGCTTCACTAGCAGATAGACGTGTGTCATGCAGGAAACTATCACCAATGGAGAATGCGAGTCCGGCGTGCCCCAGCGAATTTTTGTTGCAGCCAGCGCCGCCTAAATGTATTTCAACTAAATTTAAAAGATCTTAAAGTCCATACAATTTTATACTATTAAATAGAGAAACAGCACTATTTAAGGCAACAAAACAGCATAAATTTAACAAGCAAAACTTGTGAGGCCAGTTGGTAAGCAGCGGCCGCCAGGGGCGCTGCTTACCCTCCGACCAGCGCCGAACAGCACACCTCTCTTTCAGTTCTCCGTAGCTTTTAGCACGCTGCATACCCAACCAACAAATGTCGGCACATTCAGCACCTAGTTCCACGCTTACCAAACGTAGCGCGCATCAATAAAACACGCTTTTTAGAATGGGCTATCATTTGTACAGATGCAGCCCAAAAACAGCCACATAGCCATGCCGTTTAAAACAACGCCAGAAAAAAAAATAAGTCGCCCAATTTGGCTATAAATAGCCCAATCTGGCAACAGTGCTGTCTGCCTACAGGCGAGACGGCGCAGTTAGAGTGTACTAGAAGAATCTGAGTGGGACGGACGGAGCGCTCTTGGCGAGGCGGCACTCGTTGACGGAGTAGAGGGCGCTGCGGGCGAAGTGGATTGGTTCGAATGTACAAAGAGAACTTTTATGACAACAATAAAGGTAGTGCTTTGCTCTTTGAGGCGCGGGCTGGCTGCTTGAGAACTCTAACTTACAGGAGCAAATATTCGTCACAGGATGAGACATGTGTTAAATGTGGCATAAATAAAGAAACAATCGACCACATAGTCATGGAATGCCAAAAGATTCAGCCGGATAGAAATGAGGGGAAGGTCACACTTCCTGAGACGCTGGGCTTCGCGGTTGATGGAAGCATTAACTGGTCAGCAGTAGGTATTACTAAGCAGCGGCTAGAGTATTGGTGGAGGAAAAGCAGAGAAGTCGATAAAATAACATCCCAGCCAAGAGTAGCGGCTGGGCAAAATTAAAAAGACATCCGAGTTGAGGGACAAAATTTAAACTCGAACTATTAAGGCAGGCTAGATGGCGCATGCAGTCACCCCGATTCAAAGGGGAGGCCTTTAATCATCATCATCATCATTGGTCACGACCGAGCGTGGCGGGGCGCGCCGGCTACGCTTTCTCGCGTTTCACCCTGTTTTTCTTTTTACAGGATCTACATGCAGACATTAGAGTAGAAGAAAACAACTGAGAATGAATTCAAAGTGACTTATAAGGCTTTCCAACGAAAGCGTGCCGTGTATTCTTTTCCGTGTTCCCTCTAGAACACGGACAGCGATGCGTCAATGATACCAATTGACTGATCGGGTCATATTTTTCTAAGAAATGGCCCACTAAAAAGTGTCGTGGTGGCAACTGTATAAATTAGAAGTGAATGCGGTGTCAGTGCGCTAATTTTCTATCATGGAAATTTTCAGCGGCAGTCGTTCGCTTGTCTGAAGAGTGATAGCTGCCATTGACGTACTACTTTTGCACAGCTTTTCGCACACCCCTCGAAACTGTCGTGATACTTTAGTATCCTTTTTAATTATTGCAATCACTTAAAATATTTTGAGCATGCTGCGACAGCACGCAAGATTACTCAGATATGCCGATATTGTGCTACACAGAAATAAACTACCAGCGCTAAGCTTGTAAACAATTTATTGCTTTTAACCACGGTTTCAAAAAAAAAAAAAATGTGGAGCCTAAATGTTATAATAAACGCTATGGTGTAGGCTACCAAAGTGGGGAGTGCAGAGTGAGAGTGAATAACAGAGAATAATGCTTTGATAGAATTAAAGGCCGATAACAAGGGTTTCTAAGATGGCTGTAATTGAATCAATTAGGAGAAAATAAGTGTCCAGATTTGCAACAGAAGGCCCACTTGACTATGGTCTAGTGGGCCTTCTGTTGCAAATCTGGACCCTTATTGGCTTTGGACCGAATGTACAAAATTTTCGGCCATTTGAGTCAACAGAACAAGCAAATGCCGGTCAACGTGTTTATTCACAAGAGCCAAATGTCATTCCACTCAAAAACTGATGCTATGACTAAGCCTGTGATGTCATGTGCACCTGCGCACTTTCAAAAGCTGTGCCATTTTGCGCCTTTCTTCTTTTGCCTTGTTGACACCCTTTATTAGGAAGTGCAGACGAGTGACAATGTAGAATCGCAAAATCTTTGCTTTCACTTCGGCTTCATGCGCAGCACAGCCAATAATTTTGTCTTTGCCCTTCACAAGTGACAGTACGTCCAAAATGCTGTCGGCATGCAGGCGGTTCATGCTGAAGCAGCCCGTGAAGACGCCCTCTAGGTAGTTGACGAATTCAAAGAGCTCTTTTGACGGATAAAGCAATCCACCTTTGTCGCAAAAACTTGTAAATGCAGCCTTGTGTATCGGCTCTGCCTTCTGACGCCGGAACAAGCAGGAGGGTGCGGCATGTATCACACCCAGTCTTCTCTACACACTTCTTGGCCACATACCCTGCCATGTGGTAAACTAGACCAGAGTTGCTGTTTTTTTGCACGAGGCTGTGATGTTCAATGGGGAAAGTTGGCTCCTGGCAGGCAGCATCGTCCAGACTGTCGAGGTCGCCTAGTGCAACATGCTTTTCAATTGTTTCTTGCAAGCTTGCTTGATGCAGTTGTGCATCCCCTGTGTCCAGAAGTGCTGTCAACACCACTGGCTCCACACTGCTACCTTTCACTGGTCTTGCCAAACTATAAAAGCTGAGGCAATTGACCGTAATCAGGAACTGCTCTGGTGTTGGATGATCATTGCAGCCTGATGACTGCCGCACAATCCCGAACAGGCTCTCCAGTGGATCTTGACTTAGCTTTACAGTCATCAGGTACTGTTAGTGAAGCTCCTTCGTGACATACTGCAGCAATGACAGTACGCTAGACAGCGTCACCCGGAAGCCAACAACTGTTGATTTGCTAATAAATCCAACACCGTTGGCAACGTGCTGCTCCCACTTTGTTATGTACTTAAGGAAGTTTGACAGCGCGGCAACTCCTCTTGAGTTGGGCCACAGTGCTTCGGATTTGAAGCGGGACGTCATCACCTTAATCAGTTCATTCATCATTCTGAAACAAATAGATCACAGAAACATGAGATTATCATAAGTACGTGGGTTAGGAAGACAAGGTAACAAAACAGCCTGAGCAGGTCATAATTTTTGTGACTGAATCAACCAAAATACCTGAAGAATGCTTCTGTCGCATCTATGGCTCCTTTTCCATAACTTGACTCTATAGTGCCTTTGTAGTGGTGCAGACCACGCAACACATGGTCACCAAAGAGCTGAAAAGCTAGGGAGACTCGCATCTTTTCAAATCCACTTGGCTCCAGATGGCTAGCGGTCAACCCTGGCATTGCCTTCAGCGTCACATTATTCTTGTCATGATTGAAGGCTTCTTTGACGAAGTATGTAGAAACCTGCATTAAGAAAGCCATGGTGAGTCACTTCCCAGACTTTTTAAGGTCAACTCCGCAAGAGGAAAAAAGAGCCTTACCCGTCCATCTGTTGTGTTGAAGCCGCCCTTCAGCAGGGAGTTACGTAGGCACTTCATCAGATGCGGGAAGTCTGAAAGGAAATGAAGTTCCCTTTTTCCATCAACAGGGTGCTTGACTTTACATGTAATCTTGCTGGCAGATCCTTGAACACCCATTAGCGTCCACATCTTCCTGTTCCATGTGGCCCCATCACATGTCACAAAGTGTACAAAGAGTCCCGCTTGCTCTGCCAGAATTGTCGCCTCAACAAGAATTTTGCACAGAAGTTCCTCTTTTACATTTTCATTTGCGGCAAAAACTCCCAGGATTTGGGAAAACTTTCCAGGAAACGGTACAAACATCACAACCATTCCATGGTCGCATGGAAGGCCAGCGTCCTTGGCAGGTGTGAATGGTCCTAAATTCACGAAGCCCCACAGCTTACCAGTTTTCTCAACAGACAAGTGTTCCGACAATTTCATCTCGTCAATGAGAAGTCCACCATGACGTTTGAAGGAGTCCATTGAGCTGGTTTTTGCTTTTAAGGTATCCAACATTTTTCTGCAGAAACCAAAGCCTGTCTTGTACGCTGCTGTGTACTTCTTTAGTGTAGTGTTGCTGGGAAGTACAAGGATATTTTGTTTCCTGATATGCCTATAAAGCTTGGGGCTCTTCATCTTCATGAGTATGCATTCAAGCATCCATTCCTTCGTAATCTGCATGCCTCTTGTGCTCTTGCGTTTTGAGGCTGCAAAGCAGTGACGCACGCTCTCTTGCTGCTTTTCTGGTAGCATGGCTATCTTCTCTTCTAGCGCTTCCATTTTTATTTTGGCATTTTGAGCCTTCATTCTTTCTATTTGGCCATGTAAGCTCAACAGTTTCTTACACAAGCGTCTTTGCCTTTGTAATGCACATCTAAGCTTTTGCGCTGCTGTGATGGCTTGTTTGTGACGACGATTCCTCAGACGAGATAGTCGTGTCAGCAGGGACTTTCGTAGGTAGCGACATGGTAGGCATGGTGCTCCTAAACAACAAAAAAAGCAATGTGTCACAAATTACCCTCTTTTTTGCAGTGGACAACCTTAGAGAAATGGCCAAAAATCCCTTGTCACCATGCATATCTAGAACATCTAAATTTTTATGTATGGGGTTACGGTCATTACAAAGCAGGATATCATTCCACACGCAATGCAGCAAAACCTAGACTAGACCATCAAGTTGCATGCAGGCTCTATAACAGCAAGACATGTAGTATCCCAGATGCATCAAAGCAAGTAAGTACTGCTCTTCCATCACAAATAAGTCCCTTTAGAGTGATGGGTAGCCATCCCATTGCATAAGTACGCAGTAAAAACTATGTGAGCATGTAGGTATTGCAGGAGTCGGCCTGATTTACATGTTGCTGACCATGTTACGAGGCTGTACAAAAAGGTGAACACAAATATTTTTCTATCAATATTTGTGCTGAAATTAAATCATCTATTAAGCTACATGAAGCGTACACATTTCGGGAAGCGTGCAACGGTTGATGCATTAAAAAAAACACTACTTTGCATGCGACTTTGATTCCAGGTTACCTTCGGCAGCCGTCGTTCCTGCACACTTCTTGTTGTAGAATGAGCCGTCTAACACAGTTGTCTGGCCCAGCAGCTTCGTCGTTAAATCCTCTTCGGTGATAGACGAAGTGCTGAGTGCACCTGGACATTTCAGAAATTTAGATGCTTGAAGAAGGGCTTCCTCTGCCTGCAATACAGTTCTCACAAGTCCTTCAGGGACTGGCTTTCCGTTCAGAAATGTTTTGTAACTGGCCTGCTCGATCACGCTCATGTGAAAAAGGACTGCCCTCTCTGAAGTGACAGTGCCAGAGCACGTATCCAACTGCGACGGTGTATAAACAGCGCCTTCATAGCCAGGGAATTGGTGCACCGACCAATATTTAGACGGAGTGCTCAATTCTCGCAAGTTTTCTAGTTTCAACGACGCTGTTGACACGTCGTGCACGTCGTCTTGACTTTCAAAGTCATCGTCGACAGGCGTACTCGTGCAAGCTTTCTTGCTATTCTGGGGTCCCGGCACGGTAGGCGCTTCCCGTTTACGAGGGGCGCGTTTAGGAGGCAGTTTCGTGCTCAAATATTTCGGAGCGTTGGGCAAGATTGTAGGCACTGCGTCTGGCGTTAGCGCGGAAACACCACGGGCGATTCTCACTTCTTTGCCGTCAATGATGTGAACGTAGTCACGCAGTATGTAGCGGTCCTCGAAGTGGAGCTCGCACACTCGAGAGCTTTGTCGCTGCGATGGATGTTCTGTTCCCAGATTTTTCTTTTACGTTCATCTTTTGGAACGCTAAAAAGCGACAGCTTCCTATCTGCTTTGACGCCGGCATAGCCTGTGCGGCATCCCGGCGCGTAGCAATGGCGAAGCCTAGCTTTAGTCATGCCGAAGTCGTTGGCACTCACTCATTTGGGCATTCAAGGCTCCCACCACAGCACAGTTGCACACAGAGACGAAACAGCAGTAGCGCTCACGCACACATTACGAGCCAACGCAGATAATATGTAAATGCGACGACGAACACACTTGGAACACGTTCAAACCAGTGCCGCCGGTGCAAACACCACCAATCCACTGCGACCGCAGCGCCGCCACGCCAACTGTCAACGAACCGCGCTTCGCTACGATGCAGGTGCAGAGCCAGCTGCTCGTCCCACTCAGAACTTTTAGTACACTCTAGCGCAGTGCCTTTGGGGTGGGGTAGAGGGGGATGAAAGAGGATAGGAGAAATAGTGTATGGTGTGTAAGGAGGGATGTCCGGTCCGCTTCAGTGCGAGCAGCAGGCTGTCGGCAAGGGCAGCATGGCTCCTGGGATCAGCGGTAGGCAGCAATTCCTGATTCCTCCACGAACTCCGCCAGGCTGCGGAGTGCTGCTGGATGTGGACGAGACGGGGACAGCAGGTCTTCCAGGGTGGAGACGGGCAGACCCTGTCTCCTGTAGGCCGTGTAGGCCCTCAAGCGTGCGTTTCTGTGCTAAGCCAGGGCAGGCACAGAGGAGGTGTTCGAGGGTCTCTGGGTCTCCGCAACGGCTGCAGGCCGGGGAGGGACAGAGGCCCTTGGCGTGGCGGCGGGCCGCTGTCCACACGCAGATGGTCCGCAGTCGCAACATGGAGGCCCGTTCTCTCCTGGTGAGGCCCGTCTCTGGGAGAGGCTTTGGTCCTCGCCCGCTGGCCACGCTCGGGTCTGGGTGGACTGTGACGAGGAGCCTCTTCAGACGGGCCTGTGAATAGTCCCTGGCCGCCACGGCACAGGTGTAGGGAGTACCAGGCTGGTGGGCAGCCTTGGCGAGTGTGTCCGCCTTCTCGTTTCGAGCGATGCCCACATGGGAGGGCAGCCAGTGGAAGGAGACAGACACCCCGGCGTCAGTGAGGGCCCGAACCTTGGCTGCCAGGAGGCAGGCCGTCAGTCCAGTGCGGCGGTAGTTGGCCAGGGTCTGCAGGGCCACCTTGCTGTCGCACAGGACCGCGGCCAGCTCAAGGGGGATGTCCTCAGCCAGCAGGTCTACCGCGAGATGCAGTCCAGCCAGTTCCGCAGCCGTGGAGCCCGCCGGGAAGGGTAGCCTGCACTGCCTGCTGTTGGCTCTGGACGGGATTACGCATGCGGCCGCTGTGGTCCCGTCTGGCATCACAGATCCATCCGTGAACACCTGCAGCCGTCCCTCCAGTTGTTCCTGGAGCTTGCAGGAGGCCGCCTGTTGCAGTGCGGCCGCAGGCGTCCGTCGCTTGGTTGCCCCTTCCAAGCGGAGGTGTACCTCTGGTGGCTGGTGGTGAGGCAGTGGAGAGGCAACCGGGACTGGTGGATCAGGGACCATCTGGTGGTACAGCAAGCAGAGGCCTTCCTTCCGTAATCCTGGCTGACTGCGGAGACGCTCCAGGAGGGCCCTGCCGTCGGTGGCTCGGTGAAGGCGGTCGATGTGGCCCAGCGCACGTTGGAGCATACGTAACGTCAGGGGCCACTCTCCTGCCTCCGTGAGAGTCGCTGCCACCGGCGAGCTTTTGGGATGGCCCTCAGTGCACCCCTGTGGAGTCCCTCCAGCAGGCGTCTCCTGGCCGGTGTCAGGTTCACCAGCGCGAAGGCGTACAGGAGGACTGAGGACGCCGCAGCCTGGTTGAGCCGGAGGGCCCACTTGGTGGAGCAGCCGCGGCCATGCAGCTGCTGCCTGCTGATGGCGCCCTGGACGCGCCGCACCTTGGTGGTAGCAGCCTTGGCAGCCGAGATCCACGTGAGTCGGTGGTCGATGGTGAGCCCCAGGTACTTCAACACCAGCCTCCAAGGCAGGCTGCGGTTGCCAATCCTCAGCCGTCTCACATGAGTGCGAGCTGCCGCCAGCGGGTGAATCAGCAGAGCCTCGGTCTTGGTGGCAGAGACCTTAAGCCCGATGCCTCCGAGGTAGGTTATCACCGCGTCGAGGACCGCCTGGAGTGATCTCCTGATGGCTGGGATGGACCGCCTTGGTCCCCGGACCCAGAGTGCTACGTCATCTGCGTAGACGGAGCAGTGGGCTGGGAACCTGGTGTCTGTTGGGAGGGACGCCGGAAGTCCTGCTAGTGCCATGTTAAAGAGAAAGGGGCTCAGTACTGACCCCTGTGGGACACCAGCAGTGATGACCCTGGGTTGGCTGGTTGCCCCTCCAACACAGACAGGGAAGGTCCTACCAGACAGGAAGGCGGTCAGGAAGCCTTGGAGGCTCCCGCTGATGCCGAGGCGGTCCAGGGCCACCTCGACTGCCACGTGTGGGAGTCCGTCGAAGGCACTCTCCACGTCCAGCAGCAGCAGCATGGCCACGTCCCCGCTGCTCCTGGCGTCCTCGAGAGTAGCGACGACGTCCGAGATCGAATCTGCCGGTGTCGCCTGAAGCCCGTCTGCTGCTCCGGGAAGAAGCCCAGGTGGTCGGCAATCCACTCCAGTCTCTCCAGAGCCACCCTCTCCATCACCTTGCAGGGCGCGGAGGTGAGAGAGACTGGCCGGTATGAGGAGAGAGCCGTGGCCTTTCTCCGCGGCTTCAGGATTGGCGCCACCACCGCAGTTCGCCAGGACTCGGGTAAGACTCCGGTGCACCAGACGTCGTAGTATTCCAGGAGTCGTTGACGGCCACCTCCATCCAGGTTGCGGAGCCAGATGCCGTCGGCCCCTGGAGCACTTCGTCGCTTGGTCCTCTCGAGGGCTGCCACCAGCTCGTGTATCCCTATGGGCTCTTCGCACAGCTCCCGCACCTGCGCGGACACCCATCTGGGATGATAACAGGAGGTAGGGCAAGGGAGGGCAGCAGGCAGTGGGGCTCTGTCTCTGGCAGCAAACTGGTCAGCCAGCCGTTCTGCCAGGTTCGCAGCCGTGATCGACAGGTGAACAGCCAGGGACAGTCCCTGGTTCAAGGCCCGGGGCGCCATCAGCAGGCACTTCAGCAAGCGCCAGGCCTTCGTCCCATCCTGCGAGCTGTTGATCGAGGCGCACACGCCCTGCCAGCCCTGGTTCCGGTGCCTGCGTGCGTGGCGTCTGCAGACGGCATCAATTCGCCGGAAGACCGTCCAGAGCTCCGGCTGGCCCTTGTTCAGGGCTTGCCGCTCTGCACGTCGCCGTGGCACCCTCAGAGCCAGGTGCCGGATGTCCGGGACGGGCTGTCCCTGCTGGACCTTGGAACTGACTGTTGCTGCCCTCGCACTGTGGGCCACCAGTTGCAGCAGGTCCCTGCTGCTCGTGTCCTGCTTGAGTAGTCGCCGGTAGACCTGCCAATCCACCACGCGGTACTCGCGGTCCCGTGGAGCCCTACCTCTGAAGGGAGATAGCAGGATGGGCAGGTGGTCCGAGCCCCAGGTGTCCGGGAATGGCGACCAGGCGTACTGGCAACCCTCCGTGGCCACGCTGAGATCTATGGCAGTGCTGGTGGCCTGCTGCCCACGACGGAGAAAGGTGTTGGCACCCGAGTTGAGGATCGCCAGCCCCAGCTGCTGGAGGACATCACGCACCTCTCTGCCTCGAGCGTCAGTCCTGTGGCCGCCCAAGGCTGGGTGTTTGGCATTGACGTTCCCGCAAAGCAGGAACTCCCTGCCCAGGCGATGCGCCAGCTGACGGAGGCATCTGGGGTCCCAGGGCTGGTGCGGCCGAACGTAGATGCTGGCCACAGTGGTGTCCTGCCCCCCGATGTGGATGCGGACGGCGCAGCATTCAAAGGGGCCTCCAACCAGTTCTGCCACCTTCACCTCTGCCTGCGGGAGCTCCCGCCTGGCGTAGACAGCACACCGGGAACGCCCTTGCTGGTGGCTGTCGTTCAGGCAGGGGGCATCAAGGCAGGGTGCAGCCAGTCCTGCTGCTGTATCCAACATACCCTGGCATGCGAAGGTCCTCCGCCCGGGCATACACCTCCTGCAGTGCAAGCACGTCGTAATCGCTCCGCAGAAGGTGCTCTGCCAGGTCGTCTCTTCGCCGCCCCAGCCAGTTGACGTTCCACTGCAGAACGCCTGGGCGGCGGCCTCGGCTCGTTCCAGGTGGGGAGCTAGCCATGATTGGCTGTGGGGAGCGGTGAGCCTCCCGTCTGTAAACAGATGGCTCGAAGGGGGTGGTCCAGAGAAAGTCTCGCCTACAGATTGCAGGGTGTGCAGCAGGGTGGCGACGATTTGGTAGGCCGGGTCAGCTGGAGGCAACGCTACTGTCGCAGCAGGCGCAGGAGCCATGGGCACAGCAGGCCAGCCTCCGGGGACAATAGCTGCAGGCTGGGCCGCGAGAGTGGCAGCTGCAGCAGGCGGGGCCTTAGGAACAGCAGTGGCCGCCGGCAGGGCCATAGGGACAGCAGTGTCAGTGGACTGCAGTCCCTGGAGTGGCTGGCGACGAGATTTGCGAGGCGCAGGAATGGGTTGGCCGGAGGGGGGGCGGCACAGGGTGGCCCTTCACCACGCTTGCAAAGGTCCGCGCCTCATGAATCTCCTCTCGCACCGCCGTTGCCACTGCATGCCTCGAGAGGATGGTTGGGGAAGATGCCATGATAGTGGCAACCTTCCGCTGCTCTTGCCACCGGGGGCACTCCGGGGTGTCTGCAGAGTGAGGGCTCCCGCAGTTGACACACCGGGGCCGGGTCTGTTTGCAGCTCTCTCCAGGGTGGGTCCGGCCACATCTGATGCAGCTGCCTGGCCAGCTGCAGCTCTCCTTCGCCGCACTGGGAAGCGGACCAAGAAGAGTGACATGTGCTCCGGCGGCACAGGGCCGGCGAAGCGGAGCGTCACGGTTCGCCCCTCCCTGGCAGCAGAGAGCACCAGAACGGCCGACTGGATCCCAGGCAGCAGGCTGTCCGCCGCAGGCTCTCCGTCGATACCATGTAGGAACCCCGTGCTGGTCTTGTGGTCAGCGGGTTCCTTGGCAGTGACGGGGATCCCCTTTAGCTCCTTAACGGTCAGGAGCTGCTCCAGGCATTCTCGCGTGGTAGCGTCAGCAGCCACAATCTTGCGTTTTTGATTTACGCGAATTGTGGCCACGCCGGGCCTTGCATAGAGCACCTGTGCGAGGATCAGGTGTGGGGATCCACTGAAGGTACCTCCGGGGGCTGACGGCCGGAAGAGAACTGTGCCCACAATGGCAGGGTCGACCGGGAGGGCCGTAGCAGCAGCAAGGTCCCTGGCACAGCATCGGGCACTTCTGGTAGTGACCACCTGGAAGCCCTCTGTGTCTGGAGGACTCCCCGCTGCACTGCTGTGCTTCCTTGTGGTGTCCACTGCAGTGGGGGCCTTGCGGAAAGGTTGGGGGAGGTTGGCAGCTGTGCCCTCCGATGCAGTGACCGGGGGTTGCTTCTTGGTCGGCTTCTTCTTTCCCTTCTTTCTGCGGATGGTAGGTGTGGCCCCCGCTGACGATGTGAGGAGAAAGTCTTTCGCCGTATAAGGGGCTTCCTTTCGGGTGTTGCCCCCTGTAGCGGTGCTGGTAAGAACTTACCTCCATGGCAGCCAAAGTGTCAGAGGGTGGGTTGTCGGGAGATTCGGTAGTCTCTTCTGCTGCAGGGGCAGGTAGAGTGCTCTCTACTCCTTGGGGAGAGGCTACTGGCAAGGGCAGTCCTTCTGTGTGGGGGGAGAGTCATCGTTGAGGCGGTAGGTCGTCCGTTGAGGCGGTAGTAGGGATTTGGCAAGTGCCTGCACCATCCGAGCTCGCTGGGTCCGGGCCGCCTGTTGTAGCAGATGATGTCATGTCCGCTGTGGTGGACGCCACTTCGGAATCCACCGTGGTTCTGCACTCGCTCCCAGACATCTCCTCTGAGCCCTGAGAAGTGTGTGATTCCTCGTCAGAGGATTCGGAGGGGGTAGTGGCAGTTTGCTTTCGTGGTGCGTGGTCGTCCTCGTCCCCACTCTCTTCCCACAGCCTCTTCCGTGAGTTTGAGAAGTCCATTGACTCGTCGTCCTCATCAGAGCTGAGAGGTAGGGGAACGCCAGCAGGCCCCTGTGTCTGCCCAGGAGCTTCGCTCTGCATGGGGCTTTGTGGTGGCTCCTCTGCAATTCCGATGGCACTGATGGCAGGTGCGGCCCCACTGGCGCAACAGGGTCGGCCTGCAGCCACTTTTCCACTATGGCTTGAATGTTTTCCGTCGCTATCTTTTCAAAGAATAGATGGCGGTGTGCCTGGACCTTGTTGGTCGGGAGGCTCTCCGATCTTGGGTGAGAGAAAGGGCGCCTCGTGGGCTCCTCAGAAGTTCGGGCAGCAACTGAAGCACTCTCTGCTGATCGGGGGGGGATGCGGCGATGGGCGAGCGGGCGTTGGAGACAGAGTTGCGCCTAGGCGATTGCATGGTCACACTCGCGCACGAGTTCCCAGGGATGCGCGACACCGCTCAAGAATCTTAACACTTCACAAGTAGTACAAGAGAGAGAGAAAAAAAAAGGAAAAACGGTTGCACTAAGAAGGACTGGGAAGCGTCACTGTCAATGTTCGTGGTATTGTGAAAAAAAAGAAGGAAAATACGCGCACGCTGCACTACTGGACAGCAGTGGTTGCCTGATAGCGTGGTCACGCATAATAGGCACTAGCTGTTCGTGAGAACTCAAGTGCCCATGCACCGCACGCACAGGGGCGGCGAAAGCGCGTCTATGCTACGCGCTATGAGCCGCGGCCCTACACCACGACACACGCCGGTCGGCCGCGTACAACACGCGAAGTGAAAGGGAATTAATTCACTAACCAGCAGTGTGAAGTGTGGGGGGTTCCGGGCAATCCATGGCAGGTTAATGCGACAGCAGTTCCGGGTAGAAGTCCGTCACTGACGCCGGAGCGAAGGCATCGCTGTGGAAGAGCCGTACTCCTGACGAGCGCGGCCCGCGAGTGACCGCACTCAGCCGGAGTTGGGGGGCGACTGACGTGAAGGAGGGGCAGCGAAAAAGCGCGGAGCGCACAGACACGACCTTCCCAGAATGGAGATGCACAAGAGTGTCCCCAATCTACACCAGGTGAGGGATGTCATCGTCCAGTTTGAGTACGAGGGTGTCGCGCGGGTTTGCCGGAGCTGCTGCTGAACCGGACACCATGCGGCGAAGTGTACTGTACCACAGTGTGTGTGCTGTGGGGTTTTTGGTCACGACCAGTGCGCGCTCAAATGCAAGCACTGAGGCGGCGATCATGGCCCCTCGGAGTGCAAGGCGTGTACAAATTCGTCGGCCGCCTTGCCTGTAGCCTCTTCCCAGGAGCAGGTGAGCGGCGTTGCGGAGGACCGGGAGGCTGCTCCAGCGGACGCCGAGGGCTCGACCCAGCCACAGCCGGAGCCCATCAGCGAACGAGCTCCAGGATGTGAAGAGCGGGAGGCGGGGTGGGAATCGGTTGAGGCCCCCACCTTTCCTGCTGCCGCCGAACCGTCGCCTGCCGGTGCACCCGGGACCAGCCATGCTGATGTGTCTGCTGCCGAGGACAAGGAAGAACCCATGAGCTGGACCGACGCTGTTCGGGGCAAGAAGCGGCGCGCCCGCCCATCACCAGGGCCCTCCAAGGAGAGGCTGGCGGCGGCCCTGGCAGCCCTAAGGACGACCTCCCGGTTTCGAAGCGACCCGCAGCGACAGAGTCTGACGAGGAATCTACTTCGTCAACTGTCACGGGCAGTACCATGGGTGAGTTGAACAACAGTTCTTCTTGCGGGTGTTCCTTAATGTCTGACACAAGGTACTCGTCCACGGACGAGGATTTCCTCTCCGAGGGGGACTGTCGTTCGTAGATTTATCTTAGGTAGCTTTTCAGCAGCTGATACCTTCGAGTATGTGCTGTTTCCTTCTCTTCTGTGATTTTCTTTTCGCTTCTTGTCTATCCTAGTGTCTGTTTTCTCTCCTATCTTTCATCATGGCTTCTTCTCTCACTATTGCTAGCTTTAATTGTCGAGGTATCACAAGAGCAGCGAAACAAGCCGAGGTTATCCATTTAGCCCTGTCTCGCAAAATAGACATTCTCGTTTTGCAGGAAACACTTGTGTCTAGGTTGCCACAGATTAAGAACTTCGACAGAACGTTTCGCACCAAATCCTACTGGAATTATGGCCGCGCACGATGCCGGGGAGTTGCTGTTATTTTAATGCCACGATTCACTGGTTCTGTGCTACGCTACGCCAGGGATTCGAATGGCCAAGTTCTGTCGATGGATCTTGACTCTGGCGTTAGGATTGTGAATGTTTATGCTCCAGCGAAGTATGGACAGCAGAAAGATTTCTTTAATTCCTTAGATTCTTATCTAGTTGGCCCTTCCCAAGTCATTTTAGTAAGCAATGTCAACTGTGTTTTAGAACAAGGGGATCGCGTTCCTCTCAAAGGAACTCCAAAGTTTAGAGACCGAAACGGCGACCTAGAGTTGCGGGAGCTTGTTGAAGAGCTGGGACTTGTCGATGCTTGGCGGTCTCTCCGCCCTCTCCAGTCAGGAATGACTTGGAGGGGGAGCCGGTCGAGGATCGCTCGTTTTTATGTCTCGCCCTCGCTTGCTCCTAGCATGCACTCTAGCTGGCTGTGTTCTTCCACATTGAGTGACCATAGGCTCCTTGCATTGA
The DNA here is from genome assembly GCA_013436015.1 of Rhipicephalus annulatus. Taxonomy (NCBI): domain Eukaryota; kingdom Metazoa; phylum Arthropoda; class Arachnida; order Ixodida; family Ixodidae; genus Rhipicephalus; species Rhipicephalus annulatus. The sequence continues at coordinate 276,489 of WOVY01010275.1, read as the reverse complement.
GATTTGCCGACTCTAGTTTAGTGCCACGGGGCAAGCGACCGTGGCGTATAAATCCGCGGCTCCTTAAAGATAAAGGCGCCACAAAAGATGTAGCAAAGTTTCTGATCGGTTCACTCCTTGGCAATCAGAACTTAGGCTGTAGCGAATGGGACATGGTGAAGGCCGGAGCTGCGGAGCGCTTCCGGGATCGGGGCAAGAGACAGGCACGGAAGGAGCGCACCGAGAACCAAGCGGTCTCTGATGCCATTCTCCTGCTCTCAAAGCCATTGTCCGGCGGCCCGGGAGTAACCGCGGCTCTTACTTCACTGCGCAAAAAATATAGAGTCCTGCTGCAGTGACGCTGGGACCGCTTGCGGGCTTATCGTCGTACTGTTTTGGGTCCGTACCAGGCGTGTTGTGTCCAAAGTAGATCGTGCCAACTTCATGGTTTTTTTTTTTTATTGTAACTTTCACATCCATGTAACAAAAAAACTTCACAAACACTTGTTTGGTCCCATAGCCTAACTGGCTAGTAGAGGGACCAATTGTGTGACATACCTACATACTTGCGCAAGTGGTTACACAGCGACAAAGGACATCAACCTGGATACAATGTTTAAAACAGAAAAAAGCAAAAAACATATGATTGAACTATACACAGAAACATAGTGCAGAACATAGCTACTTATAGCACAGAATAATAATAGCACTAGAATAATACTAATCATAATAATAATAATAAAAATACTAAATGACTATGTAGACGTATTATTTAGAAAGTTCGCATGAAGTGCATGCTTCATGGCCAATGGAAAATTTCTAGCCTCTTTCACATCAGTAGGTATCGCATTCCATATGAGAGCGCCGTGAAATTCTATGAGCCTTCGACCGTAGGCATTTATGGCTACTGGTAAATTAAAACAGTGATTCGCTGCAGCTCTTGTACAGCGCGCGGGTAACGTAAAGGTGCTTAATGGAAATGGGTCATCACGTTTTATTATCCCATGCACTATATCAGCAACACTAGACACGTGAACAGAGTCCAGTGGAAGTACACGCATCATTTGAAAGAGTGGTTTTGCAGTATCCGTCCTGTTTGAGTGTGTAATAATCCGGACTGCCCTCTTTTGCAGGCGGCTAATACATTTCAAAAGAGTTTTATATGTACTGCCCCACGATGCTATACAGTAGCTCAAGTGACTGTGCACGAATGCAAAATATAGGATGCGCAAAATTGATGCGCCAGAACATTTACACGGGCTTTTAGTAGCGTGTGACACCCATATGCTAGCTTGGAGCATGTCTTTTCTATATGCGATTTCCAGTTCATGTCCGAGTCAAACATGACCCCTAAGTACTTAAACGAGGCTACTGGCTGTAGCAGTGCCATATCTAAAACAAAGTTGAAACCTGCAAAGTCGAGTTCTTTCTTCCTAGAGTGAAAGACCATGTATTTAGTTTTCTCTCTGTTGCTATTAAGGTGGTTTCGTTTGAACCATACTTGTACTCTCTGTAACTCTTCGTTGATTTTATCTTCGATGTCTCTTAAGCTGTCACCAACAAAGATTAGTGCCGTATCGTCTGCGTACATTAAAGCTTCTGAATATAGTAGGATGGAGGGAAAATTGTTAACGTACAGGGAAAAAGAGTGGGTCCAATAACTGAGCCTTGTGGTACCCCGGAGACTATTGAGTAGAGGACTCGACGCCATTCATCACTACTGGTTGCTGGCGGTCGGATAGGTATGATTTGAGAAGCTGGTGAATTCTGCCTCGAAAACCGTAGTCATGAAGCTTACTTAACATGATGTTTGTTGTGCTTGACGGAACCGAAAGCTTTTCTTATGTCTAAAGAAACTACAACGGCTATCTTATTGTTATTCAAGGCTTTGTTAATTTGTTGGGTTAATACCAAAACTGCAATAGATGTAGATCTGTGTGCTCGAAAACCATGCTGGTTTGAGCAAATTATATTATGTTTGGATGCAAATGATGTTATCTGCACTGATAGGATTTTTTCAAAAATTGTATTAATTACACTTAACACAGATATTGGTCTGTAATTAGATGCACTTGATCGGTCTCCATCTTTGTATACAGGGACAACTTTGCCCAACTTAAGCTCATTTGGGTATATACCACAGTCCTACCAGTGTTGAAACATGTGCAGCAAATGGTCTGCCAGAATGTCTGTTATTTTTTATTAATTTAACTGTAATAGCGTCAAGCCCAGCCGCTTTATTGGCGTCTAGTTTTTTTTACTATTGACATGATATCGGACATTTCTATCTCAAATATGGCAAAACTATCAGAAACTGGTCTAATGGGGCGCGTGTGGTCTGTAGTGTCAGGAAACTGAGCAGCCAAAGCACGCCCGACGTCTGCAAAATACTAGTTAAAGCGATCCACCGTGTCTTGAGTTATATCGTCAGGCAGTACGCGTTTATCTGAGTCAAGACCAACTGCGTATTTTGCTATTTCCCTAATTCGCTTAGTGTTGCCTCCAGCCTCTTCGATAAGCTTAGCATAGTATTCTTTTTTTCGTTTCCTCATTAGGGTGACTGACTTATTCCTATAGCATTTGAATTGATTTAAGTAATAGGCATTGGTTCTCTGCTGCTTCCACTTGTGATACCAATGGTCTTTTTGCTTCAGTATTTCTAGAATACTAGGTGTGATCCAAGGGCAGAGTGGCTTGGCGTACTTACTACTAGTAGTGGTGGTGCTTAGTGACACAGCATTTTTGAGAGAGCATATGAAATTACTGTATTCTATATTTACATCCTCGTCATACATAGCGCAGTAATCGATTTGACTTATTTTGTCACGTAGTACCTTATAGTCAATCTTTGTAGTTAATTTTCCCCTAGAAGGTTTCGTATTGAGAGGCTCATTTATAAGGGTAACAAAAATAGGCAAGTGATCGGCAATCGGAACAGGAAGCACACCAGCATGCACATCATCGCCAACATTGCAAAGGGCGTGATCAATAAGAGTACATGACGTGTCAGTGATGCGCGTTGGCTCATTTATGACATTACACAAGTTAAAGGATTTTAAGAGGTGTGTGTACTCATTCGAGGTATCAGATGACAGGTCAATATTAAAGTCTCCAATAACTACAATATTATTGTAGTGTATGCAGGAAACTCTCATAAGCACACTCAAATTCCTTCAAGAACGCTTTGATCGAAGAACCGGGCGGGCGGTATACAACGCCAATAACTGGCCCTCTTTACATTTTGGTGAACAGAGTTTCTATAGTTGCGTTGGTAACAGATGCATCAAGCAAGACATTGCACGCATTATTGTCCTGTATAAACAATGCAACACCACCTCCTCGCGCACGCGAGTTGCGTGGCTGCGATAGTAGCCTGAATCCCTGCATGCTGAATGTTTCATCAGCCTTCAACCATGTTTCACTCAAAGCGATAATATCGAAACCAAAGTCTAAGCGTGCTATATAGGTGACCAGATTGTTAAAATTTCTGCGTAAACTTCGAACATTGCAGTGGAAAACCGAGAACTTATTACATTTCTGTTTTTTCGTATATGAAGGATTAAGCATATTTATAAATACAGAACTTAACTGAACACGAGCACCTACGAAATCCTGGCAAGGCCACCTTCAGATTGAATATGTTCAACCGCCAAGTTCTCAGCTTTTCTCATTAGAATCCGGCCCTGAGATACCCATGCAAACTTCCACTTTTTTTCTGCTTTCACCTGTCGAGCTTTCCTGAACAAAATCTTATTTTCTTGGCAGAGATGCTCATTGACATAGATGGGATCATTATGCTCTAAAGAAAGGTGACTCGTATTCAGCTTCGTCTTCCTAGCTGCAGTCAGAAATTTGTCTCGGGATGTCCTGGTTGCAAATCTTACCACAACATTTGGTTTATCTTTATCTCTTGATGGGACACGATGTGCGACATCAATGTCTCCATCGGACATCTCAATTCCCAAACAGGTGGCCATTTTACCCACTGTCGCCTTTAGATTTTCATCTGCGGTACGTGGAAGCCCTATGATTTCCACGTTCATGTTCCTTCCGTGCTGCTTAAGTTCAATAATCTCCTTTTTGGCGTCAGTCAGTTGTCTAGCCATCTCTTGGTGTTGTTTCACAATATCTTTGTTTTGAGTCCTCACCTCTGTTAGTTCCCTTCGAAAGTTCGCAACATCTTTCTTAAACACCTCAAAGGCCGTATTCATGAATTCGACAGATTCACGCATTTTCCCGATCTCGACTCCCCGCCGCGGTGGTCTAGTGGCTAAGGCAAGGCGGAAATGTTGTAGGCCCGTGTGCTCAGATTTGGGCGCACGTTAAAGAACCCCAGGTGGTCAAAATTTCCGGAGCCCTCCACTACGGCGTCTCTCATAATCATATAGTGGTTTTGGGACGTTAAACCCCACAAATCAATCAATTAGTGGCTAAGGCACTCGGCTGCTGACCCGCAGGGCGCGGGTTCGAATCCCGGCTGCGGCGGCTGCATTTCCGATGGAGGCGGAAATGTTGTAGGCCCGTGTGCTCAGATTTGGGTGCACGTTAAAGAACCCCAGGTGGTCTAAATTTCCGGAGCCCTCCACTACGGCGTCTCTCATAATCATAGAGTGGTTTTGGGACGTTAAACCCCACATATCAATCAAATCCCGATCTCGACTTTAACCCTTTATGGGACACAATGAGAAAAAACACGATCAATCCATTTTGTCTGTATAAAACTGATGGTTACTACATCACTATGTGACATATAAAATTTTAGTTTCGTCAGTGCAAAGGGGGACTCAAAAAAAGTGGGACGCATATGTCCCACTGGTTGTTCAGACAACCAGAGAATGTGGGACAATATGGTCCCAGTAACCACATTCGACAGGGCTGTTGGCAATAAAAAAAATGTGGGTACTAAATTTATTCAAAATTGCACTCTTGCAAACAGCAACGTCTGGCTGTATGAAAACCTTCACTTTCCGTTATGAAAAGGCAGGAAACATCTAGCACACTACGGCACGTTGCAGACTTTGCATACAAGTGCCGTCTTAATTTCCTTCGCCTTGGTAGAACACCCCCTGCACCGTTTACGTCCGGTTGTCTTTACAGGGTGGTGGTCACCTTTGTGAAATCTGATTTCTCCAGGAACGCCCACCATCTTCTGTCCAGACTGACGTCCACGCTTCTTGTGCTGAAAAGCGGGAATGGCTGTCTTTTTCCTGAAGCTCTGACCGCTGATAAGCTCCCTTCCAAGGGCAAGACGAAACCACAAGTATTCGTTTGGTGTGAAGTGGCAATGCTGAATGAAAGCGTTGACTACAGCTGCATCTAAGAGGTAATAGAAGAGTCTGTACCAACCCTTTTTCAACTTACGGTCGCACATATATGCGTTACGCTTTTGGTCGAATCGGTCGACACCCCCCATGAACTTATTGTAGTCAGAGACTACTTTGGGGCATGTCACGCCCACCTTGGCTCCATTAGAAAGCGTCCGGTTCACTTCAACCACCTCAGATGGATCATGGAAGTTAGACAGCATCGCCACATTTCGGTTGTCACGCCACTGGTACGCCGTCAATTGGCCCTTCGATCGCCAAACATAGTCCCCTCTCTTCAATTTATGGTCCACTTTGATTTCATGAGGTAAATCCTTCCTATTTGTTCTAACCGTGCCTGCTGCCATAATCTGTTTTTCTGAAAGCTCTTCCATGAGCTTGGTCGTAGTGAAGAAGTTATCAAAGTAGAGCGTACTGTCTTCGTCAACATTGTTGCAAAGAGAAAGAACGACATGTTCTCCAAGTGTACGACCAGCCTCTCTTTCTGCAGACTTCCCTTCATATATTTGAAACTCGCAGAGGTTGCCAGTCACAGTGTCTGCTCTACACCATACCTTGTACCCGCGTTTGATTGGTTTCATGGGGGCATACTGTTTCAAAGCCGATCGTCCTTTGAAACGCACCATACTTTCGTCAATTGCCTGGTGGCCAGAAGGCTTGTACTCTTGAAGAAAATTTTTGTTCAAGGTGTCCACAAGAGGTCGTATTTTGGCCAGTCTATCAAAACCCTCTTCACCTTTACTTTTTATCTTCTCATTGTCGTAAAAGTGCAGTGAGTTCATAATGGCCTGAAACCTCTTGAATGTCATCACACTGGACGTCTCCTTCACATTGAAAAAGCTGTCGCTACTCCAGTAGAGGTACAGATGGTGCGCAGGATTTACGCTCATCAAAATAAGAATGCCCAAATAGGCTTTCAGTTCACCTTTTGTTAGATCGTGCCACCCTCTTCGAGCCTCCTGCCTGGCATAGCGGTTTGTTTCAAGCACGATCATTTCAAGTACATCATCATTGAAGTACAGGCTGAATGACTCGGATGGTGTACAAGATGAGGACAACTTGCTTGAATACTGCGGTTCCAGGCTACTCACAGAGCGATTGTTGAGAACCGGAAGAGCTGTAGACCACAAAGCGGTTCCTTCCGAGGCAACATCTCGGCTGTCAGAGTTATCTGATTGGACTGGCTCAGGACTTCTCGGGCGTCTTTTCCTTTTTTTTGGGCTTCTTCCTGACGTACGATGATCACCTCCTTTTTCCTGTGCTTGTGGATGGCTGATCAAGCGCGTTGTCATCTGAGTCACTTTCCTCGACCGGAGCCAGCGCAGGCACAACTTCATTCTCACTGTCTGCAAGTTCACTCTCGATGTCGCTTTCTCGAGGATCATCTGGAAGCCTGAACAGAAGCTCAACCGCTTCTTCAACTGATAGCGACCTCCCTGGAATGAAAAAAGAACGCAATAGCGCGCTCAAATTCCGACGTAAGCGAGAAGAAAATTAGGCCTAGGAAATTTCGCCAGCTCTGAGTTGCGTCACTCATGTTGCACAACTTTCCGGGTAGCCAGTACGACAATAAAATCAGAAAACATAACACAGTGATTCTATATAGAAACCCACACGAGAAATAAAACTTTCACACTTACTTGTCATTGTGTATTTAGTGCACGTCGACTCAAAATACCCGCGAAACTGAGCGCGGTAAACGAATTCGGAATGCTTCGAATGAAACGTTATATTGTGCTGCCCCCTAGAGCTTCATAGAAAATAATGTTTAAAAACGTTAGGTTAGACACTTACCAGATGGCGACAGCAGTCTCAGCTAAACAGCGGCGGTGGTTTTGGTGTGGCGCGGCTTTTAAAACTGCAGTCAAAAAGTGGGTTGTAAATGTCCCACTGTCCCTTAAAGGGTTAATTTCTGAGTTTGGGTCTTCAATCTTACTAACCTGAGCTATGATATGAACTGCGAAGGCATCAAGCTTAGTGGCCAAATCACTGATGACTTTGACGACCTCTTTGATACTAGTAGGAGCCTTCTCAGAAAGCGCCTTCGCTACGTCATTAATACGACAATTAGGTGCGCCTGCCATATAGCTAAGAGAGCCGAGCTACAGCTCTGTAGCAAGTTACCCCAAAACAATGCAACACTTCACAAAAGACACCACACAATCACCTATGGCATCGGCACTGGACGGTAGGCAACAAAAGGTGCACACCAACCTGAAAAACAGACGAGCGCTGTTAGCCTGCGTCCATGAGCCGCCGCCGCCGCTGCCAAAGTGAGCAGCTTCACGCCCACCAACCGCCGAAGATAAGATTTGGGAGCTGCGTCCGCTGTTCACAGATGGCGGGAGCAGCACTGACGTCCGTGCGCAGGAAGGACTATGCTTTGACTTCCAGAAATGGGCCGTGTCGCGCCAAAGGACGTCGTCAGACCGTCGATGCACGCCAGCCGGTAATTGCAGTCGGGCCCGGAATCCAAGTCGGGCCCGGAATCCTTATAGAATGGTCGAATTCAGGCAACCGAAGTGGAATCCCTTGTTCTTTTGATCAAGAAAAGGCTTTTGATATTATCAGTCATAAGTACATCTTTAAAGTTTTAAAGCAGGCGGGCTTCAGTCCCAAGTTCATCAGCATGGTCAGGGCTCTCTACTTTCGTCCTAGTTCTGCTGTTGTCATACCAGATCGTGTCTCGGAGTCTTTCGGTGTGTGCCGTGGAGTCAGACAGGGCGACCCACTGTCGCCCGCTCTCTACGTGCTCGCATTCGAACTGCTCTTGCAGAGGCTTTCTAAAGACACATGCATAGGTAGATCTCCCTTCCGCCAGGTCTCCCCCTGGTGGCAATGTCTTCCTATGCAGATGACCTCTCTATGTCGTCCCGGACGAGGCAACTGTTTGCACTGTCTTGGACGTTGTGGAGGAGTACTGCTCGGCGAGCGGCGCCAGGATAAATAAATCGAAGAGCGCAGTCACGTATCTGAACTGCGCTCCCTCCAGTCCACGTCCTGTACATGGCCTCCCCATACAGAAGCACCTACGTATATTAGGTTTCCATTTCGAGCCAGATGACCTGACTACCGAAAACTGGCGGTTAGCAAGGCAAAAGCTGACCGACAGGATTAAGGAACTCGGTGCCTTGTCTTGTCCGCTTACTGCTAGGGTCACGATAATTCGATCACTGTTGTTTAGTTTCCTCGTGAACATAGGTTCGGTTATGCCAGTTAAGCCCCACACCAAGGTTATCTTGGAAAAGAAACTTTTCGAATTTTTTTTTGGAGTTGTGCCTCTCATTTTGTGTCGCGCCCCGTGTTGAAGTTGCGTAGGGACGAAGGAGGACTAGGTATTCCCGACCTTAGCGTTGTGACCACGGCATTACATGTTAAATGAACACGGGCAGCTCTTGATTCAGATATGCAGATATGCTCCTTACTAGAAGCATCACGTCGTATTTTTTTAGCACGCGGCTGAGGTTGTTCTCGCCTGGGGCATTTTCGAATTCGGTGCCTCGAGCGGGAACGCCTTCTGCCTTCTATGCAGGGACCGCTTCTACTTTGGCCTGTCTCCAAGAGGTTGACCCCGAGATAGATTTAGTTTCGATCGAACTCCGCGAGTTAGTCAATAGACTCGCTCCGGAGTTACCTGAACGCTGTAGAGAACATGACCTGTCCCAAAACAGTCCTAACTGGCCGTTAATTACAGCCAGTTTCCTGGACGCCAAGCGCGCTACATTCATGTATTGCCTGGCCAGAGGGTGCCTGCCTCTAAAGTTCAGACCCTTCACGAGAATTCCTCAACGAGGAGCGTGCGCGTTTTGTGGCACTGTGGAGGACCTGGTTCACGTGTTCTCCCAGTGCGCACTACCAGCTGCCCTCCATCAAAGGATAGCTAGCTTGTTTGGCCACCCACGTGTTCCTTTCAACACCGTTCGTTTTCTTCATCCCCTGTCGGGACAAGCGGCTAAGCAATACATGCTTCTGCTTGTTGAGTGCTCCTACCAAGTGTGGGTATCCCGGCTGCGGCGGCTGCATTTCCGATAAAGGCGGAAATGTTGTAGGCCCGTGTGCTCAGATTTGGGTGCACGTTAAAGAACCCCAGGTGGTCGAAATTTCCGGAGCCCTCCACTACGGTGTCTGTCATAATCATATGGTGGTTTTGGGACGATAAACCCCACATATCAACTAATTACCAAGTGTAGGTGGCACGGTGCTGTGCCGTCTTTGACGGCAAGCGACCCGGGCTTCATGAAGTGCTTGCAAAAGTACAGAAGGAGGTCTGATTCGTTCTCCACCAAGAGTGGCAGCGCCTAGGTGCAAAGAAGTTTTGAGATGTGGTACCGTGCGGCAGTGATTTTACAGTGAGGCAGGAGGACAGATAACTATCGACTTTTAATGATGGCTTTCTCTAAGGCTCCACGACTAGGCCTAGTGAGCCAGTCGCCCCCGAGTTTGGTCTGTATGGTCTTTCACCCAAGCTTTGCATGTGCTGAGGTGATCCTGTCGCCTTGTCGGGCTTTACCCGCAAGGTCCGTGTTGGCCCCTTCTGCAGACTCGGCGACTCTACTCGTCGAGGCGGAAGCTGGCTCCCTTCCTCGAGAAGGACTAAGCTGGCTTTCAGCTGTGCCAGTTTCCGTGGGTACGTTTAGTTTCGGTGCAGCGGCACTGGCCTCTGCACCAAATAGTAGTCCCGTAGACCCCACACCACAGATTGTGTCTCACTGCGCCCTTGTGGTGAGGAGACGGGCCGTGACCGCAAAGCGCCGAGCGATAGCCCATCCGTCCTGAGGGGGTGTCGTCGCAGGCTTTGAGCCGTGCGACAGTGTTAGGGCACGGACACTTTGGTTGTGGTAACTGAAGTTACCGCGACCGAGGGCATTCCCGCTGCCACGTTTTTAGGTACGTCCGCTTTGCGTGCAGTGTTAAGTCTCGCTGGGCCCTAGTGGTCAGAAGACGGGCCATGACCGCAGCGCACCCCACGCACTGCGATAGCCCACCTTGCCAGGGTACGTTTACTTTGCGTGTTGCGACCGAAGTTGCTTCGCCGAAAGGTTGTCCCTTTGTCGGGCCTCTCTGGCTTGTACTCCGGGAGGCAGGCCGCGTCTGTTTGGCGCCGAACGGTGGCCCCCTTGCCAGGGCATGGCCGTCTGCCCGAAACAAAACGTCTCCCCCACACGACCCTGGGGGGGAGGCAGTGCCGGGACAGGCGTAGGATGATGATGGGTTGATAAGTTAAGTGTGACTCTGGGACAAAGCGCTTCGGCGCCGCGTCTCCTTCCTATCTGACAACGGTACAAAGTGTCGACTCGGGTTCAATAGGGTAGTCTGGAGCTTGGAAATCCCGCGATTCGCGACGTCGCGAATTATTTTTGCTTCGATCAACCTTCTGCAGAACAGTGATTCCGAAATGGACGCCGTTCCAAGCAGCACTGCATAGGTGCCCAACGATTTACGCTTCAGTCATGTTCACTCGTGGCTCTCAGTTGGCTATATTGGTGAGTTTTGGCGTACAGAGCATTCAGGTACACGCAGAGGGGTCAATGCAATGTAGCTTACAAGTGTGGCAGCTTGGGCTAGTTGGTATGGCATGACGATAGTTATAGCACGAGAACAAAACGACGACACAGAGACAAGAAGGACCTTTCGTGTCCTTCTTGTCTCTGTGTCGTCGTTTTGTTCTCGTGCTATAACTATCGGCAATGTAGCTATCGTGAATGAGCATCAACAGAGAGATAGAATACGTTTCCTGCTTGCCAGGTTCTTTTTTACGACTTCAGATGGCCCCACCTATCCAGCCTTTCGCGGTTAACACAGTATTATCACTTTTACGTGGACGCAAAGTCCACAGATGAACTAAAATTCAACGATACCTACGTGTTACTCGTTAGCGATGATATCTGACTACATGCTGTTTCACTTTTGAGAGCTTGTGGTCGTGTTGATGTGTTACACATACGTGATACGAGAAGACACCCTTATTGCGCTTTTGCCATGCTTTGAACTAGACGATTGCAACTCACAACGATCCCCCGACATGCTGACCGACAAGCACACGTTTAATCATGCTCTTTTCTGTCGCCCTTTTTTTAAAGGTGGTTTTTGTCTTCATAGTTTCACGAAATCATTCAAACCGGTGCGACGAAGATCACACATGACGAGCGAGTGCGTTTCTGCGCTTCGGCGGCAGTCGGCGCCACAATAAAAACACTCGGATCGTACACGTCATAGCTACTGGGGCATCATCACTCAGGATGGTAGTTGTGGAATGTATCGCACCGAACACGTAGCACTAGTGTCGATGTCGCAGGGCAGTCTAAATCAGACATAGGCTATAATAACATGCAGGGTGGCAGAAATAGGTTAAAGTGGGAAGAGATAGAAGAGCAGTTAAGGCAAGAGGTATATGGGGTTGTGGAGACACATCTTCGGGAGATGGAGCAACCACCTTGCAATCCGGACAACGCATGGGAATAGTGTAATAGAACAGAAGGCAGCAACATGATGGAGGAATTGGGGCATTTATATATAAAAGTATGGATTGGCAAAGAGTCAAGCAAGGATGCACGGATCATATATGGTTAAAAGGGAAAGTAGCTGGACAGATGACGACACTCCTTGGTTTTGTGTACTTGTGGACGGGAGCAAAGGCCAGGGAGGAAAACAAGGTGATGGTGGAGTGTATAACAAGTGACATTGAGGAATTAGGAGGAGAGTGCGAGATAAATATACTAGGAGATATGAATGCGCATATAGAAGATAAGGATGGGTATACTGACCCAACAGGCAAAATGATCATGGATATGTGTGAAAGCACATATCCATGATTCGGGCATGTAGCGCGTTGACAGGATAAACGCTGGTCATTAAGGGCAACTAACTGGATTCCCAGAGAAAGCAAGCGAGTTAGGGGGAGACAGAACGTTAGGTGGGCAGATGAGATTAAGAAGTTTGCGGGTATAAATCGGCAGCAGCAAGCACAGGACTGGGTTAACTGGCAAAACATGAGAGAGGCCTTTGTCGTGCAGCAGACGTAGTCAGGCTAATAATGATGATGTGTGAAAGGCAACATTTGATCATTTGCAACAGTACTGAGAAGTGTGAAGGGGAAATAACATGGGAGGTAGAAAGACTGCGGTCGACGATAGATTGTGCACTGATGTGACATAGGATGTATGATAAGCCAAGAGGAATGCAGATAGATGAATATGGCTCCAGAAGTCTGGGTAGTGATCACAAACGTATCAAGCTAAGTTTCGGAAGAGCAATGAAAGTGGGAGTGGGAAGGAGACATGATGAGTAACATCAGGGGAATTTTTATTCAGAAATGTAAATAGGAATAGCTACTAAACAAATTGAAAAAGTAATCACTGAGGATAATAAAGCATTGTGGACATACGCGAATCTAATTTGACTGTTTGAGCTAAAGCTTACTAGGGCACGTGACAAGTCACCCCGGAAACGGAGACACAAACCCAAGAGTTGGGGGGATGAGCAAGTTAAGAGAGCTATAGCAAAACGTCAGGAAGCCTTTAGGGAACCCAGACATGCTAAGCAGCGGGATGAACCAAGAGATGATGTTGAAAGGAAATGGGACATCTTTATAAGCTGTAGAAGGGAAGCATTCCTTCTGATCAATGAAAAGATTAGAAGGAAGGAGGCCCAGTAACTGGCAGAACTACATAAAGAGGATAAAAAGGCAGCTGCGAAATTTCGCAACCATCCAAACTCCCTAAGAAATGAGACAAGCCTATGCAGCACAGGTTTACAACTACAGCTCAAGGTGTTAGGCTAGAAGGGGACGAAGCTATTGAATATACATTAACAGGAGTGACAGAAAAATTTGAACAAAGAAGTGGCTTTTGCACCTTCATAGACAAGGATAGATCAAGTGGCGCAGCGGCTCCACAATGAGAGTGGGAAAGGGCTGAGAAGAGGGTTCCTGGTAGTACATCAACAGGACCTGATGGCATCCCAATTATGCTCATAGAGGAATTGGGTACGATGTCTAAGCATACTTCGAGAGATGCAGCGAGCAAAACAATAATCGATGGTGAAGTCCCCGATGGATGGAAACTTAGCAGGATGAGCATGATTCATAAAGGAAAGGGGGAGAAAGCTGACATAAACAACTACCGCCCTTTAACAGTGACATCAGTGGTCTACAGGCTGGCGATGCAGATTATAAAAGAAAGACTGCAGGCATGGATATAGGATGAGGGAGTGCTGGGGGAACTACAGAATGGTTTTCGGAAACACAGGAGGGGTTGGAAGACAATCTGTTCTCGCTGACGCAGTGCATCGAAATCGCAGAAAAGGAACACAGGCCCCTGTTGCTAGCATTTTTGGATATCAAGAGAGCGTACGATAGCGTGGCTCAAGAGGACGTGTGGGGAATACTGGACACACTAGGTGTGGAAGATGGAGTCACTAATGTTTTAACCTTTTGTTGGACACAACGAGGGAACAAAAGTTATCATGTTTAAAACATTTTTAGTGAGCTATTTATCACTTCTTGATCCCAAGAAAACAAATCTGAAAGTCGAGAAGTGTTTTATTGCAAAGAAAAAAGTGGGACCTATATGTCCCACTGTCCACTTAGGTCACTTCGATAAAGTGGGACTCATATGTCCCGCTGTCCACTTGAGGCAGTTCACACTTTCTTGTGAAATGGTGCGAAGCAAGTTGCACACAGTGGAACATTGCACGCTTTGCACATATACCTCGTGCGGACTTCTCTTTTGCTGGTTGAGCACCAGCGGCACCGCCGTCGCGTGCCTGTGAAGCTTGGGTGGTGAGTGTTTCCGGAGAACCGACTCTCATCCGGAACACCAGTCATCGCGCGACCGTTGCTCTTGCCTCGCTTATTCTTGTGTCACAAAACGAGCGCTAAAAAAAAAAAAGAGCGCGCCGCCAAATCCTTGCGACAACGGGCGGCAAAAACGCCGCGAGGTAAAAGGAAAAAAAAAGAAAGCAAACATCCAAGGCTCCCGGGCGCGCGCTCTCCCCGCAGAAGCACGGCTTCGCAGACGAACCTCCTCACCCCACATCGGCGGCCCAGTAAGGCCGCGATCTTTCTAGAACAAAGGAGGCGTGGTCATACCGAGTTGACTCACCCGCCGGAGAGGGCATTCCAACCGTCTCGCCCTCTTCCCAGCCTTCGCTGCGTATCGCGCCGACGAAAGGACGAGAAATTTCTGGAAAGCGGCGCGGAACGTATTTAATCGAGCAGCCGAGACGAGAAAGCAGGAGGTGACGGAAGTTAACGCCAGAGCGCGTAGGAATTACTCCGTGGAGTCGGCGAAGTTTTTGGTCCGTAGGGACAGCTCGAGCTACAGGCAAGAGCGTGGGTTTACCGCTATCGAGCGAAGACGCGGGCAACAGCTGCGTGTGTGAAGCCGACGGATTTCCGGCGAAGAAGTTTGAAGCTTGGAGAGTGGCCTATTGAAGACGGGAGTTTTCCTGGAAGAGAAACTCCGGCGAGGTTTCCTGGAAGAGAAACTTCGAGAGCTGCGGAACGACAACAACGCTGGACTTTGAGTGAGTGATTCTCGGAAGAGTATCATTCGGACTTTTGTTCCAAGGACTTTGGACTGAATAGGTTTTCTATCTCTTTAGTCCTTAAGTGTCTTGGTTGTTCAATGCATGCGTCTGCATTATAGTGCGTATCGTTGTCTGTGTCCGTTGTTTTGAGTGTGGCCGATTGTGTTGTGTAGTACGTTGATTGATTGGTTTGATTGGTGACATATTGTATGCAACTATTGTGGAGTGTGCATTTCTGTGTTTTGTTTTCGATCTGCCATTATTGAGAATATAATTTGTTTGTTTATCAACTCTCGGCTCTGACTTGTTCTTTGGGCCACAGCCGGCGTCCGCTGGCGCGCCAAAAAGGACCACTTCAAAATTGTCCACGCTTTCGTGGTGCGGTTCGGGGGGCCGATACTTCGGCTCTTGGAATTAGCCCGGCGATCGCCTCCCTAATAAACGGGACAGGTGTGACAATTAATCTGGCGTCCGCGAAACAGGACCTTTTGGTGCACAGTGTGTCCAAAGTAGTGAGAAAGAGCCTCGAGTTGTTGATAGTGCTATCGGAACGATTTTGTGTGTTGTTCAGTGTTCTCGTTAACGAGTGCAGGGGAGTGTTCCGATAGACCGATTTAGGCAGATACTTTTTGCACGCGGCAAGGTTGTATTTGCGAGTTGCGAGACACCATGGATCTCGAAAAGTTAGTTGCTCTTGGTGAAAAGATGGGTCTTTCTGGCGCCGAACTACGGAAGTGGGTCACCCAGAGGGAAAAAGAAGAAAAAGAGAGAGCCAAAGAAGAAAAAGCAGCCGAGCTGGAAAAAGAGAGGTTGGCAGCCGAAAGGGCGAGAGAAGAAAGAGAAGCGAGGGAGCGCCAGCTGAAAGAAGAAAGAGAGGAAAGGGAGCGGCAGCGGCAGCACGAGATGGAACTCGAGCGGCTCCGTTTGCAACAGCGAAGTGAAACTCCCGTCCAAGCTAGAGTTGAAAGCAGCGAACGGGAAGATCACGGCTTCCGCTTGAACCCAAGCAAGCTGCTCGTAGCGTTTGATGAAAGGAAGGACGACCTTGACGCGTACCTTCACCGATTTGAGACGATTGCGAAGAGCCAGAATTGGCCGGAACAGCAATGGGCAACTGCTTTGAGTACTTGCTTGAGTGGCGAAGCGCTCAGTGTGTACGGCAGGCTAACGCCGACCGATGCAGCCAACTACGCAAAGGTGAAAGCGGCTCTGTTGAAGCGATTTAGATTCACTGTGGAAGGTTTCCGGGACAGATTTCGGACAGGAAAGCCAGCTGATGGTGAGACGGCTACGCAGTATGCCGCCCGACTTTGCCATTATTTCGACAGATGGATTGAACTTTCAGGGACAGCACAGGAGTACGATGAGCTTAGAGAGCTCCTAATTAGAGAACAATTTCTTACTAGTTGCCACCCAAGCCTGTCGCTGTATTTGAAAGAGAGGAGAGCTAACTCACTTGAAGACATGCTTGAATTGGCTGATCAATTCTTGGAAGCGCAAGGTGGCACTAATTTGGCCAAGGTCAAGAAGGATTGTCCCGATGACTCGAAGAAATTGGCTTCCGAAGAAAAGAAGCGTGCACCAGAGAGCATTCCGCGATGTTTTCTGTGCAACCGAGTGGGTCATCGCGCGAAAAACTGTCGAACAATCTTCACGAGCCCTACGACAGTAAAATGTTTTAAGTGTGGTCAGACTGGGCACAAAGCAGATGCTTGTCGGAACGGAGTGAGTCAAACTCACCAGGTATCCTGTGTGCAAGCAGCACCGAAATCGGATAATAATGCCGTTACCGACGGATTCGTAGAATTGAAAAATGGGGAGAAAATTCCTATTGTTGGTGCTGTAATGTCAAAACAGCCAACCGGTGTCACGAAAGAAATGCCAGCGCTGCCTGGAAAAGTTGCGGACAAAAAGATTACGGTGTTAAGAGATACCGGTAGCTCCACTGTTATCGTGCGGAGAAATTTGGTACGGGAAAGTGAGTTGACAGGCAGAACGAAACCGGTTTGCCTAATTGACCGTACGGTTCGGATGCTTCCCGAAGCAGAAATTGAGGTTGAAACCCCGTACTTCAGCGGGAAGGTTACTGCTTTATGTATGACGACCCCCCTGTATGACCTTGTCATCGGAAACATCGACGGGGCGCGAGGGCCAAGTGATCCAGAATGTTTGGGAGAAGACCCGAAGATAGAGCCCTCGCCAACACAGCGGCCGCGAGATACAGTGGAGGAGCATCCCGTGACGGATCTCACTAGAGCCCAAGGTGAAGCTGCGGCGCAAGAGACAGCGAAGGAGAAGACGATCGGGTCGAATAAGTTCACAGGCCGAGCAACTGGACGTACGTCGGCACGACCTCAACCGACCGACAGTGTAAAGGAGACGGAGTTGGCCAGCCGGGCTAAATGTAGAGGCATTATCAAGCGGGTAAATAAACAGACAGGACCCGTCGAATGTAATGACCCGTTAACGGTGTCGGAAGAGACAACGATGGCTGAGACGACGCCTCAGATATCGTCGTTGGAAAGGGCTCGCCGAAAAAGAACGTGGAAACACAAGAAGAGATCGAGCGAGCACCGCAAGAAAGGACGCAAGCGCAGCTCGAAACACACAGGATAGGTGCTGAGGTGGAATTAGAATGTGTTGGGCAGTGCGGAGTGCCATATGTTGTGTTAATGTTGTGTTATCCTGTGTCTCAAGTGTATGTCGAGCGAGTCAAAGTGTGTTGTGCTGTGATGTGATGTATAGTATTGGACCATTGTTGTATTGCTTGGAATGTGTGATGAAGTGTTGTAGGCATGTACCTGTGGCTATATTTCATGTGTTGTGGAATTGAACTACAATGTAAGATTGTATTGCGTGATCTATTGTGAATGTGAAGTGTTATGAGCGACTGATGGTGTTACAGTCTGTGAGAGTGTGTGGTGACTTTTCGCGCTCGTTTGTGTGGTTTTGAATATTATGAGATAATATTCTTAAAGTGGGGGGCAGTGTCACAAAACGAGCGCTAAAAAAAAAAGAGCGCGCCGCCAAATCCTTGCGACAACGGGCGGCAAAAACGCCGCGAGGTAAAAGGAAAAAAAAAGAAAGCAAACATCCAAGGCTCCCGGGCGCGCGCTCTCCCCGCAGAAGCACGGCTTCGCAGACGAACCTCCTCACCCCACATCGGCGGCCCAGTAAGGCCGCGATCTTTCTAGAACAAAGGAGGCGTGGTCATACCGAGTTGACTCACCCGCCGGAGAGGGCATTCCAACCGTCTCGCCCTCTTCCCAGCCTTCGCTGCGTATCGCGCCGACGAAAGGACGAGAAATTTCTGGAAAGCGGCGCGGAACGTATTTAATCGAGCAGCCGAGACGAGAAAGCAGGAGGTGACGGAAGTTAACGCCAGAGCGCGTAGGAATTACGCCGTGGAGTCGGCGAAGTTTTTGGTCCGTAGGGACAGCTCGAGCTACAGGCAAGAGCGTGGGTTTACCGCTATCGAGCGAAGACGCGGGCAACAGCTGCGTGTGTGAAGCCGACGGATTTCCGGCGAAGAAGTTTGAAGCTTGGAGAGTGGCCTATTGAAGACGGGAGTTTTCCTGGAAGAGAAACTCCGGCGAGGTTTCCTGGAAGAGAATCTTCGAGAGCTGCGGAACGACAACAACGCTGGACTTTGAGTGAGTGATTCTCGGAAGAGTATCATTCGGACTTTTGTTCCAAGGACTTTGGACTGAATAGGTTTTCTATCTCTTTAGTCCTTAAGTGTCTTGGTTGTTCAATGCATGCGACTGCATTATAGTGCGTATCGTTGTCTGTGTCCGTTGTTTTGAGTGTGGCCGATTGTGTTGTGTAGTACGTTGATTGATTGGTTTGATTGGTGACATATTGTATGCAACTATTGTGGAGTGTGCATTTCTGTGTTTTGTTTTCGATCTGCCATTATTGAGAATATAATTTGTTTGTTTATCAACTCTCGGCTCTGACTTGTTCTTTGGGCCACAGCCGGCGTCCGCTGGCGCGCCAAAAAGGACCACTTCAAAATTGTCCACGCTTTCGTGGTGCGGTTCGGGGGGCCGATACTTCGGCTCTTGGAATTAGCCCGGCGATCGCCTCCCTAATAAACGGGACAGGTGTGACATCTTGAAGGCAGTGATGGTCCTCCGAGGCTTGCGGAAGCTCCTTTGTGCGATGAGTTGTCTGCCAAGCTTGAGGCGGAAGTGAAGGTATCCAACATTCTCGATGGAGTTGGCTTGTATAAATGCGTTGACAATCGCCGCATCAAGAATGAAGTAGAAAATTCTACTCCACCATCGCTTAGACCGCCGGTCTGCAGGGTAGGCATTCCTCTTTTGATCGAACTTGTCGACGCCACCCATCCATGCATTATAATCTTTGACCACCTGAGGGCACTCAACTGATATTTTTTTGCCATTCGGCAGCGTCCTTTGAACATCGACGCGACATTCTGGTTCGTGGTAATTGGACATCAGGTGGACATTCTTTGTGTCCCTCCACTGGTAGGCAATGACGTCCCGCTTTCTTCGCCACAAGTATGAACCCCTGTCCATCTTGTTGTCAGTTTTCACCTCAGGCGGAAGGTCTTTCTTGTTTGTACGAAAAGTTCCGCAGGCAAAAATGCCTATGTCACGCAATTCTTGCAAAAGTTTTGTTGATGAAAAAAAATTATCGAAAAACAACTGAGAACCAGTGGGCACGACACCATCTGCTAGTGAGAGAACAATATGCTCACCTAATGTGCGGTCAAGTGGTTTTTGAGCGTTTTTCCCCTTGTAGAGTTGAAACTGGAGCAGGTAGCCCGTTTCGGAGTCTGCGAGGGACCATACCTTGTAGCCCCTCTTTATCTTGGGCTTCATAGGCATGTATTGCTTCAAGCTTGAGCGTCCTTTGAACAAAATCATGCTTTCATCAACTGCAACATGTGTCGATGGGCTGTACTCCGTCTGAAACTTTTTGTTCATCATGTTGATCAAAGGACGCACTTTATATGCGCGATCAAAATCTTTGTCACCATAGCCTGGCATTTTGTCGTTGTCGTTCAGATGAAGACAATTGCATATCATCTGAAACCGCTTGTATGTCATCACTTTGGCAATTTCATTCACGTAGAAAAAGCTATCGGAAGACCAGTACATTTGAAGTTGATGCATGCGGTTGACGCTCATAAGGATCAGCATCCCAATGTAAGCTTCAAGCTCATCGCGTGTCAGCGGCACCCATCCCTTTCGCTGTGTCTGTTCAGCATAGAGATTTGTCTGTTCTAGAATATGGTCCAACACTTCATTATCGAAATACAAGGAGAACGCGTCAAGGGCAGTGATTGTCGGACTGAGTCTTTGGGAGATCGTGAAGCTGTGATTCGTAGGCGTAGGCATACAAACAGTCGACGTATCCCACTGAGGTCCTTCTGAATCATTTTCAGTGTCGGCTTTCGAAACAGCACTTTTCCTTTTTTTCTTTCTTTTGCCTGCATATGGTAGACGCCGTCTTTTCTTCAGCATGCTCGACGAAGCGGGGGGAGCGTTTTCAACATCACTCTCGTTCTCGCTGGACTCATCGGGTGGTAGATCCCAAACTTCATCTTCACTGCTTTCGAACTCTTCATCATCACTGTTGTTAGAGTTCTCTGGCAAGCTCCAGAATAATTCAAGTGCTTCTTCAGCAGTGAGACGTTTCTTGTTATCTTAATAAAAAAAGAAAAGAAGCAATCAGTATGGACCGAGCTGCCCCCACGCTCTTGCTGTGCAACGCTAAGCCTAACGTGGAACAGGTGATTCCCACTACTATTCGTAAAACAGGTTCCGTTTATCTATGCACTGCTAAACATCACAAAATATACCTGCTAGTTGTTTGTAAGTGGTTACTGAAGTGCAAGAAAGACAAGATTTACTCACCAGACATTTTTTTCTTGCTTGAAAGAACCTCACAAAAACACCGAAAAACTGCAACGCGCAAGTGAAAAAACAAAAACTGCTTCTTGCCTTGTTGCGTGCTTCCACCTAGTGGAAACGCCACGAAATTGCATACAGAATGTTCTAGCATACTCAATAGATGGCGCTAGTGGCTTGTACGTGATTGCATGAGCTCTCTCAAAGAGCTAGGGCGCCGAGAGCGTGGAATAATAAGTGGGACGTATATGTCCCGCTGTCCAACAAAGGGTTAAATAATATCTATATAAGTAACAAGGTAATCATAAAAGAGGAAAAACAGGTATCCAATCCCACAGAGATAAAACGAGGGCTTTGGCAGGGGTGTCCTCTGTCACCCTTGTTATTCATGATGTACCTACAAGGATTAGAGGACAAATTAGAGTGGAGTGGACTTGGCTTCAACCTCGCTTTCGTCAAACAAGGAAAACTGATTGAACAGGCACTACCAGCATTGATGTACGCAGATGATATATTGCTAATGGCCGACAACAAGGAAGATTTGCAGAGATTGATGTACGTGTGCGGTAATGAGGGAGATAGGTCAGATTTCAGATTCAGTAAGGAAAAATCAGCAGTCATGATTTTTAATGATAATGAAGGTAGTGAGCTTATGATACAGGAGGTCACGCTAGATATAACAAATACAGATATCTGGGTGTTTGAATAAGCACTAGGACCGAGTACCTAAGGGAACACGAACATACGTAATGACATGAAGTAACAGGAGTGCAGCGGCGATGAAAAACAGGACACTGTGGAAATGCAATAGGTGTCATGTTGTGAGAGAAACTTGGAAAGGGGTCAGGTTTCCTGCTCTGACGTTCAGCAATGCGGTCTCGTGCATGAGATCAGAAGTTCAAGCAATATTAAAAATTAAGCAACGTGGTATAGGTAGGCTTGCTTTAGTAGTTCACGGGAATACAGCAAATCAGGGAGTACAAGTTGATATGGGATGGACATCATTCGAGGGCCGGGATGCTAGCAGCAAGATATAATTTGAGAAGCGATTGAGAAAAATGAGAGAGAAGCGTTGGGTCAGGAAGGTGTTCAGCTACTTGTACATAAGGAATGTCAATACGAAATGAAGGAAGCGAACCAGAAAATAGGCAGGAAAAACATTGGCACATCCCACGTACAGTGAGAATCGATGATATGCAAAGCACGAATGAGAAATGTTGATATGTCACTTAAAAATGAGCAAAAGGTTACGAGGTGGAGGAAAATGATGCCGCACATGACTTCCGTGTCATGATTATCATGTTTGGATGTGTCCTTTACCTTCATCATCTATTCACGCCACGTGATACCAAATGTAGTATATGTGGAGCTAGCGAAACGGCCGTGAGCACGCTATGAGCGTGGCATGTTGTCATGTTCTTGCATGGCACGCGTGTCAAGATTATCGCGTTTACACCAGTCATATTTCGTCATTCATTGACGTCACATAACACCAAATTTGGTATATGTGGAGCTAGCAGAATGACTGTCAGCGCATCATGAAGGGCCCAATATACTACAATGTAGCGTTGACGCGCACGCACGCTGGACATAGCGACGCTACGTTAGCAAAACGCGAGCACTCTATAGTCTGACGCCAGGCGCAGCCCGGCGGCAACCAGCGCAAAATGCAACACGCTGCATTTCGTGCTGATGCGTTACCCAGACAACACTGCAACTCCCTCTTTTCGTGACGGAGGGACGCCGGACGCGATAAAACGCGCATGCATCAAAGCAACACAGCGTGGCGCGTGCGTGCGAGTATAAGGCAGAACCGGCGCCTGGCGTGGGAACGCCGGCGTGACCCGACGAAATGAACGCCGCGAGCATGCGCACCACATCGTGTCGAAATGTATTGGTGTCATGAATGTGGCATGTAATCATGTTTTCACATGACACGCATGTCACGATTATCATGTATGCACTACTCCCATATCTTCGTCATTCATAGGCGTCACATAATACCAAATTTGGCATATGTGAAGCTAGTGAAACGGCCTCGAGCGCATCATCAGTGTGGCATGTAGTCATGTTGTTACATGACACGCATGTCGTGATTATCATGTTTGGACGAGTAATTGACCTATGACGTACGTTCTGCATCGCGTAATACCGAGTTTGCTACATGTGAAGCTAGCGAAACGGCCGCGAGCGCATTATGAGCGCAGCATGTAGTCATGTTACATGACACACATCTCATGTTTATCATGTTTGCACCAGTATCATACCTTCGTCATCAATTAACGTCCCATAATACCAAATTTGGTTTAAGTGAAGCTAGTGAAACGGCCGCCAGCACATCATGAGTGTGGCATGTAGCCATGTTGTTACATGACACGCATCTCATGATTATCATGTTTGCACTAGTCGCATACCTTCGTCATCTGCTCAAGTACTGTAATACCAAATTTGGTATATGTGACGCTAGCGAAACGGTCGCGAGCGCATCATGAGCGTGGCATGTAGTCATGTTGTTACATGACACGCGTATCATGATTTTTATATTAGGGTCTGTCGCTTGTGTTCGATGTCATACCATACAAGTTTTGCAACATGTCATGTGAACGAAACCACCGCAAGAGCTGCAGGACCATGAAACGTAAATCATGACATTCACGTTGTACACGTCATGATTTTCATGTTATGACTAGTCAAATATGTTCTTCATACAGTCATGTTATGCCATACCAAGTTTGGTATCGATACCATTATCGAACCGGCCAGGAGAGCTAAATGTCGTAGGCGGCTATACAGATGGATGGACAGACAGACAGACAGATAGGCAGATAGATACGCTCAGTCACCGAAGATCGCTAAGAAATGAATGCTTTGCATATAGAAAATTGTCAGATCCTACGTACAGTGGGAATCGATGATATGCGAAGCACGAATGAGAAAGCTAGATATGTCACTTTAAAATCAGCTCAACGTTGCGAGGTGGAGGTAAATGATGCCCTTCATGACTTCCGTGTCATGATTATCATGTTTTCATGTGTCATTTATTTTCGTCATCTATTCACGTCAAGTGATACCAAATTTAGTATATGTGGAGCTAGCGAAATGGTTACGAGCACGTTATGAGCGTGGTATGCTGTCATGTTCTTTATATTACACACATGTCAGAATTATCAATTTTTCACCAGTCATATATTTCGTCATCCATTGACGTCACATAACACCAAATTTGGTATATGTGGAGGTAGCAAAACGGCTGCGAACGCATCATGAAGGGCCCAATATACTACAATGTAGCGTTGACGCGCAGGCATGCTGGGCACAGCGACGCTACGTTAGCAAAACGCGAGCACTCTATAGTCTGACGCCAGGCGCGGCCCGGCGGACACCAGCGTGAAATACAACATGCTGCAATTCGTGCCGATGCGTTACCCAGACAACACTGCGCCTCCCTCTTTTCGTGACTGAGGGACGCCGGATGCGATTTAACGCGCATGCGTCAGAGCAACGCAACGAGGCGCGCACCTGGGAGTATATAGTGGGACCGGTGCTTGGCGTGGCAACGCCGGCATGACGAAACAAAATGAATGGCTGCGAGCATGCGCACCGCGTCACGTCGAAACGTATTGGCTCCTTGACTGTGGCATGTAGACATGTCATCGCATGACACGTACCTCAATAATAATGTTTGCACCAGTCACATCCCTTCGTCATTCATTGGCGTAACGTAATACCAAGTTTGATATATGTGACGCTAGCGAAACAGCGGCCAGCCCATCATGAGCGTGGCATGTAGTCATGTATTACATGATACGCATCTCATGATTATCATGTTTGCACCAGTCACATACCTTTGTCTTCTATTAATTTACCGCAATACCAACTTTGGTTTAAGTGAAGGTAGAGCGAAACAGCCGCCAGCGTATCAGGAGCGTGGCTCGTAGTCATCTGTTACATGACACGCATATCACGATTATCATGTTAGGGTCTGTCGCTTGTGTTTGCCATGCAATCATGTCATGCCATACCAGTTTCGCAACACACCATGTGAACGTAACCACTGCAAGAGCTGGAAGACCGTGAAATGTAAATCATGACATTCATGACATACATTTCAACATTTTCATGTTATGACTGGTCAAATAAGCTCTTCATACAGTGACGTTATTCCATACAATGTTTGGTATTAATAACATTATCGGAACAGCCAGGAGAGCTAAAAGACATCGGCTAGATAAATAAATATACACTCAGTCGCCGAAGTTCGCCTAGAAATGCTTCGCATTAAAAAAAGTGCCATCAGCACTCGCTGTTCCCAGGTGGTCTCCCTCCCAAGTACTGGCCGAGCCCTATGTTGCTTATGGTGCATTCAGACGACGGACCGAATCCGGAGGTGGCAAAACGGACGGCGCGTCACGTGACCTCACATCAGCGATTCCCCTTGTCCGCGCGGCTCGCGGACGGATGACCGCAACCTGTTTCTCACATCGGGAATCTGGCGGGGGAAGCCGATACTTCAGCGGATAAGCTCGGGGTTTCTGGCAACCAGTACACTTTTCGTCTGCTCGCGGCATGTCCTCCATGGCTCGCGAATAGCTGCATGACTGGTCGGCATCATCTTTGCTTGAGCATGAATTACTTAGTTTCCGGGGGCTTTGTTCTCAGGTGATTAAATACGCAGAAATCACTTTTGGTTTTTCGGGAAATGTCGCCGCCGTCGTTCGACACGCGAGATTCTTAGCCGTCATAATGGTGAAATATTCTAACTTCTGCAACCGGCGACGTGCTGGTTCTAAAAAAAAGGATGGGAGACGCGTTCAGAAGTTCTACAAGTGGGGAACAATGTAGTTGAAAGAACATTCTGCTAGCAACTCCCTTTTCTCCTGAAAGAATAACACTCCTCGTTCATTTGTCACAACGCAACAGACATCGCAGTCAAGCCTCGCTTCTTGCGGGCGTCCATGTTGAACATTCTCAAACCGGTCTGCTTTCAGCGCGCGCAGGTGAGCGCCGAACCTGCTGTCGAGGGTAATCTGGCTTTTTTCTCCTAGGACACCGTCCGTCGTGTGGATGCGCCTGCAGGCGGATCATCCGCGGATTACCCGTCCTTGTCCACGAGGAATCCGGATTCGGTCCGTCGTCTGAATGCACCATTAGCGTCGGTGATCAGATGAGAACCGGCGCATTCAGCATGGTATGGCCGACTTTTTTTGTTCTTTATTACCTGCATTTGGTACCAACCACATAATACAAACGACACTGGTAAGTATGAAATGTACAATATTTACATGATAACTTAACAGTCAACCAGGATGGTGTTGATTTTGTTACTATAACACTCGCAAGGTCAGCAGAGGCTCCAGTCATGGAAGCCATACTGGTGGCTCCGGTGCCGCTTTATAAATCTCAAGGAACCAGTGAATGCTTTCTCTGAAATAGACATATGCCGGCCGTGCATCCTTATCACAGTGGTAACCTGCCATTCTCGCTCTCCATATGCAATGGAGGCCCATGAGCATAACCGCGTCAAAAGGAGCCCCGTCATCGTTGTCTACATTTAGAAATCTAACGCCATGTGAGTCCAAAGGGAATTCTTTTTTCACTGATCTCTGCAAAACATCCAAAAAATAAACCCCCTCCCAACAATGTAGAAAAACATGGTCTACCGTTTCTGGCAGCTTACAAATAAGGCAATGGGTACCCCAAGGCATATAGCACCCCTTTTTCTCCAAAAATTTTTAACAGGCAGTGTCCCACTATGCAGCTTGAAGAAAAAGGTTTTGGCTCCCGGCATGACTTGCATTCTTTTAACCCTCTTTAGAACATCGCTACCTGGGCCTCCACTGAATGAAGATCGGTATATAGGCACTGGAAAAACGATATCGCATAACGCAAAATAAAGTTCTTTTCGTCTTACGGCAGCCAGATACTCTCGTGAAAAACGTACAGTGAGAAACCTTACACTGAACACAATTTCTTTATACAAACCCCCAATCCCTCCCACACAATGTTGGGTTGAAACAACATATTCAGGGAGTGCGCTAGCTAGTCTGAGTTGACATACTGTGCGTAGGAAAGAGTCTGTCGCATCTCTAAAAAACAAAAACTGGTTAACTAGTTGTCGTAGAAAGAGGTGGCCTAGTCCGAGACCTCCGTGTTTCACCCATCTAAACAAGTTTGTGCGACTGCATCGCTCCCATTCAGAAGCCCAAATAAATGTCGCAAATATTCTGTGCAGTTTCTGCACATTAGTCCGTGAACAATGTATGACCTGCATAACATACCACAACTTGCTGATAAAAAACAAGTTGCAAATTGTGGCTCTGGCAAAGATCGAAAGGGCGCCTCCTTTCCACTTCTCCACTTTCTCTCGTGTCTCCATAACCTGCCCTTTCCAATACTGATTGCTGTCGCGATAACAGTCTAGTGGAATGCCCAAGTACTTGCCTGGGGTCGTCCCCCAAGGCATGTTTGCGAAGTGGTCAGGTTTCGCTGGCCACGACCCGTGCCAGAACCCAAGGCACTTGCCCCAGTTCACGCCGCTACCGGTAACTTGGCTGAACTCACGGACACAGTGGACAGCCTGTGTGATGCTCCGCTGGTCACGAGTAAAGATAGCAATATCATCTGCATAAGCCAGGAGTTTCACTTCTGCGGCTTGTAAGTCAAAACTAAGGATACTATTGTCTCTGATTATTTTCATGCACAGCGTTTCAATATAATTACAAAAAAGGAGGGGGCTGAGGGGGCAGCCCTGGAGAACCGAACGTTGCACACTGATGGGTGCCCCCAGTCTCTTATTTACAATCAGTCTCGTAGTGCAGTTCTGGTACGCCAGAGCCACTCCCTCGCAGATAACAGAACCAAGATTAACGTGATTTAAAATTGCAAATAAATCCTATGGTCTACACAGTCGAAAGCCTTTTCTAAATCAATTTGTAGAATGGCGACCCGCTCAAGTGAATAATTACACCATTGTAGTATGCTCCGTGCTTCAAGGATATTGGTGACAATAGACCGCCCTTTAATACCACAGGCTTGATGAGGTCCGACGATACCCCGAATCACAGTCTGTAGTCTGCGTGCTAATACTTTCATATATATCTTATATTCGACGTTAGTCAGAGCTATCGGTCGGTACGCTGTGACACTTAGTTTGTCGGCGTTATCAGTTTTGGGTAACTATACAGTATGGGACGACCGGTACGACGGAGACAATGTGTTCAATTTGTATGCTTCATTGAAAACAACTGTCAATATCGAGCTCAGTTCGTGCTTGAACGTTTTATAAAAAGCAGCCGTTAACCTATCAGGCCCAGGCGATTTCCCAGGATTTAACTTTTCAGTCGCTTCTTCTACCTCGACTTCCGTTATTACCCGCTCTAAATACCTTTTCCTTTCGTCATCGATGCGGGAAATAAAAGGCAGGAAGTCGTGCTCGAATTTTCGGAAATCTACATCCCGCACAGAGAACAACGCCCTATACTGCTCGGTGAACGCCGTTTCGATATCGTCTGTATCGGTTGATAATTTTTCTCCCCATTCGATTTCCTGAACGTGGTTCGTCTCGGCACGTGCTTTTTCCAAGCCGAGAGCACGCTTCGAGGGCATTTCACCGGCAGCTGAGTCATCCGCCCTTGCCCTCACCAGGGCCCCGCGATAACGCTGTTTGGCCAGTCGCTCTATTTTTAGCTTCACTTTTCGAACGTCTTCTGACCATTTGCCGGGTTCTCGGCATTCATGCTTTACAAGCTTATCGAGCAGAGCTTTTAAATCTGCTTCATTCCTTTTGTCATCTTACCGTATATGCGTTGCCCTGTCTATCGCTTTTAATTTTAAAGTCTCCTTACATAATTCCCATTGCTGCCGAGTGTGCACGCCTCTGCTAGGGTCTAAGTTGCTAATCTCTTCATTTACGGCCTGAATGAAAATTTCGTCTTGCAGCAGTCTATCGTTTAGTTTCAATATATTCATGAAAAGGTGTTGTGTTTCTTTAGACTTCCGATGCAGCACTGGACTAAACAAAGGTCCGAAAAGGAAACAGGCACTACTTCATAACTGGAACATTCCGTCAGCATCTCCAAGGACACATAAATTCGGTCCAGTCTTGCATGGCTAGAGCTCTCGAAGCGGGTGTACTTTACTGCACCCGAGCAACAGGGGCTTTCTGCGACATCCTCAAGGTCCCACTTTTCAACTATGCGTGTCAGAACGCTGGTACATTTATCTCTAAAAGCACGAGTGCTAGTTTTGTCTCGCGCACTGAGGACACAGTGGAAATCGCCAAGCACTACCAAATGCTTTCCTACAGCTAGTCGATCCTCTAGGCCGAGAAAGAAGTGAGCCCTTTCCTCAACCTTGTTAGGCGAGTAAATACACACAATACGCCAATCGGCGTTGTTCAGTGAAAAAATCAAGCACAGCACACCGGCCAGCCGAACATGAAAAATGATCAAGCACTTAAAGCCCAGGCAACTTCTTAACAAAAAGTATGCAGCCAGCCGATGTGCCTACTGCGTGACTCACGACAACATAAAATCTGGATGCGAGACGTTGAACCGTGCTGCTAGTCTCTCTCGCCGTCTACTTTGGTTTCCTGAACTGCCAGGGCGTCTATGTCACGCTCCGTTAGAAGTCTGTTAAGCTGGATCTGCTTTCTCTTTCCTGCCAATCCTCTAACGTTGATGTTAGTGACATTTAACGGACAGACAGGTGCCACTTTGCCGATCGGGAAAGAGACCAGCAGCATTAGGCCTACCTCTCGCGTCTAGCACGTGGCTAGACGGCTCCATCACCAGGGTTGAAGTCCGTCGCCATGGCTTGAACTTGCCCAACTTGCTCGACGTTGCCGCCGCGCTTGTCGGGAGGAATGTTCGGGCGCGGCCCGAGGGTAGACCGCCGTACTTCTGGCGTCTTTGCAGGAGGTTCCTCGACGCCAAGCAACGTCTCCTCAGAATAGTCATTGCTGGTCGGAGGGTGGGGGCGTTTCGATGCCCTGGCCAGACTGGTTGGTGCTTGTACGCCACTCTTCTCAGCTTGTAGGTCCTTCGGACATTTAGAATCACCGCCCTTGGACGCTTTCCCCATCGTTCGCGTCGAACAATAGACTTCACTCGCCGCCCCTTGTCGCTTTGTTGGTAGGTCACCTTCACCGGCGTCCCCTTCCGTGACCGCCGGCGAACCCTGTCCTACTGGTTGAGTGAATGTAGGCCCAGTCGTGTCGGCTTCAGGCTGTCGGCCTGCCAGAGGACCTCGTTTCGGGGCGTCACCGCCGGAAAGCCCCAACTGCTTTCTTGTCTCCTCGGTTCCCATGACCGCTTTTTCACTCTCGACGACGTCCATGATTTCGTCATGCTCGTCAGCCCTTGGAATCCCCATCGCCGACGCGTAAGTACGGACGCAGTCAGCGTCCGCGCGTCCGTAACGCCGGCATTTCGAGCAGCGGGGCACCCTGTAATCTCGGCGCACGTGGCCCGGGCCATGGCAACGCAAACACTGCATCCTCGCCCGAAAAAGACGATGAAGGCCAACTCACCGGCGACTCGCACCTGGTGGGGCAGGTCATCCACCTTCATACCCGGCTTCATGCAGCTCTAGCAGCACGCTTCTCGTTGTCGAGCCCTTCTCCCTCATGCCTTGCACCCTCCACCGTTCTCGCGTCACTTCAGTGACGTTACCGAACCCAGCGAAGGCTGTCCGAATGTCCTCGTCTTGGACGCCGTGGAGCATCCAATGGAGGCAGAGCTTTACTTGCTGTTCTTCGGGATCGATAATTATATGCATCGGCGGCCCTTTACCTTCAATTCTTCCAGCGCGGCCAGTTTCCTGGTCGCTTCTCCGCTGGTGATAGTAACGGCCCAGACGTGGTTTATCTGGTACATCCCTAAGGCGACACCGTCGGGAAGCACTCCAGCCGTTGCCAGGGCGTCTCTGAAGTCCTCAACCCTGTAGGGACGTTCACGCACATCACCGTGCAAAAACAATGTGTTCAGTACAACACGGCCACTGGGCAACGTAGGCAGCATGATCTCGAAGTCCATATCATCTGCACCATCATTCCTCCAACTGCACGCGCGTCAAAGTTAAACCCACGTGCGCGTAATGATACGAGAAAAGTTAAACAACGCCCCCTGCCCCTCTGTCTTCTCTTAACTAAAAAGCCAAAATAAAAGATAAAGGGAGATTGAAAAAATGGTGTCATGCGCACTGGGTGCCACAGATAAACCCATGTGCGCACGCATCAAATTTTGATTGGCTGGTTGTATGCTAATGTTCGCGTGTGAAACGGGCAACCAATGACGTCGCAAGATTAAACAACACCCTTCTCCACTTTCTGTTCGTTCTGTGCAAAAAAAAAATGTTTGAGAAGTAAAAAAGTTGCCATCAGCACTTGCTGTTCCCAAGTGGTGTCCCTCCCAAGTACTGACAGAGCCCAATGCTGCTTAGCTTCGCTCATCGGACGAGAAGCGACGCATTTAGCATGGTATGGCCGATGGCGAGAAGAGGCCGTTTTGTAATACTATTTATAACAAACTGTAGGCGATTTCCATCTTGTGAAGTTAAAATAACGGCTTATGCAACGCATCAAATTCTCTTGGCGAAAAACTTCGAAGGTGCGTGGCTATACCTTCTGTGATTCTCCGACTGAAAGCTCTCTCTGTTCCTTCGTTGGGGCGCAAAAGCACGAGTGCGCCGACCTTTACGCACGGATGTGTGTGCGCTTGCGGGCCGCCATCACTAGCGTGCTCGTAAGTGATTTTCCGTAACTTAAAGAACGTCTGTTGCGTCGGCTTTTATAAGTAAGTGGCACACGAGTGACCGATTTAAAGCAGGAATATTTGGAAGACCCAGTAACCCGCCACGGTGGTCTATAGTGGCTTGGCACTTGATGCTGGCCCGCAAGTTGCGCAGGGTCGAATCCCGACCTCGGCGACTGCATATTTTATAGAGGCGAAAGTGCTTGAGGCCCGTGAGCTTAGCTGCTATTTGGCGCACGTTAAAACAAACAAACAAAAAGAACCCAGGGTGTCGAAATTTCCGGAGCCTCCACTTCGTAGTCTTCCATAATCATATGAACATTAAACCCCGACAAATATGATATGTTCTTAAAGCTATTGTACAAACCGGCAACAAAGTCTGTCGAGTAGAGGTATCACACGATCTAACTGCCATGCGCGCCACAGTTAAACACACGTGCACACTGTTATGCCTGCGAGTCCACACCGAACGTCGATGCCTCGGCAAAAGGCTATCTGTGTCAAGGCCAGCAATCGAGCCCGCCTGACGCGACCAACCTCAACGACGTCATCAAGCCACGGCGCCGGTTTGTCACGCAACGCACCGCGAGCGTCCTCAGCGCAAGAGCCCGTTTAAGCAAGCGGCGCCTTGCAGTCTGGCGAGTCTTACGCAATGCGGGGGAACCTCACTCGTCCTTGGCTGCAACCACGCGCAGCAATCGGCGCCTTCGAGTCTGGCGAGTCTTACGCAATGTGTGGCAACATCCCTCGTCCTTGGTGCAATCACGCGCAGCGGCGGGCCCCATTGGAAGATTCCGACATCATGGGGAGTGGCGCTTCTGGTTGGAAATTTAGTTACTCAAAGAATCTACCCTCCGCCTATAAAAAAAAGCCCTGCGGCGCGTCACCAGCAGCTGACCTATGGGTCAGAGAAGCCTCTCGTCGGTTCGAGCCCCTTCGCAGTCGGCCCGCCCGGTGTCCTTGGCAGCGGCGAGCTTCGTGGCACCCATAGTAACCTCGTCAATGGTGCGCCTCGTAACAGCGTGTGGGAGAAGACATCTCGGCTCTTCGAGTCCCTAAACTGTCGGCCCCAGTGCGGAATTTGTAACGCCTCTATTTTTTTGCTCTACATAAACCTTGCCTTAACTCACCGTCGTCTCATCCACTCGTCTATCAGCTCTGCGCAGAAGCAGTCACGAGCTGAGTAACACACGCTACGAAACGGCTGGTGACCATGTCGGTGGAGTTCGGAGCTGTGGCGCCTTCGGGACCGTGTTGGCGTCGCCGTCTTTCGTAACAGTGGTTGACAGCTGGGGGATCGGCCGGCGTCAGTGACATCGATGCGCTGAGTGCCTGATGTTTTCCCCTCAATTCACCAGACCACTCTAGCACAGGTTATAGTAGTTTAGAGAAGGGCTGTGTGTAGCATTAGAGTGAGGTTTGATCGTTTCAAGTAAAGTCGAAGCGCTTTAAAACTAAAGTTAATGCGGAGGGTGTAAACACGGGAGATTTAAAATTTGCTTGCGTGTCTTGCTAGTAGACTTAAAGTGGGTACGGCAAGTAGATTCTTAACAGGGGCAAACGGCAAGAGGCTACTGTGACCGATGGAGCACCTTAAAGTGAAGGAACTCATCGAAATTTGTGAGGAATTCTGCATTACTTTCGGCCGTGCGAAACGAAAGCAAGCGATCATTGAGATTATGAAGGATGAAGTACTGACCGAGCCTAATGCTGCTTAGCTTCGGTGATCGGACGAGAACCGGCACATTCAGCATGGTATGGCCGATTTTTTTTTTATTGCAGCATTTAACATTCAAACAGCAAACACACTAGGACTGAGCTGCTAGCTCAATTCCAGGCAGTTGAGCCACTTACCACACATACAGTAATCCCTCGTTAACTCGAAGCCATCAAATCCGGGGAAAATTTCGAGATAGGCGGTATTTCGAGTTAAGCAAAACGCCGAAAATGTTCGCCCAGGTCACTGTAAAAGAAAAGCCAGTGCTGCTAGGAAAAGCTCCACTGCACAAAACAGCTACCGTAGTAAAAACACAAGAATTCGGAGGGGAAAAAAATTTATTACCGAGGACCAAAAAATTGCGTCATGCTCGCCTGTTTCGCTTTAGCGTTCGGTCCGAGAAAGGCGTTCTCCAGTTGCTCAACACATCGCATGAGCCGTTGGTCGCCACCACTGCATTCGACCTTGTTGCGGAGCAAGCACAGCATGTTACGTGTGTCTGTCGTCGTAGGCACTTCTCGAGGCTCTTCCTCATCTGCATGGTCATCTGCGTCGTTCACGGCCATCTCAACGATATCGGCGTCCGACAGCATTCCGGTAACGGGGACGTCGGCCTCGTAGAGCGCATACTCCTCAAAGGCGATCTCGCCGTCTTCAGTATCGCTCACGCAGCCAGTTGCCTTGCGCACTTCATTGCACAGCTCATCACAGCCGCTGAATTCAGAGATTTGCACTGCTTTGGTCGGGACATCTTGGTGGATACGGAAGCGTCCGTTGCACAGACCACTCACTACTCAGCAAAACTGAGCTCAAGATGCGTCGTGCACAGATCGCGAGGAAAACAAAGAATACCAGCTCGCACATGCAAGGGCTAGGTTGCGTACTGACGGGCGCATGCTGCACACGCCGCCCACCGCGCATAAGTCGCGCGCAGGTGTGCACACGTGATCACTCCCACAGTTGCCTGACAAGGCTGATAGGAAACGGCTGCGTCCGCGGGAATTTCAAATTCGCCCTTCACGACTGCGTTCGGCACGTATAGTAAGAGCTAAGCGTTCGCACGGAGCCCTCGTTTCCTGTTGGGAGTAGACTTTGCCTTCTGCCCTCCCTGTCAAGATTTCGAGATATCCACTGTTCCCTCCGGAAAACGTTTCGAGATAAGAGGGGGCAAATACATAGCACCTATGGGAGGTTAATGCACGGCGAAAAAAAGTTTCGACTTAACCGAGATTTCGAGATATGCGAGTTCAAGCTAACGAGGGTTTACTGTACTTGAATGGTTTCAAATGACATAATTCATCCATAACATTTAGCAGTTCATCATTGTAGCCAAGTTTTGCAAAAACTTCTCGCAACTTGCATATATATTCAATAAAATAAATACGTACTGGCCGCGCGTCTAAATCACAATGTCTGACTGCCATGCGGCTTAGCCATATGCTGTGTAAGCCAAGGAGAAAAAACATATCATATTTTAGTAGGCCAGGTTGTATTGCTAAAAATCGAATCCCATGTGAAGTGAGAGGAAGATCTTGCCCAAGTGTTCTCTGTGGTACATCCTAGAACAAAAATGCGTCCCAGCAATTTGTAAAAACATGCTCTACAGACTGAGGGTTTCGGCACAATAAGCAGTCGGATCCCCACGGTGAAAAATCGCCTTTTTGTTCTAGCCATGTTTTAACGGTAGCGTATTCGTGTACAGCTTATAAAAGAACGTTTTAACTTTAGCTGTTATGATCTTTTTAACTCTTTTCAAAACGTCTTCTTCTTGGCTTCCACTATACATAGAACGATACAAAGGAACAGAAAAGACAGTTCGGGAAAGTCTCCCAACAAACACTTTTGAGTGACATTAGATAAGTACTCCAAACTAAATCTAGATCTAACAAATCGAAAAGCCACAACAACTTCTCGAAGAAAGGTACAAACACCATAACGGAATTCATTAACGGAATTCATCATTCGAGGTAACAATAAAGTTCGGCAATGCTGATGCTAGCCTGATTTCAAGGATTGTACGTAAAAACGGATCTTGTTGATCTCGTAGGAAGAGCAACCTTGATACAACCTGCCTCAAAAATAAGTGTGGCAAGGCTACACCACCTCTTTTTAGTCTCAAAAAGAGGTTGTTGCGGCTTGTCCGTTCGTACTGGGATCGCCACACGAAAACAGCAAGAAGCCTATGAATCCTATGGGTATTGATCCTGGAACACTACAGTATTTGCAGCAAGTAAACCAGCCGCGATACTAAGAAGACATTGCATATTGTCGCGCGAGCGAAGATGGACAGATCACGGCTTCCCCATTTCTGTGTGAGAACAAATAGCCCTTTGGTTTTCTCGGCCCACAGATCATCGTTGTTCTTATACTGGTCAAGCGGAACACCGAGGTATGTGTTAGGCTTGCTTGACCATTTGATCCATTCATAAACCGCTGAGAACGCTTCCCAATTTCCATGCCACAGCCCAAAACACTTGTCTATGTTTACAATGCTACTAGTAGAAACACAAAACCTTCGTACAATGCTCATGGAGGTGGGTATACTCTCCTGACTGGTACAAAATATTGCAACATCATCAGCATATGACAATATCTTCACCTCGCACGCTCCTAAATGAAAACCCTGTATATTTGAATTTTTCGTAATGGCCACACACAGAGGTTCCAGGTACAAAGCTAATAATAAAGGTGAAAGTGGGCATTCTTGCCTTACTGATGAACATACATTAATTCTTCTAGTTAACTTGTGGTTCACAATCAACTTGGTTGAACAATTGTCGTAAGCCATCTGAACACCCTTCAGTATCACAGAGCCAAAGCCAAGATGTTCCAACAATTTAAACAAAATGATATGACAAACTAGATCAAAAGCCCTCGCTAGATCGATTTGCAACATTGCAACTCTTTTGAAGTCAGCGTCACAGCACTCCAATATGCTTCGTGTTGCATGTATGTTCGTAAAAGTTGATCTTCCTCTTTTTCCACAGGTTTGATGTGGGCCAACCAGTGTACATATGACTGCTTGCAACTGCATCGCCAGAACTTTCATTAGTATTTTGTAGTCAACATTCGTCAATATTATCGGCCTATAACCGGACATATATTTCTGTTTTACAGGGTCTTTACTTTTCGGGATCAGAACAGTGTGTGCTTTCTTGAATGAAGGTGGTAGGCTACCCTTGTTAAAAGATTCAGCGAAAACATTTTGTAAAACAGTGGCCGACTCTGCCTTGAAAGTCTTGTAGAATACTACCATTATCCCGTCTGGGCCAGGAGATTTCCCGTCACGCAATTGGTCCATAACTATTTCTATCTCTCCCGCAGTTATATCAACAGATATACCTTATGTATCTTGGCGATCTAGCGTTGTCAAAAAGCTTTTAAAATCTTTTTCAAAAGTGGCTTTTTTAGGTATATGGTTGGAAAATAATTCGCGATAATATTCTGTAAATGCATTCTTTATATCTTCGGGTTTAGTCATTAACTGACCAGTATATTCAATTTCTGTGATGTCTTCAGCACGCGCATACTTTTTTTTCCCATAGCGAGAAATCGCTGATTAGGCATTTCATCTGCAAGTAACCTGTCTGCTCGGGCACTTACAACCGCACCTTGGAATTTAGCGACGTCGATGGCCTCAAAATTTTTTTAATATATCTAATAACTTCGTCGTAAAATCCAAGTTTTTCTGTTTCTGCCTTGCTGTATTCCACAAGTACGTTCTTTAAACTGTTCTCCTCTACTTGTACCTTGTACCGTATTTCTGCAGCCCTTTCCATGGCGCACAGTCGCAGTAGATTCAAAGAATTTCCAATTTTCCGACTTGTTACTAAATTCAAGGGTGTAAAGTTTGTGTAATTCTTTTTTGATACAATTGAAAAACTTATCATCACTAAGTAGTTTGGCATTTAACTTCCAAAGGTCCCATATAAATGCACGTTTAGGCGCTTCTTTTTGGCCTAAGGAAAACAAGTGAGTGATCGCTGAATGAGACTAGTTCAACACCATAACCATCACAAACGTTTGCCAGCTCTAATACCACGTGAGCTATGTGCAATCCTGCGTAACTAGATCCCTGAAAGTGGGTATAATGAGGCTGCAATCCGCCTTTAGCAAAGAAAGCAACATCCTGAAGGGAATACTTGTCAATACTCTCTTTTAGGTAATTAGCACTGTCATCTTTTCTAGCTAAGCATCTAGATCGATCATCTGCACTGAACACACAGTTATAATCGCCAAGAACAACAAGTAGCCTATTCGTTTCAAAGTACGGACACAGTTCCTGAAAAAAAAAAGCGATCACGAGGGTCTGTTGGTTCATACACGTAAATTATTCTGAATTTCGCCTCTTCTTAAGTAAAATCGCACAAAACAAACCTTCCGTACAAAGATGTGACCATTGTTTCTTCAACAATGCCTACGCATTTCTTAAGAAATATTGCACACCCTGCAGAAGTACCTATTGCGTGGCTAACACACACATTATAATGCGTGCTGAAAGGAGCAACCATATGTTCGGTTCCACTCTCGCTTTCGACCTTTGTCTCTTAGACAGCAAGTATGTCCAAGTCTTTTTCTTCAATGAAACGCCTAACCTGACACTGTTTACGCTTTGCAGACAATCCATGCACGTTAAGCGTGCCTACGCGAATCGGTGCAGTCACACGCATCATTTTCAACAAGTGTGAACAGGCTTACATGGTTAGCACGACACCACCAGTGCACGCCCAGGCTCAAAGCCAGAACGCTCACTTTTTGTGCCGTTCGCCGCGCGCAGGCGACAAGGACGCCGATCGAGACATTGCAGATGGATTGCCCTTTAGACCACCAGCCTTGGGCAACGGATGCTCGTGGCGTTGCGCTTGCCTTCTCGCTTGGCAAGGTAGCGTCCGTCCTCGGGGTTAGTGCTGCGCTATGCTTTGATAGGTCACAGCCATGGCGGTCTCCGCATTCCTGTTGCTCCACTGCATCCTGGTCTTCAGTCTTCTCCTCGTCGATAACCTCAGGCTCTGTCAGCGAACTTTCAGAGCGCTCAGGTTGTCCGCTTGGTCCACGTTGCGGAGAACAGTCTTCCGCCATTGGTGCCGCAGTCTCAGCCTCGTCGGCGTCCATAATGTTCTCGTGGCTGTTGTCTGCAGTAGGAGACGCGCCAATAACACTGGCATACGTTCTAGCACAGTCCTTCCTGACGTGCCCAAAAGCACGACACCCCGTGCAGCGTGGCGTCTGACAATCACGTCTGATATGCCCACACCTTCGGCACCTCAGGAAAAGTGGCGCTCATCCAGGCCTAACGACAAGTACAGAACCATTGTAGAACTTGAACAGATGTAGTTCTTTGACTGACACTCCTTCATTGAGGACTATCTGTACAACTCGCATTGTCGATTCCGTGAACTCAAATCCAGGAAAACGTCACTCGTCAAGACGCACCTCCTTCACTTACCAAACTCACTCAGGGCCTTTCGCAGAGCCTCTCCTAGGATGTGGAAAGGCAGCCAGTGATTCTTCAGTGTATTTCCTGCTTACAAGGATCAATATTTGCACAATAACCAACTTTCACACGTAAGCCACCTTTGCCAACCACACTTTGCCTGTCACTTGCGAAACTTGACAAGCCAGACATGGCTCATCTGGAACGCACCTATACCACTGACAGCCTTGAGCATGCCGGCTTCTTCAAGGGGTTCCCGGAAATCTTTGATTCGATAGGGCCTTTTCGAAGGGTCTCCGTGGAGAAAAACACAGTTTCATTCCTTCACCAGTCGGCAAAATCGGCAGTAAAAAGCGGTAGCTCGGTGGAGGGCGCAAAAGACCCAGCGTCGGTCATTTGTTCACCTCACAAGGAGCGAGCCACCCCGCGTCTGGTCTAGTCGAGCGCCAGATGTGGGGCATGGTATGGCCGATGCCGAGAACAGGTCGTTCTGCAACACTACTTATAACAAACTATAGGCGATTTATATCTTGTCAAGTTACAATTAGCGGCTTATGTAGCGCGTTAAATGATCTTGGCGGAAAACTATACCGTGACTATACCGTCTGTTGTTCTCCGACCGAAAACTTTTTCTTTCCTTCGTAGGGGCGCACAAGTACGAGTGCGCTAACTTTTACGCCGCCACCGGCCATGCTCGTTAAGGAATTTTCCGTAACTTAGAGCGTCTGTTACGTCGGCTTTTATAACTGAGCCGCACACGAGTGACCGATATAAAGCAGGAATAAATAGAATGCCCAGTAACCCACCAAAGTGGTCTATAGTGGCTTGGCACTCGCTGGCCCGCAAGTCGCGCAGGGTCGAATCCCGACCTCGGCGGCCACATTTTCTATAGAGGCGACGGATTACTCTCGATGTCATAGCGTTACAAGAAGTACAATGTACCCCTATGCTTCCGGGTTACACCACAAACACCACATCGCACAGCTACATTAGTTTCTAAGCATCTCACTGTCATAGAACACACCCTTCAAAGCACCTCCATCTCGCACGTACTTCTCGAATTAGTCCCGTGCTCTCATTCCAGTAGCAGCCTGTAACGTTTACAATGCACTTAAGGCCAGGAACGATGACTTCGGTCATTTATTTACACAACTATGCAAGTTGGGTAAACGCATAGTTATTGTAGGAGATTTTAATGCCTCCCATCCGGCTTGGGGCTACGCAACAGAAACATCTAAAGGCCGACGACTCGCACAGGTTCTCGCGATTCATCGCATGACCCTGCTGACGGAACCAGATCAACCCACTCCCCCAGGTAATAGTGTCAGCAGAGACACATGCCCCGACCTCACGATAGTCAAGGGGGTTAGTCACTCTTCCTGGTGCAACCTCATAATGAATCTAGGCAGTGATCACCATATACTAACTACAGAGCTCCAAGTAGCAGCCACGCCTGCCCCAGAGCGCATTATGAAACCAACAAATTAGGATGCATTTAGGCGTAATCGTACAACTACCCATCAAAAGTCTCCCTCCCTAGAGGCTTGGATATTACAACTTCATTCCGATTTTCAAACAGCTATCAAACTCATCGCTGTGACGGCAGAAATGCCTGATGTGGACCGGCATCTGCTGCATCTCTGGGGTGCCCACAGAGGCTTGACACGGCGGTGGCGGCAGCAGAAACATAACCGAAAACTTCGTCTTCAAATCGCCCAACTAGCTACTGAGGCACATGACTATGCGAACATCCTCACTATCAACAATTGGCGTAACTTCCGCGATCGACTCAATGGCTCACTAAGTACACCTCGAATGTGGCGTATACTCCGTGCTCTCTTAAATCCAACGCAGACAAAATCACACACTGCTAACGCAATCCGCATCGTTCTCCACAAATTGGGACTCGGCGATACCACCCTGCTGCACACCTTAATGCAACACTATCTATCCACAGGCCCCCGTCCCGCCTACCTTGATTATCCACATGTACACGATACACCTCTAGATGAGGACATTACAGAAGCAGAGGTTAGGGCAGCATTGCAAAGCATTAAGCGTAACACAGCACCCGGGACAGACAGGATTACGTACACACTTCTGCGTAATTTAAATGACCAGTCCATCGAATATTTAACCGCTTTTTACAATGAACATTGGAACAATGGCACGCTACCACAGGAGTGGCGTCACGCAGAAATCGTACTTATTCCAAAGCCTGGCAAGCCGCTATTCCTCCAGAATCTTTGCCCTATATTCTTAACTTCATGTGTAGCTAAACTCTTTGAACGCATTGTTCTCTCTCGACTACAATCATTTCTCAAAGACAGCCACTTTTTTCTTGATACACTATTTGGCTATTGTCCTGGTATCTCTACATGGGACGTATTATTACAGCTTAAAGGGGACGTGTCGGATAGCCCCACTTCAAACCAGGTCCGAGCTATTCTGGCCCTGGATCTGCAGGACAATCTCCCTTCATTTCAGTGTGGCTCCCGTATCTACGATTACGTCAGGTCCTTTTTTTCTGACCGCACGGCCACTATTGGGATTGGAAACCTTTGGTCGGACGTCATTCGTCTCGCAGGCAGAGGAACACCACAGGGCTCGGTTCCCTCGCCCATTTTGTTCAACGTGGCTATGGCTAAACTCCCTTCCCTATTACGACAGGTTCCCAACATCCAGCATGCAATCTATGCAGATGACACTACAATTTGGGCAACCAAAGGATCAGACGGAACCATTCAGGACGCCCTACAGGAAGCTGTGCCTGTGGTACAAGACTGTGCTGCTGCCGGCAGCCTTACGTGCTCAGTGGATAAGTCGGAGTTGTTATTGGTATACAAGTGGCGCCGCAAAACTGCTGATTCTCGTGACATTTCGCTGTTTCTTGATGGCCGTCCTATCCCTCTGGTACCACGAATTCGCATTTTAGGCCTCTACCTTCAGTTTGACGGCAAGGCTTCGCACACTACACACCTTCTGGCTCAGCAGATAACTCAAATTACACACATGATCTAACGCACCACCAATCACAGGACAGGCCTCTGTGAGAAGGATGTCCTCCGCTTAGTACAAGCACTAATAGTTAGTCGGCTCACCTATCATTTTCCCTTTCACAATCTCACGCTAGCTCATATAAAAAAAGATGGACATCCTTCTACGAACAGCTGTGAAGGCGGCTCTCAGCTTGCCTCCACATGCATCTACACAATGGCTCCTTCAACTAGGAGTCCACAACACCGTAACCGAACTCATCGAGGCCCAGCACAAGTCAGCTCCAACGGCTCGGGCAGACCCGTCAGGGCTGCACCATCCTGTCTCGTCTTGGCTACATGATTTCAAAAAAAAAACCCACACAAGTATCGTGACATAAACTTGCTTCTACTGTCCGCGCACTCATCAAAGTGCCTCCGATTCCACGCAATATGAATCCCTCCCGCCACGCCGGTCGTCGACGTGCCCGAGTTCAGGCTATGACGCGCGTCTTTGGTGATGGTACCACAGACTTACAAGTACTTTACACTGATGCGGCACGCTACCCAGAGAAATCAGCCATGTGTTTAGCCGTGACAGATGACACAGACGCCCTTGTGGCGTCTGCCACACTTTGCACTACATACAGTGGTCTGGCAGAGAAGGGAGCTCTTGCTCTGGCAATTGTTCACGCTACAACACTGTCACGCGACTCCCCTGTCACTATTGTAACAGATTCACAAGCTGCTTGCCGTGTTTTCCCTCAAGGACTTGAGGCTGCACATACACACAATATCCTCTCTTCTGTCTCACTGTCCGCATTACGTCCTGTACGTATCGTCTGGACTCCTGGACACGCCTCTCTCCATGGTAATGAACGCGTTCATGCGGTTGCCCGAGAGCTGACCGGCTGGGCTCCATTGGAAGAGCTGTCCAATTCAGACGACGCATCGACAGAACCACTAAACTACAACGCTACGCTGGAGTTCTACCGACAGAGCCGTTATACGTATCCTCCACCTCATCCTTCACTTAACAGAGCAGATGCTGTCGCTTGGGGGCAACTATAGACCAATTCATTTTCTTGCCTTTATATGCTAAATCGCTTTCATCCGACTCTCTATCCCTCCTACTGCCTCTTCTGTGGATCCAAAGCGACAGTGTACCCCTCCACGTGAGAATGCTCTGCCCCACAGAGCGTTCCTCCCATTCCCAACCCCACCCCTTCCTGTTGGGATGAAAATGAATTTTGAGAGTCTAATGATCAGCTAATGCACACCTAATGAGTCATTAGATTGATATTAGACCTGCAAAGCCTTATGTCTCTTAGCATCAGGTGTGCAATCGAGACTCAGATGACAACATGACCAGGATTTCTGATGATCAAAGTACGCAGATCTTTCAGTGCATGTCCTAATGTCAAAACACATCACAATGAAAAAAATTGCGTTATTCTCTTATAACCAACAAAAACTCAATTTCTTACTACTAAATGTAATAATCGCGAGAATTGTAGATCCCAAAACCACTATATGATTATGAAGAACGCCGTAGCGGAGTGCTTCAGAAATTTTGACGATTTGTGATTTCTTAATGTGCACCTAAGTCTAATTCAATTACTTGCTGATCTCGACATTCATGTATATGTTGTCTTTCAAAAGTCTAAAACACTAAACAGTTTGTATTCCCATAGATTTTTCGATCATGTTTCAGTAAATATAGCATTGACATGAAGAGAATGTGTAAATCAGCTAGACCATAATAATAATAATAACAATAATAATAATCCAGGGTCTCTGATGCATTCACGTAAAACAACTTGAAGGCGATAGCCATCTCTTTCTTTTTTCCAATCAGTCGATGTGTTCATCCTGCCGCCCTTCGAAAACTTTCTGCAACTAATGTGGTTATGCATTGCCTCCCTAGTTAAAGACGCCGTTTCGCTTGCCAATCAGCCAGCCAAGATTGGGTGCTATGTAATGACTTTATCATGTGACGCTATAATGACACCTCATCT
This sequence comes from Rhipicephalus annulatus, assembly GCA_013436015.1. Taxonomy (NCBI): domain Eukaryota; kingdom Metazoa; phylum Arthropoda; class Arachnida; order Ixodida; family Ixodidae; genus Rhipicephalus; species Rhipicephalus annulatus. Next base: position 232,881 of record WOVY01010275.1, on the reverse strand, counting down.
CGTGGGGATAATTTTTTGCATGCATCTATCGTTCCCTACATTGCAGGATGCGAGACGCTGCCAACGGTCAAATTTTACATTTAATGAGGCATCTAAGGCTTGCGATTTCATTATTAATCAATGATTTATTATTTACTTATTCATGTAGTGTGCCCAGAAACAATTATAAGGTTGTACAGGTGCATCTAAAAACAAGAACAACTATTATTATTATTATTATTATTATTATTAATGATGATGAGATATTCATGCCAGAAGCGCAATGTGGAGGCATACTTTACTGGGGCATTCAGGGGTGCTTTCGACCACCTTGCACACATAAATTTTGAATATGTATTTAAAACTAACAAGCATAGCGTCGATCGCTTATTTTGAAACGGTACCCCAAACAGTTGCGTAGACGTGCTAATTTGCCATTTGCATGGAGGGGGATGGTTACATTAGCCGATCAGTGGACACCAATGATTGATTGATTTGTGGGGTTTAATGTCCCAAAACCTCGTTACAACTATGAGAGACGCCGTAGTGGCGGGCTCCGGAAATTTCGACCACCTGTAGTTCTTTAACCAAATCTGAGCACACAGGCCTAGATTTCCGTCTCCATCGGAAATGCAGCCACCGCAGCCGGGATTCGATCCCGCGACCTGCTGGTTAGTAGCCGAGTACCTCAGCCACTAGACCACCGCGGCGGTGCTCAGTGGACGCTCGAGGGCAACGCAGGAGGTAAACTCATCGTATTGCCACGTTCCATTTCTCAAGTTTTTGTTATCGTTTCAAAACACCACACGATTCTCAGCGCAAACCGCGCCTGCTGTTTTCAAGAAGGTTCCGGACTGTAGTAGATCATTTCGATAAGATCACGCCCACTGTGAGAACGGTACAGATTGTTCTGGAACCTACGCCACCGCCAGCGATAACGCTAGAACATTCGACGGCAAGAGTATAAATGCCGACGCGCTTCGCCGCTTGTCAGTTGTTGATCGAAGGCCGACGCTCCGTTCGCCGCTATCAGTCCGAGACTGCTATCTGTGCGAGACTGCTGCTGTAATTGGACTTTCCGTTTACCGGGCACTGGTTCGCCCAAATAAACAGTTAAATCCCAACACAAAGTTTCCTGTCTTCGGCCACGTCACGACCCCGTGACATCTGGTGGAGGTGCTGCTTCGTTCTTGTACCAGACGCCCCCGTCAAGCCGTGAATCCTGCCCACGTCGCGGAGAAGACACCGACTCCAACCAGGAGCAGCGAACAAGCCGCCGACAGCAAGGGCTACCACCGGAGTACGGGCTTCTACAAGACAAGGTGCGGAAGACCAAGGCCATGACCGCGACTGCAGCGACAATGACAACCGCAGCGTCCCAGCCCACGATGGTCATGCATCAACCCAGGGAACCACCAATTTTACATGGGTCATCGTTCGAAGACCCGGAGTCCTGGCTAGAAACATACGACCGTGTGGCCGCCCTCAACCACTGGAACCATGACGAAAAGCTGCGTCGTGTGTTCTTCTATTTGGAAGACACCGCAAGGACCTGGCTCGAAAATCGGGAGTACACGCTCCGAACGAGGGATGTTTTCTGCGGCGCATTCCTGCCAATGTTCACGAGCGTCGCTCGCAAAGAGAGGGCCGCTGCTTTATTTTCCGAGTTCAGCTACCAAATGAATCACCCGGGTTCAGCTACCACCCGGGTTCAGCTACCAAATGAAAATGTCGCCATTCTTCACAGAAGAAATGACCCGACTATTCCGTCACGGTGACCTAGACATGCCTAAGGAGAAAAAAGTTTGTTTCCTCATGCGAGGGGTCAAACAGGAGCTCTTCGCGGGACTGTTGAGAAACCCACCGAAAACCGTCCAAGAATTTGTAGCCGAAGCGACCACTATCGAAAAAACCCTGGACATGCGCACCAGACAGTATAATCGTCGCCTGACTGCAGACTGCGCTGCTGCTCAAGCCAGTAACTCCGGAGACCTGCGTGAAATGATCAGAGCGATCGTGCGGGAAGAGCTGCGCAAGCTGTTGCCTTCCGCGCAGCCTCAAGTGGATTCAATCGCCGACATTGTGCGAGAAGAAGTTCGGCAATCGCTTCAAATTCCCCACGCACCGCTGCCCGAGCTAGAAGCTATGAGCTACGCTGCTGCACTGCGCCATAACGCTCCTCGCCGTCCACGCCAAAACGCCGCCACCGTCGACTTCCGTCGACAGACGCCACCGCCGCCACTGACGTCATACCGTTCGCCAGCGGCCCAGCGCAGTGCACCGAGGAAGACTGACGTCTGGCGCACCCCTGACGATCGCCTGCTCTGCTACCACTGCGGCGAGGCCGGACACACATACCGCCGTTGCCAGTACCGACAGATGGGACTGCGTGGCTTTGCCGTCAATTCACCGCGTCCACAGCCAGGAGAACGACCACGTGACATTGCCGACTACCTGACAGGAACTCGGTGGACACCACGAAGCCCTTCGCGTTCGCCGTCGCCCAGCCGCCGCACGTCACCGCACCACCAGCAGTACTCTGGCCCAACGCGGGGCCGGTCTCCTAGCCCGTATCCGGGAAACTAAGGGCAGCAACCGGTGGAGGTGCGGTCGCTGTGCGACGAACTACCGAAGATCCTCCGTCGACGCCGCGACGGGGCTTTCCGAACACAACGCCAACAGGCAAAGCCCTGACGGTGAAAGCTCACTTACTGAAGGTGGCCTGACGACGCAACATGGAAGCGGCGGAACAAGCCGACGCAGTTGTGACCAGACGCCACGCCTTAACTGTAATGCGAGACGGCGAACTGGCGACCTCTACGTTCTTATCGATGGCCACAGTGTGACCGCTCACGTCAATACTGGAGCCGATTATTCTGTCATCAGTGGGTCGTTCGCCGCGAAGTTAAAGAAAGTTAGGACAGCTTGGAAAGGCCCTGAAATCTGTACAGCCGGAGGTCATCTCGTAACGCCTGTAGGAATCTGCACAGGGAGAGTCACCATTAACGGCCGTATTTATCCTACAGACTTCGTAGTCCTACAGCGTTGCTCGAGAGATGTCATCCTTGGCATGGACTTCTTATGCCTCCATGGTGCTGTCATCAACCTAAAAACAAAGTCGATAACGTTATCCACAGAAGAAGCACTACGGCCGCGCACGCCGTCAGGACACCACGCCTTGAATGTGCTGGAAGAACAAGTCACCATTCTGCCTCGCTCAAGCGTCATTATTTCAGTCAGCGCTCCTAAATCACCTGACTTGGAAGGCAACATTGAAGGCAGTCAGCATCTGTTGGTCACCCGAAATATTTGCGTCGCAAGAGGAATTGCAGAGCTGCGGGGAGGCAAACCAACGGTTATGCTAACGAATTTCAGCAATGAGTACAAACATGTGAACAAAGGAACAACGGTTGCATACATCGAAGAAATTGTCGAAGCCACCAGTGCTTTCGCCCTCGCCGATTCAGCGGAACCTGCTCAGAGGAACCAAGCCCCTCCCATAGATTTCGATGTCAATCCCAGACTTCCGAACGATAAGCAAGAACTGGTGAAGGCCCTGCTCCTCCAATACGAAAATTGCTTTTCGTCGTCATCGAAAATTCGGCAGACACCAATCACGAAACATCGCATCATAACCGAAGAAAATGCCAGACCACTCCGTCACAGTCTATACAGGGTTTCGACGCGAGAACGTGAGGCCATGAAGAGACAAGTTGATGAAATGCTGCGGGATGACATTATCCAGCCGTCCGAGAGTCCATATGCATCCTCCGTGGTGTTAGTGAAGAAAAAGGATGGGACCCTACGTTTCTGCGTCGATTATCCCCGCCTGAACAAAATCACAAGAAAGGACGTGTATCCTCTCCCATGAATAGACGACGCACTTGATCGGCTCCATAACGCCAAGTACTTTTCGTCAATGGACCTCAAGACTGGCTATTGGCAAATCGAAGTCGACGAAAGAGACCGAGAAAAGACGGCTTTAAAACACCGGACGGCCTCTTCGAGTTTAAGGTGATGCCCTTCGGCCTTTGCTCAGCGCCTGCAACTTTTCAACGCGTTATGGATACAGTACTGGCAGGATTGAAGTGGCAGACTTGCCTTGTGTACTTGGACGACGTTGTCGTGTTTTCCTCGAGTTTCGACGAGCATCATCGGCGCCTTGAAGCTGTACTTCAAGCCATCAAGACTTTCGGACTCACACTGAAGCCAGAAAAGTGCAGATTTGCGTATGAGGAGCTCTTGTTTCTGGGGCACGTTATCAGCAAGTCTGGAGTTCGTCCCGATCCATAAAAAACAGCCGCCATCGCCGACTTCCCGCCGCCCACTGACAAGAAAGCCGTGCGTCGATTTATGGGCCTGTGCGCCTATTATAGGCGGTTCGTGAAAAACTTCGCCCGCATCGCCGATCCTCTCACTAACCTTACCATGGCCGACGTGGAGTTCAAGTGGGAAACGCCACAGGAACACGCTTTCCAGGAGCTTAAACATCGCCTCCGGACGCCTCCGTTACTTGCCCATTTCGACGAATTCGCCGAGACAGAAATACACACTGACGCAAGCAGCGTAGGTCTTGGCGCCGTTCTTGTGCAGAGGGCTGACGGACTTGAAAGGGTTATTGTTACGCCAGCCGATCGCTATCCAAAGCACAAGCAAATTATTCCACAACAGAAAAGGAGTGCCTCGCCATCATCTCGGCTACGTCGAAATTTCGCCCCTACCTCTACGGCAGGCCCTTCAACGTTGTGAGCGACCACCACGCCTTGTGTTGGCTAGCCATCTTGAAGGACCCTTCATGTCGCCTCGCACGATCGAGCCTGAGACTTCAAGAATATGACATTACTGTCATTTACTACAAGTCCGGCAAAAAAACACTCCAACGCCGACTGTCTCTCTTGTGCGTCTGTCGACCAACCGCTACCCGACGACCCGGATGACGACTACTTCTTGGGAACGATAACTACCGACGACTTCGCTGAACGACAGCGGGCCGACCCGGAACTTAAGGCCCTAATAGAATACCTCGAAAGCAGGACCGCCGAAGTCCCGAAGGTATTCAAGCGTGCACTTGCGTCGTTCTTTCTACAAAACGGTCTTCTACAAAAGAAAGACTTTTCACCGCTTCGAGCTAAGTACCTCCTTGTGGTGCCTTCAGCTCTGCGACCAGAACTCCTGCAGGCCCTGCACGACGATCCGACGGCAGGGCATCTCGGTGTTTCTCGCAGGCTCGCGAGGATACAAGAAAGGTACTACTGGCCACGTCTTACCACCGACGTCATTCGTTATGTGAGGACATGCCGGGACTGTCAGCGACGCAAGACACCGCCGACAAGGCCAGCGGGACTTCTGCAGCCAATTGATCCACCTTGCCAACCATTCCAGCAGATTTGTATGGATCTACTGGGGCCGTTCCCGACGTCGGCTTTCGGAAACAAGTGGATCGTGGTAGCTACCGACTATCTCACCCGCTACGCTGAGACAAAAGCCCTGCCAAAAGGCAGTGCATCCGAGGTAGCTAAGTTCTTCGTCGAAAATATCGTCCTACGTCACGGCGCCCCGGAGGTCCTTATCACCGACAGAGGAACGGCATTCACTGCCGACTTAACTCAAGCGATCTTGGCATACAGCCAAACAAACCACCGCCGGACGACAGCGTACCACCCACAGACCAACGGCCTCACCGACCGGCTTAACAAGACGATCGCCGACATGCTGTCAATGTACGTCGATGTCGAACACAAGACGTAGGACGCCATTCTTCCATATGTGACCTTCGCATACAACACGGCGGTGCAGGAGACCATGCAGATATCTCCATACAAATTGGTCTACGGAAGGAGCCCGGCAACGACGCTCGATGCCATGTTACCCAACGTCACCGACAAAGAAAACCTCGATGTGAGCGAGTATCTTCAACGCGCCGAAGAAGCCCGACAACTTGCGCGTCTCCGTATCAAGAATCAACAGACGACCGACAGCCACTGTTACAATCTTCGACGACGCTTCGTGGAATACCAGCCTGGTGAACGTGTTTGGGTGTGGACGCCGATACGCTGACGTGGACTAAGTGAAAAGCTTCTGCCACGGTACTTTGGACCGTACAGGGTGGTTCGACATCTCAGCCCACTTGATTACGAGGTTGTCCCCGACGGCATCACGAACTCTCGACGACGCCGATCGCCACCTGAAGTCGTCCATGTCGCGCGCCTCAAGCCGTTTCCTGCGCGTTAACAAACTGAAACCGTGTTTTTTTGTGTTATTGTTGTATCGTAATTTATTCATTGTACTTTCTTGCATTATTGTACCTTCATCTTTAGTTAAAGCATTAGGACGATGCCTTTTTTCAGAGGGGGGCAATGCCACGTTTCATTTCCCAAGTTTTTGTTATCGTCCCAAAACACCACACGATTCTCAGCACAAACCGCGCCTGCAGTTTTCGAGAAGGTTCCGGACTGTAGTAGATCATTTCGATAAGATCACGCCCACTGTGCAAACGGTATTGATTGTTCTAGAACCTACGCCACCGCCAGCGATAACGCTAGAACATTCGACGGCAAGAGCATAAATGCCGACGCGCTTCGCCGCTTGTCAGTTGTTGATCGAAGGCCGATGCTCCGTTCGCCGCTATCAGTCCGAGACTGCTATTTGTGCGAGACTGCTGCTGTAATTGGACTTTCCGTTTACCGGGCACAGGTTCACCCAAATAAACAGTTAAATCCCAACACGAAGTCTCCTGTCTTCGGCCGCGTCACGACCACGTGACAATATTCTGTTTCTCTTATTTCACTTTTACAGGCATGTCTCTTCTCAGCTCCAAGAGCTCGTTTTGGTGGCATTTCTCCCGCTACGAAGTTTTCTGCGCGAGCTCGAATCAATGCTCCACGATAACGTTCTTGGTCTATCAACTCTAGCTTCTGTTTAGTTCTGTTTATCTCCTCTAAAAATGTTCCGGCCTGAATACATTCTTCCGCTGCTAACTGTTGCAAGTTTTCACGCAAGTGCACTTCAAGTTATTTTTCAGCATGTCTCAGGGTACTGGCTCTCTCAAGTGCTTTAAGTTTAATGATCTGTTTAAATATTTCCCACTTATGTCCCCAGGATTCAAGTGTTCTATTTGCCAAGTCTTCTATGCCCTCTAGAAAAATGCGAATAAACTCTTCATCCTTTAATAGCTTTACATTAAATTTTCAGAGGTCCCAAGAGAAATGTTTGTTATTCCTTTTATATTTACCCACTGAGAATGAAACCAAACAATGATCACTAAACGTAACCTGTGTAACTCTGTAATCATGGCACGAAGGAATGATTTTGGAAGACACGTATACTCTCAAGTCTAGCATGGCTTGAACGCTGAAAGTGGGTAAACGTAACCCTATTTCCACTGCAAAGACATTCCCCCACGTCCTCTAGCTGAGCCTTCGCCAACATATCGATTAGAACGGCAGTGCTTGAATCTCTGTATGGCCTGGAACTTGATTTATCTATACAGTCGCCGACCGATTTTTTGGACCTGGCGGGGACCGAAAAAAAGTATGAAAAATCGAACAGTCCGAAAAATTCGTTTTCGCCAAAAATCTGAAGTTTATTGCATCAGGCAGGTTTAAAAAAGTCCTTGATGCTGCCTTGCCTCAAACTACGCTTAGAGGCAATTTGGTTTGCCCGTATTTGCGCCAAGGTGACATCGTCGCCATAAACGCTCGACAAAATTGTCACCGCGTTGGCGATCTCCGCCACCGACGACTGCGGGCGGTCGTCGTCGTTGTCATCCGAGCCACTCTCCGGCTCCGGGACAACCTGGCGAAGAATTTCGACGTCAGTGGCCTCCGCGCACGAAACAATGTCGTCGTCCGCACGAGTGAAGTCTTTAAATGTCATTGTGGCAGGTAGATTCACTCCTACGCTGCGCAGGTCGCGCATTAGGTCCTCCCCGCCATCGGTGCCGTCCAGGTCGCTTACGTCCGGGTAATCCGCCTCGGGCTCTTCAGCAGCAGCGAACCCGGCATGCCTAAAGCAATGCGCGATGGTATCTGGCTTCACCGCATTCCAAGCTTCGGCTAACATGTGGATGGCGGCCAGAATGTCGACCTTGTAGGCCTTCCCATTGTCAAGGCACAAGACGGTGCGGCTGAGCAGGCGGGCACAGTAGTGTGCCTTGATGTTTCGGATCACGCCTTGATTCATTGGCTGGAGCACGCTTGTGGTATTAGGCGGCAAAAATTCCAGCCGAATGGCCTCAAGGTTCGGCACGCTATCGTGCGCACCACAGTTGTCCACAAAAAAGATTACCTTTCTGCTCTGTCGCGCAAACTTGCGGTCAAGTTTGCGTACGTAATGTTCAAACAAGGACTGAGTGATCCATGCCTTGGAATTACTCTCGTATTCAACAGGGAGGGTTCTCACAGCCTTAAAACACCTCGGGTTTCTCGCCTTCCCAATAACAAGAAGAGGCAGTTTCTCCGTACCGGTGGCGTTGGCACCTACCATGACTGTTATGCGCTCCTTGCTGAGCTTCCCACCGGCGCATAAATCCCCCGAAAATGATAGGGTACGATCCGGCAGCATCTTAAAGAAAAGTCCCGTCTCGTCACAGTTGAATATGTCCGAAGGAGCGTATTCTCTAAGCAAGGCTTGCAACTTTGTGGCACGGTAATCGGGTCTGCTCCGCCGCTCCGCTTTCACCGCTCACTTTTTTGAACAAAATTCCGTGCCTCTTCTTGAAGCCACGAAGCCATCCGTCCGTAAATTTGAAATCCTCAATGCCCATTTTGACAGCGAACGACTCGGCCTTTTCTTTTAACAAATCTCCCGACACGGGCAGGTTCTTTGCCAAAACTCCTTTAAGCCACAACTGCAGAGCCTCTTCAAGGGCTGGATGAACGCCCTTACTGTCGTTCTTTTGGCTCTTGTTGTGTGAATTCTCGAACGCTGTCAAAATCTTAATGCGGTTTTTGACATAGTCGGATACCGTTTGCTTGGAGAGGTGGTATTCTTTGGCGACATCTAGCTGCGAACGTCCACTCTCTATTAGCTTGATTATGGCAGCTTTCTTCTCCATCGTCAGGGTCGTATACTTCCCACGCTTCTTCACACCACCTGGCTCCCGCGATGGCACAGATGGCGGAGCCATGGCACCGAGAACACAAAATTCGATGCCGCAGATAGCCGCTGCGAAGCACACAACGTCTCGACGCTACGCGACACAACACGTGCAGAATGGCGACTGAAAAAAGCTGCAAAAACAATAAAAGAATCCTTCTTTCACCTCCTCCCCGTGTGATGCGATGACGATAGTGCTGACCGAAGACGAAAAACGGCATCCATCACCGCGTCTTTTAAAAAGCAAACACGGCCTCCGGAACTTAAAATATGGCGTGCGCATTCCAATCTCGGAGGCAGGAAAGGCATCTGAAGACCAAGCTTAGCCGAGCCGACGGAAAATCCAACATGGCGGCGTTCACAATGGCTTGGGGCGTGGCACAAAACGAGCGATTCAGTCCGAAAAATCGAACTTTCAGAGGCAAATTCGCCCGAAAAATCGTTCGAAACAATGCATTAGCTCTATGGGATCCCTGACGGTGCATTTATGAAGTCCGGAATATCTAACAAGTCCGAATTTTAGGAGTCCGGAAAATCGGTCGGCAACTGTACTCGAACAAACGCAGTTGAAATCCCCGGCCAAAATTAGTTTACGTTCACATTTCAAATACACATCAAGTTTTTCAAAAAACTCCTTTCGATCTTGAATCCCAGTTGGTGTGTACACACAGATTACTATCCATTTTTCTCTTGGTAAGGATAAATCACATACAATAAAACGACCTGCCTCGCAGGTAGTTACGGACTCCACTTTCGCATTGAAGCTCTGCCGAATTAACAAGAGGCAGCCTGCAGACGTACCCACCGCGTGACAAGCGCACACATCAAACAGTCTCGTGAAAGGCTGCACCATTCGCTCAGCGTGCTCTTCACTCTCTATTTTAGTTTCCTGTACAGCGACGATGTCTATATCTTGTTCTATAATCAGGCGGTAAAGCTGGTTTTGCCGCCGTTTGGCAGAAATCCTACGTACATTTAGCGCCGCCAATCTAATCGTCGCCATTGTGATGAGAGAAAGCCGAGCGAAAGACGCTTACCTTACCAACACCTAAACCACTGTCCGGCCGATGCTCAAGGCGTCGTCCCGTCGCCGCCGCGTGAAAGCGACGACGAACGCAGGCGGCCAGCACCCCGAGACTTTTTGGAGCCAGCCACTCGCCTCTGCCCTTGATCTTCCTGGGTCAGACGCTGGTGGGACGCCGCGTCTCCCGCATTCAGGCGTCACCTTACTGGCGTAGTTTCGACTGTATCCATGTTAGAAGTAGCGTCGGACCCAATGACTGGTTCAGTCTTGTGTTGGGTTTCCATCCGAGTCGAACGCCGTTGCGTTGGAGTGTCCATAACCGTATTTTCATCTGTGTCTTGCTTAGGTGTCTCTAGCTCTCTCTCGCTGGTCGCCACTGCATGAGACGCCTCCACTCCTGCCTTCCTCGCCGCAGGCCTCTCTGCTTCCTCTTCATCCATGAGCAATTTACTGTGGTCGGCATTTGTTGCTCGACTTGCTGCACTGGCGTAGGAACGAGTACAGTCCGCCTGCTCATACCCAATAGCATGACAACCAGCGCACCTGGGCACCCTGCAGTTGCGACGAGTGTGACCAATGTTCCGGCAACGCAGGCACAGCGGTGCTCTTCCTGGCACGACCACCGACTACACGGCAGAATCCCTACGCGCTCTGGCGCTAACTTCCGTCTTCTGATCTCTCATCTCCGCTGCTCGGTTAAATACCTTCCGCGCGACATTCCAGAAAGCTCTCATCATTTCGTCGGCGCGATGCGCAGCGAAGGCTGGGGGAAAGGTCGACACGATACAACGGCCGTCCGCGACGGATGACTCAACTTGGCATAGCCACGCCCCTTTCCATCTAGAAACTTCGAGTGCTTGCTCGGCCGCCGATGTGGGTAGAGGAGGTTCGTCGGCGAAGCCACGCTTCCGAGGGGAGAGGCGCGCGCCCGGGGAGTCGTTGGATGTTTGTTTTCATTTTTCATGGTTGACCTCGCGGCAACACTCTGGCGCTTCGTCGCGAGAATTTGGCGGCGCGCCCTTTTTGAGCGCTCGTTCTGTGACACTGCCCCCCACTTTAAGAATATTATCTCATAATATTCAAAACCACACAAACGAGCGCAAACAGTCACCACACACTTAAAGACTGTAACATAGTCCGTTGCTCATGGCACGTCACATTCACAGTAGATCACTCAATACAAATGTACATTGCAATTCAATCTCACAACACATGAACTATAACCACAGGTGCATGAGTACAATACTCTATCACATATTCCAGACAATACAAATGTACAAAGTTCTTTCATTACAACAATTACTATACTCACATTATTACTATACATCACATCACGGTAACATTTTGACTCACTGGACATACAGTTGTGACACAGGACAACAACCACATTAACTTAACATATAGCACTGTCAAACACATTTCAATTTGTCCTCAACACTTATCCTGTGCATTTCGAACGGTGCTTGCGCCCTTTCTTGCGGCGCTCGCTCGATCTCTTCTTATGTTTCCCGGTTCTTTTTCGGCGAACCTTTTCCAACGACGGTATCTGAGGCGGCGTCTCAGCCATCGTTGTCCCTTTCGACACCGTTAACGGGTCATGACGCTCAACGGGTCTTGTCTGTTTATTTACCCGCTTGTTCATGTCACGACATTGGGTTTGGCTGGCCGACTCCGTCATCTTTACACTGTCGGTCGGTTGAGGTCGTGCCGACGTAAGTCCAGCTGCCCAGCACGTGAACTCATTCAACTCGATCATCTTCTCATTCGCTGTCTCTTGCGCCGCGGCTTCACCTTGGGCTCTAGTGAGATCCGTCACGGGATGCTCTTCTACTGTATCTCGCGGTCGCTGGGTTGGCGAGGGCTCTATCTTAGGGTCTTCTCCCAAACATTCCGGATCATTTGGTCCTCGCGCCCCGTCGATGTTTCCGATGACAAGGTCGTAAAGGGGGGTCGTCATGCATAAAGCGGTAACCTTCCCGCTGAAGTACGGGGTTTCAACCTCAATCTCTGCTTCGGGAAGCATCCGAACCGTACGGTCAATTAAGCAAACCGGTTTCGTTTTGCCTGTTAACTCACTTTCCCGTACCCAATTTCTCCGCACGATAACGGTGGAGCTGCCGGTATCTCTTAACACCGTAATCTTTTTGTCCGCAACTTTTCCAGGCAGCGCTGGCATTCCTTTCGTAACACCGGTTGGCTGTTTTGACATTACAGCACCCACAATAGGAATTTTCTCCCCATTTTTCAACTCTACGAATCCATCAGTGACGGCATTATTATCGGATTTCGGTGCCGCTTGCAGACAGGATACCTGGTGAGTTTGGCTCGCTCCGTTTCGACATGCGTCTGCCTTGTGCCCAGTCTGACCACACTTAAAACATTTCCCTACCGTAGGGCTCGTAAAAATCGTTCGACAGTTTTTCGCGCGATGACCCACTCGGTTACACAGAAAACATCACGGAATGCTCTCTGGTGCGCGCTTCTTTTCTTCAGGAGCCAATTTCTTCGAATCATCGGGACACTCCTTCTTTACCTTGGCCAAATTAGTTCCACCTTGCGCTTCCAAGAATTGATCAGCCAATTCAAGCATGTCTTCAAGTGACTTAGCTCTCCTCTCTTTCAAGTACAGCGACAGGCTTGGGTGGCAATTAGTAAAAAATTGTTCGCTAATTAGGAGCTCTCTAAGCTCATCGTACTCCTGCGCTGTCCCTGAAAGTTCAATCCTTCTGTCGAAATAATGGCAAAGTCGGGCGGCATACTGCGTAGCCGTCTCACCATCAGCTGGCTTTCCTGTCCGAAATCTGTCCCGGAATCCTTCCACAGTAAATCTAAATCGCTCCAGCAAAGCAGCTTTCACCTTTGCGTAGTTGGCTGCATCGGTCGGCGTCAGCCTGCCGTACACACTGAGTGCTTCACCACTCAAGCAGGTACTCAAAGTAGTTACCCATTGATGTTCCGGCCAATTCTGGCTCCTTGCAATCGTCTCAAATCTGTGAAGGTACGCGTCAAGGTCGTCCTTCCTTTCATCAAACGCCACGAGCAGCTTGCTTGGGTTCAAGCGGAAGCCATGATCTTCCCGTTCACTGCTTTCAACTCTAGCTTGGACGGGAGTTTCACTTCGCTGTTGCAAACGAAGCCACTCGAGTTCCATCTCGTGCTGCCGCTGCCGTTCCCTTTCCTCTCTTTTTTCTTTCAGCTGTCGCTCCTTTGCCTCTCTTCTCTCGCCCTCTCAGCGGCCAGCTTTTCTCTCTCCAGCTCCAACTTCAATTGCTGCTCTCTTTCTTCTTTCAGGTGTCGCTCCTTTGCCTCTCTTTCTTCTTTCGCCCTTTCAGCTGCCAGCTTTTCTCTCTCCAACTCCAACTTCAATTGTTGCTCTCTTTCTTCCTTCGCCCCTTCAGCGGCCAGCCTTTCTCTCTCCAACTCAGCTGCCTTTTCTTCCTTGGCCCTCTCAGCTGCCAACCTCTCTCGTTCCAACTCAGCTGCTTTTTCTTCCTTGGCTCTCTCAGCTGCCAACCTCTCTCTCTCCACCGCCTCTTTCTCCTTCTGGCTTACCCATTTCCGTAGTTCGGCGCCAGAAAGACCCATCTTCTCACCAAGAGCAACTAACTTTTCGAGATCCATGGTGTCTCGCAAATAAAACCTTGCCACGTGTAAAAAGTATCTGCCTAAATAAGTCTATCGGAACACTCTCCTGCACTCGTTAACGAGAACTCTGCGCAACACGTAAAATCGTTCCGATAGCAGTATCAACAACTCGAGGCTCTTTCTCACTACTTTGGACACACTGTGCACCAAAAGGTCCTGTCGCGGACGCCAGATTAATTGTCACAGGTCCCGTTAATTAGGGAGGTGATCGCCGGGCTAATTCCAAGGGCCAAAGTATCGGCCCCCCGAACCGCACCACGAAAGCGTGGACAATTTAGAAGTGGTCCTTTTTGGCGTGCCAGCGGATGCCGGCTGTGGCCCAAAGAACAAGTCAGAGCCAAGAGTTGATAACCAAAACAAAATTATATTCTCAATAATGGCAGATCAAAAAACACAATACACAACTATGCACACTCCACAATAGTTGCATACAATATGTCATCAATCAAACAACGTACTACACAGTACAATCAGCCACACTCGAAACAACGGACAGACAACAATACGCTCTACAATGCAGTCGCATGCATTGAACAACCAAGACACTTAAAGACTAAAGAGATAGAAGACCTATTCAGTCCAAAGTTCTTGGAACAAAAGTCTGGATGATACTCTTCCGAGAATCACTCACTCAAAGTCCAGCGTTGTTGTCGTTCCGCTGCCCCCGAAGTTTCTCTTCCAGAAAACCTCGCCGAAGTTTCTCTTCCAGGAAACCTCGCGTCTTCAATTGGCCACTCTCCAAGTCTCAAACTTCTTCACCGGAAACACGTCGGCTTGACACACGCAGCTGTTGCCACGCGTCCTCGCTCGATAGCGGTAAACACACACTCTTGCCTGTAGCTCGAGTCATCACCCCTCAGGTGGAAATCATCTTCTTCTCCTGCTTTGTCTCTACGGACAAAACCTTCACCGACTACACGGCGGAATCTCTACGCGCTCTGGCGCTAACTTCCGTCTTCTCCTGATCTCTCATCTCCGCTGCTAGGTTAAATACCTTCCGCGCGACATTCCAGAAAGTTCTCGTCATTTCATCGGCGTGATACGCAGCGAAGGCTGGGGAGAGGCGCGAGACTGTACGGGGGCCGTCCCCGACAGATGACTCAACTCGGCATACACGCCCCTTTCCTTCTGGAAATTTCCAGCCACTCGCCACTGCCCTTGATCTTCCTGGGTCAGACGCTGCTGGGACGCCGCGTCTCCCTCATTCAGGCGTCGCTTTACTGGCGTAGCTTCAACTGTATCCATGTCCGAAGTAGCGTCGGACCCGATGACTGGTTCAGCCTTGTGCTGGGTTTCCATTTGAGTCGAACGCCGTTGCGTTGGAGTGCCCACAACCATATTTTCATCTGTGCCTGTGTCTTGCTTAGGTGTCTCCGTCTTTTCCTCGCTGGTCGCCACTGCATGAGACGCCTCCTCTCCTGCCTTCGACGCCGCGGCTCTCTCTGCTTCCTCTTCATCCATGAGCAATTCACTGTGGTCGGCATTTGTTGCTCGACTTGCTGCACTGGCATAGGAACGAGTACAGTCCGCCTGCTCATGCCCAAAAGCGCGACAACCAGCGCACCTGGGCACCCTGCAGTCGCGACGAATGTGTCCCGTGTTCCGGCAACGCAGGCACAGCGGTGCTCTTCCTGGCACGACCACCAGTGCCATGCCGCTTCCGAGACGCATCTGGTGGGGTATGCGATCTGTAGTAACGCCTTCTTTAAGTAGTAGCCGAACGAATCTTGTGGTGGACTCAACTCCTTCGAAGTCTTCGTCTCTCCACTTGTCGCTGATGACTTCTCTTACTTCACCGTACTCCCGGAAAGCACGCCGTACAGTCTCTGCGTTGACGTCAAAGGCTACCCAATGCAACTTGAGACGCACCTCTTGCCTTTCTGGGTCGACGACGACGCAAGGCTGGTCTTTCACAGAGAGTAGGCCAGCGTCCAGAAGTGTCTTCTTGGCTTCATCTGTCTTCATGTTAAGAAGCCAGACGTGCGACATCTGATACGCTCCTATGCCGCTTACCTCTTGAATGATGCTTAGTTCCTTGAGCGGCTTTTGGAAGTCTATAATCCCGTACGGACGCGCTGCGATGTCGCAGTGCGAAACCAACGTGCGTCTGAGTCCTTCTCCTGTGGGCAGTGATGACAGAATTAAACGGTAATCCTTGAGAAGTTATGTACACGAGAAACCACGGCCAGCGTCGGCCGCTGTCACAGCTCTTGACGAGCCTGCCATCCTGCGTCCGCACGCGTCGGTGACCAGAAGCACAATGAGCATGGTATGACCGATGGGGAGAACAGGCCGTTCCGCAACACTACTTATAACAAACTGTAGGCGATTTTCATTTTGTCAAGCTAAAATAACGGCTTATGCAAAGCGTTAAATTCTCTTGTGGCGAATTCGCTTGTGGCATGCGTCCTAAATATTCTTTAAATCTTTCTAGGTTTACCTGTCTACACGCAAAAAGGTTTTCAAAATGACTTGAAAATACGGATGAAATGCTGTCCGTATCGGTTACATCGTGACCATACTTCTCTATTTTTTTGATATGATTCCGTCGAGCGTTCGTTTTCTCCACCCCTAACGCTTTTTGATTGGCGTCTCTCCAGCTGCTAAAGCCTCAGCCCTAGCACCGACGAGTGCACCGCGGTAGCGTTTCTCCTCATGCAGCGCAAGTTTCTGCTTAATATTGCTTATGTCAATTTTATACTCTCCCGGTTGTTTGCACTTCAAATCTATTAGTCTTTCCAAAGTCTTTCGGAGCTCTTTTTCTTTCTTTTTTCTTTCGTAACTCACTGCACAACAACGATCAATAGCTTTTATTTTTATTCGCTGTTTGAACTCTTCCCATTGTTCTGCAAGTTTAGCTTCATCATCCATTTTTATTTCATTAATGCAGTTCATTACCTGATCTAAGAAATATTCGTCAGTGATCAAAGTTCATCTTTCATAGCTCCCATGAGAAAGTTCCACCTTGTGTTTTCTCTCCCATATCACATTTAACTAAACAATGATCGCTAAAGTGTATTGGGTAGACATCATATGTCTTGCAGTGGGCTAATAATACAAGCGACACGTAAATGCGATCAAAGCGCGCATGGCTATTCTCCTGAAAATGTGTGAAACGCACATCGCGCGTTCCCTCCATACAGCTGCCCACGTCTTCTAACTCGAATTCAGTAATTACGTTCGCTAGCGTCCTACTACTTTTATCGTAAATGGGGCGTCCGTTTGCTCGGTCTCGCCCGTTGAGGACGCAGTTAAAATCACCTAGTGATACATATTTCCTTTCCAAAGTGAAGTGCTGCTTTAGGCTTGAAAAAAAAAGTGATCGCTCCTCGCAAATGGTTGGTGCATAAATACACACTATACGCCACTGACATTCATTGAATACAAAATCACAGGAAACCAATCTACCAGACGTGCAAGAGAAGGTATCTTGCACTAACAGACTCGGTAACTTCTTAACCCTTTCGGCCCTGGAATTTTTTCGTCACACCTGCAATTTTTTCGGAGTGATATTCTGCTTCTTTACACCATAAAACAGTGGTGTTTATTTTTAAAAATTTGCGCGGTTAGCTTAACTTTAAGTTTAGAACCATGTCCTCAAATGAGGACATCAGGGCCCAATGGGTGCAGTCGAGGCAAAAGTGAATGTTAGTGTAACGGTTTATTTTCCATTTTATACACCTACTTTGGTGCAGTAAAATAGTTTCTAGCAACACGTGTAATGTTCAGTGAAGGACATGAAATTCTTTGAAGCAGTTTCTCCCATTTATGAGGCAGATGTGGACATTGCACTTTTCACACTTGATTCTTGGCTTGCCCTTGCAGCCTTCCAGCATGCAGAGCTGTTGTTCTTCTTTCGCAACAGGCCAGTGACAGGTTTGGTCATACCTGACATCTTCCACTGGCCTTCGATTGCCACACTGAAGCTTTTTCAATGGCCGCATCGGGGAAGAAGACGGTCTCCCACGCTTTTGCGACGCAACAGCCACACCAACTTTTGTTAGGGCATCCATAACTTGTAGCGTGAAATCTAGAAGGTCCATCTGATCGTTCACGCGTAGTCCTTGTTGCTCAGCATCGCGTCAATATTCCAGCCAGGAGTTCGGCACAGCCAAGTTCATGAAGTGTGCAATAACGCGAAGTGTCCACTTTCTAGAACGAATGTTAGTGCAGTATAGTGACACAAGAAAGTCGGTCTTGTCAACTCCTCCCATGCTCCGATTGTATTCTTGCACTACAGCAGGCCGTTTCACTTCAATGAAAGCACCATCTGTCTTACTTCATCGGGAGACACAATCTTCTTCTTCAACAGCTAGGAAGTTGGATGCCATGTTCACCGCGCGGTTATCCAACCACCGCGTTATGGCAATCTTTCCATCACTGCTTACTGAAGTGTCATGGGAGCCTCTTCCAGCTTTTTTCAATTCTTTCTCCGATTTCAGTGGACACTTTTGCATCCTGTTGATGCGTATAGTGCCGGCAGCATATATCTTCTTCTTATCGAGTTCTCGAATCACAGGCAAAGATGTAAATAAATTGTCAAAAAACATTTTGTGTCCAAGTCCATCCGGAATCCTTGACGTGAAGTGAAGAACCAAAGCACCCGTGAGGCCGAATTCCTTCTTTTGGTCTGGATTCAGGCATGTCGTTGAACTTTCGTAAATAAGAAAATCGTATATGATGCCGGAAGCTCCGCACAACATATACACCTTGACGCCCCACGGCTTTGGTTTACCCTTGACGTATTGTTTTATGTCGAGTTTACCTTTGAATGGTATGATCTGCTCGTCAATGCATAATCGTTCCTCCAACATAATATTGTGGCACCTTTGTTTGAAGTAAGTCGGCAGCAGTCTCACTTTCCAAAGGCGGTCACTGGAATTATTCTCTTTGGTCACGCCGACAATGTGGAGGCAGTTGCGCAGTTTTTCAAAGCGGTTCCTTGATATATCCGCCATCGCGAACATTTCTGTTTTCAGAACAGGCTTTCAGTATAAACGCAGACGGGGGTATTTGACAACGCCGATCAGCAAATGCAGAGACATAAGTTTCCTTATTTCTTCTTCATTTGTTAGGACCGATTTGCCTTCTTTGAATATGGAATACATGTTCGTTTTGTCAGCCAGTTCAACAAAAACGCTCTTGGGCACGTAATGTGAGAAATATTCGTATGGAGTCGGCAGCTCACCTTGAAGAGGTTCATTTTCATCGCAAACTCCCCTGAAATCGGCTGACTGCTTCTGAAAAGCTTTCCGGCACCACGATGTTTCTTGACATGCGTGTACCTCATCTGACTCGTCCGACTCATCTGACGCTTCCCGCGTTTCAAGGACGCCGTCATTGCTCCCAGTCTCTTCAAAAACGAAGTCATCGTCTTCCTCATCTTCAGTATCGCCGACATCCGATAGGTTGCCATTGTCCAACTGAGCGAACATTTCATCCGCGTCTTCGAGCGGCACGAATCGGGGCCTACGGGCTCTCGTTGCTGAGTAGAAGAGTTGAGGTTTCATTCCGGCACATGAAAAATAAGCAAAAGCAGCTGTACCGCCACGAGACGCCACACCATCACCTGCGAAACTTGGCAACCACCGAGCCCTCGTGTACTCAGATGAGGACAAATGCTCTTATGCACGCGATCACTGAAATATGCATTTGCCGAGAATGTCTTGGGTGATTACATCTTCTATATAGAGTTAAAAACTTTGTGCTAAATTCTTATCGCGACAGCAACAGTGGTTTATGGGTAAAAAAAATACAAAAATCCTCACTTACTTGGCCCAGCGCCCCGTTCGTCGTCTTCCATCTTTGTTGTTTCTCGCTGCTGCTCTGACGAACGTGAGGGCTTGAGAACTGATGTCAATGCCACTGGAGATGTCTTGCGAGCGATGCAATTTCGGTTTCAGTTTCGTTTTTCTTGTTAAAAGCGCCAGAAACACCTCTTTAGAACTTGTCCTCGTTTGAGGACACCAGGGCCCAAAGGGTTAATGAACAAAACACAGCCTGCAGACGTGCCTATTGCTTGACTTACAATTGCGTAGTAACGCGCCGTAAACCTCAGCACCATGCCCTGGGTCTCCTCCTCACCGTCTACTTTTGTTTCTTGTACAGCTAGTATATCCAGATCATGATTCATGATCCCTGTAGACTGATCCCCAGCCTGTAGACTTGGCTCTGTTTCCCCTTGGCGGCAAGACCTCGAACATTTAACGTTGCCACTTTAAGTTTTGGTGCAAAAGCCGTGTCTACACAGTGAAGAAGTTAGCCCGGGGCATGATGCTTACCTTCATCGTCTAGCATAGAGCTAGACATCTTCGGAGCATCCAGGTGGACTCGTGCCACTGGAGGCCAAAGTGGCCAGTGTTTGTTCAATATCGGGTTGGTACCCAGCCTTGTGCTACTGCGTCTGAGTGTAGTCGCCTTCGCAGGTGGCCCCTCTTCATGCTTTTCACTGGACACCTCACGCCATCCTGCAGACTGCTCGCGGGGTCTTTTGCTTGACGCTCCACCACTGATACTCTCACACGACACTGGAAGTTCAGTTAATTCCACCGGCTCAGGCTCCTTCGATGGGGTGCTTGTGAAGCCTTCTTCGGTTTGGCCGGCTGGCTCTTGAATAACCTCCCCAGATTGTATATCTGCTGGGGCTGCTGGTTCATCACCACCAGTCGGTGTGGCTGTACCTGTTGAAGCTTCTGGGTTCACCACGTCGCCTGTGCCTTTTGCCGCGTCTTCAGCCTCGGTCACGTCCATCACCAACTCTGCTGTGTCTTCACCTTCAGCTGACTCTATATCCGATGCGTGCGTGCGCATGCACGCGTCTTCGCTGTGGCCAAACCGCCGACAACGCGAGCATCGGGGTGCCTTACACTCTCTTCTAACATGGCCGGTACCTTGGCAGCGCAGACACTGCATTGGCCGACCAGGTGCAACCACAAGTGCCAGTTCACCAGCCACCCTGATTTGATGCGGGAGATCTTCAACCTTCATACCACTCTTGAGCTTAAGAAGCACAGTCCGTGTGGTTGACCCCTTGTCGCTGACTCCTTGAACACACCAATTCTCCCTGGTGAATTTTACAACCTTCCCATAAGCCGCCAACGCCGTTCGCACGTCTTTATTGTTGACGCCATACAGCAGCCAATGAAGACGCAGCCACACCTGCTGATCCTGGGGGTCTACGATGATGCAGCGTCGACCCTTGACTTTCAGCTACTTCACATTCAGCAAGCGTCTCGTAGCGTCCGCGTTGTTAATGGTGACTGCCCAGACATGATTTAACTGGTAGGCCCCCAGTGCCAACACCTCCGGCAGTAGTCCTGTAGGTCCGAGCGCGTCTCAGAAATCTTCTACTCGATACGGTCTGCCACGCACATCACCGTGTAAAAACAGTGTTTTTCGCGATGCGTCCCTTGGGCAGTGGTGGCAAAATTATCTCGTATCATGCGTCTTGCTCTTCGCTCATCCTGTTATTGCGGCTAGCATGTGTCGCAAACGCCACTCCTACGAAGCACATGAATCTTGCGTACGACGCGCGTGAGTGCCGACCAAAAAATTCATGGTATGGCCCATGGCGAGAACAGGTCGTTCCGCCACACTACTTATAACAAACTTTAGGTGATTTCCGTCTTGTCAAGCTAAAACAATGGCTTATGCAACGCGTTAAATTTTCTTGGCGAAAAACTTCGAAGGTGCGTGGCTATACCCTCTGTGATTCTCCGACTGAAAGCTCTCTCTGTTCCTTCGTTGGGGCGCAAAACCAAGAGTGCGCCAACCTTTACGCACGGATGTGTGTGCGCTTGCGGGCCGCCGCCACCGGGCATGCTCATTAGGGGATTTTCCGTAAATTTAAGAACGTCTGTTGCGTCGGCTTTCATAACTGAGCCGCACACGAGTGACCGATATAAAGCAGGAATATTTGGAAAGCCAAGACACCCGTCACTGTAGTCTATAGTGGCTTGGCACTCGATGCTGGCCTGCAAGTCACGCAGGGTCGAATCCCGACCTCGGCGGCCGCATTTTCTATAGAGGCGAAAATGCTTGAAGACCGTGAGCTTAGCTTAGATTTGGCGCACGTTAAAACAAACAAACATGAACCCATGAAGTCAAAAATTTTCGGAGCACTCCACTACGGCGTACCCTGTAATCATATGAACATCATACCCCGACCAATATGATATGTTCTTGAAGCTATTGTACAATCCGGCAATAAATACTGCCGAGTAGAGATCACATGATCGAACTGCCATGCGCGCCACAGTTTAGTACACGTGCGCAGGCATAATACACACTAATTAGTTTCCTTCGTGAGAAACGAATGACGTTTAAAAGTTGAACAACGCCCTCGAACTCTTCCCCCATTCCTCTATTTTTCCTCTGAGCCAAAAAAGCACACATAAAGGCAGATTAAAAAAAAAGAATGTGCCATGTGGCCTCGGTGTTCTTTGGATTAGAGATGTCGTACACTCCAACTGCACGCGCGTCAAAGTTAAACCCGTGTGCGCAAGGATTAAGTTTATGCGTGCGCGTAATGATACGAGCAACGAATGACGACGAAAAGTTAAACAGCGCCCCCCCCCGCCCCTCTGTTTCTCTTAACAAAAATAACAATAAGAAAATATAAAGGGAGAATGAAAAAAATGGAGTATGTCATGCGCACTTGGTGCCAAAGATAAACCCATGTGCGCACGCATCCTATTTTGATTGGCTAATTGTCTGCTAATGTTCGCGTGTTATACGGGCAACCAATGGCGTCGCAAGAATAAACAACACCCCTCTCCACTTTCTGTTTCTTCTGTGCAAAAAAAAAAATTTTGAGAAGCAAAAAAGTTGCCATCAGCACTCGGTGTTCCCAGGTGGTCTCCCTCCCAAGTACTGACCGATCCCAATGCCGCTTAGCTTCGGTGATCGGACGAGAACCGGCGCATTCAGCATGGTATGGCCGATTTTTTTTTCTTTATTACCTGCTTTCGTACCAACCACATAATACAAGTGACACTGATATGAAGGTATGAAATGTACAATATTTACATGATGACATAACAGTCAACCAGCATGGTGCTGATTCCGTTACTATAACACTCGCAAAGTCAGCAGAGGCTCAAGTCGTGGAAGCCATACTGGTGGCTCCGGTGCCACTTTATAAATCTCAAGGAACCAGTGAATGCTTTCTCTGAAATAGACATATGCCGGCCGTGCATCCTTATCACAGTGGTAACCTGCCATTCTCGCTCTCCATATGCAATGGAGGCCCATGAGCATAACCGCGTCAAAAGGAGCCCCGTCATCGTTGTCTACATTTAGAAATCTAATGCGATGTGAGTCCAAAGGGAATTCTTTTTTCACTGATCTCTGCAAAACATCCCAAAAATAAACCACCTCCCAACAATGTAGAAAAACATGGTCTACCGTTTCTGGCAGCTTACAAATAAGGCAATGGGTACCCCAAGGCATATAGCACCCCTTTTTCTCCAAAAAAGTTTTAACAGGCAGTGTCCCACTATGCAGCTTGAAGAAAAAGGTTTTGGCTCCCGGCATGCCTTGCATTTTTTTAACCCTCTTTAGAACATCGCTACCTGGGCCTCCACTGAATGAAGATCGGTATATAGGCACTGGAAAAACGATATCGCATAACGCAAAATAAAGTTCTTTTCGTCTTACGGCAGCCAGATACTCTCGTGAAAAACGTACAGTGAGAAACCTTACACTGAACACAATTTCTTTATAAAAACCCCCGATTCCCCCCCCACACACACAATGTTGGTTTGAAACAACATATTCAGGGAGTGCGCTACCTAGTCTCACGGCGCCGGTGAAGCCGGCTGATCGGTGTCGGGATTTGTATTCGCGCTAGCTAGTCTTAGTTGACATACTGTGCGTAGAAAGAGTCTGTCGCCCCTCTAAAAAATTAAAACCGGTTAACTAGTTGTCGTAGAAAGAGGTGGCCTAGTCCGAGACCTCTGTGTTTCACCCGTCTAAACAAGTTTGTGCGACTGCATCGCTCCCATTCAGATGCCCAAATAAATGTCGCAAATATCCTGTGCAGTTTCTGCACATTAGTCTGTGAACAATGTATGACCTGCATAACATACCACAACTTGCTGATGAAAGACAAGTTGCAAATTGTGGCTCTGGGAAAGATCGAAAGGGCAACTCCTTTCCACTTCTCCACTTTCTCTCGTGTCTCCTTAACCTGCCCTTTCCAATACTGATCGCTGTCGCGATAACAGTCTAGTGGAACGCCTACGTACTTGCCTGGGGTCGTCACCCAAGGAATGTTTGCGAAGTGGTCAGGTTTCGCTGGCCACGACCCGTGCCAGAGCCTAAGGCACTTGCCGCCAGTTCACGCTACTACCGGTAACTTGGCTGAACTCACGGACACATTGGACAGACTGTGTGATGCTCCACTGGTCACGAGTAAAGATAGCAATATCATCTGCATAAGCCAGCAGTTTCACTTCTGCGGCTTGTAAGTTAAAACCAAGGATACTATTGTCTCTGGTTATTTTCATGCACAGCCTTTCAATATAAATACAAAAAAGGAGGGGGCTGAAAAGCGGCCCTGGCAAACCGAAAGTTGAACACAGATGGTTTTTCCCAGTCTACTATTTACGATCAATCTCGTAGTGCTGTTTTAGTACGCCAGAGCCACTCCTTCGCAGATAACCGAACCAAGATTAATGCGATTTAAAATCGCAAACAAAATCCTACGGTCTACAAAGTCGAAAGCCTTTTCTAGATCGATTTGTAGGATGGCGACCCGCTCAAGTGAATAATCACACCATTACAGTATGCTCCATGTTTTGTGGATATTGGTTACACTTTTACACTTTTTATTGGATATTGGTTCACTTTTCGAACGTCTTCCGACCATTTGCCGGGTTCTCGGCATTCATGCTTTACAAGCTTATCGAGCAGAGCTGCTTCTTTCTTTTTTTAATCGTACCGTATATGCATTGCCCTGTCTATCGCTTTTAAATGTAAAGTCTCCTTACATAATTCCCATTGCTGCCAAAGGTGCAGGCCTTTGCTAGGGTCTAAGTTGCTAATCTCATCATTTATGGCCCGAATGTAAATTTCGTCTTACAACAGTCTATCGTTTAATTTCCATAGATCCCATGAAAAGTTGTTATGTTTCTTTAAATTTACGATAGAGCACTGGACTAAACAATGGTCCGAAAAGGAAACAGGCACTACTTCATAATTGGAACACTCCGTCAGGATCTTTAAAGACACATAAATCCGGTCCAGCCTTGCATGGCTAGAGCCTTCGAGGCACGTGTATTTTACTGCACCCGAGTCCCAGAGACTTTCCGCGACATCCTCAAGGTCACACTTTTCAACTATGCGTGTCAGAACGCTGGTACTTTTATCTCTAAAAAGCTCGAGTGCTAGTTTTGTCTCGCACACTTAGGACACAGTTGAAGTTGCCAAGCACAATCAAATGCTTTCCTACAGCTAATTGATCCTCTAAACCGAGAAAGAAGTCAGCCCTTTCCTCAACCTTGTTAGGCGAGTAAATACACAAAATACGCCACTCGGCGTTGTTCAGTGTAGCGCGTCGTGACGACCGCAGTCTACGGGTAGTGGGGCCGGTCACCGTCGAGCCAAGGACTAGGAGAGAGCTTTGAGCAAACTCAATGGACTTATTTACATCTTTACAGTGAGTTGTCGAGATGAAGACAGAAGAGAAGAGAGTGTGGCGAGGCGCTGCACGCCCTTTTTGTTGACCCCCGTTCCCTAGGTCCCTAGGTTGGGGATCACTACACAAAACAATGCGGACCAAGGGTAATGTGGAAGTTCCTCTCAGTGAAGTACAGCCCGTCATGTATGTTCATAGAGACACAACACTGGCTTGCGCATACACACCCTTGCCACTAGTCGCAGCGCTGTCGTAGAACAGGGAGGGGGAGAGCGGAAGACGCACGGGCGCCTCGACCCCTTTGGTGCCGGCCTCGCGCTGCGTTCCCACGGCAACATTTTAGCGCGTCTTTTCGAGAGGTGCCCAGTTCGTGAAATCCTCTGGGGAGAGTCCTTGACCAGCGCCGTCGTCGTCTGCTGGTTAACGCGCCCACGTGATGCGTGGCCCAGGCGGGAGATAGAGCGGCGGCTCCATAACCCTCTGTTGCATTATTCCACACAGTTGGCGCCGCTGTCAATCAGTGGGCGCCGTCTCGTGTAGTCGGCCCCTGTTGCTTCCTCCGTCCAGCCGTGGCGAGACTATCCTTTTGGCACTGGTCCGGCGTGGCGAATGACCCGCTGGGTCAAGGCATAGCTTGATCGCTACAGCTCCTCCGCCGACGGGAGATCTCGGATGTCGGGTAGTATCAGCTGCTCGACGGGAGAGACCATGGTAACCGCAGTCTTCCAACACCATTGAACCCACAAAGACCAACTGCTAGAACCAACAAGCGCCGGCAATGAGTTTTTGGCAACCAGGCCGGTCTTTTAAATGTGCCACAATGCACAAAGGCTTTTCTTTTTCTTAAATGGCAACCACACTAATACTCTTGCTCATAGCTAAAAACTTCGATTACTCAAAAGACCACTTACAACCATCACGAAAAAACGTCCCTCAACTGAACGCAAAAAAAAAGCAAAAGCAAAAGAAAAGCTAAAAAGCTCTGCTTAATGTGTCAACGTTGGCGTTCGCGGAACCCTTCTTATACTTCAAATCTTTCACATCTTTATTTTGTCGCAAAAAAATATACACGCATTGGGGTAGTATATACAGAAGGAGGTCCCATAGCACAAGGCTGAAAGGGGACCTCCTGTTAGAAAATGACATGTTGATAAGTACAACAAAATGGCAACAAAAAAGCAATTAAGTAATTATTGATAGAAACAAAAACAACGCAAACATGCAATAAAATATGCCAGTAAAAATGGTAACAAAACAATGTTCAGTAATTGTGCATAACTATGAAAACAACGAAACATACAATAAAAATGGCAGTAGAATCGGGAACGAAATGACGTTAATTAATGATATACAGCTATTAAAGGAACTCCAATGTGCATGGGTAATAAATGTGAAAATAACACACACAGTAATAGCTGTAAATGTAAGAGAACGCCGATATAAAAATGAAGATGAGTTATGATTGCGAGATGAGATGTTTAAGTTCTTTTTTAAAAGCAGCTAATGACAATTGTTTAGTGCTTAGTGGTACTGAATTCCAAAATTGGATAGCTGCAAATATGGTAGTATGCTTGCCGTAGCTAGTGCGTGCATGTGGTAGTAAAAAGTTGTTGTTTGAGGCAGACCTGGTAGGATTAGAGTTTAACAATTAAAATTTCTCTAAAACGTTGACTGTTATGGTACCGTTAAGACACTTAAATACAAGAATCCCCAATTTATATTTGAATAAATTACACACTGTTAGTATATTATGTTGCTGAAAAAGTGGGGATGCGCAGGAGATCGGTGAACTAAATGTTAGGATGCGAATGGCTTGGTTTTGGAGACGTTGGAGTGGAAGGATATGAGATGGATAGGTATTCGCCCATGACGTGATACAGTACGTGATATGACTGGATGAAGGCGTAGTACAGTTTAAGCAAAGTCTGCGAATTGAAGAATGGTCGTGCTTTAATTAATGTTCTGATACCATGAGCAATCCTCTGTCTTATAAGTGAAATATGATGATGGTACTTGAGATGAGCATCTAGAACTACTCCCAAGAATGTGCACTTAGTAGTACTAAGATGTCTGTGGCCGTTGATAGTAATAGCGGGTGTAGGTGAAAGAGGGTTATGACTAGAATGGAAGACAATGAACTGTGTTTTATTGATATTAATTGTTAAACCATTAGCTGTGCTCCAGTTCTGAATGTTATAGAAGTCAGAGGACAATTTATTAGTTAGCGCATCGATGGACTTGTCTTTAGTAACTATAGTTGTATCATCTGCGTACAAGAAAGGTTGACTGTGTGTTAAAACCGAGGTTAGATCATTAATATAGATTAAAAATAAAAGCGGGCCCAGTATGGATCCTTGCGGGACACCTTTGTCAATAGATTTAAAAGTGGAGAGGATGTTAGAGACACAAACACCTTGCTGTCTATTAGATAAGTAGCTATTAATCAGCTCCTGCGCACTACCGACGACACCTATTGAGTTGAGTTTACCTAACAGTATGCTATGAACTATGGAGTCAAATGCCTTAGAGAGGTCAATTAACAGTGCTCCTGCAAAACATCCAGAGTCAAGCGCGTGTTTAATATATTCGGTAAAGGAGAGTAGTGCGAAATCTGTTGAATAGCCTGCACGAAAACCAAATTGTTGAGTGGATAAAATACGAAACTTATTTAGATATTTAGATAATCGTTTTTCAATACACTTCTCTATGATTTTACTGATTATGAAAGAATGGCAATAGGTCGGTAGTTACTAATAGAAGTTCTATTACCTTTTTTAATGACATGAATTATCTTGGCCTTTTTAAGCTGTGATGGGAAGATGCCAGTTTTAAACATAAGGTTAATGATATAGGCTAAGGGAGTCGAGATCACGTGACAGATGCATTTCAGGTGAATAGGCTGAATGTTATCGAGACCAGCGCTTGTTATTTTCATGTGAATAATTATTTCCACCAACTCATCTGGGCCTGTTGGAAAGAGGTAAAAAGACTGAAGACATTTCCTAATTGTTGGCTGGTAATCATGAGGCAAGAGGGAAGTGTTAGCACAGAAGTACTTGTTGAAGGCGTTCGCAATGTCGTCTGCATTTCTAAGAACACCCTCTGATGACCGTAATTCAGTTATAGCTGGCTCACTTACTGATCTGTTTAGAAATGAATTAATTGTTTTCCATTGATCTTTGCTGTTATTACCAGCGTTATGTATCCTGTGCGTATAATAATTTCTTTTAGCTTCTTCAAGGACTTTGTTAAGTAGGTTGCTGTACTTTTTATATCGCGATCGCAGGGCAGTATTGAAAGGCCGTTTCTTTAACTTTTTATATAAATTGTCTTTCCTTCGCAAGCTCTTCATTAAACCAGATGTGAGCCATGGGTTGTGAGGGGCCGCAAAGTTCTTGCGACATTTGACAAAGCTGGTAGAATCGTCTAAGCACTTTTTGACGGCAGATGAAAAAGAATTAAAAGCATCTTCAGGATCACTAAGCAGTTCTAAGAAAGACCATTCTATGGCTTCTACACACTTGACGAAATTTGTTTTATCCAATATAGTTTTTTGAAAAGAGCCTAACTGATTAGGTATGGCACATTCAAATCGGCAAACTACAGGGTAGTGGTCAGTTAAGCTGGCTTCGAGGACGCCACAGTCGTTTGATGGAATGAAATTTGATAAAATGTGATCAATTAAAGAACTGGACGCACCAAGTACGCATCTAGTAGGAACCGAGATTAGAGATTCGTAGCCAAATCCTAGAAAGCACGCAGTGTAATCAGAGTACGCTGAGGTGCTTGCATCGAGAAGATTGATGTTTATGTCACCTAGGATCACGACATTCTTGTTTTCAAGAGATAACTTGTTGAAAATAGATGAAAGTGATGAACAGAAATCGGGAACAGAGGATGACGGTGAACGATATATGCAGCCTATGATTGTCTTATTACCGCTCGATGGCAAAGATGGGTTAGCAATTTCAATCCATACGGACTCGGTATTCTCAACCGAAAGGCTGAGATCATATCTTCTTTGATATTGAATTGATGCAGATACGAATATAGCTGCACCGCCAAAACTACCAGACAATCGATGACAATACTCGGGAACGTATGATGGGAAACAGAACATATTTTTGTCGTGAGGTGATAGCCATGTTTCAGTGACGCAAATGAAAGAAAAGTTCAATTGATATGACGACAAAAAGGCATGTATGCTATCGAAATTTTTAAGACTACGTGCATTAAAGTGAACAACAGGCAAATATCGATCGCAGCAAAACTGCTGAAGTTGATCCGCGGTGAAATACATTGTGAAGAACCGGTAAAAGAGAAAAAGAAACGAGAGAAAAAAATATAAGATATGCGCTGAACTGTTCGGTAAATAAGTTATAAAAAAGTTTCAGCTGGTCTGCTGGAAAATAGACAGGTCTTCTTCTGAAGAAATACGGAAAACACGGCTTTCATTCGACTTTCTGGCTTTAATCTGGCAATTGTCAGTCCATAGATGTTGCCAATGTTTTTCTTTCTTGAGTGATAGAGCCTTTGCGAAAAGCCGCTTGTTCTCTGGAGTGAGGTGGTCATTGACAAATACAGTGTTTGAATGAGAGCCAGAAAAGCCAAGGTCACGAGAAATAAGCCGAGCCGTTCTCGCTTTGTTTACGAATTCTTGTTTTTTTGCCCGAGAACAAAATCTGGTGACAATGTTTTTGGTAGACCCAGCCTTTGTGGGCACTCGATGAACGATGTCAATATCGGAGTCCGAAATCGTGCAGTCAACTTTCGAGGCAATGGTTCTAATGATCGCAGAACAATCCTCACCCTGACAGTAAGGAACTCCCTTCAATTCTACGTTGTTCGCCCTGGAATACTGTTCCGTTTGGGCAACTTTTTTGCTTAGAATTTCGTTCTTGCGCTCCAGATCCTTGTTGGCTGAAACGAGGGCTGAATTTTCAGATTTTATTGCCTCTATCACCGAATTCAGCATGGTGACACTAGATATGAGGCTTTCAATTTCAGCTTTAAGAGTCATTACATCCGGTTCAAAAGAACGCATCTTCTCTTGAAACTTTACAAGTAGCCTTTCAGCTACCTCGTCCAGCTTGCTTTCGGATAAAGCCTCAACTTTTTCTAGCCTTTTGGCCAACTTGGCACAAGTAGGCATTGCGACTAATGTACAACAAAAGCACAGAAAAACAACGCAGGTACACTGGCAGCAGCAGTTGCAAAATATAAAAAAGCAGAGTGACAATGAGCAAAAAAAAAACTAACCTGCGGGTACAAAGAAGTGAGTATAACACATTCCATTCACAGTGAAGTTAAGTTAACCATTCACAGTGAAGTTAAGCTCCTGAAGCGCAAGGCTCCAATGTAGTAGTCGTGGATTCTTTCCTGACATTTGCGATAGCCATGTCAGTGGGCAGTGGTCAAAGACAAAAGAAGTTCCGTAGAGGTAGCAGGCTAATTTTTGGGTAGCCCACACAATGCAGGCACATTCTTTTTCCGAAGCACTGTAGGCCTCCTCACGAACAGAGAGTTTCCTGCTGGCGTACAACACAGGGTGCTCGTTCCCGTTCTCATCCTTCTGGCAGAGTATTACTCCTAAGCCTCTGTTGCTGGGATCGCATTGCACAACAAAGGGACGATCATAGTTCGGTGCATGCAGTACGGGTGAGTTAACAAGAGCCGCTTTGAGCCCCTGGAAGGCGCCCTCCATTTCAGCACTCCAAACTATCTTTTCTGGAGCCTTCTTGAGCAGTGCACCCGTTAACGGAGCGGCTACCTCCGAGTTCTGAGGGATGTAGCGCTGATAATACCATGTCGGCCCTAAAAAGGAGCGGATAGCCGTCTTGCTTTCTGGTTGCGGGAACTCGCTAACCGCCTCTACTTTCAACACGTCATGTCGCCTCCTGCCCTGCCCTACCACGTGCCCTAGGTACCGTACTTCGGCGCGAGCTAGCTGGCACTTAGCCAGCTTCACTGTCAGTCCAGCGTGCGTCAAACGTCTAAGGATATCGCTAAGATGGTACAGGTGATCTTCCCATGTATTGGAATAAATAGCGATGTCGTCTAAGTAGGGAACAGTGTAGCCTTCAGCCCCCTGCAGAACTCGGTTCATTAGCCTTGAAAAGCAAAAGGGGGCGTTATTAAGGCCAAAGCTCAGAACTAGGGGCCTAATTGTGCCCGTCGGCGCCACAAAGGCCGCATACTCACTAGCTACAGTGCAGTCCACTTATAACGATACCACATATAACGATATATTGGTTATAACGATGGGTCGACTTAACAGTCTCATTTTATGCATTGGGGCTATGGGGAAAAAAACCATATATAACGATATGTTATCCACCGCATATCGGATACAACGATGAAAAGTTTGCCGTGAACAGCATGTTTCATTCAGAATAATCGTAACATTTAGATTAATAAGTTCCTCTGAAACGAACTATGCCGAGACAAGACGAAAAGTTAGCGTAGGCGAGTACCTGCCGCCACTGCAGCACAGCGCCGGCAGCGCGTCCCGGCCGTTCAAAAAGCCCGAAAAAAACATCGCGAGTTGGCGCGACGCGCTACAGATGGCGCCAGCTGTGTCACGTTTTGCGCCTCGCCGCGCGTCGACCGCGGAGAGGCTGAGAGAATTAAAAAAAAAATGCGAAAAGCAAAGCGCCGCGCTCCGCGGCTCCCCGCCTTCTACAACGGCAAGCCGGCAAGCTACTCGTAGCTTGCCGAACGAAAGCGGGAAAGAGAGAGAAAATAAAAAAAGCGAAAAGCAAAGCGGCGCGGTGGCATCGGGGCGGGGCCTCGTTGGCATTCCGGCTGTGTACCTCTGGCTGTGCTTTCTTCCTCCCACTGCTCCCACCTCGCCGTCGGTCAGTCTCTCTTCCTCAGCGAACCCGTGATGCGTTCTTCGGAGTGAGAAATAAAGTCTTGTTTTTGACATCCTACTATCTACAATATTTATTAATTGGTGAAAATAGCGAAATGAAGCCTGGAGCTACAAAAGGTACGTCCGGCGACGATTTTTTGGCGGCAGTCCAGATATAACGATCACCGGTTATAACGATCATATTTTTAGGTTTTCTCGATATCGTTATAAGTGGACTGCACTGTAGTTTAGTCATTGGAACTTGCCAATAGCCTTTTACTAAGTCCAAAGTCGAGACGTATTTAGCGGCGCTCACTTTTTCCACCAGCTCCTCTACATTGGGTATAGGATAGCCTTGGTCCTTCGTGATCCCGTTAAGTTTGCGGTAATCCACGCAAGGCCGTAGATCCTTCCCCGGAACCTCTAGGAGAATCATAGGGGACGTGCAGGTGCTTTCGCAAGGTTCGATAAGCTTAAGCTCGAGCATTCGATCTACTTTTTTCAAGATCTCCTGCTGTCGCGGGGCTAGCCTATACGGCCTCGACTTCACAGTGGTGTCAGAAGTTAGCTCAATGTCATGAGTGATAACCTCAGTTCGCCCTGGGCTTTCCGAGAAAACAGTGAATGTGTTCTGACAACAAGTTGCGTAAGTCGACTTTCTGCATCTCAGTCAAGCCCTCGGCCGGTGCTACGGCTTTCATGACATTGGTAACCTCCATTGATCTTCCAACCTCCACCAAGCTTGGAATTTCAGGTGTTAGCTCCTCCGTGCTGTTAAGAGCCAAGTTCACTTTCTGCACTTCTCCCACATAACTCTTCATTAAATTGTGGTGGTAAATGACAACCTCTTCGCGTCTTCCTTTACGTTCCAGTGCGTAATTTGTGTCTGAGAGCTTTTTCACAACCCGAAAGGGCCCCTCCCATTTAATCTCCAGCTTATTTGCTCGCGAGGGACGCAAGACCATTACCTGATCGTCTTCCTGATAAGCTCTGTTTCGCGTTTCGATCGTAGTAGCTCTTGACTCTACTTTGCGCCTCTGTCATGTTCGCCTCAGCAATGTCGCGAGCACACCACAGCCTTTCCAGTAATTCCGGAATGTACTCGACCAACGTAGTGTCGGTACTCTTCGACTCCCAGGTTTCGCGCAAAAGTCGCAGTGGAGACCTGAGCGTCTGTCCGTAAACCAGCTCCGCGGGGATGAAACCCGTCGCTTCATGAGTGACCGATCTTAGCGCAAACAGCATTGCCGGAAGACAAGCATCCCACTGACACTTTCTTTCAAAGATAAGGGCTCGCAGAACTCGTTTCATCATGGAATGACACCGCTCTACACTATTGGACTGCGGGTGTTACACGGAACTGTGGATTATTTTCATTTTGCACTTTTCCAGGAATCCCGTAGTGAGAACGCTGGTGAATACTGAGCCCTGGTCGCACTGTATCTCCTGAGGAAAGCCCACTCTCGAAAAAAGACAGTAGTGCGTTGACTACCTCAACGGAGCTTTGCTCCTTCATTGGGATCGCCTCAGGAAATTTGGTTGCTGGACAAACGGCGGTACGCAAATACCGATAGCCTGACTTTGTCACTGGGAGTGGTCCCACAACGTCTATTACCAGCCGGAGAAATGGCTCCGGAATAAGCGGAACAAGCTTAAGTGGTGCCTTTCTCTTCTCGTGCGGTTTTCCCACTCTCTGGCAGGTGTCACACGCTCTTACGTGGTTCTCAACTTCTTTGAAGCATCCTGGCCAATAAAACTCCGTTAGGAGCCTATCTTTGGTCTTCCGAGCTCCTAAATGCCCCGACCAACTAACTCCGTAACAGAGATCCGCAATGTTAGGCCGATACTTAGCCGGCACTACAATCTGGTCGAACGTGCGACCTTTTGCAGTCTGGTAGTGGCGGTACAAGATGCCATTTTTGACAGGAAAACTGACATTATTCCTCGCCACCCTTTCCCTGACGATGTTCCAAGTCTCCTTAAGGCTGGGATCGCTTTTTTGCTGCTCGATGAGCTCATTTCTTGTCACTTTTCCCAGTACATTGCTTAGTGCTTTTGATTCCGGCAATACGAGCAGCCCCTCCTCCGATTCCCTTTCCGCTGTATCAGCGCTAGTCTGCTTCTCTGACCCCTCTCTTTCAGTAGGCTACAGGATAGCAGGCTCCGCTGTGCTGACTCCAGCTGGTGGTGCTGGACTTCCAGTGAAACTCGGTTCTTGCCGCTCTAGTTCGGCGGCTAACGCTCATGCTTTAGCTCTAGTTAAGGCTTGTACTGTTCCCTCGTGAAAACTTTTCCCTTGTTCTCTCAGCAGACGGTCGGTCCGATTCGAGAAGATATAGGGGTACTGCGAAGGCAGCTTGTCTGACACCGCCGCTTCCGGCTCCACTTCTCCGAACGGCCCTGTGATGATTACTCGAGCTACCGGAAGACAAATGCTTCCATCTTCCAAAACTGGTTTAATCCATGCGCACTTGCTGTTGTAGTCTGCTTGTGCCACATAGCCCGGGTACACCAGATCCATGGTTGCCCCACTGTCTCGTAAGACGCGGCACGGCTTTCCATTCACTGTTAGGTTAAAAAGGTACGGACTAAGAAGCTCCTCGCTAGTGGCTGAGTCAGAAGTATATGAAAGAGCTGGCCTGGGACTACCTACAACAGCCTACGGCAATATGCCCTTCCTCCATGCATTTGTAGCAAGTAGGTGGTTCCGAGCCTCAAAAGGACTCTTTTTGGAAGAATCCCCCGAAACCTTTCCCTCCTGTTTGTTTTGTGATTCTTGACCACTTGCAGCGAAGTCCGTCTTTTTCTGTGCAGTCGTACCTGCACCAGCTCCCTGCTTTGCCGTCCAAGGTTTCCCTTTATCTCCCGCTTTTGTTGGAGGAACCTCGTCTCTTTCTCCCCGGCATGACGCGTACTCGTCAGCCAAATCGGCCACTGCCTGTACTGGTTCTACGCCGGCTCTATCTTGGATCCAGAGCTTCATTGGCTCGGAAAGTTTTGAAGAAAAAAAAACAGTTCGAGAGCCACTACTTCAAGAGCCATTCGAAGTTCCCAAAAGCGTTGGCTCCTTTCATCCATTCTACTAAGTTGACCTTCAACTTGTAGGCAAACTCAGAATACGTGCTGCCCTGCTTCTTTATCACACTGCGAAACCGCTGGCGGAACTCGTCTGGCGAAAGTCGGAACCTCTTTAGAAGGCTATCCTTCACTTTGTCATAGTTGTCCGCATCCTCCACCGGAAGCCGCGCGATCACATCCGCTGCTTCACATGGCAGCAAACTTAACAAATTTCGAGCCCATGTGCTACGACCAAGCTTCGATTTTTCACAGGTTCTCTCAAAGTTCACAGGAAAGAGGCCCACATCTTGCCCTACTTTGAAGGGTTGCATTAGTTTAGATAAATCACAAAGATTTTGTCTGTCTTCTACCTCCACTTCTTGGATCCCTGCAATCTTCATTTCCACTTCGAGTCGCAACTGTTCTATCTCCAGTTCTTTTTGTCTTAGCTGGCACTCCTGTTGCTCCCGTTTTTCTTGGCGTTCCTGTTGCTCTCGCCTTTCCTGACGCTCCTGGTCCTCACGCTATTACTCGCGCTCCTGTTCCTGTTGCTTTTGAATCTCGTTTCACGTATCTTTAATATCTTCACTGCTCAGATTCAAGCCATCGATAGCGCTAACAATTGCATCTTTCTTCATCCCCGCATCTACTTCTGCTCCCAGCTCCTCCCCCAGAATCAGGAGCTGATTCTTCAACAAACGCTTCCAATCCATGACAGAGAACTACCCAGAAGTTCCGTAAATAACTGCTTCTGTGGTAGCCTCTACCAGCGAAAAGATTGCACTTCTATCTTATCAGCCTGGCAACCAAAAACCAAAGCCAACACTCGCCAGTCCACAGCTGCCTGTCTCCATGACCTCGGCGTGTTGTTCATTCTCCAACCTCCAGGCTCACATCCAACCGCTTGCCATCCAGTTGTCGCGCGTCGTGACGACCGCAGTCTGCGGGTAGCGGGGCCGGTCGCCGTCGCACCGTCGTGACAAGGACTAGGTGAGAGCTTTGAGCAAAATCAATGGATTTATTTACATCTTTACAGTCAGTTGTCGAGATGAAAAGAGAAAAGAGTTGGGCGAGGCGCTGCACGCCCTTTTTGTTGACCCCCGTTCCCTAGGTCCCTAGGTTGGGGATCACTATACAAAACAATGCGGACCAATGGTAATGTGGAAGTTCCTCTCAGTGAAGTACCGCCCGTCATGTATGTTCATAGAGGCACAACACTGGCTTGCACATACACACCCTTGCCACTAGTCGCAGCGCTGCCTGTAGAACAGGAAGGGGAGAGCGGAATACGCACGGGCGCCTCGACCCCTTTGGTGCCGGCCTCGCGCTGCGTTCTCACGGGAAGATTTTAGCGTGCTCTTTCGAGAGGTGCCAGGTTTGTGGAATCCTCTGTGGAGAGTCCTTGACCAGCGCCGCCGTCGTCTGCTGGTTAACGCGCCCACGTGATGCGTGGCCCAGGCGGGAGATAGAGCGGCGGCTCCATAACCCTCTTTTGCAACATTGCACACAGTTGGCGCCGCTGTCAATCAGTGGGCGCCGTCTCGTGTAGTCGGCCCCTGTTGCTTCCTCCGTCCAGCCGTGGCGAGACTATCCTTTTGGCACTGGTCCAGCGTGGCGAATGACCCGCTGGGTCAAGCCATAGCTTGATCGCTACAACAGTGAAAAATCAAGCGCAGCACATCGGCCAGCCGAACACGAAAAGTGGTCGAGCACTGCAAGCCCCGGCAACTTCTTAACAAAAAGAATGCAGCCAGCCGATGTGCCTACTGCGTGACTCACGACAACATAAAATCTGGACGCGAAACGTTGAATCATGCTGCCAGTCTCCTCCTCGCCGTCTACTTTGGTTTCCTGAACTGCCAGGACGTCTATGTCACGCTCTGTTAGAAGTCGGTAAAGCTGGCTCTGCTTTCTCTTTCCTGCCAATCCTCTAACGGTAATGGTAGTGACAATTAACGGACAGACAGGTGCCATTATGCCGATAGGGAAAGAGACCAGCAGTATTAGGCCCACCTCTCGCGTCTAGCACTTGGCTAGACGGCTCCATCACCAGGGCTAAAGTCCGACGCCGTAACTTGAACTTGCCCAACTTGCTCGACGTTGCCGCCGCGCTTGTCGAAAGGAATGCTCGGACGCGGCCGGAGGGTGGACCGCCGTACTTGTGGCGTTTTTGCAGGGGGTCCCTTGACGCCGGCCAGCGTCTCCTCAGGAAGTTATTGCTGTTCGGAGGGTGGGGGCGTTTCGATGCAACGGCCAGACTGGTTGGTGCTTGTATGCCACTCTGTTCGGCTTGTAGGCCCTTCGGACTCTTAAAATCACCACCCTTGGACGCTTTCCCCGTCGTTCCGGTCGACCCATCAACTTGACTCGCCGCTTCTTTTGGCATTGGTATAGGTCGCCTTCACCGGCGTCCCGTTCCGTGACCGCCGGCGAACCATGTCCTACTGGTTGGGTGCATGTAGGCCCAGTGGTGTCGGCTTCAGGCTGTTGGTCTGCCGGCGGACCTCGTTTCGGGGCGTCATCGCTGGAAAGCCCCGCCTGCTTTCTTGTCTCCTCGGTTCCCATTGCCGCTTCCTCAGCCTCGACGATGTCCATGAGTTCGTCGTGCTTGTTAAGCCCTTAGAATCCTGGTCGCCGACGCGTAAATACGAACGCAGTCAGTGTCCGCGTGTCCGTAACGCCGGTATTTCGAGCAGCGGGGCACCCTGCAATCTCGACGCACGTGGCCCGTGCCGTGGCAATGCAAACACTGCATCGCCTGCCCGGGAACGACGACGAGGGCCAACTCACCGGCGACTCGCACCTGGTGGGGCAGGTCATTCACCTTCATTCCCGGCTTCAGCTTTAGCAGCACGCTTTACGTTGTTGAGCCTTTCTCCCTCATGCCTTGCACACGCCACTGTTCTCACGTCACTTCAGTGACGCTACCGAACGCGGCGAAAGCTGTCCGGATGTCCTCGTCTTAGACGCCGTAGAGCATCCAATGCAGGCGAAGCTTTACCTGCTGATCTTCAGGATCAATAATCACGCACCGGCGACCCTTGACCCTCAATTCTTTCATGGCGGCCAGTTTCTTCGTCACTTCACCGCTGGTGAGGGTGACAGCCCAGACGTGATTTATCTGGTACGCACCTAACGCGACGACGTCGGGTAGCACTCCAGCCGTCGCCAGGGCGTCTCTGAAGTCTTCGACCCTGTAGGGACGTTCACGCACATCACCGTGCAAAAACAACGTGTTCAGTACAACACGGCCGGTGGGCAACCTAGGCAGCACGATCTCGTAGTCATCTGCATTGTCATTCCTGTTTCCGCGGCCGACGCGGGCCGCAAACGTCGCTCCGTCGGAGCTCATGATTCCGCGTCCGTTCGCTTGCGCTGCCGGAAGAATGAGCATGGTATGGCCGATGGCGAGAACAGGCCGTTCAGCAACACTACTTATAACAAACTGTAGGCGATTTCCATCTTGTCAAGCTAAAATAACGGCTTATGCAACGCGTTAAATTCTCTTGGCCTTCTGTGATTCTCCGACTGAAAGCTCTCTCTGTTCCTTCGTTGGGGCCCAAAAGCACGAGTGCGCCAACCTTTATGCACGGATGTGTGTGCGCATCCGTGCGTAAAGACTACCCAATGGTCTGTACGCCACGCTACCCACCGGCCATGCGGCCAAGACTACCCATGCTACCCACCGCCATGCTACCCACCGGCCAAGACTACCCACCGGCTATGCTCGTTAAGGGATTTTTCGTAACTTTCTGTTGGTCGGCTTTCATAACTGAGCCGCACACGAGTGACCGATATAAACCAGGAATATTTGGAAGGCCAAGACACCCGCCACTGTGGTCTATAGTGGCTTGGCACTCGATGCTGGCCCGCAAGTCACGCAGGGTCGAATCCCGACCTCGGCAGCCGCATTTTCTATGGAGGCGAAAATGCTTGAGGCCCGTGAGCTTAGCTTACATTTGGCGCACATTGAAACAAACAAACAAGAAGAACCCACGAGGTCAAAATTTCCGGAGCACTCCACTACGGCGTATCCCATAATCATATGAACATGATATCCCGACAAATATGATATGTTCTTGAAGCTATTGTACAAACGGGCAATAAATACTGTTGAGTAGAGATATCACACGATCGAACTGCCATGCGCGCTACAGTTAAGCACACGTGCGCCGGCATAATACACACGCAATAATTTCCTTCGTGAGAAACGAATGACGTGCAAAAGTTGAACAACACCCTCGAACTCTTTCCCCGCCCCTCGATTTTTCCTCTGAGCCGAAAAAAGCACACATAAAGGCAGATTAAAAAGAAAAATGTGCCATGTGCCCTCGGTTTTCTTCCGATTAGAGATATCGCACACACCAACTGCACGCGCGTCAAAGTTAAACCCATGTGCGCAAGGATTAAGTTTATGCGTGCGCGTAATGATACGAGCAACGAATGACGACGAAAAGTTAAACAACGCCCCCCCCCCCGCCCCTCTGTCTTCTCTTAACAAAAATAACAATAAGAAAAGATAAAGGGAGATTGAAAAAAATGGAGTATGTCATGCGCACTGGGTGCCAAAGATAAACCCATGTGCGCACGCATCCTATTTTGATTGGCTAATTGTCTGCTAATGTTCGCGTGTTAAACGGGCAACCAATGGCGTCGCAAGATTAAACAACACCCCTCTCCACTTTCTGTTCCTTCTGTGCAAAAAAAAAGTTTGAGAAGCAAAAAAGTTGCCATCAGCACTCGGTGTTTCCAGGTGGTCTCCCTCCCATGTACTGACCGAGCCCAATGCTGCTTAGCTTCGGTGATCGGACGAGAACCGGCGCATTCAGCTTGGTATGGCCGATTTTTTTTCTTTATTGCCTGGTTTTGGTTTTTACATGTAACTCAAATGACACAGACAATCAAATCGCGCCATGTACAATGCACATAGGTAGTGTCTCCAGTGCACCAACATATTGCTGGTGTCGTGTTAAAATTCGGGCAGAGTCACAAGATTATCTACCCGCGGGAGCCAGTCAGGTGGCTCGGGTACAGCTTTCTGAACAGAGAGAAACCAGTCTATGCTCTCACGAAAATAGGCTCGAGCGGGCCGCGCATCTTTGTCGAAATGGTATCCCGCCATTCTCGCTTTCCACAAAGAGTGGAGGCCCAGGAGCATGATTGCATCATATGGTACCCCGTCTTCGTTTTCAACATTCAGGAACCGGATTCCATACGGGTCCAATGGAAGGTCTTTCTTAATAGCTCTCTGCAGCACGTCCCAAAAATACACGCCCTCCCAACAATGCAAGAAGACGTGGTCAATTGTTTCTGGTGCCTTGCAAATTATGCAATGGGATCCCCAAAAGGAAAAACATCCCTTTGCTTCCATGAACACTTTCACTGGCGATGTGCCCGAGTGCAGTTTAAAGAAGAATGTTTTGCTTGCAGGTTGTACATGCATGTTTTAACCCTTTTTAAAACATTGCTTCCTGGTCCTCCACTGTGTATAGCCCGATAAAGTGGTACTGAAAGACAATGTCACACAATGCGAAATAAAGCTCTTTTCTTTTA
Organism: Rhipicephalus annulatus; assembly: GCA_013436015.1. Taxonomy (NCBI): domain Eukaryota; kingdom Metazoa; phylum Arthropoda; class Arachnida; order Ixodida; family Ixodidae; genus Rhipicephalus; species Rhipicephalus annulatus. Next base: position 192,036 of record WOVY01010275.1, on the reverse strand, counting down.
CGCTCCACAGGTATTCGTTGAAGATCTCACAGAAAGGAATCTTATACTAGACACAACTTCTCGATAGAACCCACCAATCCCTCCTGCACAGGCCTCGGTAGTCACAACATATCCAGAGAGATATCTGCTGAGGTAACAGGACGACACGCATCTTCACTACCTCTCGTAGACACACAAGGGGACACCTTGGAAGACCAGGCGAACTTCCTCGGTGCCCACTTCGAAGAGGTGTCTAGTTCGTCGCATTATACTGCAGCTCTTCAACGACACAAAAGAAAAATCGAAAAAGAGAAACTTCAGCGAAAATCCTCTAAACATGAGTCGTACAAGAACCCTTTCAATTTGGCCGAGTTACAAGCATCGCTACATGTTTGCAATAAATCAGCTCTAGGTTCGGACAGTATAGTATACGAAATATTAAAACAACTGCCTTCTGAAACACAAAAAAACCCTGCTTTCCCTGTATAACTCTATCTGGTTTTCCGGTGAAATCCCTTCTGCGTGGAAAGAAGCCATTATTATTCCGATTTTAAAGCAAAGCAAGGATCCATCTTCGTTAGTAAATACAGGCCAATCGCACTTACAAGTTGCATGTGTAAACTTTTTGAAAAAATTATAAATCGCAGACTTGTACATTACCTTGAAACGAACAATCTGCTCGACCCATTCCAATGCGGGTTTCGAGAGGGTAGATCCACCACTGACCACCTCGTGCGTATCGAGGCACAGATCCGAGATGCCTTTGTCCACAAACAATACTTTCTTTCTGTGTTCCTCGACATCGAAAAAGCATATGATACGACATGGAGATTCGGAATATTAAGAGACCTGTCCAATCTTGGTGTGCGTGGCAGGATGTTTACTATTATCGAAAGCTACTTGTCCAATCGCATATTCCGTGTCCGTGTGGGCAGTGTTCTCTCCCAAACATTTGTCCAGGAAACAGGCGTGCCGCAAGGGGGTGTACTTAGTTGTACACTTTTTCTTATCAAAATGAATTCCTTGCACCTATCCATCCCCCGCAATATGTTCTATTGTACATATGTCGACGACGTTCAGCTTGGCTTCAAGTCATGCAACTTGGCAACGTGTGAGCGGCAGGTTCAGTTAGGTTTAAACAAGGTCTCCAAATGGGCAGAGGAAAACGGATTCCGACTGAACCCACAAAAAGCACGTGTGTCTTGTTCTCCCAAAAGAGAGGCATGCACTCAGAACCCGACATTGAACTGAACGGTCAACGTCTGTCTGTAAATGCGGAGCATAAATTCTTAGGCCTAATCTTGGACAACAAGTTGACCCTCGTACCTCACATCAAGTATTTAAAAACAGAATGTTTAAGAGCCATGAATCTTCTAAAAGTGTTGTCACGCACTACATGGGGTAGTGACAGCAAATGTTTAATTAACTTATATAAAAGCCTCGTACGCACACGCCTAGATTACGGTGCTATAATCTATCAGTCGGCAACACCATCAGCCTTGAAAATTCTCGACCCTGTCCACCATCTAGGCATTCGCCTCTCTACGGGTGCTTTCCGCACCAGCCCTGTGGAGAGCCTGTACGTGGATTCGAATGAATGGTCGCTCCACCTACAAAGATGTTCCCTGTCCTTTTTGTACTTTTTGAAGGTGAAGGCAGACAAGAAACACCCTTCCCATTTCACAATTAATGATTTGTCTTGTTCTAGCTTGTTCGAGAACCGTCCTTCGTTTAGGCAGCCCTACGCACTGCGTGTAAGGGAGCCTGGCTGAAGAAACAGGTGTGCCTCTTGAACACACTTTGATGGCTCCTGCAACATATCTGCCACCGTGGCAGTGGCAGCTTATAGACTGTGATGTTTCTTTTGTTGATGTCACAAAGCACGCACCACTTGCACACATACATACATACTTTTTAGAACTACAACATACACATGCCCTGAGTTCTTTACTGATGCGTCAAAGTCAAACACTTCTGTGTCATATGCAGCAATAGGCCCATCCTTTCTGAGGCCGGCGTTCTTCATCCTAATGCAAGCATTTTCACAGGAGAAGCTTACGCTATACTGGCGGTCGTAAACACATTAAACAGATAAAATTACAAAAGGCGGTAATATACACAGATTCCCTAAGCGTGGTCAAAGCCCTGAAAACTCCTAAAAAACACAAGAACCCCCGTGCTGGTGTCACTCTACTCACTTCTGTGCACACTCTACACATCAAAACAGCATGTCGTTGTCTGCTGGGTTCCAGGGCACCGTGAAATAAAAGGGAACGTTTTGGCCGACAATCTGGCTGCTTGTGCCAATGTCACTACTTGCCAATGCATCAACACCAGTCCCTGCACTTGACTTAAAACCTTTTGTAAAACGAAAGCTCAGGGGGTATTGGCAGAGCATGTGGGATAAACAAACAGATAATAAACTCCATGCTATTAAGCCTCAACTAGGTTTCCCCCGCAGGGGCGCCTGCGCAAGTAGGCGTTTGGTGTGTAGCGACACCACGGACCCGAGCTAACGGGGGAGTTTCGGCTCCCTCCCACGCCTAGCCGTGCGTGGCTTTGCCGTGTCCGGGGGAAAAGGGGATCCTGGGGGTTGAGCTGACGCTCGGTGATTGGACCTTTAAGGCCCCCCGGAAGAGGCAACACACCCCTTTGGCCCCGGCTTCACGGAGACGGCACCCCTGGGCTGACCCACCCAGGGGAAATCGGCAGTCGCCTTTTCCTATCTCTCTCTCCCTATATCTTCGTCTTTTGTTCTCACTTTACATCTTTCCTGTCTTCTCCTCACTTCATTTTACTTCCAATTTTTCCTGGCGGCAAGGGTTAACCTTGTGTGGCTATCCAAACTAGGGTAAACCATATTGGGTTATAGTAACTGCGTATTGCTGGCGTTGCGCAGACATGCCCACATGCTCTGCCACGTCCCCTTGTTGGACTCCGTGGTGGGTGGTAGGCGCTGTTACCGAAAAATCCACATTTTTCCATGGGATCCTCGACCCCCTCTCTAACTGATCGTGCCTCGAAAAGGGTACGCACCGATGCAACTTTACTACTTTGGCCTAAAAACAGAGAAGCTTTCCCAAAATACCATGTCCTTCACTGCGAACAATCATCTACAAAAGCTAGAGCAATCTCACCCTTCCTTGTAGCCAAGTGCTTGAGAGAGACCATTGGAACCGGTTATAAGGCCACGAAGATGGCAAGTGGTGATCTGCTTCTCGAACTAAAAGACAAAGAACAGTACAATAACTCTCGCACCTTGTAGCCTTTGGTAACATCCCCGTCTCGGTGAGCGCACATCGTACCATGAATACAGTGAAGGGCGTGGTATCGGACGAAGACTTGATGACACCTGAGTGAAGAAGAGCTTCTTGATGGATGGAAGGACCAAGGTGTGATACATGTCCAGCGCATCAAAATCAGACGTAACAACAATGAAATAGCAACAAAGCACTTGATACTCACCTTCAATTCAACCACTTTACCTGAAAGTCTCGAAACTGGCTATGTAAAACTCCATGTCCAACCTTTCATTCCAAACCCGAGGCGTTGTTTCAAATGCCAGCGATTTGGTCATGCATCCCAGACCTGCCGAGGACAGCTGATGTGTGCTAAGTGTGGCACAACCGGCCACAGCGCTGATGAATGTAGTCATGACGAGGTCCTTTGTGCTAACTGCGAAGGTAGTCACCCCGCATACTCCAGAGCGTGCCCAGCCTGGAAAAGAGAAAAAGAAATAATAACTATAAAAGTGAAGGAACATATCACATTCAGGGAAGCAAGACAACGGGTCTCATTATCATTAGCACTAAAAACACCTTTTGCCAAAGTGGTGCAACGAGGGGCGGCACCACAAAGGCCCTTGGCAGTTGCCCGGACCGCGCCTAGCGTTGCCGAGGCCAATGCCACAAGCCCCTGTGGCGGGAGCAGCCAGCGCTGCCCTGCCCATAATCAGCCTGTCCACACCAGTAACCTCTACAAGCTCTGGCAGCAGCCAGGGCAATCAGGAGGCCAAGGGCGCTTCATCAACCCCCAGCTCGGTGGGGACAAAGACTTCGTCGATCGAGGCGAAGTCTAAGCGACGCACAGATCGCTCTGTAGAGCGGGTGTCCAGTGCCTCGCAAGAGGCTATGGACACCAGTCCAAGCCAAACGGCGCAGGAAGCGCTGAAGGAGCGGCGAGCTTCGCTCGACCGCCCCAAAAAAGACAGAACGCCAATTACAGGGCCTGACAAAGGCCCTGTAAAATGAGCTAATTTCCGTCTTCTTTGCACACAGCACTTTTCCCTTCTTTTTTTCCACTATGGACAACATCATAGAGTGGAACATAAGGGGAATACTTAGAAATTTAGATGACGTCCAAGAACTTCTGAGTAAGTTCAACGTGAAAGTGCTATGTGTGCAAGAAACGCACTTAACTCCTAAGCACAAGGACTTCCTACGACAATATATTATTTTCCGAAAAGACTGGGATGATGCTGTCGTACCATCTGGCGGTGTAGCCATTATTGCTGATCGTAGTATAGCATGCCAACATTTGAAGCTCCAAACGGCCCTTGAGGCAGTGGCCATTCGAGCTGTACTTTTTAACAAACTCATTACCATATGTTCTGTGTACATACCACCGCATCAACAGCTACACAGACATGATCTAGAATCATTAATAGACGAACTCCCAGAACCGTTTCTGGTTCTAGGTGATTTTAATGCACACAATGTCCTGTGGGGCGATGCTCACTGTGATGCGCGAGGACGTCTCATTGAGCAGCTCCTTTTCTCTTCTAGTTTATGTCTTATGTCTTTTAAATATAAAGGAGCCTACATATTTTAGCCTTGCAAACAACACGTACTCCTCCATAGATCTTAGCATTTCATCGCCATCACTTTTACCTGTTTTTAAGTGGAACGTTCTTAAAAACCCTTATGGGAGTGACCACTTCCCAATCATCCTGAGTGCGCCAAACAAAGATCAGCTACCCCCGCAGGTTCCTCGATGGAAGATTGACTCAGCTGACTGGGAAGGGTATAGAACTCTTACATACATGACATGGACTGAACTGTCTGCCCTGACCATAGATGACGCTGTCACGTATTTTACAGCTTTTATACTTGATGCCGCATCTAAATGTATTGCCAAAACGAGCGGCATGTCTTCTAAACGGCGAGTCTCATGGTGGAACGACGCATGCAGAAAAGCACGGACCACTCAGAACAAAGAATGGGCGTTGCTTCGCGATTCCCCTACACCAGAAAACCTGGAAAATTTCAAGCGGGTCAAATCGCAGGCAAGGAGAACGCGTCGACAAGCTAGACGAGAGAGCTGGACAAATTTTATATCGAGTATAAACTCGTACACACACGAGGGAAAAGTGTGGAATAAGGTAAAGAAAATTGAGGGCCAACAAACGTATTCCCTTCCACTAGTAGATAGCCTCGGGGAAAGCTTGCAGGATCAAGCCAACTTTCTTGGCACACATTTCGAACACATATCGAGCTCCTCAAACTACTCTGAATCCTTCCAGAATTACAAGGCACGAATAGAAAAAGAAAAGTTAGAAAGAAAATCCGCAAGAAATGAGGCATATAATGCACCATTCTGCTTAGCAGAACTGCGAACAGCACTCAGCTGCTGTAATACATCTACCCCAGGTTCTGACAACATAATGTACGCGATGCTGAAGGAACTACCCTCCGAAACTAAAGAAACGCTCCTCTCTCTCTATAATCGCATATGGTTTTCAGGTGTCATCCCCTCCTCCTGGAAGGAGGCTGTTATAATTCCAATCTTGAAGCAGGGAAAGGATCCCTCTACTGTATCAAGTTACAGACCTATAGCGTTAACAAGCTGCCTCTGCAAACTATTTGAAAAAAATGATTAATTGCCGCTTACTACACTACTTAGAAACAAACAATTTGCTCGACCCATATCAGTGCGGGTTTCGAGAAAGTAGATCCACCACAGACCACCTTGTTCGTATCGAGGCACAGATCAGAGACGCCTTCGTCCATAAACAATATTTTCTCTCTGTGTTCCTCGATATCGAAAAGGCTTATGATACAACATGGCGTTTTGGAATTCTAAGAGACCTGTCCCACCTTGGTGTGCGCGGAAGAATGTTTCACATAATTGAAAGTTACCTGTCAAACCGAACATTCCGTGTCCGTGTGGGCAATGTTCTCTCCCGAAAATTTGTCCAGGAAACAGGCGTGCCACAAGGTGGTGTACTTAGTTGCACACTTTTTATTATCAAAATGAATTCCTTGCACTTGTCCATCCCCCACAATATGTTTTATTGTACATATGACGACGACGTTCAGTTTGGCTTCAAGTCATGCAACTTGGCCATGTGTGAGCGGCAGGTTCAGCTGGGTTTAAATAAGGTCTCCAAATGGGCAGATGAAAACGGATTTCGACTTAACCCACAAAAAAGCACGTGTGTCTTGTTCTCTCGAAAGAGAGGCATGCACTCGGAACCTGACATTCGACTGAACGGGCAACGTCTGTCCGTCAAAGCCGAGCATAAATTCTTAGGCTTAATCTTGGACAACAAGTTGACCTTTGTACCGCACATCAAATATTTAAAAACAAAATGTTTAAAAGCCATGAATGTTATAAAAGTGTTGTCACGTACTACGTGGGGTAGTGACAGGAAATGCCTCATGAACCTGTATAGAAGCCTTATTCGCACCCGCTTAGATTATGGGGCGTTTGTTTATCAGTCAGCGACTCAAAGTGCTTTGAAGATGCTGGATCCCGTGCACCATTCGGGCATCCGCCTTTCTACGGGTGCTTTTTGCACCAGCCCTGTAGAAAGCCTTTACGTTGAGTCAAATGAGTGGTCGCTTCATCTGCAAAGAACCTACATGTCCTTTGTATATTTCCTTAAGGTGAAAGCAGACAAGAGGCACCCTTCATACTCTACTATTAATGACTTGTCGAGCTCCATTCTTTTTCAAAACAGGCCTTCAATGAGGCAGCCCTTCTCAGTTCGCCTGAAGGGTCTAGCTGAGGACACTGGAGTGTAACTCGAACACAGTTTAATGGCTCCTGTAGCATACCCGCCACCGTGGCAGTGGCAGACTATAGATTGCGATGTGTCTTTTTTAGAAGTTACTAAACATGCGCCTATTGCCCATATTCGAACATACTTCTTGGAACTTCAACACAAATACACACGTCCTGAGTTTTTTACAGATGCCTCTAAGTCTAACTCCTCTGTGTCCTACGCTGCTGTTGGCCCTTCCTTTTCGGATGCTGGCCCTCTACATCCAGGCACAAGTATCTTCACAGCGGAAGCTTACGCGATACTTGTGGCAGCTAAACACATCAAACAATCACAAATACAAAAAGCAGTAATTTATACAGACTCCCTCAGTGTGGTAACAGCTCTGCACAGTCTTAAAAAACAAAAAAACCCTGTCCTCGTTTCACTTTACTCCATTTTATGCACCCTCTACACACTCAACAGACATGTTGTTGTGTGCTGGGTGCCAGGGCATCGTGAGATTCAAGGCAACGTGATGGCGGATCAGCTTGCTGCATTCGCCCACGAAAGCACCGCCATTACACCGACATCAATCCCGGCCCTTGATCTTAAGCCGTCTCTCAAACGAAAACTCAGGGACTACTGGCAGAGCAAATGGAATACACACGCACAAAACAAACTACACGTTATCAAGCCACACCTTGGCCATTGGCCACCAGTATCAAAATCACGTCTAACAGAGGTAACACTAACAAGACTCAGGATAGGACACATATACACGACACACACACATCTTTTGTCCGGTGGTGATCCACCATTGTGTGATAAATGTGGTGAGGAATTAACAGTTCTTCACGTTTTAATTCAATGTAAACATTTAGACACCCTAAGAAGACAACACTTCCCACTATCTTACCGACAACATATACCTTTACACCCTGCAATGTTCGTCGGTAGGGAACCGCTTTTTAGTCACAAATCATTATTAGCGTTTTTAAAGGAAATTCATAATTTTCATATCATATACCCGGGCATACCGTAGCACGACCTCTCTAGAGAGGTTTTTGCTGCGGTGGATACACAGGAAAGCACTTGCCTCACGGCCCTTGGACGCAAGGGTATGAACGAGTGAGGCACTTGTGCTAATGCCATACATGTCCACCATCGTTTTCATTATCACCAACTTTTGTCACCTATTCACACCACACACACCTTTCACGGCATGGTCATGATTTTATTACTTGTATGTTTTTACCCGCTTTACTGCGAGGAATTTTATGGCCCTTATACAGCCGCTAATCACAACCATTGTCCACATTCCTGTCTCATGAACTGGTGCTCTTTGGCCATCAAATGGCCCTTGCGCCAAAAAACACCATATATCATCATCATCATCATTGTAGTAGCACCGCAGGGCGAACGCCGACTTGCTTTGCAAACGCGATAAGTAATTGCCGAAAAGGTGAAGACGACTCAGAGAAAACCTATACCCCTTTGGCCTCCTAGATCAGGTGTAGAAGCGACAAAGATGAGAGAAACCCAAAGTGTCGCGGCTGTCATCGCGTCTGCCGAAGAAAACAAAGATCTAAAGAAGGAAATTCCTCGCATTTAGTTTTCTGCTCCGTGGCTGTCTCAGGTTTTTCATGCCCACGGTTCCTGCTCTGCAACTCCCACACTGTCCTCCGCCTCGCTGACCTTGCCCTCCTGTGTTGCCCTCGCCTCTCGCTTGTAAACCTGTAGCGTCGCCGTTTTAATAAAAAGAAAGAAAAGAAAGTCATCCTTTTGTGTTCGCCCCCCCTCCTCCACACCGTCGCGTGTCTTCTGAGAAGCAAGGCGTTGGTTCACTGTGTCGTCTACTTGGGTACCGCTGCGGTGGTCGCGACAAATATCAGAGCATGAGTTCGTAGTACTGGGGCGTTAATAATATAATGTGGAACTAAATTAGCACTCGTTATACTGAAGAGTTCGGTATTCTGAAGTACGTAGTAGTGAAATGATTTTACATTGAAACTTCTAGCAGTCTGCGCAGTCTGCGCAGAAAGTATGTTTATCTGAAATGTTCGTTAAAGTGGTGTTCGCTCTATCGAGATTTTACTGTAGTTTCAGCAAGACCGAACATCGTATGCTGTTAGTCTCATTTGAGGATGAGTTGTTAGGGTCTTTAGACAGGGACAAAGCTCTTTGTGAGGTTCACAATGAACAGTAATTGTAAATAACTTGTAAAATATGTAATTTCCACCTTACTTCCAATTGTCAGAATTCGATGCCTGCTACCTGTATAATGTATATTTTGATACAGAACAGCCATAGTATATGCATTATCTGCATAATGTTTATTTATATTTTTGTTTCACTAAATTGATAGCAAATTTTATATTAGGTTTCAGTTTACTTAACTAAGTATACTACCGATGGTGCCTGTGTGTGTGGAAAAGTTCCTCTTCTATATTTTTTTTATTTCATTTACTAGGTTCTCCTGTTGGTTTCATCGATCTTGCGAAGGTTATATTAATAAATTTTCAAAACTTTCAGTAGTCATCCAAATGGGTAACCTTAAGGCACTTGGCTAAAGATTGAAGAAACATTTTTTTTTATAAGAGAAGATATTTTAATTTTGGATTAAGGCATAATTGTGCTTCCAAGTCGAGTATTTCATGGTTCAGCCATGTTTGCTCCAAGGGGGTGCACAGAGGGTGTCACGTGACCACTCATTGCAGCATTTTCGTGTGACAGTTGTTTTTGATTTCCCATTTTCACCAGACTTCGATGGCGCTTTAGTGGTACTGACAACCTTCATATTGTGGTCGCCAGTTGATTTTGAGCAACTTTCTGAGAACTCCTTGTTCGCACCCATGTAATGCAAATCCTGCAGAGTGTTTTTTGTACTTAGTGTACACGCTCGCTTTCACGCTCGCAGTGAACAGTGATCAGCTCACTCATACAATGAAAGGAAGAACTGTGATGACGGATGGTGAGCGGTACGAGGCAGTTCGCCACTGTCGATACGTCGATGAAGTTCTAAGGGACGCACCATGGGTGATAGACGAGGATTTCCTTCAAAATAACAAGGTATGTGTGCGGTGGTTATTCTGGAAATAAGGGCTGACGTTAGACAGGGCAGCATGGGTGTCACATCATTTGTGCATCACTTCCCTGTAAAACATTAGTGTATAGCCATCCGAATTACTAATACCAGCGTCTTTTTCCTGAGTTGCTACATGCTTTTTGTTGTAAATTTTTTCCTCTGGAGTTTCAGTGCTTGCTAGAGATTACTCTTTGCAGTGAGAAAGAAACTTCATTTATTAAACTGACGAGCACTTTTTTGAGCTTTTCTCTTACTTTCTTCAGGGTCCTCATGGGGATGTTAAGGTTCTTAGTATATTTTGAAAATGGTGGCCAGAGTAAGGATGTATTGATAATTAGGAAGTCACAGGGGCATCAGAAAGAGGATTGCCAAGATAGGCGTTTCTTATTTTCTTATCGGTGGTGATTACATCTGTTATGCCAAATAATCGCTAAATATAGCGACAAAGGTGTTTATTGGAGAACGTCTTTGTTGAGCTTGTAGGTCTGCTGCCCTCTCAAAGTATAGAGCTTATGACCACTATGTTTGAGGTGCAAGCTTTGTTTTGATGACGAACACCCCAACCTGCGATGCATCGCCTGCTTGTCACTGTGGCACTTTTAGCTCTGCAGTACGCAGAATATACAAGCTCAGTCTCTTGATTGCTCGTTTGCTGGCCTGCATGTCGCGGGATTGAGGCCTGGCTGTGGAAGCTGCATCTTTGATGGAGGTGATAATGCTTGAGGCCCGTGTGCTTAGATTTAGGTGCACATTAAGGAACCCCCAGTGGTCAAAATTTTCTGAACCCTACACTAAGGCATCTCTCGTCATCATATGGTGGTTGTGGGACTATAAACCGCAGATATTATATTATCTCTCAATTGCTGCAGGGATCACTCTTGATGCTCATTGGTGCGAGCTTGTTATGCACTACATCGCTGCACAGCTTCTAGATGGCACTGCCATCTTTGTTTAGATAATGAAGAGAGTCACAAAATGGGATATATGGGATAAATGGATAAATGGGATATATGGGGTCTTCTCAAGTGGAGACCACATGTACACTTGCTAGTTTTTGGAAGAAAGGCCACGTCTGCGTGTTTTCTTGCTTAGCCGCGCCTCTTTGAAAATGGTAACTTACGAGACGTGCTGGTGTTTGCTCGGTATAGGTTGTGCAGAAATTACCGTGGCCAGCATTACAATGCATTGAGCTATCTGTAGCACATGCGTAGGTGTGGCGGTGGCAGCTTGTTCGTGCTGACAAGCATTAATTTAGTTTTACCTGAATGGCTAGAAGAAGGGCCTGCTGTGTTTGAGGATAAAGGCAGGACGCCTCAGCGGGGCACCCAGGTCAAATTTTATTTGAAGTGTGACCTGTTGAGCAATACAGGGGCAGAAACGATCCTTGGGAAGACCCAAAGGAGCTTTCAAAGGACGCTTCACCTAAAGGTTTTCTGTGATCTTCAAAAGGGACTTTTTAAATTTTGGAGCATTCCTGCTATGATCTCATTTGTAAAACAATTCATTGGTGGTGAGAGAAAAGTTGCAAATATTACTGTTCAGATAGCTTCCCGTTGTACTACTGTGACCTCAATATATAATTCATTCTGGAGGCAAGATTGCAGTGTTGTTGCATTTATGTTTTAACTTTTAAGGTTCAACTTTAAAAAAAAAATTGCCTTGAAGGATTTCGTAGGGATTATTCCTAACTTGTATAGTGTTTGTGGATGATATGGTTTTATCATATATTTTTATGACTATGATTATTACAGTCTTATATACTTACAATTGTGGAACTTTTCAATCCAAATGTGGCTTTGTGCTGCATTATGCACACAGGGGAAGAAATCATGTAAAAATTAAGCCTTAGTTCGGTATATTTATCTGGAATTTAATCACCTACACTGCATGTAGTGCCAGATTCATTATCTTTGTTTACTATCCTGATTAATACAGAGTGTTGCTTACCAGGTACCTCAGGTTTTAAATACCCTTGCAGATCAATATAACTTTAGGGCTAGTGGTGCGACTTTCAAGAAACAAATAAAGAACTTATTCATAACCACCGGTCTCCACTATCGAAACTACGTAATGGAGTCTCATGCCTCTGCAAATGCTTAAATTGTTCATAGATTTCTATGTCAATTATACGAGTGTATACAGCGTAATTCGTTGTATCCGCATGCATTTTGTGTCTGTTTTTGAGTTGTTTCATTGATATCGTTTTGTTGCGAATTTTTACGAGAGTGACCTCTAATTCTTAAAATGTGTTATGTAAACTTCTTATGCTATTTATGTTTGAATTTTGTGTGTACAATTGCAGGTTGCTTGAAACCAATGTATTGACTATATATATTGTTTGTCAGTGCTGATGTCTAAGCTTTACACTGTCACGGACTGCGGAGGGACAAGGGCCTTTGTCAGGCTGTTCGCCTTTAGCCCTTTGCCCCTGCAGTGAGCTCTGTATCCGGCTTACTGTAAATAAAAAAAGTACTAAAAAAAAGTACTAAATATTTTAAGTGTAAAGGTGTATGTGCTTTTTTCTGATGTCAATATCTGTCCGAAAGGCTACACGACTTTTCCACCACTGCTACGGTAGCAGTACGATGCAAGAAGTACAATACTGGCCAGTAAAATTAAACTGCAATCACAGGAAAAATAAAGGAACTACTGCACAGCAAAACCTTAATTTCAGTAGACAGATATATACAAATGTCTTAAGCGCAATACTCTGCTCTGAGCTTGCACTGGCGCGCATTCATTGTAGAATACAAAAAGGGATACCTACGCGTTTCTGCGTCGATACGCTGAGATGGTTGCTAAATTCCTTGTGATCATTTTCCGCGCCTCCCTGTCTTCTTCTTTTGTTCCGATAGATTGGAAAATAGCGCGAATTGTACCAATATTCAAATCAGGAGATAAATTATTGATTACAAATTATCGCCCTATATCTATTACTTGTTCTTGTTGTAAGCTTCTCGAGCACGTCATAGCTAACTACATCACTAATTTTCTTAATGAGAACAATATATTAACCCCATTTCAACATGGGTTCAGAAAAGGTTTGTCCACTGTTACTCAACTGGTCACAGTCATACATACTTTCGCATCTGTTCTTGATAAATCCGGGCAAATTGATGTTATTTTCTTAGACTTTAGGAAGGCTTTTGATTTAGTTCCCCACAATAAACTGATTTTCAAACTTAAAAATATTGGCCTTCCAGAGTTTATTGTAAATTGGGTATCCGCGTACTTGTCAAATCGAACACAATTTGTTGATATAAATGGTCACTGTTCATCCAAACTTCAGGTTACATCAGGTGTTCCTCAGGGAAGTGTTTTAGGGCCCCTACTTTTTTTAATCTATATAAATGATATTGTTGAAGTTGTACCTGAATATGTCGGAATAAGGCTATTTGCCGATGATTGCGTGCTGTACAAGGAAATAGTTACCATGAATGATCAACAGCTTTTAAATACCTGCCTTGATAACGTTTACCAGTGGTGTAAGCAATGGGATATGAAGCTAAACTCAGACAAAACAGTGTACATGAACATCACTAGAAAGAAAAACTTCTCTTCTTTTCCATATGCGCTACAAACTCACGTACTCAAGGAGGTCAGTGTGTATAAGTACCTTGGCGTAACGATAACCAAAAATCTAAGTTGGAATATGCATGTATCGAACATTTGCGCATCCGCCTTCCGAAAGCTATGCTTTCTCAAGTACAAACTTCGTTTTGCCCCGTCATCAGTGAAGCTGTTAGCCTATAATACCATCATTAGACCTACTCTCGAGTATGCGTGCGTCATTTGGGACCCATACACTAGAAAAAACATTCATGCCATAGAAATGATTCAACGTAAATGCATCAGGTTTATATTTTCTAAGTACCGCATGACAGACTCCCCTACAGCTATCATGATAGAAAATAATATACAAGAACTCCAACTTCGTCGCAAAATTCTGAGATTAAAATTTCTTTTTCAGTTAAAACACAAACATTTCGCACTAGATGCCTCTACGTTTATACAACCACTGACGTCACGAGAAACTAGAAATCGCCATGCTGCGTCAATAACACCATTCCAGACACGTACCAACACATTTAAGTTCTCTTTTTTTCCTAGGACCATTGTAGACTGGAACGCTCTGCCGTTTGAGTCGTTACAGAACATTGAACACTTTGATTTTATCACTTCATAACGTTAAGCCCCAAAATGCTCCTATCGCTGCGCCATATGTTTATTGCGAATATGTATTGGTGTGTATAGTTTTGTGTAAATATACTTAATTTGGTCACGAATTGTTACCAATTTATGTGGTGAAAATTGCTGTTGAATATTAATTGTCATGCGTACATTTATTAATTTTGTGTGCCTTGACTGCTGATTGCTTGTGATTTTTTTTTTTTTACAAGTGCTCATTTCCACTCCTGCATGGGCTCTGAAGTGAGCCTGCAGTATTCTGTAAATAAATTTCACTGGTGTTCCTGTTGCTGCTTCCTCTTAAAGGGCCAGTAAACAGGCTCCGCTTTTTTTTCACACCCCCTCATACAAGCTCAGCAATTCGTAGATTAGACCGCAGCGATCACATTTTCTGAATATTTATTACAGTGCTGCGCGCCGCCCAGAGCCTCTATTTCCAAAAACAATTCCCGCGCATCTTTCCTATGCGTTACCGACCCCCTTGCTTGCGCAGTGACGTCAATTCAGCGATCGGCGACCTGGCGTAGCACGCAGCTCACCAAAGCAGCTCGCCGATTGGTCTAAATAAGGTGTGAAAAAACAGTAGTGAAGTCAACGTCAGTTCCTGTTCCCACCCACAGCTATGAAACTGCCCCTTGTTTCTTGGCATTGTGGTGAAAGAACCAGCCTCGCTGTTGTGGCATGCACGTGTACGCTCCATGCTCAACTACAGCGCCTGTGCGCACATATGAACGTACTTCGCCCTTGACATGAGCAACACAGGTAAAAAGCGTTGCTGTGTCATCGGCTGCAAATCGAACGACTGGGCAGCAGAAAAGCATCGGCACCGGGTGCCTCATGATAGGGCCCTGCGTGGCTGAAGCGAATCGGCCATCCAGCAACATATGTTGAGGACTTGATCGTTTGTGGTCGACACTTAGCACCTGACACTTACACGGTTGACCCGCGGCTAGTGCGGCAAACTGTAAACAAACAATCGCGCTTCGCAGCGAGTGGAAGTGCGTTGCGACCAATCGAGTTCGCGATGACGTAAATCACTGACATGGTGTCACGTTGGCAAAGTGGGCGGAGTCACGACAATGGGCTACGCCTTCCCCTTCATGAAAGGGAGAAGGGGGCGAGGCCGCACGAAAACTTGAAACCAGCTTAGACCGATGTTCTAACCCATGTAACTTTCTTATAGCATGTATTCGCAAAATTCTTGAGGCAGCATGTTCGCAAAGAAAAACTGCACATATATGTTTTTTTAAAAAAAATTTGGGCCTCAGGGCTGTTTACTGGCCCTTTTAACAGTTCGTGTTTTCTTGTTTTCTTTATTTTTTTCCAGATTGATTTTGTTGCACACGATGAGATACCCTACTGTATGGGCAATGAAGAAGATGTGTACAAGCTTATCAAGGAAAAGGGCATGTTTCTCGCCACTCAAAGGACAGATGGAATCTCCACGTCAGATCTAGTTGCAAGGATTGTCAAAGACTACGACGTGTACGTCAGGCGAAACCTTGCCAGGGGTTACTCTGCTAGGGACATGAATGTCTCCTTTTTAAATGTAAGCCCTGCATTTTTGTCATCCTTGTAAGTCTGTGCAGAAATTGAGTATCATGTGCTTGCCAACACAGGAACGGTATGTCAATCCCTGTATGACTGCTGTTGCCAAATAAAGTACAATGGATAGTACAATTGCTAAGGCCTCATGATCTTTGGCTACAAGAAGCATACTTAGGTTGTGTGCATGTACAATATCCATGTGACTGAAAGGGGGACGATAGAGATATTTTGGCGTATTTTATGTGCAAACCTAAATAGACTAGTTTAGTTTTTCGTGCAGATGTGAAATATGCAACACTTCTTCATGAAGCTCAGCTAATACACGAGTTACACAAGGCTACCTCCTCTCTTGTTTTTTAGAGACTGTAGGAGGAAATATTTTCTGCAGAAAAGGACACTGAAGCACTTAAAAAAAAGCAAGGTTATGGTGTCACTATATGTATTTCGTGCAGCAAACTTGAAAATCAAGCCTAAAGTTTGCATAAACCAATGCAAATATATCTTTATTTTGCTGAAAACAAGCAACAGGTACTGCGGCCGCCCTGCCCAGTCTTGCCACTGCTGTGATTGGTCGAAGCTATATGACATCATTGTCGGGAAGGTGAGGACAGCTGACTATGCTCGCCAGCAGGAAATGCCGGGTTTATCTGTTCAAATTGGGTCATTGTTGTTAGTATGGCAAACTGTGGGAGTTCGGTGTACATCTGTACATGTTCGAGACGGTCGCCAGTGTAAGAGCGATGATTGAAGGCTACATCAGTGCCGATAATGTGGCACAGGAAAGCGAGTCACAACCAGCCACCTTCACCCGCGTCGGAAACATAAACTGGTACTTATAAGATGTATGTCTTATAACTGATACGAATGATACATTCAACCGTAGATAATAAATCCGATAAGGAACAGCAGCACCAGCACTCGCTTTTAGCCCCACATTGGCACAGTGCATGCTACACATGAGCATCATGCAGAAAGATCAGCTGTTCGTGTATTTCACTGCTCAGAGGGCAGCATTGTTGATGCAGTCTGTATTGCCCTTCGCCGTGAACAAGAAGGATGCAATGAGTCAGTGTCCCACATGCAATCATCGAAATCGAAAAAGCCTTTATTTAAATTAAACACTGCTACACGGACAGCTTGGACTATGATTATGCTTCAGGTGGTGGCATTTGGCAGTGATTGAATGTTACGGTAGTGATTAAATAATGTCTGGCTCATCATATGAGTGCTTGTTGAATCAATGCATCAATCATTTTGGATTTTGATAGAAAAATATAACCCATGCCGGAAAACCCGCCGCGGTGGTCTAGTGGCTATGGCACTCGGCTGCTGACCCGCAGGGCGCGGGTTCGTATCCCGGCTGCGGCGGCTGCATTTCCGATGGAGGCGGAAATGTTGTAGGCCCGTGGGCTCAGATTTGGGTGCACGTTAAAGAACCCCAGGTGGTCTAAATTTCCGGAGCCCTCCACTACGGCGTCTCTCATAATCATAGAGTAGTTTTGGGACGTTAAACCCCACATATCAATCAATCAATCAACCCATGCCGGAATCAAAATAAAGCGCCAGTGTTACACGGCCTCTTTTATTGGTGATCAAGACTGGCTCTGATGAATATTCTTTAGAGGTGCAAGCACGAGCTGTCACAGCAACAAGGAGATCGTGACCAACTGGGGTTCGGATCTAGACAAAAGTACGATGATTGGTGTCTGCGTAATGGCTCGCGAACCATGCCTTCTATAAAGATTCGAAGTGAGCGTCGTGGAAGCAAGGCAGCACAGTGAGCTGGTCACGGCTGCAATAGACGCGTGCTCAACAACTACCTACACGCTGCTATGGCACATAAGTAGTCTTTACAGCCTTGCCTCAGTTTTTATTTTCGCCTGGTCAGTTGCGGAAACACAGAAGGAACTGCGTCGCTGTTCAATCGCACCCACTTGATACCAGTGACTTTCTCGCAAAGTCTTTTTTTTTAGCTGCAGCGGTCCATTTTTGCAGCCATCTTCTGATCCTGAAAAAAGTTGTGCTGATTGCGACCGAAAGTGCTGCGGTAGCAATATGCCGCGCAGTGATTCGGCATTTGAGTCCATTTTGACCACGCACAAACATGTCGGATGACGAAAGTCTCTAATCAGAAGAAAAGAACGGTGCAATGGCAAGAACTTCCAATGAACTGGCAGTACTTATGCTTTGCTAGGCAGCAGATCACGCCAGAAAGAGAAGACACAATCCCGAAGCAAGCAAGCTGAGCTGACTGAGCGACGCAGGCAGCCCGGTAGGTCGCTTCTTCGACGACGTCACCTGCCCACCTGTCTATCTATCCCATGCCCCGCCCTTGCGCTCCGCGCACGCCAGGGGAGCGTTCTCTTGGTAAAAGTTTGCTCACTTATAGCACCTTTGTTTAATGGAAAATCGCAAAAAAAATCATCATTGGCATCTTGTAAGAGGTCGCACACCGAACTCACTATAAATTGGCAAATGCAAGACTGTTTCAGTGTCCCTTTGAAAGTTTATATTATGAGATAGCCGGATACTATAATATGCCATAAGTGCGATGCAATGCTGCAAACAGATGTCTGATAATATTTTAACTAGGTATTGTGGTACGGATCAAAATTAAATGTACAAAGGCTCACCCAAAAGTAAACAGAATAGCACTGTGCTGGGTGTAGCGAGTGTGGTATGCATTCTCATCTAGGCGAGTGTCACGCTGCTCCTTTCAAGTGAATTGTACCTGGTGGCTTCTCTGAGGATGTTTTTCCCTGGGTACAGCTATTTCTTTTGCGATTTGCATGCTAGTCGCTTTTTTTTATAGTGTTAGATCAAAGCGAACAGCAGATGACTGTGAAGTTTTGTTTTAGTCTCCAGTAGGGCTGTGGGAAAATACAAAAATTTGAAATAACGAGTTGGAAAGTGTTCTATTTGATTGGTGCTAGAATTAGTGTGTACACGAAATACTGAGTATTTTTAAATATTTTTTATATGATCAACAATGAAAAATGCTCGGGTAAGCAAGACGTTGGAACAGTGAGGGGTAACTTATCTTGTTTTCATCAGCGAATTGCCCAGGTGCATAGAGCCCACGTATTAGTACTAGCGGTACACCAATGCAATATTGATCAAACAATAAGTAGCTCAAGGAAGTATCATCATTTCACGATATGACATGACATGATCTGACATCTAGGCATTAATTACCATGACATTCGTGACCCATGAAACATGCTCAGTATATTTATTTAGCAGGTTTCTTAGAAGTTGCTGACCAACAGCAATGCGTGTTCCCAACAAAGAGGCTGTTGACAGAGTGCCTCATTGAATGCTGTATTCACTGCCGTATTTCACGCTGTAGTTGTAGAATATTTTCGAAGGGTCTGTTTGCTGTAGTATAAGAGCTTCCTTCAGTGTAAATAATATTGGAATTTTTTTTTGTTCATAGTAATTGTATTGTTTTTTGGTAAAGCTTGTGAATATTTGTTCTTGATAAAAAGTGAAATTCTTGGGCTTTTTTAAAAATTGTCAGTTGAGCAGTCTGAGGCTGCTTTGACAATGGTTGTTGTTCTATTTGAAAACTATTCGATTCATATTTGTTCTTGATCCAGTGTCATGACTATTGTCTTTGTATTCAATTCGATTCTAAAATTTATTATTCGCCCGCCCCTAGTTTCTGAAAATGTGCCTCGGAAGCTGTTGGGTTAATATATAAACACTTTGCAGGAACACCGTGATGGGAAAAACATCAGGGTATAAAGGGTCTTTTTTTCTTTTTAGAGACAGGAGAAATGTAGATTCATGACGCACCTTGTTCAGACACCCGTCAACTTTACGAACAAAGGCAAAATATCAAAGTTTTGTGGACACTTGTGCTTTGATACCTACGACATACCATACAAAGGTTGAAGTTATCTTTTATAGCTTGAAGCTCGGTTGAACGAATTTTAACAGATTTGCAAATGAGAAGGGTTATGAAGAAATATTTTGCTCAAATTTTGGCAACAAAGCGAAGATATGGTCAAGTGAAAATCGCTAGTACCTACTTTGAAAGAACAACTCCAAATCAACCTAGACTTTTTGCTTCATAGTTGTTACTCGTGACCAAACATAAAATGCATTTCCTACCACCATGAAACGAAATTTCATGTACTTAAATTGTTTACTCAAAGCGGCCATCACAAAAGAGGATGAGTGTGTTAAAGTTGCTTCATGAAAAATCACTGTAACCAAAGGAGCACTTCTTGAGGAGAATGCACCTGATGCACTGAATGCGATAGGGGTGGCCCGTGGTCGTGTAACGAGAGAATTTCGTACTACAGCGGCTGTTCTAAGCGCTATTTGGTTTGCTTATAGGTACTCCCGTTGCGTGCCATGACTACAATAAAAAATAAGTAAATAAATAAAAAGGTTGATCATAAATTCCTGCGCAGGATATCCGAATTGTGCTTTCAGCACTTTGAGATACAGTTTGGTCTTTATGTTAAAGAGTTAACTTCAGCTGTGTTTGCACGAGATCATGAGATATCACTCTGACAAGCTAAATGAGTGACCAATCTCTTCAGATTAAGCTCATGCCCACTTGCACTACACTTACTGATTGGAAAGTGTAGTGCTTAGGCACTTTTGGAGCAACAGTTTCAAAACCAAATATGTTCCTCCATGTTATTGACGTCCCAAGGACCCATATTTAGTACCGAGGCGTAACACAAGGTAGGGAAAAAGAATATGAGGCTGCTGCGTTCCTCTGCACTTCGATAAGATGCCTCCAAGTGTATTGCGCGTCCAGACTTAATACAAGTTTGAAAAGGATCTCAGGCGAATCATTTATTTATCGTCATAAGTGAAGTGATTGTTCTCTTTCCCGTGCCGTTTCTATTTTATTTCATTTTGTCATATAAGCAGATGTTTCAAGTTCAAAGATTGCCGTTTCCTGCTGCTGCCAGGCACTCCTGCTCAAGCTCTGTGTGGCTTTGGCAGGCCTGATATGTGTACTACTTTTTGATAAAATGAGCAATAAAGATTACATGACTATTATTATTATTATTATTATTTTATTATTATTATTATAAATCTGAACTGGGAATGAAATAGTGATTTTAGTAGACTTGATTTTTACATGTGTGAGAATAGCTGTAAATTTGAATAACGTAATAAACTTCCCTTTGACGAGACCTTTGGTCTGCACAAGCCATTACTCCGTAAGAAAAAGAATATTTATTTGTTTATTTATGAAATGTACCTCAAGGACCCTTTGCAACAGGTATTCCATGAAGAATGGAGAAACAAAAAACTTAATGTCTACAAAGTATGATTCAGCCGCATTTTTGAAAGGGACGTGGTCGACGTGAAGGATGATGAGTTCAGAATTGGCTCTTCGCAAGCGTTATCATCGAATGTTTTTGCGCAGATGATGTAAGGCATGTCATGCTTTCATCGGTTGATACCAGGGCATTGTAAGATATAGAGTTTTCTAATAGTGTCTTGTCAAAACTGGCTCTTTCAGAGCCTTATAATCGCATGTTTTTGTTCAGTTGATAGAAGGCATGTCACACTTTTATTTGTCGATGTTCGTGATGCTAAGGCTATACAGTGTAGAATTAGTATTTGAATTAGCTCGAATGTTAGTGCAGATAGAATCTTGTGATGAGCTTTGTCATTACTTCTTTATGGCTGTCTATTTGGTCTTGGCCTGAGGCTCAAAATTCAAATTCTTGTTATATTGTATATATGTGTGTATATTTTTGCCATCTCATATTGTCAGCATTTCTTGATGCTAGAAAAAAACAGATACAGTGGATGTGCATTGTACAGTTTTTGCAAAATGGTTGTGGGCACTCAAAATAGACTGCTCATTTTCTAAAGCATGTGAGATGCACAGCAACAGAATACCGAGGGCCTGCTTGCTCATGTTCATGCATGGCAATGTGACTGAAGTCACTTCACTTGGTTGATATTGCAATGTGCAGACTACGTATGTAAAACATGCTGTCATACTGGTACATGCAAACTGCACATTTGCTGATATTCTTTCTGACAAGTCTTTCGAGTTTTATTACCCATAAATAAAGGAATCTAAAGAATTTAGAGTAGTTTTTTTTTCTCATTTGTGAAAAGTTTTTAGTGTCTGCGACTACAAGAAACTACAATTTTATGTGAAGAGTGTACAAGGCAGCCCTCCATGAAGAGTGTACGAAGTAGTGCACCTCATTGGATCTGACTTTTGCAAATAGATAGCCTGCTTTTTGTACTGGCCATTATTCCTCTGCAATGTATTTGTATAACATTTGTAACGTTGTCATGTGTGCACTAAGCTTTACAACACATTTCTTTTACCGACACTTAAGCAGAGCTACTTTCTAAAAAAGATTGTTTTTTTTTTATTCCGAGCCCTCAAAGTTCCTCTAAAGTTATCGTTTTAAGTAATGCCGAAAGGCACCGATATGTGCATTTTGAGCTGAAAAGTGTGGGTTGGTAGTTAGCGAATGACATAAAAACAAAGTAAAACATACAAACTTTAGGTCGTCGTTATATAGATATGGTAGTGTAACTTGGGAGTAATGCAGAATTGCATTAATTTTGATGCATAGTGTGTGACTGTCGTATCTGCAATGATTGTTTATGGATAAATTGATTGCAAGGGAAAAAAGAAAATGTACTTATAGCTGAATATGGCTGTGTACATGCAGTCACCTTAAATATTTACATTTTTGATGACTGCACACATGTTCACATATTTGCATAAAAAGAAACCTTTACTCCAGCCATTAAAATACCATGGTTGAAATATTATTTAAACTGCTTTGCCAGTGTGCATGATGACTGCATCCAGTTCACATTGGCTCAACCTTTATACTGCAGCACTTCGGCCTTTTTTCATTACTTATGTAAGCTTGTTGTGAGAAAACAAAAAGAAGTGTGAAACATGCAGTCAACTTGCTAGGAAAACAGAGCAGAAAGAAAGCTATAATGCGTGGCATGCTTTTCTGGAAACGAAACATTCCCGTATTCCTGTTTCTCTTTGTAGGAAAAGAAGTTTTTGCTTCAGAACAAGATGGATGATTTAAAAGACAAGAGCAAACAGCTAGTGCAGAATTTAGAAGGAAAAAGGCACGAATTCCTTCAGAAGTGGGAAGAAAAGTCAAGGGAATTCATCTTCAACTTTCTGGAACTCTTTGGCAGGGAAGGAAGGCTGGTGAGTTGCTATTTGCATTCTTTTTTGTGTTTTGCTAAAGATCATTTTGTACGCTTCAGCGTCCTTTGGTACATATTTGTATTCTTGAAACACCACCCTGATTGTTAAATTTTACACCAGTACTTTGAGGGTTACGAGGAGGAAGCTTTTGGTTGATTAAGGAAAAAGTGTTTCAGTTTATTGTAGATCATTCTGATAAAGAGCAACGTATCGTGCTTTGCTGACAACGTAGCGCGGCAGCAAGAAGTGGAACGACGAAAACCTCGAGACACAGCCATTAGGCTGAGGGGGCTCTCTCTCTTTTCGCCCTAATAGGAGACAGACCAAAATGGCGCTACCTTGTTGGACACAGATGACGATGGTTTTGCTCCGGGTGCATCCTCGCATTATATGGAAGTATGCAATCTGTTCCGACCACCTGCCAAGATGAGAACCCGACGACCGATGTCCCGAGACACCTCGCCATACAGACCGAGCACTCCTGCTGGCTGCCAGACGCCGCCGCGTTCTCTGTCGCCACCTCTGCTTCCGATGGTGCACAAATTGTCTGCTGAGAATCTCTCCGTGATCGCGAGCTCGGGGGGCATTCTTCCCAAATCTAAGAGCGACGTGAACGTCATCCAGCACAAGGTCCAAGGGGGCACCATCAGAGCGGGGAGCAAGTCATCTGAAAACATGCAGCCTGCCAAGGCACCCAAACCATCTCTTCTGGCTAGGGTGGCTGACCAGATGCAGAAGGATGCCGCCTTGCAGAAAGAACACAGTGATGCCAACTGCCAAAATGGCGAGCTAAAGAAGCCGATGCCACATCCTCCAGGGAAAACCGCTCCTCCACAAGGTAGCTCCTCTAAAATATTATTGGAGACTGATGCCAAGTGTATTTCGCATAGCATCTCCGATGAAGGCGTCGGTGTGGCCACCGTTCCTGTTGGAAAGATTTCTCAAGGTGCATCTCCTTGTGTGTCGCTTCATGCTGTCCACTCGGGTTCTTCTGAAGTGCAGTCGAAGAAGGTTGACTCCGGGCTGGCAAATAAAGACGCCGAGAAAGTGAACTCTAAGCCCAGCACCTCAGAACCAGTATCACATCATTTGCAAAGAGGCCTTACAGATTTCTACCTATCTTACTCCAACCCTGCAGAAAATGATTCGGAAGAGTATGAAGTAAGAGAAATAGAACCAGAGCCTGATGACGTAGGTTCAAGTAAAGCTGAACCAAGTGCTACGGCACAGGAACCAAAAGGTTCCGCCAAAGTGCACGAGTCTTCGGTAAACAGTGCCATGGCAGTAGCCCGTGATGTGACCACCCTTCAGCAAGTGCAGGTTTCTGAGGTCAGTGGGGCTGAAGAGGCACCACCCGGTGAAAAGCAAGGCACAACAAATTCTTACGTCTCTAACTTAAATCCTGTAGCAGTGAAAGCTGACAACTCTATTGACCCTGTTGATGAAACGTTAACCGTGACGGAATTGGATGCAGTGAAAGAAGGATCTGGCTCCCCGGTGGAGAGACGTGAGGAAACTTGACTTCAGGATAGCAGTGTTCCCAACTTCAGCAACGATGTAATAGAGTAAGGGCCAGCTTTCTCCACTTCACTGATTGATTTACACGAGGACAATAATTGGGGAACTACATTACACAGCCGTTTGAAGCAAAAACTCTGTTCGAAGACCAATATCAACCACTATATTGCCCTCTGGATCGTGATAGGGCATGATGAAGACTATGCTGCACTGCCTTAGCGAACTGCAGTGGCCTATTGTGTATGTCTGTATGGGGAAGGACCATATTCTTTAGAAGCAAACTAAGATATTCCTTTCTCCGCTTTGTGCCTTGGGCCGCTTGCAGTTCAATTTCTACAAGATATCTAGTAAAAGACGATACATATTTACATTTACTTGAAGCAGGATTACAAGGTTCTCCAGTGAGCGTGTGTGCTTCCTTTACAGAAAGGTGGCAAAAATTACAGTGCCATAAGTGAAGGGATGGTGTACCGTGTCCCTAAATATGCACTTCTCTTCGCTGAAAGTTTTTGTGTGTTCACTAGTCAGTATGTAGAGCATGGCATTGCCGACACCCTGCCCTTGTTCTCTTTTCAAAATTTGTTGCAGTTAGCTGTCAAGGATGACCAAAGCAGTGGTCATGAAAGAGCACAGCAGTCGACCTTACCGTGACCAAGCTGTGCTCAAGTACACTTTGCGCTGTATTTGAATAAAAGCCTGCACCTGCGGTGCACTATCTTAGGTTTTTTTTTCTTGCTCCTAATGGTGATCCCAATTGCTTGCTTGCTCATTAATTCCTCAGAAGAACTAGACATAGTATTGCCGCAACAGATTATAACGCATGCATTTTTGTTTTACCGTCGCGTAGCTGTAGCTACCTGTGGGAGAATAAGGAGAATAAGCATTTCCAGACTGTTATGAAGGTCCTTTCGAACATATGTAGTTAATCTGCCCTGAGTATGTTGAGCATTGCTTTCTTGCTGCTTTTGCTATGTTTTTACTGTGTATAGCGGACCTTAGTGGCAAGTGATGACACCAGCATCATAATACATTTGTGGTAGCTACTATAGTATTCTTTTTGTCATTGCCCAACAGTAATTTATTGGCTGCATTTCGTTCTGCATTGTTGAATAATTACGCTTGTGACTTTACCTTATCATGAATGTTTTGCCTGTCATTGTAATATAACCATGTACTTTATTTATTATGCATTTTTTGTTGTTTTTTATTCCAGTATTTGTGCATGCCCTGATGTACGTAAAGTGCATCAACATGTTAAGTTAAGCGTGATCACTTGGCATAATGTGATGAACTCTTTGTGAACAACATGGCTCTTGTCAATTGGACATTGCTTATCTTGAGTGCACTGTCAACTTATTACATCGTAACCGAAAGAAAAAAAATCAACAGGTGGTGGTAAGGTTAAGCTCGCCCATAACACAGTACAGTGCTCATTGAAAAATTGTCTCTATACAGTACTCTGCTTAGTGTTTCCTGGTGTTAATGGGAACCTGGTACGATGGCACACTCCGGAAACATTGTAGTAAATCAGGGGGCCTCAAACTCGCTTCAATTGGAATCTTCAAACTCACCTCACTGGCTGGGGGGAAGGGGGGGGGCAACACTTACGAAATTTAGTGCCGCAGGGGCTGGGACAGTGAAGTAGGTTAGAGTGAGGAAGCGTGTGGCTTGAACAAAATTTTACCTAATGTTGGTTGAATTTAGACAAATGCCTTTCCCAATTAGATCATATATGAGTCATTTCTGAAGTGGATTGTGTGAGGTTTGAGTAACATCGATAGTGATCTCCAGAATGAGTAAAATCAATATGCCAATTCTGAGCATTGGAGATGTTGTCCCATGGTTATGCTTCCACTCATGGTGATCTCATCAGGTGCTTCATGAAGAAAATGCCAGAGAGCAGTCCTGTTTCTGCAGCTTACCGAACAAACCTTCACTAATGGCAATGGGCGAGAAAAAAAATGCGAGTACTATTTAGCAAGGGGATAAAACTATCTTGCTCATGAAGCTGCAGGCTGCTAGTGAAAGGTCTGCGGGCTGCGTGTTTGAAACCCCTGTTGTAGAGGGAGGTTGCAGTTTTTTTAAACGTTTTGACTTGAAAAGTTGCGTGCTAAATGAAAAGTTGCGTGCTAAATGGATGTGGGGGAAAGTTTACGATTGTAGTCCAATTCTTTATTTTATGCCCGGAAAGAGATAAATTGAAGCATTAAATGTAGACTTGCGCAAATATTCAAAGGCTTTGAATATTCAATGAATGAATGAATAGACTTTATTTAAAGTCCGGCAGTTTTACCGAGCGAGGTGGGGGAAGAAGGGATTAACCTCTGTCCCTTCCCACTCTCCGTCGATTATGATGGCGGTGCCTCAAGTGGCCGCTCGAAGTCCTTGCACCCAGGCGGCATCTTCAGCTTGCCGGTCGGCCCAAAGCTGGTCGGCCAGCTAATATCAAATTCACTACGAAGTGAACCTAAATTATGGAAAATTTTGAAGTCATGACAAATACACCCATTTTTCTTTATAATATGCGATATGAATACTATTGAGTTTGATTCGATATTTTGACCAAAAAAACTATTCATTTCGAATGTGCTTCGAAGCTACAATTTACTATTTTCACAAGCTTGATAAATAGGTCAGAAAGGTAGAAATGGTGATACGATCCCTCAAACAACTTGGCTGGTGTTGGTTGTTCCTGATGTATAATTTATGCATGTGCATTGCGCTCTTCCTCATACAGAGTCGTATGATGTCAAGGAGCTGATCTGATTATATTAAATAATGGGAAATTTATCTATGTAGCATGATTTTAGGTATTTACAAAGTTAAATTAAGTAATGAAACCATGTGGCTCTTTCTAGGATTTACTATCATTAACGTTTCAAAGATTACCACATTTCAGTTCACTGCTGATGGGACCACTGACTTGCATGATGGTGGCACTAGGAAGGGAACAGTACAAGACAGTGCTGCCCCACAGTCAGCTTCAGGCAATTTAATTTAGATTCTGTGTAAAAAGAAAATTTGGCAGCTCTATAGCAAAATATGCAGTATGTACAGTCGAAATGGATATGAAGTCGTTGTGAAATGTGAGGACAGAAAGAATACAACTGGACAGGCTGGATGGGTCTGTAATGCAGTTTTCACGCCTCTGTGGCTGCACAGTTTCTTGGTGCTCCATCTGAATGTGACGATGAATGATAAATATCTAGTCGGTGAGAAGCTTTATCCCACTCATGTGTCACCCAATTTGCATGGTGTGATGCCTGGCACTATTCTGCATTTATGACTTGCCATATTACATCCATTATTGTTACTCCTTGCCCAATCCGACATCCGCGTAGCTTTTTTGAAAAGAAGTCTTGAACCACTCGTAGTTGAAAAGACAGTAATGCAAGCAAGGACAAGAAACACATGGGAGTAGCACTGACTGCCAACTGCTTGGTTTATTGGGAAACACATAAATATACATTGGACTGGGGTACACAGGAAAAGGAAATTATCAAAGCACATGCA
Organism: Rhipicephalus annulatus; assembly: GCA_013436015.1. Taxonomy (NCBI): domain Eukaryota; kingdom Metazoa; phylum Arthropoda; class Arachnida; order Ixodida; family Ixodidae; genus Rhipicephalus; species Rhipicephalus annulatus. The sequence continues at coordinate 164,037 of WOVY01010275.1, read as the reverse complement.
TCCAGCTGTACAAAATTGTCTAGTCCAAAGAGGTTACTTATGAGGATAGCCACACTTCTTGTCTGTTAGATTAATCAAGGGCACACCTGCTGCGTCTTTGCACTTCATCGCAAAAGCTTCGAAGACTTCGCATGCTGTCTGGTCTTTGTATGTGCACAGAACCTGAGTCCCTTCAAAGTGTGGTATGCCGGCAAACTTAGCAAGTGGATGGCGAAATTATAGCTGTCTCTTGCCTTCAGGTTGTTGGCACGTTTGTGCGGACGGTCGTTCAATGACCCGTCTGTGCGGTATAAAAACGGCTACGCTATCTTGAGATGTACACTCTTCACATGTGCATAAGACATAGTTCACTGAGCACTTTTTTTACACAACACTTGCTAGCTGAATTCTTTTTGTTAAACTTCTTGCAAAGAAAGCTCAGTTTGTTGGCGGGTATGAATATAACACTCCAGCGGCCGTATTGGTGTGGTAATAATTGGAATTTCGAAGGCATGGCCAGGCGCGTGCCCCCAATTACCACACTTCTGTCAAAGGAGCTGTCATCAGCGAAAGCAACATACTGTCTGGGTAGCTGCTCTTATTCAGCCTTTGAAATTACTGCATGAGAATGAGTGGTGGAATGAGTGAACTAGGGCATTTTTCAAGGCCCCACTAGCATTGGCCTCCTTCACAATCTGAGGGACTTGAAAACTTTCGTGCTTCATCATAGACCATGTATTTCGCAGTCCATGCTAGTCCTATGTGCTTCTTGTCAGTGTTTACCTTGCGTTTCTTTTTAACTATGTGTACCAATTGGCTCGCATTAACACACAAGTTTCAAGCACTGCCATGGCTCTGTGGTGAAGCACTTGACTGCCACTCAAAGGTCCTGGGTTTGATTCCAGCCCAAACACTTTAAGGTCATGCTTCGAAGGTCGCGTGAGTTTCAATGCCGCACACTGCATTTTTCAAGGTCAGAGTCTCGTGAGGCACTTAAAGGGGCCCTGCAACACTTTTCGAGCATGGTCAGCAAACACTGCCAATTCGTAGTAGAGGCTCTCGACAACACGCGAGCCAAATATTATAGTGCAGCATGTGGCCTAGAATTCACAATAAATTATCAGTCAGCTAAAAATTGCTTTCTCTTCCCTTGACAAATGACGGAAGACGCTCAAAAATCACTCGATAGAATGCTCATCTACCAGCCATTGGCGGATTTGAACATGGTGGGCTCGATCGTTACAGAGATCGCCGCAAAAGGCTTTCACTTGTCCACGTGCGCGCAATTGCACTGAAAAAGCCGTGTATTCGAAGAAAAAAAAAAAGAGAAAAAGGTTCTCAAGGTCACGAAGCGCATGTGATGTATTTTGTTTGCCCCTCCCATTCCTCCCTGCTTAGCTTCCAGCGCTTTCCTAGGGACAAGAGAAGAGAGAATGCGATTGCAGTGTGTGACAAATCTTTGTAACTCTGCTCGTACTGGTCGGATTCTTGAAATTTTTGCGGCATGGAATTTGTGAGGTAATAAGCTCTTTCAGTGAATCAATTTCATGGTTACTCACAAAGGTGTTTCAATGCCCCTTTAAGGCCTTTGACTTGAAAACTTTGTCATGATTTTATATACACATATACTGCCACACAAGCTCAGGAATGGTGCTGGAAAAGTAAGTGTAAAAGTTTTTTTTGCTGCCTCTAATAAGTTGCATGAAAGCTGAAAAAAACGATGGCGAAGGCAGTTTCAGGTTGCATGAATTCTCGAAGTGTTGTAGTTTTCTGAAAAAAAAAAAAAACTCATCAGATGGTCAAATGACTTTATTGGGGCTTTTGTATGAAATGACTTTATTAAGGCAATGTGTGAAATATGTAAACTCTGGAAAAAATATTGTGAAAGAAAAAACGAGAAACAGCATTTTTGAGTGAGCACTACTCAAATATGCAAAACATTAATCAGTATTTGAGGGCATGGTATTCTGTGAGGGATGGGTCTACACAGAGTGCTTTATTGCCGTCTGCAGACAGTGGGCGTCTTCATTTTGTCCTTGGAGTGATGAGTTCTGCTCGCAGATACATTGTATCTTCTGTGCTTGTGGCTGCCTTGGGCAGAGTAAGCTCGGTAATAAAGGGGAATGAGTATATCTTGTGAGTGTTCGGTAAAAACAATGCGCCTTCATTGCGATTATGCGGTGAAACCAAAACCACAAATGGGTGTTGCTCATTGGCATCATTGCTGACTGTGCATTGCGCTGATCCTTGAAACCAATTTTGGTTATCTTGGAAAGAAGCTAGCATAATCATTTCCACTGCTTATTTTAAGTCCTGGGAGATGGCAGCATGTCCCAGTGAGCATGCTTCGTCATTACAGCCAGAAATTTCAAGCGGAGCACGAAAAACGTACTAGTATGGCAAAGACACTGCTGTACAGAAAACTGCCGCCGTACGTCTTCGGCATAAATACTCAAAGGGTTAAGAAAACGTGCTAAACACACATCCCGATTTGTGCCTCATAAAATGGTGGAACTGGTATTTAACCAAAGAGTGGAGTTAACTTGGCAACCTCGTCTGGTACATGTAGTGCTTGAGATATTTATATTTTTAGTAATATACATGGACAGATCATTTACTTGCATTTCGATCAAAATCATGCAATACAGTGAGTAAAAAGAAAGTAGCCTTACGCAACTCCATTTATTTATTGAGAACTGAATATTTCCTGTATAAATGAACACAAAAGACACATTGTATATTTGTGAACAGCACTGTACTGCTGGTCTATGTTCATTTACTATTAGTATGTGAGCAACTTGGACATTAAAAATACCTGAATTTAGTTTTTTTGTTATTGCCAAGCACACATTCTTATCACTTGAGTGTCTCTCATAGCAAGTCTACAAAAGTACAAGTAGAAACATATTGTTTATTAATTGTAGAAGTGTTAATAAACATGCTAGTTTATTTTTCTTCTTTGTTTGCCCTATAATTTCATTGTGTAACATTATTTTTGTCGTTCCGATCATCATACTGTTCACATTCCCTATTTCTGCTTTATACATTGTAGAATAATTTTAAACTGGACTTCCTTACGTGCTATCTTTTAGTGTTCTTTATGATGCACGTTGCTGGGCCAGTTTGTTCACTAATTAGGCTTATCCCATCTACTTTCTGATATTTTTTCATGGTTCTGATGTACCAGCACTTCACCATGATACAGTTCAAGTGCATATAATTCACCTAACTATGTCTGAATCTATTACAGCTTGTTTGCTTAATAATGATACCGAGGTGTTTTGTTTAAGCCTAGCAAACATCCTTTTGTTGTTAATTTACTTAACTTTCTTAGCATCCCTATTTTGTATTACAATAGATACACCTGTAATATGTACTTCTGTTTCATTCTGAAAGAAAAATACTAGCTTGAATGTAAATCCACTTCTCATTCTTATAATAGCTGGCTTATAATATCTGGCATCTTTATTCTCTACAGTATGATAGACAATGCGTATCCCGCTGATCCTATTCCAGGCTCTATGAAATGAATTTCAACTAAGAGACCAGAAGACATCTACGGAGAAATAGTGAAAGCTTAGGAGTAAGCGTTTGTGCTAGGTCTCCCCTTGATAAGTTGCAATCGACTTGTCACTTTCGAATCTTCTAAAGCATTCTCACAATGGTGTTTACATTTGGCTGGTGCTCAGAGTGTGTTTGTTTGGTTAATTCAGCTCACTTGGGGGCAGTGTCATTTCGAGCACGGGAGCACAGCTGATATCTGACATGGTCAGTGCCAGGGCTACTTTAAATGCTCCAGGCCTCGCTACGTTATGGCATGGGGCACAGTTCAAAGTTGTTGAATGTACTACATGATTAGCATTTCAGAGTACAGTCTCTAAATTTATGAAGGCAGTCGAGATTCGTAAGTGAAATGGCTTAAAGCTTCCCAAGGCTGTATATATTTATCAATAGGTGAACAAAATGAATGTTGTAGTCATCACGTCATAGTCCATTCTGCACTATAGCTTCTATGAAAAGGCAAACTGCCCACTCATGGAATCAATGTCATCACTTACTTGTTCAGCGCTCACCATTGAGTGCACACTGGGGACCTTCACATGGTTGCTATGTACTATTTTCATTGTTTAATTGCAATATGCATTGTTTGACTTGACATTGGGTAAGAGTAGCTACAGATAAGTGAAAGAGTGCTTTTGTATCTGAACTCTTTTGCTACAGAACAATGGATGCTGAGTTGTTTGTAGAGTAGCCACAAATCTTGTCGGTCAGAGCCTGTTCATCATTCTCTGCTTCGTGCTTTTACTTAATACAGTCACTCAATGCGACTCATGTGTCACTGCCAAGATTGAGTCTGCAAATTTTTTCTCATAGCTACTGTTGAGCTGTGCTGTCCAGGGACAAAACACACAAGGTGCTAGTGTGACAAAATTTGTGGGAGCACTAGCTCCAAAATGGTTGAAATTGTTGTCTTCCACAATCATACTACTGACTACAAAATTTTCAGTTCGTCATAGGTGCATGCTATTCATCTCGAGAATCAATGTTTGCTTACTGCTGAAAAAGTCCTTTTATGATCTCAGGAGTTCAAGTAGTTCGTCGGATGTCGACATCGGAAAACATTTCTCGTATATTTGTTTTATGTGTGTGTGTCATATTCTGTTTTTGGCGTTAAGCTTTTCCGTGTTTTGCGGGCTTTGTACAGCCCAATCCTGGGACTAACCACTCACTGCATGTCCTTCCCCGTGCTTCTCTCTTTTTCTCTCTTTCTCTTGCTATCCGCCCCCCTCCCATGTCAATTCTCAGAACCACCTATGGAATGAAGGCAAAGACAGGCTGAAAAATGCCCTGTCTCCTGGGAGCAGCCCGCCACGAAGTCCATCTCCATCCTACCTGGACGAGCACATGGGCTCGCCCCCTGCCAAGACGGTACGCCTCGGGAAGGGCGCGACTGCTTTTTCTCACGACTTCTCAGAAGACGAGGAAGAAGAGGAGGATGAAGACGAACCAGAGCGGCACAACGATGAACCGAGAGACTTGGCTGCACTTATTAGAGCTTAGGAGCTTTAGCTTTTTAATGACAGACCAATTGGAGGGCTTTTTTTGTTTGGAAGGGGGGAAGGATGAGGAGGAGGAGAGATTTGCGTTGTTGATGGATTTTCTTGCACCGGCAATCTGTGCCTGCTGGCTAAGCAGGAGGATGTGTGTTGTGAATAGGAGGCTGGCACAGGCGGCCTCCTCTTGTCAGGAAAAGAAGGTGCACACTAAAACGGAAGCCCTGCTACAGCACACGCTCGTTTTTTGTCTTCCTGGTGAGTGCCACTGAAGTGAGCTTCTACCACTGCCCAATGTCCCTCATGTGGTACGGAAGTAGACACTGTGTCTGCTCTTTTCATATCGCGATTTTTGAAATAAAAGTTGCCATCAGGCACATACCATATTTATGGGCTGAATGAAGAATGTAGGCTGGTAAAAAAAATGTTTAGAGAAGGCTGGCAGATTGTTTTGACAACCGAGCTTGCTGTTAATGTGTGGGTGGGCTGAATTTTACTTTATTTCATTTTTTTTGTTCATTTTTTGCTTATGCAGAGTGTACATTCAACTTTTTTTTCCCCCTGAAAAGCTTAGTGTTAATATGTTGGCAAATTGCAGTGCTTCAGCCGACATCCATACTATTTATGTGTCTGGCTGCATGGCAGCTGTAGCCATTTGAAGTACGCTACAAAAAAAGATGCTCCTGTGTTACATTGCCTCTGGTCGTTGAACTGCGAGTCACCGGTGTGTTCATGGTCTGCGTGCACTATTTATGTCTGCCTGTGTGTGAAAAAGGCTCGTTATAAACGAAAGATGCTGTTCATTAGATCTTACTTTTTTTTAGTTCTTTGGTTATAAAGTATATATGTATATGCGCAAAGTTTTATTGAAATGCATTTTTCTGATTCCATGTTCATGAATGTACTAGGCATGCTAGCTGTGTATTTAAGAAGTATACATTGTACTGCTTACTTCGTGCGTTCTGAAAGATATCTCGTTTGATGTGTTGAAAGGCATGTGCCTTTTTTGCTGTGCGCTTGATGCTGATCACCTGGAATTGTTGTGTGAAAGGAGTTATGCTTCTAAGAAATGTATGCTGTATGCAGGGCTGCAGTTTGAGTCTTGGGTTACTGCAGTCCTTTCTCTCTAAACCTAAAGTAAAGAAAATGTAAAAACTTAGGTTGAGCTTCTCATGAAAGAATCGCACATGTTTAAAAACTGATTCTGGCATGTTATAGTATACCTTGTAGCATAACAAGAATGCTTCATGGTTGCTCTGGCTAAAGTTTTGCCCTGTAGAGCATAAGGTTGGTCTTTCTATATGTCCGCCATGGTGACCAAACTATTAACTCGGACCGACTGCACAAACAGAACATATTGTTGAAGTTTTTGAAATCCTCTTTGCTAGGATTATACATTTTAGAAATAATCCTATAATGTTTGAAAAACACTTGCTAGTAAGAAAAGAACTTGGTTTGGGTTTACTGAAATAACTAATCATTTTTAAAGCACTGATTTGCTACCACGAGATCATTCCATGACTGTGTACATCATTGACAGTGAAAAGAATGAGAAGCCAGAAAGTTTCCTTGTGACAGCAAACTTGTAGCATATTTTTAAGTGTAGGTTCTTAAAAGAAAATGTGAGCTACTCACATTAATTGAGAACTAAAAGGTTAGTCTGCTCATTAGCATGATGTGTGCTGTCTTTTCGTTATATGTCTACAGGTGCTATTTAGTTAATTGAAGAAATGCATCTGTGACACCATTTGTGGATGCGTTGGCTTCTGGTGGGACTTCGTAGAATAAAAAGCACCTCGAAAGAAAAGGTAAAAGGTGGCAGCTGCTGTCGATAGAAAGTGAAGCTGCAAAGCATCGCAAAGAAATATTCCTGATGACTTGCACCACTGTACAACAGGGAATCGTGCTAGCATGTTTCACATGTGAGCCATAATGTTGAAGTGAAAATGCAGTGACACGTAATCTGCGATAATTTTTATTTTGGGCTCCACAACATTGCAGAACTACCTTGCTGGCAAGAAAGCTGGTGCATACTGTTGAAGATTGTCAAGCTCTAGTTTTTGTGTATGCATTCCCACGAGTTGCCTGTCTTTTCAGGTACCGCACTGGACTTGCTTGCCCTTTATGTAAAACTGTGGAAAGGTGTTCCCGCTGTCATAAACCGTGAAGTGTGTGTGACAATGACAGATTTTAACAGTGGTAAATGCAAATGCATATTTTACAGTAAGTTCCAGCAGTGGTGCAAATGTTTGCTCTTGGTAAAGAGGTTGCCTGCTGCATACTTTTTTTTACGGAGAAACTATAGATGCTGAGGCAAAACCAAAACTCATCCGTCCTATGCGCACAACAACTCCTAGCGCATACGTGCCACAGATATTGGGCAAGTCCCTCTACTCGTCCAATGATGTAACTGACAATTGAGAAAATTTTTATGAACTGTTGGGATTTACCCAGTAATAAACATTAGGGCAGCACGGTTCAGCTTTGCTGCTCGCCCACCTCTACAGAGCGCTTAGGCGATGCTTTTTTGTTTCTGTTGTCCATATTTTTTATTATGGGTGAATATAAATTAGAAGTTTATCTCAATAAACTAACTTTTACAAACCAGAAACAAAAAAATTCTTCATTTTAGCCTCTAAACCAACTCCCAAAATGCAGAACTTGGCTCCACTGCATAGTTTCAGGACATTAAACCCTAGAATTAGGTTTCTCGATATTTTAGTATGAAATAGTGTGGGTAATGGGTTACACTCACAGCGTTTATTATACAAAGGGATGGTTGACTGCAAATGATAATAGTTGCTGAGTGTTCAATGGGAGTGTCTGTACTGAAGTGTCTTCTTTTTTTTTATTTACAGTCCTATGAGAGCACTTAGCTCAAATATTAGGTTGAATGCTCTAAAATCCAGACCTATTTTTGAGTTTTGTGTGTGCACAGCTGGAGAATGCCATGGAGTTTCGCTCGAGTATCGCTAAAAACTTATGTACAGTTTGGTTTTTCATAATACAGAAATATGTGTCATATGCACCCAGGCCAAATGGCAATTATTCTGACTGATTCTTTCATAGCTTCATTCTCTTTAATGAAGTCATGTAAAGATGCGGCTGCACTGGTCTTGGGCATGTTTGCATGCTTTGCACTGCCTGTTATTTTTTTTCTTTAGGTGTTGACTCTAGTGAACTACTGTATGGATAGCTTTGCTGTCTTTTTACATTTTTAAGCTTTTCTTTTTCTTAGCTGCAGTAGTTGCATGTTCATGCAGTTGCAAACGGTGTGCCTTCAGAAAACGATATGACTGCATAGTGTCACATTGTGTCTAGCTACTTTGGCAGAATATGTCTTCACAAGTACAATATCAGCATTTGTGTACGTTCACTCTCTGTGATTTGTGTCTGTCATTTTGTGATGCATGTAAGCTTCGAGTGCAATAGTGTCACGGGCAGGCCAGTACTGACGCTGTAAACCTTCGTTTTCTGTACGCTATGCATACGCGACTAGGCGAGGGATCTTTGTGAAGGTATTGCAGCAAATTTAGTGACCAAGGCTTGGTTTGCGATGCATTTTAGCACACAGCTCCGTTGCGCTCATGTGTGCAATTCTTAGTCACAACAGCTATTTATACTTGGGGGCATTGGATGTGGTCGAGATTCCTTATATCTTTCCTGTTTCTTTTTGTCGCTTTGGAAGTTTTCTTCAGATTGTTTTACGCGAGAGATGTCCCCTACAATAGACCTTGAAATTGAATCACTACTGAATTCCTATGGTTTTGAACTAGGAATAAAAAACGTTGCTGAAAATGCATTGCACGTCACATACATTTTTATTCATCGTGACACATAAGAGACATCATATGGCGCTAGTAGTCATCCATCGTATATGTTGACACAGAAACAAAACGAAACATCCGCAATTCTAAACGAACACAGAAACACAGAAGAAATCAATGGCTCAGCTATCTGCCAAGTTCCAGTGTAAGCAACGTTTGACACAACCATCTAAGATGAGAATTACACATTTGTAATGTTTATGAGAATATATTATGGGCAGGCATGCATGTTAACTGGGTCAGTTATCATATCCACACATTTCTTTTGCACTGTTCTACATTTGGTCTTTGAATGTTGTCCATATGCCTATATTCATTTGCTTTGTGCACTAAAAACATAGACTTGATGTCTGTGCTGCTTCAGCAAAAGAGGCGTTCTGAAGTGTAGACCTTAACTGTATAGAGGGTTAGGCCTGCGTAGTGTGCACATGTGATACAGAGCCACGTAAATTTGAAAGGAGGAGGACACAAATATGCTTTTGTTTTTACAAAAGCATGACTGATGCTTATCTGCTTGTGAAACTGGGATGTTAGCATACATGCTTGCTCAGAAAAATGTGAATTGCATGGTTGCATATACTGTACACATGCATTGCTTTTCGGTGGGCCAAGTTTGCATCTTTTGTATATTTTCTCTTTCGTTGCAATTTATGTAGCTCTATACACCCTGTGGATTTCCAACAACACATGTAGTGCAAAAAGTACGTACACACGTATTTATATATGTATATGGGCATAAAGAAATAGCAAATAAAAATACACACATACAGTTTCACGCTAGGTCTGTTATATGGATTCTTTCTCAGCAGTTTTGCACTACACCACGAAGATGTAGGTTTGCAGAGTTCAAAATGGAGCACATTTCAGGAATACACCATGCCTATATTAGTACTTACAAGAGTCTCGCTGCTCTTGGTACAAACGTTCAATAGGTCATTTGTCTTTGCTTTGTTAAACATGAACATTGTTCGTCTAGCGCAGACACGTTCGCACATCTAAGACGTGCCTCAGCAAGGTCATCTCGATTGAATGGCATTGGTTTAATATGACTCGCAAAATCGTTTTTTTTTTCAAGCTTGAGAAAAGACTCGTACAAATACATGTATATGCTTAAGCTGTATCATGCAAAAGCGATATCATATTGCTACTTAAGACAAAGAAGAAAACACTATGGACTTACGAAGTGTTCTTGTATTGTTTTTTTTTTAAATTTTGCTGAGTTAAAGGAGCGTTCTGCAATAATCACTACCCACATGGAGTTGAACAATTTATATTGCTACGCCTTGTTAAGGGTCTGCCTGTAATAGCGTAGTTTTACAGTATTAATCAGCAGTGTCGTTTTATTGCAAGGAGGGAGAAAATAAGTATGATTATGCAGCTGCTCGCTTGCTGTAAAGTTCACTTGCCTTTTGTGTGCTTAGAGCACTCTAATCATTTCATTCTCACTGTGATCCAGTGCCTTAAAAAACAAATCATCTTGACTGGCTGAGACAACGATGTCGTTAATGGAAAGAAACCACAGTTTGTGCCGTGATGCTAAGTGAATTTAGGATAAGTACTTCACATCATGGGTCACTTGTTTTCGAAGAAATATTTTCCCTCCATCTCTATTTGTGCGATGTCTCTTGCGCTGTGTAGGTGACATTTGTGGCAATGTCAATACTGTGGCGTGCAAGCAGATGAATTGGGGAAAGAATGTCAGAATTAATACGAAATACAGCCCCATAAAGGCTTCTTCAATTGTAACGTTGAGGCGTGAGGCACAAGTTCTAAACTTCGAGAAATTATGTCCCATCTTCTGTTTTTCAACAATGTGTTCCAAAAGCAAACTCGTATGAGCTGCTCGAGACTGTTCAATCTGTTCAAGATGCATTTGTCAATGAGATAATTGTATGCCGTCAAGTTTTAGTCTTTCCGTTCTCAATGGTAGGCGAGTAATAAATCAGTTTAGACGTCTTCAACGGTATACATAGCTTTAGTTATTGACACAAATCACATTTTTATTATGTCGTAGGTGGCATCACTAATAAAACTTGAAAGGTCTGTGGCACAATATTTTGTTCACATTTCACATACGCAGAGACACGCATAAAGCCTCATTTCGCGATTGTATGCGGTGAGGGCTTCTTGTTTTTAGGGCATTACGGTCCACCAACAAAGATTGTGTTCGTACCACGGCAGCATTTCCGGAAGAGTGCTAAGTATTGTCTTTGCAACGATGCACCTACAGGTGGCTTCAGGAAGCCAGTTCCAGATGAGGGCTCGCATATTTTCTTCGACTTCGCAGGAAATTTTCATATAAGGTTTATTTTCGCCTGTCAGTTCATTTGATAATAAATCAACATTATTTTGGGCCAATGAGCAGTCAAGAAATCGAACCCGCCGATCGGATGGTCTTGGGTTTCACATATGCATGCCAAGACTTGTGAGCTATTCAGCTGTTAGCGCGGCTGCACTTGCCAGAGGGCACTGCGACGCTTTCATTTTATAGGACACGAGATGCTCTATCGGAGGAGGTGTCAATGTGGATGCACACTGCAAGTGTGCCCTCAGTTTCCTCGAATATAAACTCGCTACAGTAATGACACCCATGACATACGTGGACAAACACTTATCTGTACAGGTCATGGGCGCCTTTTCAGTGCTTTTTTTTTTGGGTGTTCAATTACACATTTCCATTCAATCTTCACAGCCAACTAGATCCAATAATCCTACCATTTTGCTTTGATTGCACTGTGTTCTGGTGCTGCCGTTATTAGCTTCAGCGGAGAGTTACACAGCGCATGATCAGAACTAAAATCGTCCGACGATCGAGACGCGTCCCAACGTGTAGAGAGCTGTCGGGTCGCGTTTAATACAGCACTGGGTTCAGATATGAATTCAGCGTTAGTGAGTAAAAAGGCTATGTGTACGGAACGAATCAAAGCTTGGTAATTAGAGCGTGAGAGTTCTTGCGCTGGCTGTTTTCACTGGAAATACACGTTCCTCCACTGTGGCACATTCATTGTAGCTCAGTAAATTAAGATTCGGCAATAGCGAGAAAAATTGTGCTACAATGCTTTTGATGCATTTAGCTTAAGGCTTGCTAAATTGGACCTGTGAACATCTCGGTACAGCCAAACTACTTCAGATGCATTCGAATATAGGCCTTGTATAATAGCAATAGTTCAAGTATGGCCTGAATTACTTGTGTACGCCTATTTTGCGAATTTTTCGGTTAGTCCCAGTTGTGGTGAGGGCTGACCTCCTTGAACTCCTTGCGCAAGGTTGTGGGTTTGCTCCTTGGCCACATTTTTATCCGAATTCCTCTGCTGTGGTGCCTTTTATAACACACTGCGCAGTAAGGGTCGTTGCATTTCCCAATATTTATATACTGGACTCGAACGTAATTTACCTATCCAAGGTCATGAAAGTCACATTAGCTCGCGAAACAGGTCCGGCTCGCATTTGTTTTCTTGAGGAAAAGATCCGTGACATAAATTACTGTTTTGCCGAAATCAGCATATTGCTGTGCTCCGCGCACGATTGGCAGCTTTTTGTACTACAGGAATGTGTACCCGTGCTGGAAGACCAATCCGACATTCTTGACTTGGTTCTAGCCCATGATCTCAGCTGACCACTTATTGCATTTTTGAAAGTGAGTTTTCTAATTTATAGTAGCTTTTCAGTGGGAAGACACCGACTCGCAAATTTTTACGGATACGTACTTCATTGTTTCAGTAATAAAGTTAAAGTGAAGTGAATACTTCAATAGCATGATTCCTCCAGGATTCGTTTGTTACTTTATGCCTTATTTCAGTGCGTCATCTTGAGATGCTTCTCGTCAACTTGAACTTTGTCACTGCTCGTTAGCACGTTTGACTAACACCAATAGCGCTCTTTCTTGAAATGCATGTGGTGCACTCGTTGCAGACCATGTGCGTGTCAGCGGTGGCTGTCTCTTCTTTTATAAAGTGTTCACGATTCGCAACAGTGAATTTCAAGCGGCAGCTAGTGACATAAACACACTCTCGTGCCTTCGGGTCAACTTCTCTGGTAGTCGTACAGCAGGCCCCATTATAGCGCATCAACCGGGATTGTTATTGCAATTTAGATATATTCACTACTGATGGACTCTTTGGCCAGGAACGCTTCAATATTTAGCGATTTATCATGTCGCCAATTACCCAAGCCTACAAGCATATGTATCCGTGAGCTGCGTGCATTGACGAGGATTGGAAGCGTCCCGACCGAAACCGACGTACAGAGCCGGCAGCCAGTGTTGGAAGCTTGCGCACAAAACCGTCTCCACGAGACGAAAACCGTCTTTTTCTCGTGAACTAAGCTTTGATTGCAGCCTGTGGCGCCTGCTTCAGTGTGTATAGTGTGCGTTTCTGCAGCGCTACGGCATCAGAGATTCCACGTCATTTTTGCCTTTCAATGCGTGCGTATACACTGTTATGCGGTGTTACGCCATAATGGGGTCCTACTGTACACACGGTGTGCACGATCCTCAAGATCGCGTACACTTGGAGAGGGACGAAAGCCCGGTAATGACGTATTGCAGCTGGAACGAACTGGTCGGAGAGAGTGCATGGGCCTACGAGCTGGAAGCAGCACCGGCTTGGGTGCGAGGGGGAACCGCCCTGGTGGGGTTACAGTCCGCACCTTCCTGGCAGAGCTTGGACAGCTTCCGGCACGTCAGTGGTCCCAGCTTGCGTGCTGTGGTGTACAACTTGTCGGTGGCCCATGTGGCCGGGATGCAGGGACAGTTTGCGGGCCCCGACCAGTCAACGCCGAGCTTTTGCAGCAGCTGGCAGAAGTCTGCGTTCTTGAGCGCGTTCGACTGTACCTCGCTGAACGCCACGATGGGCACTCCCTGGCCGAGAAGCGTGTAGTGCAGCGCCACGGGCTCGGCGTCATCCAATGATCGGTTTTCTGCAAGGGCCCAACAATGAAACTCGCTTGAGGGCAACTGGTGCGGCCGCTTCCGTCCTGCTTAACGCCGGCAGCACATGTGATCATTTATTTAACGCTAAATGTTGGTGCATGTATTGCCAGAATGCCCAAAAGCCGAGTAATGCTATAGCAAGGAAAATATAGAATAATTTATCCCGCTTTCAGGTCTATGAAGAATGCGCACAAAATGGCGTCACTGAGATAGTCTTACGATCTGTATGGTTATGGCATAATGGTGCTGAAGGTGACTGACCGTCAGCGACCGTGTTTGCCTCCTCACCAAACTTGCCCTCCGTATTATTCGCGTAGTAAGGTGTTAACCACAATGTAGAACCGTATAATGGAGCAAAAAATGCCAGGACTGCCGCCGACTTTTGCACTTGTATGTTTGTTTTTATGTGCTGATGTGGCACTGCCTTAATTGAATCACTCGAAATCGTTCGATAAAACGGCACCGTTATTGCGCTTGCGTATCGTCATTTTAAAATTGGGAGTGTTGCGAAAATACAGTCCATTCATGATAATCGATCATGATTAATTGGTTGCGGCATGATTTTTTTTTCACCATCACCACAATAAAAACAAGGTGATCCTGTTTTATCTTTTCTGATCTTTCGGTGTCTGCAGCTCAGCCATTTTGTGTGCATTCTTCATAGACTTGAAAGCAGGAAAAAATTATTTTATATTCTTAAGTACACCTAGAATATGCTCCTCTCAATAAACTACACTAGGTGTCAGCATGTTTATAATGGAATAATTGGAAGCGCAAACCAATGGGACACAAGAGGAGAGGCAAACAAGCGCAGACTGAAACTCAGTTTATTCAGAGAAGTAGTTATATACCAGAAAGATGAGAAAGGGAAACAACTGGGGAGAAGGTTCCACCTTGATCAGGTGTCGTCCAGAAACGATATTTCACAATCTAACAGTGATATAGACGGTGAACTAACTCAACTATCAATATTCTTTTAATAAAAAAGGCTTCCGCAATCTCTCTAATTTTCGTGTCATGATGGTTGTACAAGATAGACGTGCGCGAAAAATCAGGTACGCAGCCACACTTTTTGCAATGGGCGGATAAATGTAAACCCGGGGCTGATTTCAGCGCGTTGTGTTCTCGCAGGCGAATATTCAAGCAGCGCCCGGTCTGCCCGATGTATAACCTGCCGCAAGACAGTGAGATACAATAAACGACATTAGATCGACATTTGGTGAAGGAATTGACATGCTTGACACCACAACCTTTCTTCACAAGACCTGCTTTCATTCTGCTTTGTAATTCAATTCTAGGACACATTTGCTGCAGTTTTCCACGTGCAGAAAACACAACGTCGAGGTTGAATTTTTTTGCACATTTTTTTATCTTATGCGAAAATTCGTGCACATATGTGATTACCGCAAACTTACGTCGTTTATCTGCCTCCCTTAAGGGGCATCCCTTCCCTTTTTTCATACGCAGTACCTTCTGAACGGCGAAAATGAGGACATTGGACGGAAAGCCTGCCTCTCGCAACCTAGTTATTTGATTAGAAAAAACACGCGCCATTTTGTGGAAACATGATTTCGTTACAGCTGAATTGAGAAGGTTAATTGCAATACCCGATTTACTACTTTAGAATGCGAAGAAGAGTAGCCCAAGATTGGTTTGTTTGAACGGGGAGAGTAGGACCAGCATAGATGATCTGCGCGAAAAGATAACTCAATATCTAGAAACAGCAATATCTTATCATGGGGAACCTCGTGCGTGAAACGTAAACCATGCCCATTTTTTTCGAAGGTTTTAATAATCTTGTCCCGGTTTTTATCCAAGGAAGGTGACTGAACGAGCACAAGGTAATCGTCCACATATCTGAAGACAATAATTACGAGGCTGCTTAGTGCCGTTTGCAAAGCCCTATCAAAATAACTTAATAATATATCGCAAAGGACCGGTGCTACACGAGAGCCGATACAACTGCCAGACTTTTGCACGTAATACTTATTGCCCCATAATACAAGAGTAGAATTCACATAAAAAAAGAGTAGTTCCATGAAGCTCTCAACCGACATCCTACATTTGTTTATGAATGAAAGTTCGTCATTTTCCTGCGTGATGCATTTTTTTGCACACTTCATGAGTTCAGGGTGAGGAACCGAATAAAACAAATTTTGATTTTCTTGCACGTCTATCTTGTACAGCCATCATGACACGAAAACTAGAGAGATTGCGGAAGCCTTTTTTATTAAAAAGAATATTGATAGTTGTGTTAGTTCACAGTCTATATCACTGTTAGATTGTGAAATATCGTTTCTGGATGACACCTGATCAAGGTGGAAACTTCTCCCCAGTTGTTTTCCCTTTCTCATCTTTCTGGTATATAACTTCTTCTCTGAATAAACTGAGTTTCAGTCTGCGCTTGTTTGTCCTCTTCTCTTGTGTCCCGTTGGTTTGCGCTTCCAATTATTCCATTATGAATTTGTACCAACTAGCCTGCCTGTCAACCCTACTGCAAGTCAGCATGTTTATTTGTTAACACGGAAGTGTTTTGTTCCGGCGACCACCAAAACATTTCGTGACGTATTTTGTCACGGATATGACGTTAAAATGGACGCCAACAGATAAAGAAAGGAACTAAGAAAAGTTCCGCCGCCGGGAATCGAGCCTACAACTTTACGGGCCGTTACGATGTGCGCCCAATGCTCCGGTTGCCTGAGCTACCGTAGATCACGCATGATTCTTTACAAACACGACCCTTATCTCTCACAAATTCGCTCCTCGCTTGCTGCTATCTGTTGGCAATGGCGAGGCGCAGCTTGTGTGCCTCGATGCAGCATCGAGACACCCTAGCCGCAGCGGTGTGGAGCCGCCGTCGTGAGTGGTGGAGTAAGCAATGCGTCATGACACTTTCTAGCACCCATGAGGAACGGTTTGTCGATGTGCAGTTACGGCATAGCCTTCGAAATCGGTAATTTCGGAGGTCATGGTTAAAGCACGTTGATACCAAGAAGAACCTGCGCTAGCATCAGGAGGGTCGCCCTAGACGCAGTTACGTTCTTTGCCTTCGCTTTGTGGTTAGCTTGAGATGGCTCTTTGTCGGAGTAGTGGTAGGTTCTTTATACACCAGAGAGATGCGAAACGAGAAAAAGAGGAAGGCAGGGGAGGTTAACCAGATGCTAGTATCCGGTAATGCTAACCCTACACTGGGGGTTGGGGAATAGGGGGTTGAAAGAGAAGGGAGAGTTAAGGAGAGAAAAGGAGAGAAAGGGGGAGGTTCTTTATACACCAATTGCGTTTCTGCGCTACCGCCTGGTTTGAGTGCGATAGCACCGACTATTGAAAACTGTTGCAATAAGTGCCGCAGAAGACAATTATGTCGACGGGTGAATTCGTCCCTTCGCGGATCGAGATAAGGCCAGAAGGACGTGAAACGCCTCCGCGTGCTGGCTGCTCAGCTGGAGAAACTGTGCCTCACGTGTTTGAGCGCAGTGTGGTATATAGTGTAACGCATGAGCACAGGTAGAGGTTACCGTATTACTCGGGAGCGCGCGCTGTGTTGTTTCTCTCCTTACTTAACGACGCTTTGAAGAAGTGAATATCGTGTGCCATTGTTTATTTATGTGCTTGTGGTGTCATCTTTGCGTGGGATTCGCGATACTCTGTGTGAAATCATGTGTTAGCAACTTCATGTACAGACCTTTTGTATCGGGCGAGGAGGTCCGGTCTGGCACACAACGCATTCCTCCTCTCCGGCACGCCGGCGACGGCTTAGAGTGTGTGTGTTGATGCTGGTATGTGTGGCGTTATCGAGAAATTTGCCGTGTGTCAAGCCAACCTGTGATTTGAGTTTTTTTCGTTGCCATGATGGCCCGAGAAATGGTCATCAGGGAACCATTGCCGCTGGTTTTGGGTGCAGTAACAGTTACCGAGAAAGGGAACTGCTGTCGGAAGAAATATGCCATGTGCATCATCGCGAACGCGGAGTTTTTTGTGGCTGTGGACTCATGTTGCATCGTTTTCCTATTGACGAGGAGCAGCGGCTTCTATGGCTTGTTAACTTAAAACAGGAAAAACTTGTACCTTCCTGGGTACTCGGTATGTTTCAAAGCACTTCTTCTTAGGTGAACGAACCACAACGACTTCGACACCGATGCTCAACCTCGGCTTTGAATGGAATGTACGCAGCCTACAGCTATTCCTACGATGACAATATTTCCCCGAAGAACAGTTTCCACGTAACATTTCTCTCTATCACAGTACCGCGGCACCGAGAGTCACTCAAATATCGCGATTAAAAAAAAGATATAAATGGGACGCGCAGGCACGTCAGAGTCGTTTGATGTAAAGGCTGTTATCAAGTGCACACCTGTAAAAACAAATGAGCGAGTAAGATGCGGTCACTCCTTCAGATTTGAGAACCAATTTAATTAACAGTTAGTGCGCAGTTAACAAATAACTGTCAGTGCCACGAAATAAAGACTAACCGCTACACTTCCATGCACCGCTTCATGCGAAAGTGGTAGCCGATGCGACGACGTGGAGTAAAAAATCTTGTTAGAAAAGCGGATGAGTACAGCTCAAAATTAAATATTCACTATGCTCTCGAAGTGTTGTTGCTCATTCTGGAAAAGAAACACCTGAAAATATTGCGCATATTGGGCTGTGAATACATTGCATCAACAGAGGCGGACTCGTTTGCGGCGCTGGTGTAATAACACTATTGACCCTCAACGACTTGAAGCTTGTCAGAAACGTCTTATAGACTCATTTTATAAGGAACCTGCATTGCTTCAGTCGAAATCACCGTGTAAGGAGTAAAGGGAAACGATAAAACTGCAGGCCGCACGTTTACCTTCTATGCAAACAGCGAACTTCCCGCATGCCACATGGGTTGCCAGACCAGAAAAGGGCCGCCCGCTAGCAAGATGGCGGCGCCTACGAAAGAAACGTCTATACCACAACGGCTAAATTATGATCATGGGCATTAGTCGTCGTGGTGGAGATGTTGCCACTAGGCGTCAGCGTGGATGCATTGACGTCAAATGGTGTCACAGCTTCCGACCACCAATAGACATTGCGCAAGCTCCAATTCTATGATGACAACGCTTCACTTTTGTTTTATACTGATTCCTATCACTTTGTCACATTTCTAGCGTCAAAGCAATACAACACGGCTTATGCCGAACAAGGTTCCATCACTACAAGCATGCTTAGCTATTCGCCTCACAGCCTGGACATGTATGGGTATTGTGAAGATTCGAAGTCCATCGGAACTGTGTGGACAATGGGGTACGTTTATCTTGGTTGCGAAACAAGTCCCGCTCCCAACTGTGACCATTTGTGACAGCACAGTTGGCCATGTAACGCAGGCTCATGCCTACACGTTCCAGCGGCCACTAAAAATATCGCAACAGAGGTCAGAGCTACCGTGGTGATGGGGACATACAATGAATGATCTGAAAGCTTAAGTTAGTCGGAAATAAGCAGCAGGTGGTATACTAAACATGTTCAATCCATTTAGAACGTCATGACACAATACTTGTGTTAAGCAGCAATGGTGGATTGCTTACTTAGCTTGACGTAGCATACTTCCAAGAACTTTTTCTGAATCCACTGGAGCTGATGTTCGAATCCCATGCCTTTAAGCTTGAGTACCAGGTCTGTGATCTCTGATCGCTCCTCGCTCTCCATGCTTTGAGTTTCCAGTTGTTCCTTAGGCTTAGAATAATTTTCAAGAAACTGGAAGAAGATAAAAACAGCTTAAGCCCTGCGTCTAATATTCTAACTAGTCATGAAACGATGAAATCTAGTGTGTTTGGTTCTGTTCTCACCTGTTTTTTCTTTTTCTTCCAACCTTTCACACTGAGTATTCGAGATGATGCGCTTGCACTTCAGTTGGTTGAGTATCTGGAAGCAAGATATAATGAAATTGTTTACTTTAGCAGATCTGACTTGGACCACATGTTGGCGTTCGTAAGCTATTATTTTTTGTATATTCAGTATCCTTGAGCCTGAACAGAAAAAAATAAGCTTAATGTCTCGATATTGTTAATCGTTGCGAGATAGATCGTCACCGTTTTGTCATTGTTTCATCACCGCATTTGGTTCTGGTGATTTCAAGGTAGGATGCTATGACCACGTACCACATACCAAGGGTTAATAGCATATATGCAGTACATATAGTTTCTATAAAACTCAATAATTGCACCCCTCATCTTAAGTAACAGCAACAACAGGGCCAGATGAAACCTGTTAAGATATAGATGCGAACAATGCAATGTTCCTTGTCCATGGTGTCCGGCCTCTCACCAGAAATTGATTATTAATTGGTTGATTGATTGATAAAGATAGAGGGAAAGATGACAAGACATTTGTAGAGGGAATCAGCGAGAGAAACACAACAACGCTAGGGCAAAAGGAATGAGAAAAAAAAAAGGCGGAAAGAAGAGCACAGGAAAATACACCTGTTGCCGTGACTGTCCAAGCTGAGTGATGTTGTGATGGAAACAGTGCAAAACAAAAAGAAATTAAAACAAATAGGCAAAACTACAACTGCGATGTAAACAAAGCAAACGAAAGCAATCTTCACGCCCTGCTTTGCCCTCACCTTTCACTGACTTACTTCAAATGTCTTTAGGTGTTCCTTTCTCGTAGCGTGTGGCAGAACCGCGACGTGTAACCTTTCGTCATTCAGTGCTACTCAGATTTAAAGCGTTACGAACTGGCACAGCTCGCATGGTTCTGCAGCGTACCTCTCTCCGGGTGCGACGCACGTCGTTCCGGCGCAGGTGCTCGACGATTTGGCCGACGGGGTCGCTATCGTACTCGAACTGCAGGAAGCACCAGTAGAGCGCGTTATCATCGCCCTCGTCGCTACAGTCGCTGCTGTCGCTGCTGTTGTCGTCGTCGTAGAAAGGCGGGCACTACCAGCGGCTGGGTGCTTGAAGCCGAAGCACTTGCGCTGCATGCCCGGAATGTGCTCTGAGTACAGCTCCGGGTTCCGTCCGGCAAGCTTGAGATACCGATTCATCACGTAGCCCACCAGGTCTTCGTACAGCTGCAGTAAGAGGTGCGCGCGAACGTTACAGCTAAGTTACAAGAAACAGCGCTACATTGCCTGCGTGCCTATGCACTCTGTTTTAGAGCGCAACGTTTAGGCAGCCCTTTCTGTGTTTGCCTGCGTTAAGCGCATCTCCGTCGCCGTCAGTGGCGTAACCGATCAACATATATAAATCAAATGAGAGAAAAAATACGCAGGATTGAACGAGAGGTGATCATGGGCTTTCGGCGCGGCAGTCGAGTATTTTGTCACAGGCCAACGCTGGCGCTTGAAACTAATATGCAAAAACGATTCATGCAGGCTTCATGTGGAACGAAACGTTGCGTTAATCAATTTAGTATAGCATGGCAGAAGGGTAAAACAACCTGTCATCACGCAATGCTAAGTGCGCAACGAACGTGTGAAACTGCGCAACGAACGTGTGGTTTAATGCTTCCCGCCCAGTGCAAAGTGATCAGCCATAATGCATCATCATCATCAGCCAAATGGAGCAGTCAGCAAAGTGCTCACAATACTTTACAGATGTGTATCCGCAGAAAGACGAATAATGGCGCAGTGGGTGCTGTCCTACCTTACAAAAATTATGAATGATGGCGATATTTTGTGGAAGTACAAAAGTTCAAATATGGCTGGCTTTTACCGCAGCACGAAGCTGAGATCTTAATTCGTGTTAAACAGTATTGTAATCGTAGGTAATATATGCCGTATCATTGCGGATTCGTTGTTGTTTAGCTTGGCATCATAAGCTCGCCCAAAACACTGTAATACCACTGCCACACGGACACATAGCTGTCAGGACCAATAGGAAAGGGACTTTCCCACTGCACTTTCACATTTAGTTTTTTTTATCCTGTAAAGCGTGCACCGCCGCACATTGTGTATGAGTGAGGAGAAGCTAACACACTTAGCGTGTTTTTTTGTTAAGCGCGCATCGCCACACATTAGGGGAAGCTACCATAGTGTTAGCTTTTAGTTCCTGTAAAGCGAGTGTAAGCTATTTTCTCCTGTAAAGCGTGCAGCACCACAATTATACAGTTGGTGAGGGGAAGCTACCACATTGTTAGCTTTTAGTTACTGTAAAGCGAGTGTTAGCTATTGTCTCCTGTAACGCGTGCACCTCCACACATGTAGAGTTGGTGATAGGAAGCTATCACACAGTTAGCTTTTAGTTCCTGTAAAGCGAGTGTTTGCTATTCTCTCCTGTAAAGCGTGTACCACCACACTTGTACAGTTGGTGAGAGGAAGGTATCACACCGTTAGCTTTTAGTTCCTGTAAAGCGAGTGTTAGCTATTTCCTTCTGTAAAGCATGCACCACCACAGTTGTACAGTTGGTGAGAGGAAGCTAACCCAGTTAGCTTTTAGTTCCTGTAAAGTGAGTGTTAGCTATTGTTTCCTGTAAAGCGTGTATCTCCACAGTTGGTGAGGGGAAGCTACCACACTGTTAGCTTTTAGTTCCTGTAAAGCGACCGTTAGCTATTGTCTCTTATAAAGTGTGCACCTCCACAGATTTTGAGTTGGGAAGTGGAAAATACCACACTGTTAGCTTTTAGCTCCTGTAAAGCGAGTGTTAGCTATGGTGCCCTCTAAAGCGTGCACCGCCACAGCTATACAGTTGGTGGTGGGAAGCTACCACACTGTTAGCTCTTAGTTTGTGTAAAGTGACTGTTTGCTATTGTTTTCTGTAAAGCGTGTATCTCCACAGTTGTAGAGTTGGTGAGTGGAAATTACCGCACTGTTTGCTTTTAGTTCCTGTAAAGAGTGCGTTAGCTATTTCCTTCTGTAAAGCGTGCACCGCCACAATCGTACAGTTCGTGAGGGGAAGCTATCACACTGTTAGCTTTCAGTTCCTGTAAGCGAGTGTTAGCTAAGGTCTCCTCTAAAGCGTACACCACCACAGCTGTACAGTTGAAGAGGGGAAGCTACCACACTGTTAGCTCTTAGTTCATGTAAAGTGAGTGTTAGCTATTGTTTCCGGTAAAGCGTGTATCTTCACAGTTGTACAGTTGGTGAGGGGAAGCTACCACACTGTTTGCTTTTAGTTCTTGTAAAGCGAATGTTAGCTATTGTCTCCTGTAGAGCGCACACCACCAAAGTCGTACAGTTGGTGAGAGGAAGCTATCAGATTGTTAGATTTTAGTTCCTTTAAAGCGAGTGTTATTGTTTCCTGTAAGGCATGTATCTCAACAGTTGTACAGTTAGTGAGGGGAAGCTACCACACTGTAAGTTTTTAGTTCCTGTAAAGCGAGTGTTAGCTATTGTCTTCTGTAAAGCGTGCACTGCCACATTTGTACAGTTGGTGAGGGGGAGCTACCACACTGTTAGCTTTTAGTTCCTGTAAAGCTAGTGTTAGCTATGGTCTCCTCTGAAGCATGCACCACCACAGTTGTACAGTTGGTGAGGGGAAGCTGCCACACTGTTTGTTTTTAGTTCCTGTAAAGCGAGTGTTAGCTATTGTCTCCTGTAAAGCATGCACCGCCACAGTTGTATATTTGGTGAGAGGGAGCGACCACACTGTTAGCTTTTAGTTCCTGTAAAGGTAGTGTTAGCTATGGTCTCCTCTAAAGCATGCACCACCACAGCTGTACAGTTGGTGAGGGGAAGCTACCACACTGTTAGCTTTTAGTTCCTGTAAAGCGAGGGTTATCTATTGTTTCCTGTAAAGCGTGTATCTCCGCAGTTGTACAGTTAGTAAGCGGAAGCTACCACACCGTTACCTTTTAGTTCCTGTAAAGCGAGTGTAAAGCCCCTGACACACGGCACCCTGAAGCCCTTTAGACAAGGGGACATCTTTCGGAAAGGCGTTCGGGCGCAGTGACACACGACAAAGGAGTAACTCCTTACCAACAAAGATCCTTTTCGCAAAAGCAGACCCCGCATCTACTTTTCTGGCAGGAAGGGAGTACTCTCGCATACGGTGTGCATAATTTATCAATAGAAGAAAACGTGTCGCAACACTGCGGTGCCCTGTCAGTATTTATTTGCGCTGAGAAAATGTTTTCATTTTCAGCAGCAGTGCGATTTTTTGAAAAGTGAAGGCTTATAGTCTGTCCATACTCTGAAACGCCGGCATTACGTCACTAGCACGATCATGCTAGGGTTAGGGTTAGGGCATATTAGGCGTGACCCTCTCTAGCGAAGGGCGTAGGCTGTCCGCAATGAAACGGAAGGTGGCTGGGCTCACTCAAAAACACTGATTAAAGTGGCCATCGCCTAATAACGGCAATGTGTCTTCGAACCAGCGTTCGTTGCGCACATAAGCCCACCTTTCGCGGTTCATGGCTCGGGGGGAGTGTGCGGAAGCAGTCAAAATGAAGCTGTTCATGACGAGTCTTTGTTTGAGGCTCATCACTGTTGCCTTCGCAGCGTTTAGCTCATCTTCGATGGAGCCGAGGGCGACAAGAGTCAGGCCCACCTCAACTGTTGCTTTATCTCTGTCTCTGCGCTAAGACATCGCAGCACCACGATGAAACGCGGCACGCCGTCACTGACCCAGCTGGACGCAGCCATGTAAAAAGTATGACAAAAAACAAAAACAGCAAAACACCGACTGTTCATAGTTGCCAGACGAACTTAAGTTGCTGCTAAAAACGCAAAAAAAGCGAAATAAAATTACAGATATGCGCATTATAAGCCACCAGAC
Source organism: Rhipicephalus annulatus (assembly GCA_013436015.1). Classification (NCBI taxonomy): domain Eukaryota; kingdom Metazoa; phylum Arthropoda; class Arachnida; order Ixodida; family Ixodidae; genus Rhipicephalus; species Rhipicephalus annulatus. The sequence goes on along the minus strand of WOVY01010275.1, from coordinate 139,561 downwards.
AATAAAAAAACGGTTTTATGCTCCGGCGTCGCCGAATGTGACGTACATGCGCAGATTCTTTTTAATATTTCCAATCTTGCTGCTTCCACAAACAGCGCCATTTTTCTGCAGCGTTCTTCTGAGGCACCGCCTAAAGCAGTATTCTGGTGCCGTGCATCATCAGCGCCACTCCTTTCTGCAAATGGTCCCCTTAGGCGACAAAAGGAGTTTACTTCAAAGTACTTTACTTTTGCCCGTGTGTCACGGGTGTTAGCTATTGTCTCCTGTAAAGCGTGCACTACCACAGTTGTACAGTTGGTGAGGGGATGATACCACACTGTTAGCTCTTAGATCATGTAAAAAGAGTGTTAGCCAGTGTTTTCTGTAAAGCGTGTATCTCCACAGTTGTAGAGTCAGTGAGTGGAAGCTACCACACTGTTAGCTCTTTGTTCATGTAAAGTGAGTGTTAGCTATTGTTTCCTGTAAAGCGTGTGTTTCCACAGTTGTAGAGTTGGTGAGTGGAAACTACTGCACTGTTAGCTTTTAGTTCCTGTAAAGAGTGCATTAGCTATTTCTTTCTCTAAAGCGTGCACCGCCACAATTGTACAGTTCGTGAAGGGAAGCTATAACACTGTTAGCTTTCAGTTCCTGTAAAGCGAGTGTTAGCTATGGTCTCCTCTAAAGCGTGCACCACCACAGTTCTACAGTTGGTGAGGGGAAGCTACCACACTGTTAGCTTTTAGTTGCTGTAAAGCGAATGTTAGCTATTGTCTCCTGTAGAGCGTGCACACCCACAGTTGTACAGTTGGTGAGAGGAAGCCATCACATTGTTAGATTTTAGTTCCTGTAAAGCGAGTGTTAGACATTGTTTCCTGTAAAGCAAACATCGCCACAGTTGTAGAGTTGGTGAGGGGAAGCTGCCACACTGTTAGCTTTTAGTTCCTGTAAAACGAGTGTTAGCTATTGTCTCCTGTAAAGCATGCACCGCCACAGTTGTACAGTTGGTGAGGGGGAGCTACCACACTGTTAACGTTCACTTTCCAGTAAAGCTAGTGTTAGCTACGGTCTTCTCTAAAGCGTGCACTGCCGCAGCTGTACAGTTGGCGAGGGGAAGCTACCACACTGTTAACTCCTAGTTCATGTAAAGTGAGTGTTAGCTATTGTCTCCTGTAAAACGTGCACCACCGCAGTTGTACGGTTGGTGAGAGGAAGCTATCACACTGTTACCTTTTAGTTCCTGTAAAGAGTGTTAGCTATTTCCTCCTGTAAAGCGTGCACCGCCACAGTTGTACAGTTGGTGAGGGGAAGCTACTACACTGTTAGCTTTCAGTTCCTGTAAAGCGAGTGTTAGCGATTGTCTCCTGTAAAGTGTGCACCACCACAGTTGTAGAGTTGGTGAGTGGAAACTACCACAGTGTTAGATTCAAGTCCTTGTAAAGAGTGTGTTAGCTTTTTCTTCCTGTAAAGCGTGCACCGCCACAGTTGTACAGTTGATGAGGGGAAGCTATCACAATGTTAGCTTTTAGTTCCTGTAAAGTGCGCGTTAGCTATTGTCTATACTAAAGCATGCAGCGCCACGTCTGTATAGTCGATGAGGGGAAACTACCACATGGTTATATTCTACAAAAGGTAGATTTTAGCGCCTCCTTGATTCTATATAACGATCAACAAGTTTGTCCCTGTTGCAGGGTACAGCCCAATACGGATTGAGCTTGGTGCAGACGTCAGCCAAATCGCGGCTGTGGAGTCATGTACAACCGAACCAGGCGTACAGAAAAGTGAGTCTACCTATATATACCTATATAGATGAAACATCGACATGTCACTTTTCAGGCAACCTTTTCACGACATCATTGAAGGGAAGATTCTGTCGCGTACATCCTCAAACTCTTTACTCCAAACACGTGTGACACGTATACATATAAAAATGGCTGTGGTACTCGGATATGTATCACTGGTGATACGTTATATCTTATCCCGAACTGATGAGGAAAAGCATTAGCAACTTAAAAGTGAGAGCGTTAAGAGAAATTGACATCGGCAACATAGAATCAACGAATGCAAAAATAAAGAAGTCACAATTTAAGCAGGAGTAGAACTCAATTGTTCTGCATGGAAATTAGGTATTATACCACAGAGCCAAGCCAGGTTCTGAAACTGCCTTGAAAAAAGAAACTATGCAGGATTAAGGTCAGCGCACCTTCTATTGTGGTTGCAGTGCTGGCTATGCCATTTTACAACAAGGCAATGAACATCAGATATGTAAAATTATGATAGAGACGTCGTGCCGAGTAAACGCGACTGTGATTTTAATGTATTCTCAACTTTTATCGTAATCTAATAAACACTACATTTGAGATTGAGCAAGTTATATTGAAGCTTTTCATCGACCCCGTGAGAATATGCTAACGAAAAAATTGGCCCCGCATCTGCATGTAATCTGCAAATTTCGTCGAAAGACGATAGTCTTGCATGTGGAGAGAGTGAACAAGACATTTATTTGATGTTCCGCGTAAGAAAATCGGCGAATGGTAATCCGGAGGCGTTGCGTTAGAGTGCCTCGAGCGTGCAGCGGAGGCGAACGAGCGCATCACCTCACGTCACACGTGAGACATAAGCGCCATCTGGCAGTTGTCTTAGAAAATAAAGCGCGTGGCTCTGAGACGGGTGTGCGCGTCCACCTCAGAGGTGATAAGGTGTAGAACGCAAGGCGACAAAGAGTTGCCATTACCGTTTCGTTTTAGCAAAGCGTTGTAAACCCTCGCCTTTATTTGCAAGCGTTGCATGGTCAGCGCAGCGTGATAAGCGCTATGGTCCTTAAAATTACTTATGTATGCCTTTTCTAGTAAGAGACGCACATGCAGAATATATACGTGCTGTTATGGTGCCCCAGACATACGCAGTAATTGCTCTTTAATTGACAAATGCACAAGCATGAACGCTCAACCTTGAGCAACATAGGTGGGCGCTGCGGATGGGGTCGGCGGTTTCAAGTACCCGATGCCGTTAAGAATGGACAAACAGAGAAATGCACAGACAGACAGACAGACCAAAATTTTTGCGTCGAAGATCCCCAAGAAAGACTATCGTCTTTAAAATATGTGTGATACTAACATTCTCACACCATAAACCGCACTTTGTTTTCATAATACTGACTCCTGTGTTCTAATGTGCGTATTGAGGTTATGTCAGACCATAAGTTACCCAGTGTAGTCATGAGTAAATGGCAGTGTAGGGGACGTTCATGGTAAGCCCATGGGGTGCACACAACTACTGCATCAATGTCGATACACCTGCTAACACTGGTTAATCAGCAAAAAAAACCAGCTGAGATAATCATTCGTCACCTGCTTCACATGAAACTGATTTCCATGAGATCTGCTGACTTTTCTTGTAAAGCGTGCAGTGTTACACACTGCGTATTAATGAAGGGAAGCTACGACACTGCTTTTTTTCTGTAAAGAGCGCACTGCCACATATTTTCGATCGTTGGGGGAAGCTACTATACTGTTATTTTCTATTTCTGTAAGCTGTGCACCACCACACGTATTCTGTGAGTGAGGAAAAGGTAGGTAGATAATAAACGTTATTAAGGATCCAAAGAGGAATCACTGGCCTAGGCTAGGCCTCCAGGAGCCGTCGTTCGCAGAGCGTCGTGCGATGTCCCTCACCAAACAATGTATGGCAGCGCACGCTTCACAAAAGACAAAATGCAGCAAGTAGTGAGTTAGCTTGAACATACCTATCAAACACCTGTGGTGGTGCACGCTTCATAGGAGACAAGAGCTAACACGCGCTGTACAAAAACCAAAAGCTAACAATGTGGTAGCGCCCCCTCACTAATCTAGTAGCGCCCCCTGAGTAAGCCATTTGGGGAGAGGGCATGAGCCCTCACTTTCACAAAGGTGGCGTCCTTGGGGTTTTTGAATAACCAAGTGTACTGTCTTACCAGAGGACAAACAGGCGATGATTCGCCGAGAGTTGTGTAAGGGCGGAGCACCGATCTAATGAGAAAAGGCACCAAAGTTCCGCCAAGCGTTCTGAACCGGGCTTGCGGTGTTAGGCACCATCAAATCTGCCGAGTCCCGCAGGGTCGCTCTACGGAAATCAGTTCATCTCTAAAATGCTTTCTTTTTTAAAACTTTGATGTCTGTACTTATGTAACTTCTGCACAATCTGTAAATACAAGTTTTTCTCAGCCCTACTATAACTTCTCCAGCGTTTTTGCTTCTTCTTCAAGCGACCAGCAAGTCAACCGCCGCTATTTGCATGGCAAATAGCGGCAGAACGTTTTCTTTTCCCACTTTGCTTTACCACCTCGGGTGGTACGTCTCGGTCGCCGCGTGGTGAGAGTTGGTTTCTACAACATGGAAAGAACTAGAATTTTCTCGCCTGTTAAACGCAGCCATTTTTGTTTTTGATCACTGCTACCAGCACACCGAGCGTTTCGTGGTGTTGCAAATAGTGATGAGAAAATACCACGTTGTTAGATTTTTGCGTCCTGTAAAGCGCGAACCGCCGCATAGCGTCTATTGTAAAGGGAAAGCTACCGAACTGTGAATTCTTGTTTTTTAAAAGTGTGCACCACCACATGTATTCCATTAGTGATGAGAAAGCACCACATTGTTATCTTTTGTATTTTGTAATGTGAGCACCGCCACACACAGTTTAGTACAGTAGTAGTTTAGTACACACAGTTTAGCACAGTAGTAGGGGAAGCTAAAATATTTGAAATTTTCGTTTTTTAGGAGTGCACCACCACGTACATTCAACTGGTGAGGGAAAACCGCCACATTGCTAGCTTTCATCTTGTGTAAAGTGTGTACCGCCACACACTGTCTCTCAGTAAGGGGAAGCTACCTCATTGTAAATTTTTGTTTTTTTGTTTTCTCAAAGATTGTTCTGCCACATGTATTCCATTAGTAAGGCGAACCCACCACATTGCTAGCTTTCGTATTTTCCAAAGTGTGCACCACCACATACTGTTTCTTAATGAGGGGAAGCTACCACATTGTAAATTATTGTTTTTTTGTTTTTTTAGGTGTGCACCGCCACACACTGTCTATTGGTGAGGGGAAGCTACCACTTTGTAAATTTTTGTTTTTTTAAAAGTATGCGTTGCATTAGTAAGGGGAAACCACCACATTGTTAGCTTTCGTCTTTTGTAAAGCGTGCGCCGCCACACACTGTCTATTAGTGAGGGGAAGCTACCACATTGTATAGTTTTGCTTTTTTAAGAGTGCTCCGCCACGTGCATGCCATTAGTGAGGGAAAACCACCACATTGTTAGCTTTCGTCTTTTGTAAAGCGTGCTCTGCCATACAGTGTCTAATGGTTAGGGGAAGTCATCACTTTGTAAATTTTTGTTTTTTAAGAGTGCACCGCCACAAGCATTCCATTAGTGAGGGGAAACCATTACATTGTTATCTTCTGTCTTTTGGGAAGCGTGCACTGCCACACACTGTCTACAAGTAAGTGAAAACTACCACATTGTAAATTCTTGTTTTTTTGTTTTTTAAAAGAGTGAACCGCCACATTTGTTCCATTAGTGAGGAGAAGCCACCACATTGCTAGCTTTCGTCTTTTGTAAAACGTGTACCGCCACACACTGTCTATTAGTGAGGGGAAGCTACCACATTAAATGTTTTGGTTTTTTAAAGGGGCCACTTGCCAGGTTTGACAATTTTGAGCTGACCAGCGCAATGCGTAGATGAGCCGTTCATGATCACGTCTACCAAAATTTGCAACGCTGCGCGCCGCGAAAATGGGTCAAATTCCAAGATGCATGCTGCTCCTTCTTCCTTTTGCGGGAGCGTGCCCAGAGAATGAAGGCATGACGTGCGCGCATGAATGGCCCTACGTACACGGCAATTCAGTGGCGTTGGTTCTCTACGTAGACGACTATCTTCTGACGTTCCCAACAGGGGCACGTGACATGGCAAGAATTATGAAACACAACATGCGTAGTTATGTATTTGTTGTTTGAATAGATTAACAAATTTCTGAATAAATATTGAGACGCAATAAGGGAGTGTGAGCGTTCATTTTCTTCATTTTTCTCGTGAAGCGCAATGAGATACGGGGGCTCATGTGCTGGCGTTTCGCATGCGTTTGTGTCCCCGTGGTTGAGGTCAGCGCATCGAGCAGACGACAACCGTGTAACACTCCTACGCTTTCGCGCACAAATTTGTGCTCATTTGTTCTTCCGTGTCTAAGCCAGCATATCCAAACCATCCTGCAGAAACAAGCAGTAGACCTCAAAACAACGCTGGTCAACAAAAGAAAAAAACGCCGCTCGCGAGCACGTGGCTTGGGCTTGTTCGGGCACGTCATGCGCACGTGACCTCTTAGTCGGATGCTGGCATGGGTAGGAAAGAGATTTGGCTTGTGAAAGCTATGCAGACGAGAAGCAAGGATTCCGAGCTCATCTCCTCTCATCCTCGTCTCACGCCGCTCTAAAAAACAGTTTCCTCAGCTCATAATGAACTGATTCAAAAAATTCTCTGGCGAAATGTTCCTCATCGGACACCCAACAACTTTCACGGTCTAACTACAATTTGGTGTGAGGCATAGTTAGCGAGGGGAAGCTACCACATTGTAAATTTTTGTTTTTTTCAGAGTGAACCGCCACATGCATTTCATTAGTGAGAGGATTGATTGATTGATTGTGGGGTTCAACGTCCCAAAACCACCATTTGATTATGAGAGACGCCGTAGTGGAGGGCTCCGGAAATTTTGACCACCTGGGGTTCTTTAACGTGCACCCAAATCTGAGTACACGGGCCTACAACATTTCCGCCTCCATCGGAACTGCAGCCGCCGCAGCCGGGAATCGAACCCGCGTCCTGCGGGTCAGCAGCCGAGTACCTTAGCCACTAGACCACCGCGGCGGGGCCATTAGTGAGAGGAAACAACCACATTTTTTTTCGTCTTTCGTCTGTTGTAAAGTGGGCACCGCCACACACCGTCTCTTAGCGATGGGAAGCTACTAGAATGTGAATTCTTGTTTTCCGCTTTTTTTAAAGAGTGTGCCACCACATGTATTCTAATAACAAGGAAGAACCACCAAATTGTTAGCTTTCGTATTTTGTAAAGCGTGCACCGCCACACACTGTCTCTTGGTGAGGGGAAGCTACCACACTGTAAATTCTTGTTTCTTTTTGTTTTTTAAATTGTGCACCACCACATGCGTTCCATTAGTAAAGGGAAACCACCACATTGTTAGCTTTTGTTTTTTGTAAAGCGTGCGCCGCCACACACTGTCTACTAGTGAGGGGAAGTTGCCACGTTGTAATTTTTTTGTTTTTTAAGAGTGCACCACCGCATGAATTCCACTTGTGAGGGGAAACAACCACATTGCTAGCGTTCGTTTTTTGTAAAGTGTGCACCACCACACACTTTTCATGAGTGAGGGGAAGCTACGACATTTTAAATTCTTGTTTTTAAAGAGTGTACCGCCATCTGTATTCCATTAGTGAGGAGAAACCACCACATTGTTAACTTTCGTCTTTTGTAAAGCGGGCACTACCACACGCTGTCTATTAGTGAGGGGAAGCTACCACATTGTATGTGTTTGTTTTTTAATAGTGCACCGCCACATACATTCCATTAGTAAGGGGAAACCAGCACACCGTTACCTTCCGTCTTTTGTAAAGTGTGCATTGCCACACACTGAATATTAGTGAGGGGAGCTACCACATGGTACATTCTTGTTACTTTAAGGATTGCACCGCTACTTGTATTCTATTTGTGAGGAGAAACCACCACATTGTTGGCTTTAGTCTTTTGTAAAGTGTGCACCCCCACAAACTATCTATTAGTGAAGGGAAGCTACCACATTGTAAATTTTTGTTTTCTTAAGAGTGCACCGCCACATGCGTTCCATTAGTGATGGCAAACCAGCATATTGTTAGCTTTCCTCTTTTGTAAAGTGTGCACCGTCACAAACTGTCTATTAGTGAGGGGAAGCTACAAAATTGTGAATTGTTGTTGTTTTAAAGAGTGCACCGCCACATGTATTCCATTGGTGAGGAGAAATCACCACATTGTTAGCTTTTGTTTTTTGTAGAGCATGCACCACCACACGCTGTCTATTGTTAAGGGAAAGCTACCACATTTCAATTTTTTGTTTTTTTAAAGAGTGCACCGCCACATGCATTCATTAGTGAGGAGAAACCAGCATTGTTAGCTCTCGCCTTTTGTAAAGCGTGCACCGCCACACAATGGCTATTAGTGAGTGAAAGCTACCGCAATGTAAATTCTTGTTTTTTGTTTTTTAAGGAGTGCACTGTCATATGTATTCCACTAGTGAGGAGAACCCACCACACTGCTACCTTTTGTCTTTCTAAAAGCGTGCACCGTCACACACTGTCTCTTTGTGAGGGGAAGCTACCACACCGTTGATTCTTGTTTTTTTTTTTCAAAGTGTGCATGACCACACATTGCATACTCGGGAGGGGAAGCTATGGCATTGCTAGATTGCGTGCAGCAGCACACCTTGCCTTTTAATGAGGGGAAGGTACCACACTATTATATTGTCACATGTAAAACGTGTAGCGGTAGTCGTTGTCTATTAGTAAGTGGAAGCTGCCATGCTGTTAGCTTATGTCTCTTGAAAACCTTGCGTTGCCACACGGTGTGAGGAAAACTTCATTGTTAACCAATGGGAAAACTGCCAAAGGCATTATTTTAATGGCTGTGGGGACATACCTCTGGGATTTCAGCTCCCTCGTTCAAGATGTTGACGAAAGAAGAGAGGATGTTCGGATGAAAAAGTGCTTCCGGACGCTTCAGGTCACCAGCAACGTGATGCATCATCGTGAAAACGCAGTCATTTACGAGAACACTGAAAAGGAAAGGAGGATAGGGCACGTGATGCTATAGTTTGGCTTTGACAGACTTTGGATAGTCTAGGAAGGGGTTTTGCTTTAGAGTTTTTACATTATATAAAATGTTACAGCGAATGCATCCGCTCTGAGACGCATGCGTTTAAGCAACTTATTCCAGATGCATCGCGATTTACCTGTTCTTCCGGTAGTCCTTCAGTACTGCACCATATTTTTCCATCACCTCGACTGTTGCAAATCTGGAAGAGCAGAAAAAAATGCAGCATTTCGTCAATAAACTTTGAAGAAGTGTCAGACCTACTTAGGACTAACAAGCTTCAAATGTGTGTACTGACAATGTAGTTAAACTTTGATTTACAATTTCCGTTTTGAAACTCACGTTTGAAGTCGAGTATATATGACGAATCCCTAAATATTGTCTCCCCTCCTTATTTTTAGCTTTTAGTACTGTGACAGACATATTTGCTTGCGATAATACTCTTTTTGCTAAACTGAACGAAATTAGGAAAACAAATACATCTCAGATGTATTTGTTTCATTGATATGGAACATTTTAAAATAATTTTTACAGGTATATGAATAAAAAAGACATCTAAAGGCAATGCTTACATAATAGTGATGATATCTGACATAGAACATACTCTAAATGTTTACTCGCATTCAGGATATCGCGGCTAACCTGTGCTGAAAAATTGTAGTACTGTGGTTACTTTACATTTTTATGTTTTTTTGTTTGTGAACCATATTTTTCTGTGTTTCAATCGCAATAATAGTATAGGCTCATTTTGTCGAACAACGAACGCTATTTTGTTTTTGAGTAAATACGCTGCTATGTTCCTTTCTCATGTTCACAAACTACCCTATCGACTTTTGAGAATTTTTGCAGAAGAAAAAGAAGTGGAAGTAAAACATACTGCGACAGATGACCGCGGATGTCGATCTCCAGGCCACCTTCAGTTTTCTGGGCATACTCTAGGATTAGAAGCAACAAATGGTTGGTGATGATCAGGTCTACGAGTGCCTGGATCGGCATGGCGCTCCACTTGCGAATCAGCAGTAGCGGGATATTACGGAGGTCTTCTAGACGTGCCAGTGAAACTGCGAACAATCAGTTGAACTCTTATTATGAAGGAGGTCAAATTCAGTTGATCGATGGTCGATTATTCACGAGTGTCTGTAGAAGTGGTAAGCTTTTGCAAGTTACACGTGAAAAAATAATCTACAGCTTTTATTATCTGTAGCATTTCTCACCGCAGAGCCGACGCATGTCGTCACCGACTCCCTTGCAGCGGCTGTTGTACGTTCCAATGGCGGCGATGAATTCGCGAAAAGCGCGAACCACAAGATGGTACCTGCATTGCAACACGACGTACGTCACGACGATGGCTTGTGCGATGGCGGGAACAATCGAAAATGAGTAAATATGCATTCCGTTTGAAGCAGTGCAAGAAACGGTTGACCAAATGACGAAATAAGTGAAATATTTTGGGCTTCAATAGTAGCAGGGCTTCTACGTTCTTACCATTTGTAGTAGGCGTTTCTGGATAAATTTTTAGCTGCTGTCACGTTCGTCATGCAACGTACCCTTCTCGGGATGAAATAAGCACAGTATGCACAATGACTTAGAAATAATACAGAACCGAGCGCTTATTAGGAACTGAAAGTTTTTATTTCTGAAAGAATGTTCTTGTATATGCATCACGTAAATGCACGTCACCACAAACCACCCATTTCATCAAAACAGCCTGAATGAACAAAAGACTGCTATGATAACAGAAAACATACAGCAGTCCTGTGCATTGTGCATATTGCGTCTGTTACATCGTGAACCTGGTGTTTATCGCTGTATATATCATAATCATCAACCAACACCTGTAGCAGCATGTGAGGTCAAGAGCTAGACAAACATCTACATATATTCATTGAAATATTTCTCTCTCTTTCTTTACCAACATTCCTAACTGAAAGTCGTCCTATAAAGTATCTCAGTACACGAGTACTTTTGTACTTTGCCTCAACGCAAGCTTGTTTGCCGTGGCTAGAACCAAACCCATGACCACAAGTTCCGCAGCGCAACGTCAAAAATGTGATGTTACCACCATTGTAGTGATGCGAGAACCAATACGCACCTCTTCTTGAGTAGTTTGGATCCTTCGGCCGACTGGTGCTGCGACATGTCTAGCTCCTGGCAGACCGTTATGGCCTCGAAGACGAGCAGACCGACCACCTCAATCGAGAGCACAGGGCGCACGTGGTGCAGGGAGAGGCCCAATGCGGTGGCCAGTCCCGTGAAGTAGCCCACCACCCACAAAAAATGGCAACGGTCGATCAAGCTCGATCCCTGCTCGTGGTTCACCCGCTGAGGAAATGAAGTGAAATACATGCAACGTGGTCCGAAACGCGGCAATCGTAGCGCGCGCAGGCTCACGCACAACTTTGGGCTCGTCACTTTCAAGTCTGTGAAGTTATGTAGGATGGCACAGCACTGTAGGATCGGCTGGAAGGATTTGCTAAATTTCCTTAGAGAGGTAGAGACAAATAGAGGATAATGTATTTCGAGGAAATGAGGGTCGCCCTGAGGTAAGAGCAGATTAGCCTGCTCCTCTGATCAGCGAGAAAGGGAAGATGACAAAGAGGATGACAAATACAGTTTCTCGAAAACATTTCTGCAGGGTCGCGTTGCCCGCGCGAAATAGGGCGCAAACAGTGTATGCGTTGTCGCAGTTGATATCGAAGAACACGCCAATGAATTTGTTAAAAAATTTTTCAGGTTATGCTTTACCAGTGTTTTGTTTTTAATGAGGCTCTTTTTGCGTTAAACGCATCATATGTTGGCATGCTTAAAGTCAAGACGATTGAAGTTGAAGCGTGAGCTCCCTTATTTAGGATTGGTAAATAATTATTCCTTCTATGCGCGTATGCATATCTTTCAACATGGCGCTTATGTCTACACGTTCACACATTACACGTAACAACGCACGAATTTATATCTATGCATGACTCCAGGTACGCCTGCTGCTTGTCTTCGAAAGGTGAGCATCTTTATCGTTGTTGTTTATTTTGAGACTCGGCTCTGGGGAAGAGTAATATCATTTTGCCGATAGTTAAGTGCGATGCTTAACGCAATCAAAGCTTTTCTCGTTGCTACGAAGAAGAAAGCAATTAGGTGCCTTATGAAAAACGAAAACGAAATAACGCGCTCCTGTAAAATACACAGAAGAATAAGTAGCCACTGTCTTTGCTCACCATAAGCTCTATCACCAGGGGCCCGTATCCGCTGTGCAGAAAGCTGATTGTGAAGTTCTGGAGCATGTTGCTGTTGAGAAGTAAAGTGGTGGAAGAAATATAATGCGCAAGTGCGACACTGGGAGGAAGGAAGGAGCAAAGCAGTAAGCAACGAGCACGGTGACGCGAGGACAAAACATGGCAGCAACGTGACAACCGTGGGCAGCCCGAAGAAAGCTTGTTTTCGAAAGCGGAAATCCCATTATGCGTATTGTTATGGAAACATACGGCGGTAATGTCAGGAGCAGCTGCTATGAGACTCGGTACCGACGCTGCGCTGATTAGATCTCGAATCTTCTGTCTCTCTTCTGTTCGCTTTTATGCGTTTTGAGATGCTTAGAGACAGCTTGTTGAGTAGGTTATATATATATACATTTCGAAATGTATAAAAACACTCTATAACTTCCCTCGAGTCTGAGTACCTGCTCATGCAATGCAAGCGGTACCTTGTTGCATTGCTGCCTTGCGCTGAGTAGCAGGCCAGAAAAAATACCCAGGCTGACCGTCAGCTTTTCTGCCAGAATAAACATTTCTCTCTTTCTCTCTTGCGCGTTCGAGTGAAAAAGCTTTGAGCAGTTCATAGGGTATAGTAGTAATAATGTTTTTTTTACCTTTGCAAAACGAACGTTGTTGATTACTCTAGGGAGTACTTTTTTATCCGTACGCGTAACACTAAAGTATTTCTTCCTTCCATTTAGTCAACCATGTGAAGCCCACTTGCACAACCAAAGCGGAAAATTCTTCACAGATACTTATGCTGTTATTTGCTAGCTTGTTTTAAATTACCGTTTCATGATTAGTTTTCCCAGTCTAATGAAAACCTGTTACCAAATGTATTAACCTTGGTATCCGTATCGTATTACGAATGCACAAACATAGGGATAAAATGATGAAAGAGCAACGCTATCCTCAGGCCAGTTACCGGGTTCCCAACGCAGAGGCCGTCATATAAGCGTGTTTACCCAAAGTACGCACTGCGCTTTGTGCAAAAAAAGGGCGAACCATAAGAGAAGTCGCAGGAAGACGGCATAACGGTAGGCTTATGAAGTGCAGCATGCCCCACATCTCTACACACCGGCTTAACAGACCTCAGCCTAGCGCTCTTTATACCACGACATATTCGTATAAAGGGTTAGATAAAAAAGGAGGAAGGCAAGTTGTACGTGCACAATGGGACAATCGCGTGATCAGTGTTTTTACGTAACCGGCCAAAGTGGCTGCTTTCACGGCCATTGCGGGCTCTTTCTGACTCGCCGTATAACTGGGGCCTACTGCATCTCTTTTACTCCGGTGTGGCTGAAAGATAAGATGCGTACGATTCAGACACGCTTACGGCGTCCTGAGTTATGTTTTGAGCTCTTTATAAGAGTCGCCTTTTCATTTCGCAAGGCTAATAGAGGGGCTTTTCAAATGGTACATCGCTCATTCACAAAGTGCTCCAATTAAAAATTGTATTGTGATAGTACAATATGACTTGTTTTTTTTATTTATTTTTACGGGTGATATGTAGTCATTACGAGTCTTGCGGTGATATTGGAATCGCTTCGTTTCCTTTTCTTTGAATTGCTCTTTCTTTCTGAAAAAAAGGTGCCTTCATAACTGTGTAATTTAACCTAATACTACTGCTAATTTTCCTTTTGCGTCTACTTGCTGCTATTGCTTCTGGCAAAGAATGAGCGCCCCGGTGCTTTAATTGAGATTATATTTTGTTTCTCATTCTTCGAATGTTGCCATTTTATTTTGTGCGAATCGTTCAGTAATCAATACAATCTTAAAAAAATGATTTACGTAGTGCCGGTTGCACACCTTCACGCTCGCTACGCATTCAGTGTTAAGGAATGAGGCACATATAATGCCGTTAACACTGGGCGACCGAGCATTCCCCCTCTCCCCTCAAAATAAAACAGAAAGAGGAAACACAATGAGGATCATGCATTGCAATGACGTAAGAAGAACGGACTCGGCACACTGTGCACATACACAAACCACCGGCACGAAGAAGCTCACAAACAGCAACGAACGATGACTGCAGACTTGTGGCCAGAATACCCTTCCAGACCGGCACCCTCCTTCTCGCTCGACTGCTAAGTGAGATCTGTGATAGGCTGAAGCAATGTCATCTTTAACCTAAGTCGTTTCCACAAAACTAAGGGATGCGTTGGAGGGGAGCGTGAACTGCTTGGCTGGCGCTAGGAAACGTGAGAGTCGGAGATTACACTGCTGCAGCAGATCATAACTCTCACTCGGCAGTCTCGGCAAGCGAATGGGTGACAAGGAGGCGGCCCGGTAAGGACGGGTAATGGCGGCGGGACGTCGAGCGAAGGTGTCGTCTCCGTCGCAAAGGTGGCGCCACGGTCGAGCGACGCCCCGGGGCGCGTTAACCGACAGAAATTCAGCGACTTTGCGCTCCGTCATTTGCTATTTTCGCTGGGGACTGTACTCTGCGTACAACCTCGCGGGCTGCAATGTACTAAAACAACCACTTGTCACTGTACATCGAAAAAAGACGCCTTAAGCTCCCTTTCTACGTTCTAACATTTTTTTTGCTTCTTGGCTAACCTTATCCTAGACATTATTATAAGTAGAGGCGTCCTTGCTGAACAGTATTTATCTCTCGTGATGCTCCAACGCAAAGCGTAGTCGATGAATGAAACAAGCTAGAATTTATTCATCCTGGAGACAAAGGCTGGGAAAGGAAAGTTGTCAATTGGTTCTTGTAAAACAAAACCCCGATGAAGTACGCAGAAGCCACCAATGACCAAGCGACATCGCTGAATTTTTGTGTACTAACGCACCCCTGGACGGCCGTGTGAACTGTATGAAACATTTGCAAAGATGCGCGTGCGATAACTGTACAATAACGGGGAATGTGACGAGTAAGAAAAAAAAAACATTTAAGAAGGAAGTGGGAAGGGGGAGCCTGAGCGTAGAAAACTAACGAGGGGCCCAGGATGTATAGCTTTTAAGCTGGGTGTAAAAGGATGATAAAAATGACGATGTGCGAACGGCTTAGGGATCTGCGAATTTTGTCATCAAGGCCAGAACAGAATAGGTGCGAGCCGCGCCGCCAGCGGCCAGCACCCGGCCGGGGCCCAATGGTGGCTACATGGCCCCCCGTGGATGCAGTTTACCGTCCACGCCCTTTGTAATCTTCCGCAACTAGCTTCCATACAAGTCCGGCCCGGCGGTCCAAAGGCACGTCGGTTGGGAGGGTCGTCCGTGATCTGGAAATCTCTTCAACAAAAGAAGAAGACAACAGTCTGGCGAGCGTTGGGTTTGGGTGGAGGGTCAGACATCGAGTGAGTGATCTATCGGACATGTGGCAAAATACAAGGAGCATGTTGAAAGAAAGTTAGTGGATAGAAAAAGACTACAGGAGAGACGCCTGCTATTGTAAGATTACACTGAACCGTGTAGAAGAACTGTGTACAGAATAAGTTTGCTGGATTCAAGGATCTGTGAGAAAGGGTCGTACACTTTTACTTATTCGCGAAGTAGTAGCGAGTATTCTTGCATCACTAAGTTTGCGTGATCTCGCGATGGAAATAAATGCGGAAAGCGTGGCTTTCGGCCCAGTCATACTCTGCAATGCTTTGATGGTCGCTTGATGAATCTGTGTTATGAGCTGGCGCCGCCCTAGCTCCAGAGTTATGCTCCTGCTTGCACTGTCGCGCCGCGTGCGCTTATGATCTGCCAGTCATGTCTGGTACCCAGAACACACTCACGCGGCGTGATTGCGCAAATGAGAGCAAGATTCTAGCGCCACGTTGACGTCGGCTGAAAGCACTGGTGGCACAGATTCGCACTGACGAGGCATGTCGAGAATAGACTGTGCGAAAAACTATGCTTTCCGCTGCTTGCGCTTCTTTCCACCATGATAAAACGTTCAAAAGTTGACTTTTGTGCATTCTACGAATCGGTTTCGCTCACAGATCACTGAATCGTGATTACTTATTGGTAAAGCATTTTTACTGGTAACCACTTTAAATAGCCTTTTTTTGCCCGAAAGCTTTTAAAAGGTCAGTTTATGAAGAATTAGCCTAGCTAGTGTAGGTTCCTATAGTTAAAATGTTAAAGTCAGTCTTCCTCGCCTCCAGCTGTAAATGCTTTATGAGGACAAACGTACTTGATTTAGGCAAACACATGGACGTGGATGTGACCTACCTTCTGTTGCTGGACGCTTCTTGACTCGGGACGCGTGCGTGCGAGTGTAACCTTGCATACCTCGCGAAGCGTATAACAAAAAGGTCACTAAAATGACACATTAAGGAATCAACAACACAGGCTGTCGAAAGGGAATTCTTAAGCATCGCACACAACCGACAATCTTTTATGACGACTTATGCTGGTGGTTTAAACTACTTATATCCACCATATTTAGTGGACAGTTGTCGCCGTTAACTGCGTTTTCGAGGAGAAAATAGCCACGTTGCGTGGATTATTGTGCCTTACATGAAACGGGAGGAATGGCGTATACAGGTGCAATGCGACTGCAAGCGGCCTTTCATGGCCGGATTGTCTACCTGATGTCAGCGTTGGACGGGACGTGCGCTGATGAGTCTAGGAGTACCAGAGTCTTCTTGCGGTCCCACACGGGATCCCGAAGTGCGCAACGAGATTCGAGCGATGCCACAGCTGCCTCTAGGCAAACAGATGACGTGCACTTTCCGCCCTTGAGGTGACTTTTGCTCTTTCGGGACATGGCAACCAGGTTGCGTTGCTTGGAGCGAGCGAGAAGCTCGTCTTCATACGACGAGTCACTGCCAGATGGACTGTCAGCGGAATGCATGGCCCTATGCTTGGCTGACGCTTTGTGGTGCGGATCTTTGATGTGCTCCTTCACCTGTAACAAAGTACGAGATCTACAATTACTGGCACGTTAGCCACAATGGCGTGGTCGGGACGTCACTCTCCTTTATTTTTTGATTGGCGTGTATGTATACGTCGACAGCGCTGTTTTTATTCGCTCATTAGGGTCGGCCTTTCTCAAGCACTCCGCAAGTGCGGCAGTATAGTATTGTGTAGTTTTTCTTCGCCCCCTACAATAATGCCCACTTGGGCGATGTTGGTTGCACTAATAAATAACTAAATAACTAACTTAATAAATAAATAAACAAACAAATAAAAGTGAGGCAAGCGATACCTTAGGCAAGCAAGAACTATACGTGAACGGCTACATTATAAAAAAGCGACCACACGCACTGATAAATGAAGGAGGGAACCAAGGATACGATGACGTGTCGTCGATCCTGTTCTTTATTTCTCTTCATGTGTGTGGGCTGTGCCATGATGAAAATTTCCGTCATCTTTGTCTTCGTGTGTGTGCTGCTTTATTAGGGAGACCTACGAACTTGCCCAAATAGTTCCTTGTTAATGGCTTGTGTAACACGTTAACAACTGTAATGTTGTAACGGTAGGATAGAGGAATATCGCTGTTCCGTACATTTACAAAGTGTTTGTAGCCGGAGCATGGAAAACACTTTCATGGCCCCGATTCAAACTAGATGCCTGTACAACAACTCAAGGTCTCAGATGGTTGAGAAGCTGTCGCATAATCTTTGCCCACACGATTTAGCGGTGACGAAAGAGCTAATAAAAATGACTGGTAACAGGGGGAAAGTCTGCACGACAACACACCGTGACCCGTGTACACAAATAACACCCTAAATGAAAAAGAACAAGGAAAGCTTGCACTTGTGGGGCAAGGCAGCAGCTACAGCTTGTGATCGACCTAGCTTCTGGTTTTTCTAGGCTTGGCTAAGTTACTGCTAATTTTGGGCTAAACTAGTCTGACTAAATTAAAACAGGCTTTATTAGTTTTAACCTAATTTGCTATGACCTAATAGAATAGTCTTGTTATTTTGACTTAATTAGCTATGTCGTTATTCTTATTAGATTTGAGTTCACTAGTAGGCGCTGACTTGATTCAGCTTGATTTAATTAGTCCTAACTTAGCTTGTCTTGACTTCCCTACTAAGAAGTCATGACGTTATTTGTCATCACCTAAATGGGTTTCATGTGGTCATGGGCTGACAAGTGCCGGTTTAATTCAACTTGGCTTGATTAGTAATGAACTAATTAGTTGTGAAATTATTACACTTGTTATTAGTCTTCTTTGAATGTGCTGGCACGACTTGGCTTGATTCGATCAGTTTTGGCATAGATACGCGAGGCCTAATATATCATGACTCAGTTTAGTTACGCCTAACCTTAGGTATGCCTTAATTAATCTTGGTACAATTACCTAAGTCTTAGCATATCTTGCCTTAGTTAGCCCAACATTGAATAATCAGATTAGCATGAGTGGGATCATTTAGCTTGATCTCTAGTCTATAAGTAATTGTACTCCACACCGGATAAATTGGCACACGTGTTTCGAGAGCGAACCGAATGAAGTGCGTGCCGGTTCATGATGACAATTTCGAATCGCACAACGCGGTGCTAAGAAAACCTTAAATAGACTGTCTACCACTCAGGGAAAAATAAATGTTTGTCGCGACAATGAGACGATATTATGTCCATGGTAACCATAAAGATATCATTTCGTCAACAAGTATGTCTCACATAAATTTCACAAATCTTACTGCTCACCACTGGTCGACTAATAATGAACAGAGTGACAGTTAAAGGGGTACTGACACGAAATGTTTCACTTAGCGCTTTTTCGTGTCAAATGACAGACTGCCTTCTAGAGAACAAGAAGTTCACCCTTAAGCGTGAGTGCGCCACGCAAAAATGATTTACAGCGTGCTTTTAAAAGCTAGTGGCAGTTCTCACGGTACCCTAACGTCACGACTTGGCATAAGCAGAGCCACCAGGCGGTAGTGTAGGACTGCGCTGAGAAGTGGTTGCGCGGCAGTTTTAGTGTACTTTTCTTTACTTTTGCGGTACGATTGTAGAGGCATGCCAGCCCTTGCACTGCATTTACGCCGGCATGCAGCATTGCTTGGACGGCTTTCAGATGGCGTCGACCCTCTTTTCGCTGACCTTAGACGCCGTGTGCCCGCATGGCTCCCTGCGAAGAACTGGGGCGCCTGAGATTACTGGGCGCTTATGTTTTCTTGTTAATCCAGGTCAAAGGAACTAACCCCTACGTGGGCGCCAAAGGGGTAGAGATGAAAACGTCATTGTGACGACCTCCTGATTGCTTCACGGCACTTTCAGCCTCCGCATGAATGGACCTTTTCCGGGATCCAGCATGGCAGTACGACCCCTTGCATCGTTTGGCTTATGAACCGACCGCGTGCTGCTCGCGCGCCTAAATCTCACCGCCGATTCAAGGTGGCGTGCGGTGCGATATAGTGGGATTGCAGTCGACCTTTCGTCAAGGTCCGGCTTGCTTCTGGTAGCTCTCGAAAGCGGCCAGGCTTGCGACACCTGGTCGGCGCCTTTGATGAAAGCTCGCCCTGGCATGCCTTCGGCTATTTCCGCGCTAATCTTTTCAAACGAGCTTGTAAGTAGAACCACGTGCGGAGAGCCAGGGGTTCCACTTACAACGCACCGGGGACAGGCGGATTACTGACCCGCCGGCAATAAGTTTACGTGTTGACAGGGACGTCCTTGTTATGGCCGCAAATCCCAATACGCGTAGTTTTAAGTTTAGATTGCTGGGCGCCCGCTGTTGCGACGCGCACCTCCGACGACGTTACGAAGGGCGCCTCGAATCTCACCGCTGCAACCACTGTTTCGAAAGACAGCGACGCCAACACGGTCCCGAAGGCGCCACTGCTTCGAACTCCGCAGGGAAGGTCACCAGCCGTTTGGTAGCGTAGGTTTCTCAGCTCGCGACTGCTTCTGCGCAGAGCTGATAGACGAGCGGACGATACGACGGCGAGTTAAACAAGGTTTATGTACAGCATATATACAGAGGCGTTACAAATTCGGCACTGGGGCCGACAGAGACTCGAAGAGCCGAGCTCTCCTCTCTAACACATAGGTCTGCTCTCAAATGGGTCTGCTGTCAAAGGGGTATGCTGCGACACACATGTCTGCTCTCCAACACGTCTCCTTTCATTTAGGACCGCCGCTCGCGCCGTGCCGCAGGGCTTCTTTTATATGCACCGGGTCCAACCCAAATGTCCAACCAGAAGCGCCGCAGGTCATGAGGTCAGACTCCTCCAATGGGGTCGCCGCTGGGCCGCGTCCTTCTTTCTCATCGAATCTGGAGAGGCTGCGCTGCAGGTGGCTGCACCCAAGGACGAGTGACGTCGCCGAGCATTGCGTCAGCCGCCAGACAGGAAGACGCGGGTTGTTTACTCGACGGGCTTGCGGCTGCGCCGACTCACTGCACGTCCGCGCCAGAAAGTCGCCGCGCGTGTTTACGCCGTTGAGTTGTTCGCGTCAGGCGGGCTGGCCTTCACACAGATTGCCTTTTTCAGAGGCACGGACGTTCGCTGTGGACTCGCAGGCATAACAGCACCCCCGCCGCCAGACAATGCGCCGGAAAGACGAGTTGCTTCCACGGGGCTCGTATGTCAGGCGCCCTCGTTCGCCAGGTCCCTCCAAATTCGCCTCCAGGGCCATGGGGAGAGTGCAGCTCAAGACTCTGTTCCGGGAACACATCCCATTCTTGAGGACGGATCCCAGCTCCAGTGGCTTGTCGCCATAACTTGCCGGTCAGCTTCGCTCGTCTCTGACGATGCTTGGTTTCAGCACTTGTCGATGGTTCTGCAACTTGTCAAGAACGGATCGACAACAGACAACACACGACACAAGCAAATGCCCTCGGTCACCCGACAGAACACCAGACAAAGTATAGTACAACATATACCTATCTACGTGTCTATCGGAATTTTGTTCCCTCTACATCAAGAGGCACATGTGGGACACAATATTCTTAAAGTGACAACTCATTTTTTTCCCACGTACAACAACGTAACGAATTAGAATACAACATAGTTGGCTCCTTGAGCTCGCTCTGGACGAGAGCGCTCAGCTCAGGTCGTGATGAGGTCAAAATTTTGTCCCGAATCGCCAGCGAGAAACCGAAAGGTTGAGAAGGTACTAGCTAGAACGCACTGCTCAATGCACCTGCATTAGCGTTTAGCTTTTTTTTTTGCGAACGTCAAAGTTGTGCTGTCGGAGTATCACGCTCCATCTCAGTAACCGACCACATTTAGGTGACGATACCTATGCGGTACCAAGGGCTGCTCGTACTTGCGACGTTGCACAGCGGCACAACGATACGGCTTGCTA
The DNA here is from genome assembly GCA_013436015.1 of Rhipicephalus annulatus. Lineage (NCBI taxonomy): Eukaryota > Metazoa > Arthropoda > Arachnida > Ixodida > Ixodidae > Rhipicephalus > Rhipicephalus annulatus. Next base: position 118,256 of record WOVY01010275.1, on the reverse strand, counting down.
GGGATTGACTCCTCACCGGTTAGCTCGATATCGTGTTCGATCACCGTCGTGTTTCCGGGACGGTCCGAACACACGTCTCCAATCTCGGAAACAATCTTTCTCGGGTCCTCCTTTTGGACTTCACTTAACCTAGGCTCTAGGTTCAACTGCTCCAAGATCACCTGCGATCCCCTTTTTATTACATCACTAGAACTCCAAATTTCTGCTCCCTCTTCCTCTGAAGCATGCAACAGCAGATTTACGACCGCTTGACGTAGAACGTATGGTTTCATCAAGTTGTAAATTTTGCTTGGCCGCCTTCCTAATTTCACTTTATAATTCGTATCTGAAAGCTTCGATAATACTTTGGCGGGCCCTTCCCAATGAACCTCAAGCTTGTTCCTTTTGGACGGCTGCAGCAGCATTACCTGACTTCCTACTTCAAAAGCGCGCTTCTTCACCGATTTCTCGTAGTGCTCCTTCGACAGCACTTGTACCGCGTTTTTGTGGCTTTCCAGTAGCGCTTTAATCGTGAGGTCCTCACGCTGCTTTCGAATGAGCGTCTCTCGATCAACCCTCAGCAGCTCGCTCCAACTTTCCGCTACAGGCGAGAGCGTTGCAGCCCTCTCGCTCTGATTCAATGGCGCTATGTCGTCTCCCCTTTCTACGGAAACCGCGCCGGTCGCTTCGGCGACGGGCCGCTCGCGTGACTGCTCACATGACTCACGCGGAAAATTTCCTTTCTGGGATTGCGTCGACCCGCCGACAAGGTCACTTGAGAGTTCACCGCATTGAACAAGATCAAGCTTCTGCGAAAGCTTCCGCGCTTGCGATCGCGTGAGGGCCATGTACGCTAAGTTGGGGAAGAACGATTTACCCTGCTCTTTGAGAAGCTGCTCCGAGTTGTTGGAGAAAAGATAAGGAAAACGATCGTTTAGCGCGGCAGACACAGCCGCTTCGGTGCGAAGCTTACCGAACGGGCCTTCAATGACAACCGTGGCGATTGGTAAGCAAGCACTCTGCTCCTCGGCGACTTGCCTGATCCACGCGCATTCTCCTGTAAAGTCATGCGGAGACACCAATAAAGGATGGACAACGTCCATGGTTGCTGCGGAGTCTCCAAGTGCTCGACACGTTTTCCTATTCACACTAATTTCTTGGATATACGGCTCCAACAACCGCATGTTCTTTTCCGATTCTCGAATTGTTGCAAAAGCAAACTTTTGCTTACAGTTTATCGCGATACGCCCTTCCTTTTTGCAGTTGTAGCAGATTAGCGGCTTCCGTTTTTTTTCGGATTCTGGAATAGTCGCAAACTTTTGCTTACAGTTTATTGCGATGTGCTCTTCCTCTTTGCAGTTATAGCACATTTGCTGCTTGCGTTGATCAGGTTTCCTTGAAAAGCCCTCTTTCATCCTTTTCAACGCGCACTGCCCTGCTGTGCAACTTTCGGCGAGTATAGTATTCCTCAGCTAACTCTGCTGCCTTGTTTAGATGTACTTCACCAAGTTTGTCCTGCAGCCAAAGTTTGACATCCTCCTCGATGCAGCGGTAGAATTGCTCCAATGCAACGCATTCCTCCACTTTTTCGCGGTCGTCATAAACACCTTCACCCTTGAGCCATTCAATTAAATCGGCTTTAAGATGAAACGCGAAGTCAACGTGTGACTCCTTCCCCTTTTTAGCATACCGGAACCTTTGCTTGAAAGCCTTGGGTGACAACTTATAACGTCTCAAGAGCACTTCCTTAACCCCGTCATAGCTCTCAAACGCTTCCCTCGACAAGCAAGTTATCGCGTCGGACACTTCGCCGGGAAGAAGAGCTAACAGGTTCTGTGCCCAAAGAGACCGCTCCAAAGCGTTTCGCTCACAGACGTGTTCAAACTTGACGAGATACTTCGCCATGTCCTCGCCTACTACGAACGGTGGCAGTTGGTCCGGAATTCTAAAACCGCTGACCTGAATCGTCGGAGAAGCTACGCTAGGCGCCTGCGAACACTGTAGGATTGCCAATTCTATTCGTTTGAACTCGAGGCGCTCCTGTCTCTCGGCTTCCTCGCGGCGTTCTCGACTTTCAGCTTCATCACGAACTTCTCGCCTTTCAGCTTCTTCACGTTCGCGAGCTTCGCGCCTTTCAGCTACTTCACGAGCTTCTCGCCTTTCAGCCTCCTCGCGGCGTGCTTTGATATCCACCCAGGCCTCATCGTTTTCCTCAGCCGACACTCCCTCATCCTTCATGATCTCAAGGATCGCTTGCTTTCGTTTCGCACGGCCCAAAGTAATGCCGAGTTCCTCACAAATTTCGATGAGTTCCTTCACTTTAAGGTTCTCCATCGTTCACACTAGCCTCTTGCTGTTTGCCCCTGTTAACAATTTACTTGCCGTACCCACTATAAGTCAACTAGCAAGACGCGCAAGCAATTTTTCACACTCCCGTGTTTACCACCTCCGCATTAACTTTGGTTTCAAAGCGCTTCGACTTGGCTTGAAACGATCAAAGCTCACTTCAGTGCTTCACACAGCCCTTCTCTAAACTACTACAACCTGAGCTAGAGTAGTCTGGTGAACTGAGGGGAAAACATCAGGCACTCACCGCATCGATGTCGCTGACGCCGGCCGATCCCGCAGCTGCCAACCACTGTTGCGACGCGCGCCTCCGACGACGTTACGAAGGGCGCCTCGAATCTCACCGCTGCAACCACTGTTTCGAAAGACGGCGACGCCAACATGGTCCCGAAGGCGCCACTGCTTCGAACTCCGCAGGGAAAGTCACCAGCCGTTTGGTAACGTAGGTTTCTCAGCTCGCGACTGCTTCTGCGCAGAGCTGATAAACGAGCGGACAAGACGACGGTGAGTTAAACAAGGTTTATGTACAGCATATATACAGATGCGTTACGAATTCGGCACTGGGGCCGACAGAGACTCGAAGAGCCGAGCTCTTGTCTCTAACACATAGGCCTGCTCTCAAATGGGTCTGCTGTCAAAGGGGTCTGCTGCGACACACATGTCTGCTCTCCAATACGTGTCCTTTCACCTAGGACCGCCGCTCGTGACGCGCCGCAGGGCTTCTTTTATATGCACCGGGTCCAACCCAAATGTCCAACCAGAAGCGCCGCAGGTCATGAGGTCAGACTCCTCCAATGGGGTCGCCGCTGGGCCGCGTCCTTCTTTCTCATCGAATCTGGAGAGGCTGCGCTGCAGGTGGCTGCACCCAAGGACGAGTGACGTCGCCGCGCATTGCGTCAGCCGCCAGACAGGAAGACGCGGGTTGTTTACTCGACGGGCTCGCGGCGGCGCTGACTCACTGCACGTGCGCGCCAGATAGGCGCAGCGCGTGTTTACGCCGTTGAGTTGTTCGCGTCAGGCGGGCTGGCCTTGACACAGATTGCCTTTTTCAGAGGCACGAATGTTCGCTGTGGACTCGCAGGCATAACACCGCTGAGCTTGCCCTTGCCTCAATGACTTTTGTTTAACTTTTAAAGACGATATATAGTCTTTCTTCGGGACCTTCGATACAAAAATTTTGGTCTGTCTGTATGTCTGTCTGTACATTTGTCTGTTTGTCCACTCTTAACAATATCCTAAACGGCACCAAAGTGACCAAACAATACTCCAAACGGCCGACCCCATCCGCAACGTCTACCAATACTGCTCAAGGTTCAGCGTTCATACCTGTGTGATTGTCAATTAAAAAGCAATACCTGTGCACATCTCAGGCACAATAACAACATGACAATATTATGTATGTGTATTTTTTACAAAAAAATGTAATACACAAGTAATTGTAAGGACCGTAGCGTTTATCACGCTGCGCTGACCATGCAACGATTGCGCGAAAAGGCCAGTGTTTCCAACGATTTGCTAAGACGACACGGTGGTGGTACCTACCGGCCGCTTTTCGTTCTACACCTTATCACCTCAGAGACGGGCGCGCACGCCGCGCGCCCCGTTAACCAGGATAACTGCGAGAGAGCGCTGATGTCTCACGTGTGACGTAGATGATGCGCTCGCTCGCCACTGCTGCACGCTCTAGGCACTGTAACGCAGCGCCTCCAGAATTATATTCACCAATTTTCTTGCGCAGAACATCAAATAAACGTTTTTATCACTCTCTCCAGACGCAAGACTATCATCTTTCGACGACGTTTACAGTGGAACATGCAGATACGGGGCCAATTTTTTATTTATATTTTGGTTGTGTTATTTGAGCGAGGGCAGGAGCCCTCACACGTGTACGAAGGTGGCGTCCTTGTGGCGGGTTCTTGATTGACCGAGTGTATTGTCCTCTCAGAGGACAAACAGGTGACGATTCGCTGAGAGTTGTATAAGGGCGGAGCATCGAGGAAATGAGAAGCGGCTCTGGTGTTCCGGCGAGCGTCCAGAACCGGGCTTAAAGTGTTAGGCACAATCGGCTCTGTCGAATCCCGTAGGGTAACTTTACAAATGGTTCATTTCCAACGTGCTTTCTTTTTGTAAACTCGCATGTCCGCAACTATGTATAAACGTACACGTGTGTTCAGTTTTTAAATATAAGTTTTTCTCAGCCTCACTAGAATTTCTCCAGCGTTTAAACTTCCCCTTTGAGTGACCAGCAAGTCAATCGCCGCTATTTGCATAGAGGCACTACGTTTCTTTCTCCAACTTTGCTATACCACCATGGGTGGTGCGTCTCGGGCGCTGAGTGGAAAGAGTTGGTTTCGCAACATCAAAAAAAAAAAAACTGAATTTTACTGGTAGTATGCGCACGTGCAAGTTTTCGTGACGTATCCTCGTCCGTGCGCCGCACTTGTGGCAACTGTCGTGGAAGGAGGGCTCAACGTTGGGTTGTCATCACTTTTAGGGCCCAGATTTTAGGGGCGAAGCTCCTTATAGCGGCACCCGTTCGTCCCTCATAGCCGTTGCAGTAGTGTGTAACAAGTATAACATTTCGACCTCCAAGGTGGTGCTGGTGAAAAATTTCTTCTTTGCGCTGTTGAACAATAAAAGATAGTGCTCAATGTACATGCCAATGGCTGCTAAGGGGTAATGAGAGACAGGAGAATTCGGCTTTTAGTGAACGCGCACGCTGCAAATTTTTTATTGTTCAACAACGTACAGAAGACAAGAAAGGGTTGCTACGTTATACTCGCTGGGCGTAACCTCCTAGGTTTTAGAAAGGTTTCGCGAGTGTTGGGCCGCAGTGCCATGAATACAGTGAACTAGTATATACCATGAACTCGAGGCGGTTAAAGGTGGGAAGTAGACACGAAGCGCAAGCCGTAAGAAAGTGTGCGTGTGCCTCCTCTCGTTCAGTCCTTAAAATGTCCGCTAGATGGTGGTGCTTCTATATGAGGAATATATGATGAAAAGATGCAAGATGGTGGTACTTGGAGTGTTGAATAGGTGGACGAACGGACACACAGACAGATGCATGGACGGACGCACGGATGGCTGCACGGACGGATAGATGCATGGACGGATGCAGGAGCGGATGCATGGACGAATGCAGGGACGGATGCACAGATGAACGTGCGGACGCATGAACAGACGCACGCACGGATGGGCGGATGGATGCACGGATGGCCACACAGACGCACACATGGATCGACGGAAGCAAGAACGAATGGACGGACGGATGCTTCGCCCCACTATTTATCATTCACTCTGTGGATATGCTGCCATTCTTTTTTGTCTACGATTTGAAGTCGGTCAGCAACTGCATTTGGAACGTGTACGCGCAGCAAACAGTAAACTCCGCTTGGTTGGCGTCCAGTTTCCGCCTCGGCCCCCGCTTGCCTCAGAGCCGGATCGGACCGGAATTGGTGGAACTTTCACCTATGGTCTTTCGTTTCACTCGCGCAAGACAATTCACGTGGCAAAGTATTGGCGCCATGAGGAAAAACTTTGAAATCAGCTAGACGATTCATTTGTCCTCTGATAATCGTATATCTTGTATTCGAGTGCACGTATACTATACCAGACTCCGCTATCTCGCTTCATAGGTATGTATGCTCGGTGACAAGAGGCTTTTAGCTCGTAGGTATACTTCTATACGTTAACGTTTTGCCAGATACCGGTTTGCGTTTACCGTCGCAAACCATAAATCATGATGCTAACTGCACTTAAATTATATCTAACCCAGATATGATTGATTCACCGCTATAGCAAAATCGCGAGACGTTTCTTTACAGTGTACAGTATTCTCGTATGCGCAAAAAGATGAAGAATACAAGGCTATTGCCGCGATAGTGTCGACATCCCGTGACACTTCGTGAAACTACAGTCATGAACATGTTGGCTTACGGGTAATGTTTAGATCTGAAAATGATTAACAAGGTAACTGATTCCTAATAATGACGCTGCGTGGTTATTACGCCAGACGTACAATGCATGATATTTCTGCAATGAATTTTTGTGATCTACTGGTTTGTTTTGGTCCTGCTAGATGGCGCCACCTATCCGATCGTGCGGGGCTCACATGTTCACGATTATGATGTTGTGGGCCATTCAAGCTTTAGTAATTGGTCTGAAACAATGTAATCGCTATTGGCGTTCGCACTTCGGTTTGTTTTTACTCGACGGCTCTAGTCTCCGCAATGTGAATATCGCGAGTCTCTATGGACGAAAGTGTAAATTTGCTAGATAGAGCCGCAAACGCAAAGCCTATCTGGCGGGTAGCTTACGCTACGTAAAGGTTTACGTACCGTAAAAGTCGTCGTATATGTGCAGATTATATTCGGTACCCGGCAACAGAGTAACGTAAAGAAATATATGTACTAGCTTAAACCTCTTAGGACCGCACGGCGCGAGCAGATAATAGAGACGGTGACGGGTGAGGGCCATTTTTTGTGGTTTGGTGCTTGACGTCATCACAACTTGCCAGACTGCTGCGTGAAGTCACCAGGATTAGTACTGTGGCTGGCTTCAAGTTAGTGTTAATATAGGTAGGTGCGCCGCGATAAATTTGATAATAATATAAAAATAAAATGTCTTATCAGCATTTGCTAGGCATCACACTTGCTCAGAGCCGTCTCATTACACAGGAGATTTGTATGGCAGAGCAATCTCGCCTCCGAAAAAAAGGTGTCGGTACCCCTTTAACCGATGAAAAGATGGTCTTTCTAAATGATCTCGCATACAAAATGGGCGCTATGATATCCGCAAACGTCCAATTGAGCAAGCTGAGCGTGGGGAGCCCTACTTGCCTGATTTTCTTCATCAGACGATGATGAGTGGCCGTTGGATGATGATGTCACGTCCGCGCTGGCCCGGCCACTGGAGGAGGACTCGTTCCGGCGCAGGTCTCCTTTGTCGCGGGGCGACAGTGATCGGCTGTTGTTGGAGGAACTGGTGAAGTCTGAATGGCAGTAGCCGGAGTCTCCGGCTGTTGATTGCGGCCCCCCGCCAGGTGCCTTGGCGTGGCCACCGCTGGTCGTCACACCGGCGCCACCGATGCCGCCGGCAAGCAGGTTGCACTTGCTGGCGCCGGACCCGCCACACGGCTGCCCCTGCTGCATCGAGTCGTTGCTGCTGGCGTGGTGCACCGAGTGCTTCGACGTGTTGCTCTCGATGTCGTCCTCGGAGCTCTCCGAGTTCGATGGCGAGGTCGAGATCAAGTGCTGCAAGTTTCCCACGTCCTGCAGACGAGGTTCGCAAGCGCCTAAGGGCGCCGCGTTCTGCACCGCGAGACCGCCCTACCCTGGTGTAAGCATGCTGCAAACGTGTCTATAGAGTACACACTTTATCGTTCTTCCTTCAAGGTTTAGGGCAGGCTGCAAAGACCATGTATGTATGTATGTATGTATGTATGTATGTATGTATGTATGTATGTATGTATGTATGTATGTATGTATGTATGTATGTATGTATGTATGTATGTATGTATGTATGTATGTATGTATGTATGTATGTATGTATGTATGTATGTATGTATGTATGTATGTATGTATGTATGTATGTATGTATGTATGTGTGTGTGTATGTGTGTATGTGTGTATGTATGTATGTATGTATGTATGTATGTATGTATGTGTGTGTGTGTGTGTGTGTATGTGTGTGTGCGTGTATGTATGTATGTATGTACGTGCGCGCGTGCGTGCGTGTATGTATGTATGTATGTATGTATGTATGTATGTATGTATGTATGTATGTATGTATGTATGTATGTACGTACGTACGTACGTATGGCACAGGAGTATTGTACGTATAGTGCATACTTGATGCTGGACGTTTGTTTAAATGTGGTCATTGACGCTCTGCATGCAGTGGTATGTAATGATGTAGTATGTCATTGCACAAAACTGTGGTGGTGTCTCAGGCTTCTTTAAATCAAGCGGAGGCTGTCGAACAAAAATATCACGTTTTTTTCTGATTCTTACAATTTTTTTTTTCATTTGGAACGTGGGTGAGAAAGGTTGGTTTTTCGTTGTATGCACGTTTTATTGAAGAAAGATTTGATTTAATCTGGGGTTTAACGTCCCAAAACCACCATATGATTATGAGAGACGCCGTAGTGGAGGGCTCCGGAAATTTCGACCACCTGGGGTTCTTCAACGTGCATCCAAATCTTAGCACACGGGCGTGCAACATTTCCGCCTCCATTTTATTGAAGAAAGTGCGTCAATAAACACATTTCTCAGACATGATGACATTTTCAGAATCTCATGAGATTCAATGGGCTGTCTTGTGTGGCTCACATGAAGTGTTTGGCGTCGTGTTCTATACTACATTGTGGGAATTTTTCTTAACCCTTTTGAACTACAAGACAGTTAAAGAAGCCAATGAAAGGGCGCAGGAAAATAATTGCAAATGAAATTTACAATAACTTGCAGCAAGGGTCCACGTGTATTTTGGCCTCTATAGACAAATTTGGCTGTATTGACTTCCACCAGTAGAAAAGGGCTGCTTATTAGCCGTTTGAAGTGGACTAAACTCCACTCGGCCCCATATGTATGCCATGCCTGGAGGTTATTAAGGCAAATGTCCAAGTCTGCTGTTACCTGTCGTTAGCTCAATGGCAATCACAGTGGTTGATCAAATTTTTGTTAAAATAGAAAAATAAATAAACAAGATCAATTGGTAAGAATCACAAACTTTATGTTGTTGGTTTGGATGTCACATTTGGTGTGATGAATTTGCTGAAGTTTATTTGACGCATACTTTTTCGCAAGGTTCAGGAAGTGCAGGGTAATATGACGTTCCATGGATTCATTGACTGTGATCGTCTTCTACGGGTAATGGAAGTAAATCAGGTTCTCAACTTTATTATTATTTTGCAGTGCCCTACCATCACATTAATGAAAGACAATAATTAACTCACTGCGTTCTGTGCTATTGCAACAAAATATACACCAGGTTTATGACTCACCTGGTCCTTGTACAGTAGCGCTATGATTTGAACCACGACGACGGCCCAGTTCACCTGAGATAAATTGGGAAAGAAAGCACATTGAAAATTTTCAACTTGCCGATTTTTAAATGCAAATGATATATTTCATCAGCAGTAAATGCCAAACTCAAGAGAGAGGGAGAGACAAATAGATGAAAAGTAAAAGGCAACGAGGTTAATCTTGTAGAAGAACCCATTTCTACACTGCATACGGCTGGGAAAATTTGAAGTTAAAGCTGCAGTGCTCGTGCTCGCGAGAAGTACAATGTCGAAATACTTGTCGCTTAAGCAACTCGCGCAAGCGCCTTTATATCAATACTCTAGGTTCTATAACTGATCAAATTAGGTATTTCTCTTTATTCAAGGCGCAGCAAGCCAACTAGCATCGTAGTAGAGTTATATGAGATTCGTAACTTATCACAGTGTTTATGACAACACATTTCCAACCTAGTTTTATCTTTTGTTCGTTTATCGTGTTAACTTTTGCGAAATATTTACCAGCATTTATTTTACCAGCATCAACCTTTCATATTATTATCCATTCACAGCCTCTACATTAGACGTCGCTAGTCGGCGCTAGCAATTTGGTAGCATGAAAGCGTAAAGAGTCATCCATTCTACACAAAAAATTTTCTCAGAATTTGCTTTCTGGTAAACAAGGGAGCGTTTCTTTTATAGCTGCATGCCCTTCCCGGATTGGTAGCATTCTTTTTTCAGTGGATGTTTCTTTCCTGTGCTGGTATGGTTTGGCCTCATTTCTGTGCTGTTCAAATGAGATGTCAGTGTTTAGGCGATATTTATGAGGTACTCAACATAACCGAACTATAAAGGCGAAATTCGGAGCAGTAGAAAATTATACTATATGTTAAAGAGGATCGTATGAAGACATTCAGGGCAAGTATCGCAGCGATATTGTTACGTTTGCATTCTTAAGCCTTCTTGAAATAGACATTGAGTGAGTGAGTTAGTGAGTGAGATAGATAGATAGATAGATAGATAGATAGATAGATATGAACAGACGTAGTAGAATCTACAGAATGGGACTAAAAAGTGTCACGTAGGCTTGTTGGACCTTACCTTGTAGACGCTATTCAGCATGAGGATCAACACACCGTCAAGTCCATGCACGAAGAGGTTCCTTTTTATTTTAAGTACCGGAAACGAAAATGAAAGCATGACAAGAAAAAAAGTTAGTATCGGCTAGCGAGGCACGCGCATTCTGCAACGAAAGAACTGGTCACCGAGAAGCTTGGTGGGGCTATTGGAAACACCTTACCAAATGAGCTTGTTGTGGACGCTCAGCCAGTCCTCGAAGGCGTCCTCGGTGATGCCGAAGCGCGACGACTCGGTCTTGTCGGGCACGTGCAGCAGGTTCCTCATCAGAACTAACGAATTGCTCAGGCCTTCGAGGTCGTTTTCAGTCAGATCTTTTGGCTCCTGATCCTTTACCCGGCAGCGAGACACAAAACATAGAGGCTTCGCTTTCGCCTCACCACGCTCTCTTCCGCCACCAAGCTGTTTTCACTGTCATCAATGTATTGTCTCTTCGCCTGTTCACACATCTCAATGCATGCAGTACACTCGCGAGCTTAAGCATGAAAAAATGGCAGGCGGGATGGTTGCACTCGAGCATAGTGTAGGGCGAGCTGCAAGTGGTGCTATCCGTCCTGGATTTCGTGTGTCCCCCTTGTATGAGCCTAATTTGTTTATGATGAACGGAAGCAGGCGCGCAAAGATAGACGCAGGAAATCAGATCAGAACCACAAAAACGATCTCTTCTCTACGATCCATGACTGTATCCCCACTTTGTTTTATTATATATCCATGCGAACTAACTCAAAATATTGTTCTCTAAGCTATCTTATTTCTTTCTGAAGTGATGTCTCGAATACAGTCGCGATTGTCAACCTCAGGGTATTCAGAAACAGGCAACGGCATCAGGCTTTTCCTAGACTCTGTAACTGGTGGGACGGTATCTTAAAGCCCTGATTTTTGCTAACTAGTGATAACCATGCATATTTATAGGCATCCAAGTGTTATAGCCCGCATTATTTTGTCGGGGCGGAACATGTTGAATGAATGAATTGGGATGTGACGCTCTTTCAAGCTCGCGAACATTATCAGTGAACAGTGAAGGTGTTGTCGCGTCAACCATCACTTGCCTGTACGTCTTGAATTCAACCACGTGGTCATTCTGCCAAAATACTATAACATAGCGTTTGGTTTATAGCGGTAGAAGCTTTAGTTGTCTGGTTTGTACGTTTTACTGTTTGTGATGTTTGTGATAAAAGCAGAAGAAAAAAAAAGGAACCTTCGTGATGACTGTGAATGATGTGTCAGCGATTTCGTTACGCGGTGAGCGAAAGAAAGAAAAACATGAAGAAATGATTTACCACAAAAAAAGCATATCGACTTTCTTGTCTCTTACAGAACTCTGTACTAACGAACTCCAAACATTGGAAGGTTAACGTGTTTGTTCGAATAAGTAACAAACCTACTAAAACATCTTTCTCAAGCAACTATATAAACTATAGAGCATGCTTGACGAAGCCACTGGTTTGCGACAAATGTGTTTCTTGTGCTGTTAAAATACCGTCGTACTTCTAATGCAAGTAAAACTACACTTCTCTCACAACAACTTAGGTGTGAAAAACTGAGAAAATTACACTAATACAAAACAAAAGTTTTGCTTACTAACCCATAGTTTGCCAAGTTTTTCCACGAGTTGAACCTGTGAATTGGAGGGGAAAAAAGTGTAAGAAATAACGGATGATAATTCACTGAACTAGCGTGCTCGTGCCAAGCCCAACGTACAAGTGACAAACTATCAAAGCACGTGCGAAAAACCTGATTTTTAACCTCTTTCCCACATACATATGCACAAAAAATGATTGGAGTAGTTTCCTGGTCCTGATGAAATACTAAAGATAATTGCATGGAGCCTCAAGGGCAGGAAAAACTGCGCATTTAAAGATGATAAAATCACTCATGAAAACTTTAGAAATGTGAAAACTTGGTCTTTGTATTGAAAGTGTTTCTCTGTGAACTGAATATTGAACTGTATAGTGTTCGTAGATTTTCTGGATGGTGCCTTTCCGGCAAACGCCTTATCGTAAATTTTCAAAACTTCTGCAAATACAAATTAAAGCGCCTTTGATCCTAGCCTGTGCTAGCTGTTTTATGACGTGGAACGTTTCGCCTCGTTTTTTTCTAGAAGCGAAGTTCTTCTTAGTCTCACCTTGTCCTGCGTCAGGCGTAACTGGCAGTATCAGGCAAATAGATAGAAAACAGACGGACATATGGGCGGACGGACTGATGCACGAATGAACGCATGCACGGATGGACGGAAGGACAGACAGGCAGTCAGACATACGGGCGGACGGAAGGGCGGACGCTTCGCCCCACTCACCATCATTTACTCCGTGGATTTTCTGATTTTTTTGTATTCAGTGTGCGTGTTGCAGCGTTTGGTGTTTATCACAACTAGATCTCGTGACATGTATTTCGGACATGCAGTGTTATCGCCGTAGTGCGTCACCTGCAGTAGCTGCGTCTACTGAGTCATGCCTGCTCACAAGTGGGACAACTAGTGCTCTGAACCAATGCACCGTCGTCTGAACAAGCCCTCTCACTACATGCACCGCGAACATCACGTGGAATCAATGCACGCATTCACACCCGGGAAAGGAAGACACACGCTGCCCCGTATAATACAGCGTCTGGGACAGAGTGAATTGCATAGTAACGTGCGATGTCAATAGAGATACGCTTGATAGTTTCGAGACCAAATGAGCACGGTACTAACCGTTTTCATTTTGGCCTTGAGAACCCTCATGATAGTCTCCGTGGAGCGAATGTCCAGGAAGGAACGCTTGGTGTCTAGAAGAAGCATGTGCAGATTCTGGATGGCGTCCATCGCCGTCTTGTTCTGGAGGGCCAGATCCATCGGGATGAGACATTCGACAGGCGTTGTCAGCCGGAGCAGCACCCTGTATGACGCGAAATAGAGGACAGAGGTGTAACACGTAGCGCACATTCAAACATTCACATGGTTTCTTACGCATTTGTCTAAGGCAACTCGGAGACGAAAGTCATAATTTTCTTCTGAGTTGATTGTAGCTGTCCTGACAACCCCCTCCCCCTCTTCTAAAACCGTTCTGCGCCCAACGTGTTTATCTTGCATTGCCTTCGGATTCAGACGCCTCTTGAAACGTTCTGGACCTCGCGAGATTTTGCATGGCCCCCGTGACCTTTTACCAAGCGACGATGTCATCTGGATAGACATGGACCGGGTACGTAGCACGTAGGCAGGATAACCGCTGGCCATTACGGGTAAATGATCGGATTCCCAGAGACGTCGAACACACGAAGGGGACAGAGAGAAAGCTAGGTAGGCCGATGAGATCAGATAGTGTGCATGTATAACGTGGCAACGGAAAGCACAAGGCCGGGTTGATTGGTGGATCAAGGGAGAGGCCTTTGCCCTGCATTGGGCGTAATTAGACTGCTGCTGCTGCTGCTGCTGCTGATGATGATGATGATAATGATGCCATGTGATGATGTGCTAATACGATGCCAGATTAAGTGACGTCTTAGTGACGTCATGATGACGTCAACATTTTTGGCAACCTGCAATGTCCATAGTGACGTCATAGCATAATGGCGCTTCTCCGAACCACTTGTGTTGACGCCAACGCCGCGACCGAGGCCGGCGATGGTACTTTTCATGTTTGATGAGGGATCTCTTGCTTTCGCCTAAATAACTAGTTGCAGTCATCCGAGCGTCGTGCTGAGGCTGATTGTCATCAGCCTTCGTCCCGACTTTGCGAGCAGGGTCGACTTGCCTCTTCTGCAGCGCATTACCTTTAAACATAAATAATCCAATGGCGTAGTTCCCGAAAATTCAGTGCCAGCGCGAAAGTAGTGATAAGTTCGTAAAGAAATGAAAAGAGGTTTATGAGGTACACTTTCACAACAAAAAGAGCAGGTGCTGAGAAAAACAAGTCCACAAACTAACTCTTGACTTTTCACTTTATTCTGCGCAAGTGCGCTTTCACCCAAGTGCACTGCGAAGAAATATACGAAAGACCCCATTTATCCTTTCTCGAGCAGTGTTCATATAAGCAGTACGCGGAAGAAAGTGCAAATCCGCGCCTCACACTAAAGAAGCAGAGCACTGCGTGACTCAGTACATGCGAGACGCATGACCTGGATATAGCGAGACCGTTCGCACGTGGACCGATGAGCACGTGTAAGGCAGGGCACGTGAAAAAGAAGGCACGCTTCTTTGCCCGGCTCAACGACTGCCCCTATACGTTCCTTCCACGCATCATTTCTCTGTGCTTACACTCTCTATTTTCTGTACTTGTACGTGCGCTTCTTTCTGTTTTTTCGCGTCCCTTAGTAGTGAATGGGCTCGCTCGAGCTTTATTCGTTGCCTAGCGTATGTTCTTACCTCCTTTTTCTTTCTTTTTTACGCAAGAACGGGACTGGCTCAGAAACCGCTGTGGGTGCTGTTGCGCAGTAGCTACGATAAGCGTTTTTTTTTGAGGGGGTTGGATGGAGGAAAGGCGCACGCTAAAACAATGCACTCAGTCAACACCTTCTAAAAATAATTCAGGCGTTTTCACATCCTCAATTCCCCGTGGGTGACTTCACGCCAAGTGTCTGACAGTCGCGCTTATTTACTTTAGGACGCGCGTAAACAAAAAAAAAGCGTCTAGTCGAGCTATTCTTTGCAAGGATTTCACGCCAATAGTGCATTCGAAGCTAGAAATAATATAACATTGCTTTATCCGGCGTGTGAACGTTTGTTCTTAGCTGCAAAACTTGTAATTGTCCAAAGGGAATATTTTCTCGTACCTAATGAGAATAGTTCAACACAACATTGAAGAAGCATGCATTTCTCGTGAATATTTACTGAGCAGTGAGGTGTGTTGGCAAATTAACAGTGCTAAGAAGGATATCCTTTTCACAGGATAGTTAAAATACCTTCTATTTTGATCTTACTGCCATAAACTACGCCTGGTTTGGTCTCTGTGTTTTTTCTTTCCTGCATATTGATGTGTGCAACCATCCTCCGATGGTTATGTAGCAAGTTATTACGACAATAAAAATGGCATTCTCTTGATGCGATGTAAGAAATAAAACATGAACAGTCATAAACAAAAATGTAATTTTATTTCATTGCACATGTAGAAACCCGCCTCCGAAGTTGGTGTCACGCGTGTCACTTCGTCGTTTTTTTCTCTCTTTCTTTTAACGACTTCATGCGTATACAATAGTAAAATAATCATGAAGGAACAGCTATTTGTAGGTTATATCTACGCGTAGTTCGTTTCAAATGTAGCGCATTTATAACAGCCGCCTTTTTTCGCACACGCCGGTTTAAAGCTTATTGGTCGGTCGCGGGACCAAATCTTGGCTGCGGCGGCTGCATTTCCGACGGAGGCGAGAATGCTGTAGGCCCGTGTGCTCAGATTTGGGTGCACGTACAGAACCCCAGGAGGTCAAAATTTCCGAAGCCCTCCACTACGGCGTCTCTTATAACTATATGGTTGTTTTGGGACGTTAAACCCCACATATCAGTCAAAGCTTATTGGTGTCCTATGGTTCGTTCTTACGGGAGTAAAACTACGTGCAGAATGCTTCACTTGTGCCCGAGAAAGTTTCTCAAAGACATGATATAGTATTTTGCATCCATCACAGATTTGCAACACCATATAGAAGCGAGCACGAAGCTCCCGAATACCGGAACGAAGCGCCCGCGCGGACACATGTGGTGACGTCACGCTACCATCGGAAAGCCCTTAGGAATATAGGGGATGTTGACTCAGTGGCCTCGTCTGGTACGCTAATGCCCTTCCATTCATTTTTATTGCGATAGCAATAATATGTACAGTCTCGACTGGTTTTTTCTGTCACCGCCACCGTCAAGTACCGTATATGTATACGTATCTATATATAGGAAAACTCAAGAAAGAAAAAAAAGCCCTCCGCGCTTGGCACCCAGCTCATCGGGATGCGCTTATGCGCGCATATCTCCCACGCGTACTTTGCCCCGCGGGTGGGGCGGGGGAGTTAGGTGCTTGTGCGTGTGCGCTTATCCTTCGGTGGGGAGAATAGTGTGTCTTGACCTTTAACCGGAACGGTTGCGTTAGTTGAGTGGGCCACAAAGGTCACTTCGCTCACTGGGCAGGCCCAGTTTGCGAAAACAGCGCGCTTTTCAAACACGGCGAAGCATAAACTGGGACACTCGTTAGTTTGCACTCATATCTGTACTTGTGATTACGTTTCGTGCGTCGTTTTTGTTTAAACAGCGCGTTAAGCGTCGAGCTGTAAACGTTCTTAGTTAACTCTCGTCCTGTGTGTATTGTTTTCGTGCGTCATTTTTGTGTGAGCAGCGCGCTGCACGTTTCGATCTACTAGCAGTTCTTAGCGTTACATTCCAAGTTGTTGCTATCGCATTCAATCCTTCGCCCTTGCGACAACACTGTGACACTTTTCTTTCGCCTCTCTTTCTTGCTCTGTTCTGTTTTTAAGCTTGCGCGTAGTTACACTTACTACATTACATATGCCTGTTGAGGCGCACCTGTGGGTACACAGACTATTCGGTTCAAGATGACAAGCAACGCCACGCTGTGCACCGTGCATGCTCTGTTGAAACAAGAACCTTCAAATTCTCAAAATGCAGGATTCTCTGTATGTGTATATATTCTTTTTTTAATTTTTTCCTCATAACCAAGTGTAAAGGAGTTGCCATCGCCAAAAATGGCGATAATAACTCTGTAATTTATTTTTATTTTTTATATTAAGATACCACAATACCGTGCTCGCAAAATGAGTTAATTTAAAGTATACAACATCATTCTTTCGATATGTGCTACTTGAATACTCGTCTCATGTATGTGCAAGAAAATACAGCTTGAATTATTGAGTGCACATGCTACTGAGCCCTTGAGATTATGAATGTAAATATTCATGGCCAGTCTCAAGGAGTGAAGATATGCTCGTGGGAAAGTACGCGGATAAACAGGCATAACAAGAGACTATCAGCTGAGGTGCACGCGAACAAAAATTGAAGAACTCAACTACAGAAGCGAAATTTATGTGAGAACTTGTTGTTTGCAACACTAGCCGCCATAGGTAATTGGTTTAGTATCGCATTGAGCAGAAAGTTTATGCTGTAGTACATTCATTGATATATGTCGATAAAATAAAACTCCTAGAGGGTGCTTGAGCTTCGCCTTCAACAGTGGATTGCGATAGCGTAATAGAGCCCCCGTGGGCATCAGTTTCAACAATGACGCAAAGAAAGAAAATTGCACTTGTCCTCTTCAAGGCTAGAACTTTAGTTCTGCTCTTGAAGTGGACAAGGTCACTTGGCAAAACGTCAGGTCGAGCTGATGACGTCACCGGGATTTCTGAGAAGCGAGATCTTTATGACCATTGCACTGAAAAAAAATTGTTCAAAGTCACAATGCCCAACCATTTATGAGGCTACCTAAAATCAATAGACAGATTAAGTTACATGTCCGCACCAGCTGTACGAACGTGGCCTGTCATGCTAGCAGGCTACGTCCTTACGGCTGCTACGGACGCGCTACTAAATCTGTTTATTAGCGTGCCTTCACGTTTCGCAGATCATGCACACACAAGAGACACATTGCAAGCAGAGCATTTCCTGAGAATTGGGCTTCATTTTGTGGTTTAACACTTTAGGGATGTTTACTACATGTCCAACGTTTTGCGATTCTTCTGATTGCTTATCATTAATACGCACCATTCAGCTGATGATTCGGACGCAGTCGTCACAGCTATGTTGGAACAACCAAGTAGCTTACCAATGCAATAAGCATAGCAATACGAATAGTATTTATTGCGAGGGGAGATTTGACTGGAAATATTCGCTAACCCCACCGGTACTTTTTTCTTTCTTTATTACGAGTTAAATAACATCGCATGTAAGTCAACAACAGACACAAGAGAACAACAGAACTAAACATTGTCAAAAAGAAAGGTTTTCCGCAAAGTTTGAAGGCTTCCCGTAAAGTTCTTTAAGGTACGCCAGAGGTTCAACTCTTTCCAGCCACTCGGGAACAAGTCCGGTTGTTTCAGCACATCTATGGTCCGAACAATGCGCTCGTGAAAGAGCACACCTCTTTAACAAGACGAATATCAGCCTGAGTGTGCTCATTCCGGTTGTTGCTCACAAATGACATCATGGAATGACAAATGAGTGAATGGAAGTCATTGCTAAAAGAAAGTACACGGACACTCGCGTTATCATAGAAGGCATCGCCACAAAAATGAAAGGCACATATCATAACAGCGCCCCATATTGCGCTGTCACGTAAAAAAAAATGTCTACCTTCATAGCATGTGCTCAGATGCAAACCCTTTTAACTCCGTGTTCGGATATTATAAATCATTATATTATACGCCAATATAGTCTAAAGTAAAACCATATTGCTCTAGTCAATACCGACTAATCTGAAAAGCACACGGCAATTCACGTGGCTATCTCATTAGTCGTTTTACGTTTTACCGCAGCATGTAATCTACAGCGACTCTGTAATCGATTCACAATTGCCTTGTGGTGCTTTTATTACGTCTGACTTCTTTCTTCTGTTGTATTAGAATACTGGCCCTCTTATAGTTCTCAGTGGCCCGAGCACAGGCCACAGTGTCTAGTATCTTCCAGGCCACCTTGTAAAACGCCGGTGTGAGTTGTCTGAAAACTCAGCTAAAGATAATGAAAAAATGTACGTAAAAGGGATAGAATTGGTTGAACGAGGGATTGTATTTGATTGAGTGGACTTTAAGGTATATAAAAATTCATCGACTATTACAATACTCCCTAATGTGGATTTCGAGCGCAGCGTCGTGTTGGCGCAACGCCAACTCTGTTTGAAGATTTGGCTATCCGCGTAGTTGAAGCTATGTGGAATTCGTTAGATTGCTACAGAAACTTCCAACGCTCGAGTGCTACGCACACCAATATGTGCATTGCTGGCATCGCCAGCCAAGCGAAACGCCGACAGCACCGTTACAAGTAAAGTCAGCCGTAGTGCACGTGCCAGCCCTGCATGCGCGCAAGCTCCTACCGAGGGGCTAGCGCACGTGACGACGAAAGAAAGCCAGGTCAAAGGCTAATGCTTCGTAGCACAAACACACTCCACGTTCGCCCTCTTTCGTCCTTGTTTGCTCTGTCGGTTACGTGGGTGCCGACAACGCCAATGGCGATGTCACTCAACGCAGAAATGGGTGTCTGTGCTCAAAAATTAAAATTGCATTCATATTTCTAGTACAAATTAGTGTGTAGACACCAATGACGTCTCAGACACCCATCGAATAGCGTAAGCTGCCGCACATAATGGTTTAAATGTCAGTCACGTGTTATTTTTTTTTACGGGGCTTCGGTCACTTGTGAAGCACTAACGCCATGAACGTATATACAAGGGATGGAACCCTTGCCTTGCGAGCACCACTCTCGCAGGCTTAACGCTTGTGTGAGGTCTCTAGGACTTTTTTACAAGGAAGTGTTTTATGCCGGGGTTCACCAAGATTTCACTGATGTACTTTCGTGGAGCAAATCACGTCTAAATGATAATACGGATCAGATCAGAAAGAAAAAATTGCCCGCAGCTTCCCTCGGGGGAACACTGAGGAGGATGCGGAGCATATAATTGGTTAACGGGGTGCTAAAGTGCGACTTACTTGGGTCGATGGCTAAATTGGTTAACGTGCTTGTGAAATGGGGTGTTAAATTGCGACTTACTTGGGTCGATGGCTAAATTGGTTAACGTGGTTGTAGGAGGGGGTGTTAAATGAGTGAACACGTACACACGTATGCGAAAGGGCGGCGCGGGTCGAAGGGACGTCGATCATTGTGTTTGTGGATTCGTTGGAATTCATTTCACCGCGACCTTGGACGTCGACGCGCCGTACAAACCAACCGACGAGCGGCAACTGAGCGAGCGAGCGCCGACCTTGAGTATATATACAGCGCGACGGCGCATGCACTGTCAGCTGTCGAATGTTCGAGAAGGGGGAGAAGCGCAACGGCGCATGCGCGCGCGTCAGCTGCCGATGTTCTCGAAGCGCGACGGCGCATGCGCGCGCGTCAGCTGCCGATGTTCTCGAAGCGTGACGGCGCATGCGCGCTACATTATACAGCTAGCGAATGTTCGTGAAGAGGACAAGCGCACGCGGTGTGTAGAGGAGGAAGGGTGCACAGATGGTGGAGGAGTGAAGCGCGCGCGGTGTGTAGAGGAGGAAGGGATGCACAGATGGTGGAAGAAGGAGGAGGAAGCTTGCGGACGGCGCCGCACTACAAGCCTCGAGTATTAGATGCTCCGCATCTAAAAAAGGGGCCGTCAACGGGAGTCTAATGCACGACCTTTTGACCGGCAAGAACAGCTTCCAGGTACGATATCCACTGCGCCTCGGCCACATAAAATGCAGGCTTTAAATATGCCCTTTATATCTGGCACTGCCTCCTCACAGTACTATTGGTAAATTGAAATAACGCATCATGACCTATAAACGTGCGATTAGTTCCTTCAACGCGCCATTTCTGCGCGTCCGTCCTATTCGATGCGTTTCCAATAGAAGTGCAATTTTGTCAATTCCTTAGCACGCTGCCAGGTGGTGACTTTACCCAGAGGACGTACGAACGTCAGTCCTCCGTCCGTCCGTCCGTACGTTTGTCAATATGTTCGTCCGTCCGTCCATCTGTCTGTTTGTCCGTATGTCAGTCTGTTTGTAAGTCTGGCAACGAATACGAGCCGCCGCGGCCCTCTGCGCCCGTCGCTCCGGTTCGTCTTTGTCCCACCAACTATCCGACATGTACGGCAATGATCCAGAAGACAGAGAGGCATTCGTCCCCCACGCACATAGGCACAGCCCTCGCAGCAGCCAATCGGAGAGCAGTGGTACAGCGCCATCTATACTATCCTCACTCAACTGCAGTTTGTATGTACTGCTATAAGACTGCGCCATTCGTTATATTGTTCGGAAGATATTCCTGGTTACTCCTGACGTGGGAGAAGGTTAGACTAAGAGGAGCTTCACTCCTAAATATTATGGGCCATTTCCCCGAAGGGTACACTGATGGAATGCGAAGCAGCAGTGGTGCGAACGGTGTTTACCTGGTTGAAATGGGCGTCGACGCGTGTGCTGCAAGAATGGTTTGAAGTGAAACTTGGTGTCGCGTTTACTTGAGCAAACGTTAGGTTGAAGCGCAGATGCAGGAGGCGCGTTGGGTTTCGTATAGGTTTCATCGCAGATAAACAAGCCAGAAGAGTGTTTACACTCAAAGTGTGGTCCAGCGTTGCGGGTGGTAGAGATGGTGAAGCGAGAGGGGTGTGTTGCTAGCGGGCGGAGAAGCCGACAGCTGTGGGCGCTGCGGCGAGTGTGCTGAGGGTGAGGGAGAGAGTGACGCGTGCGCGCACCGGCGAAGGAAGCGTGCGAGGGGAGCGTAACGTCAATACGCAGCTGCGGCGTTACCTATTTGGCACCGCCCCAATACCTGTGGTGAGGGGAACGCGTTGCGGCGCGTTCGTACAGACGCACGCAAGGGAGGCGTTACACACGTGAGTCAAAAGCTGCTCCGCATCTAAAATAGTTGTGCAACACATAGAGCAATGCGCCTACTTCGCCTGGATGTAACTCCGCGTTCCCGCAGTGTTTCCAGCTTACGCTCGCCACGTGACATCGTGGGTGGCCAACAGAGAAGCCAAAGCGCGCATTGCCTTTCCTTCTTATCAGGCAGAGGCGTTCAATAGTTCTAATGTGCCGCGAGTAGACAACCTCAGCCCTAGTTTGGCGTACAATCAGTCATTATCTTCAGGTTCCCACATCGCTTTCTTTGGTTCTACTCTCACCGTTAACTACTACAGCTACCACAGCTATCCATGATCACAGGGACATGTTTATTCATTATTCAATTATCATGGACGTTAGTCATCAGAATTGAGATGTATCACTAAGGGTCAACGTGGATGCATTTATAAAAAACGGTGCTTTAGATGCCGAACACCACCGGACATTGTATAAGCTCTTTTATGTCACTGCACATTAGCAGTAAACTACTTCTATAAGGAGACGTTTCACTTTCGTGTTATATGAATTGTTATGACGGTGGGATCAACCATGTTTTTTAGGAGCGAAGCTCCTTAAGGCGTGGGCTGAGCGTCTCGTCGTAATCGTTTGTCGCGACCTCTCGTTAGGTCTTGAATCGACCGTAGAAAGTGGTACTTGCACATATAACGAAATGCATATACACTGAAAAATTCAAATGGTACGATGCTAGAGGACGTTACTTGTAGTATGATAATTAATAAAAATCACAGCATATCTATGGAGTGAAGGATGATGAGTGGGGCGAAGCGTCCGTTATTCCATCCGCGCTTCCGGCCGTTCGTTCGTTCTTGCTTCCGTCCATCCGGGCGTCCGTCCGTAAGCCCATTCGTGCATCCATCCACGCGTCCATCTCTGCGTTCGTTCGTGCTTCCGCCCGTCCGTCCGTGCATCCATTCAATCATCTGTGCCTCCGTGTGTCCATTCATGCGTCCGTCCGTTCAAGCATCTGTCCATGCATCCATCCGTCCGTCCTGTCATGCGTCCATCCGTGCGCCCGTCCCTGCGTTCGTCCATGTGTGAAAGACAGACAGACAGACGATGGACGGACGAGGCCAGCACATGATTCACGGTTTGCCGATAAAAAGCATGATATGCGCTGGGCGGCGTTGGCTCGCGCTCGAAGACGGAACCCCTATGCGCGAGTGGGCGAGAAATTGGGATTGACGTCACACGAAGACGTTGGCAATCGCGTGTATGTCGGCGGCGCCGTACGCTAGGGGGCGGGGCGTAGTAAAATAAAAGCCGTCTGGGCGCGCGCGCGAGTTCAGGAGTTCGGCGGACGGACAAGGCTGATGAGCGTCGTGCGCGCAATGCGGTGGTGGCTCGCGCTCGAAGATGGAACCCCGATGTGCAAGCGTGCGAGGCAGAAGCGTGCCGTGAAGCTGCGCTGTGACGCCGACAAGATCCCGGCGTACGAGGACGAGAGGCCGAAACGGCGCGGCAGCAGCGTGCGGACCCAGCTTCGCGCCACTCTCCATGATTCACCCCGTGGTTGTGCTGTCATTTTTTTTTGTATGTCACGCGTATGGTGGGCCACACGAGTGTTTTTATGCGTTTTCTCGCGCTGTTGTGTACTTGAATTAGGACATAGTTCATCAGCGCAACGCAAAGCGTTTTCTCAAAGATACCGGCCTGTTCCATCGTTTGTGATGTGAAACTGTTACGCGTCGGCCGAGTCAGTGACATTTTTCTCCTCCTCTATAACTTTCTTTCCCCCTTTCTCCTCCCCCCTGCAAGGTAGCCTACTTGGTCTCAACCCTGGTTAACCTCCCTGCCTCTCTTCTTATTTTTTTTCTCTCTCCACGTAAGAGCTGACCCGATTATCACCTAAAGCATATTACAATTTAATCCAAATATAGATACTTTATTATAAACTATTACTATTAAACTATTATTATTAGAGACTACAGTTATTAAGCGTGGAAACGACAAAATTCACCGATTTGGTTGTTGTCAGAGTTTCGGTTTCCTATCTGGCACGCAGCATAGTAATAAGATCTTTTGCAGAAAAAGAAAAAAAAAAGGTCGTTCTTTTCGATGACGTCACATATAATAATCCCATGATCATAGTTTTTTGTTCAGATCTCAAAACACAGCACGCAATGGGGAGATAAATGTGCACAAAATGCAAACACACAAAACGTTCATCAACATTTGATAATGATGAGACCACTCAGCATGCTGTAAAGCGTCCAAATACGGCAATGCCGGGAGCTGTCATTACTTTTCAGCACCAAAGATATTTTCTATCTTCTTGCATATTACCAGCGAATGAATATGCAGGAGGGAAGAGTCGCGGTTATTACTTATGCACCCGGAAATAACGTATTTTATTAACCTCCAAGCGCTTTCATAAAACTGACACCTTTCCACTGAAATCTTCAAGGACAACTTTCAGTGCTCGGAAGAGAGGATCGGAAATACATATATTAAATTACTCGATGACGCATGTGCAGAGAGCCAGACGTGCGCCTACACACGGCCACCGGTCAAGTTTCGTAACGTAAATTTTATCACCTTTCTAAAGGCCTTACATAAAACACCACTCGCGTCTCTTGGATGTTGCGGCAAAGGAGCGGAATGCAGCATTCGGAACGCAAGCATTGGATTTCATTTCAGCGCACGGCTAGACGTATTCGAATAAGGCTCGACAAACGGGCTGGCCTAGGTGCAGAATTTCGTCAAGGAAAACCATTCTCCGCTTTGCTCAGCTAGCTTGAATCTCCAATAGTGAACGTCAATAAAGGTCTTATACAGAAACAAAGGAGCAACAGCTGACCTTTATATGTACGACAAGTGGACTCTGACTTTCGGACTTGTAAGAAAGTCCGACGCTACTTTAGTTCTGTAAAGTGCACTTGCATATGCGTGGTAGAATTCTTTGCATTCACTCCTTGTGCTTTAAGTTAGCGAAAATTCAGTTCCAGTTGACATTTCAGCAATATGAAGCACACATGGTTTTTCTGATAACGTCCTCGGTAATTATAAATCATACCACCACGCAAGCGATAACGGTTAAAGCGTTTGCGACGAGTTGCTAATCAATACCGAGTGCAGTTTAGGGCACGGTGTTGTAGTTGCAATGCCCTGCAGTGTAATTGTAGTTATAACCCCCTCAGGGGTAGTAAAAATCTATCACAGCAAAGACTGCAGATTCGCATTTCACATTTAACGACAGCGAAGGAAGCAAGTTTATCTTGTAGTCGTTCTATAGGCGAATGTGGCATACCATGCAATGGAAGGTTCTTTCTGTTCTTGATCGTCTACTGGCTCGCTGACGGACAGGTGCTGTTCACTGTATGTCTTCGCAGCGCAGCGTGGCTTATTGCATAGTGGCAAGATTGTGTGTATGTAGATTCGGGCGCCATTGTTAACTTTTTACAGCGAAATCTGTTGTGAGATCACAACTAGGTTCATGCGCCACCGTAGTTGACCGCCGCGCTGCCTCCGCCGGTTTCCGTAACCACATCGTACGAACTTGGAAAAAAAAAAAAACTAGCGCCAACGACACAGTGGGGCTCGAACCCGGGTCCGCTGGTGGCCCGGGTTCGAGCCCCACTGGAGCAAGAGTTATTCTACACAATGGAGCAAGAGTTATTCTACAACAATGGAGCAAGAGTTATTCTACAACTGAGTAATGCCGGTGCTTGGGAGTTCCGTCGGACCTCTCCCGCCGGGATGCAACTTTATTGTGCCGCTTGCGGTTAGGTGTAGCTTGCAGGAAGGCGTTCTCCTTTCGCATAGGAATGGCGAATAGCTCCAGATGCTAATTGTGCGATACTGACGAGTCAATAGAACATCTACTGTGTTCATGTGATCGTTTTGCGAGCGAACGCAACTTGCTACGTGAAACGTTACAGAAACGAGGTAGTAAACCTTTTTCTGAAGAAAAGATCCTTGGTTGATGGCTCTGCGCGTCGCAGGCCAGCAAAGCGACGCGGGCATCGCTAGGTTTTCTAAAGAAGACCGGACTGCGTGACCGTTCATAAACGTGCAATGGACAAGGCCACATGTACCCACACGTTGCCCTTCACTTCTCCTCTCTGTTTTCTCTTTTAATGCCCTCACACCTTCCCCCAGTGCAGGGTAGCAAACCGGACGTGCGTCTGCTGGACCTCCCTGCCTTTCATTCCTTCCCTTCCTCCATGCCTTAGGCAGGCTTGATGTCGGGAAAGCCATCACGTTAATACGACTTATGAAGCGTTTTAGAACAGCGAAAGAACAACAAGTCCTCGCACAATGCGAATAGCGTAACGAGTGTGTCGTCCAATGCTACAACCCATTACAAAAACTTGTTCTTGTTTCCCTATCAACTGTGGCGCCTATAGCCAATTCAGCCATAATTCCTCATCGTCGTCAGCCACTATATTAAAGATTGGCACAGACTTCCTTGGAAACGTTCAGCGGATACCACATTTGTCAAAAGAATGAAATAGCATAGTGAATGCCGTCCAACTACCCCCCCCCCCCCCCGAAAAAAAAACCTTATTCATAATTCGAACTTATTCGAACCGTGTTGGTCATCGCAATAAGGTAGGAATCGCATCATGTCACACTAGGTCTTTCTTTCAGTCATTTATTCCCCGCACATCTCATGATTGGAACCGCCTTCCCCCGAATGACGCAACCATTACTGACTTCAAACTTTTCCACGAAACATTAGCTAACATTGTATAACCAAGAAAATCTGTTACCTATGCTTATTGCTTCTGTTTTTGTATATTTAGTAATAACTATTTTTTATACATTCTGCAGAAATGTTAATAATATCTGTCTTTTATTGTATTGTTTTATTTGTAATTATTGTATTGTTTATTTGTATTTATTGCACTGTTTTATTTGTATTTTTCATGTATTTACCCACTCCCCTCTTTAATGCCTTGTTGGCCCTGAGGGTATTATAAATAAATAAATAAATAAATAATGCCGTAGTGGGTATCAAAAGTGTGCTTCGAGTATAGTTACCAAAATAGTGTTTTGAAAGGCTCTGAAAGGCCGTTCTTCTAGTTTCGCTGACTGTGCTGCGCCTTCCGCACAGGCCTGACGTTTTTTTGTTTCGCATAATAATTCTTGAAAGCCCGCGCTGAGAAATCGAGTCTATCTTGTCTACAGTCATGCTACGTTGTAAAGCGTTAATGTTGATGAACTCGCCAAAACCTCCTTGCGGCTGCAATCATCGAAATTTTTCACGTTTTACTCTTAACCGTGGGCACAACTGATGAGTTACGTGTATCTGAGCCTAGCAGGCAGCATCGAACAGTAATATAAGCCGGTTCTTACATGACCAGGGCGATTGCGGGGCGTGGCGTGGCTCCCACTTCGTGGTTTACGCTTACAGTGAAAATGGGACAAGCATTCATTCGGCGTAGGGAGAGGCTGTGTATTGGACGTAATTCGAAGCCAATCGTTAGGAGATTCCTGCCGTGGGACTGTTATGAAAGCGGCGCTCGCGCCCACGCATGTGCCGCATTATTCGGCGGTGGGTTCCTGCCAATAAAATCGAACAGATCGGCAATGATCGTCCGTGTCTGAAATTTCACGCTTTCGCAAATACCGTGCTCCATTGTTCAGAGATACTGAAATATATATATATATATATATATATATATATATATATATATATATATAATAAACTCAAAATCCCAGGAATGCAGAGGTGGTGCTACATTAGATATCTTTTAACAATAAAGTGCACACTTGTATTAGGCACACTCACGTACTGCCGTTTGTTTTTGCAAGTGCGCATGGACACGATGTAAACACGGTAGTAATGTTATAAGCTTGCCGTCATGTTATTTATCCTGTCTCATCGAAGCAGTCTGCTTCAACAAGTGTACTGAACATAAGTCGTCATTCATTTTTGGCGCTTAATCTTCTCGCCTCACAGCGTACTTTGATGTGCCGCGCAATATGACGCCTTTGGAATCTAGAAACGTACAAAAATCATTCAATATGTCTCGGTGCACCCAGACGCAAAAGTAAATCTATTTATTCGTGAATGCAGTCGTAGTCGCGGCCTCAGGTGGCTAAGGTGCTCAGATTTGGGTGCCCGTTAAAGACCCCCAGGTAGTCAAAATTTCCAGAGTCCTCCACTACGGCGTCTCTCATAATCATATGATGGTTTTGGGACGTTAAACCCCACATATCAATCAATCCTTCAATCAGTCGTAGTCGCGAAAGTTTGTGAGGAAAAGCGAGTGAGCGAAGCATGCCTACTTACACATCGAAAGTTGTGCCCGGTGTCCGCACACTATTCGCGCAGCCAAATGCTACCCAAAAGCCCACCATCGTCGTCTCGAAAAGTGATCACAGACGTGTTCAGAACCATCTTGTTGAATTAGAGGCACCACACGCAACTTTACTAGCACAAAAAACAACGCGAAAGCCATGGACGCTACAATGCGCTCATGCGCTTTTTGCCCTGAGCATTATGGCGGCGCGCCGGCTTCAGCCACGGAGCCCCTCCGCAACTCCAAAAGTTCTAGTAAAACCTCCTTGGCGTCGCCTGAGCAGCAGCGCGCCATCTAGTGAGCGTTCTTGAAACGAAGAACACAGCTCCGCCTCTAGCGGGAGCAATGAGCACTAGCGTACACACCAGCGCAACGACGAGAGACAACCCCCATCAAAAGGTGCAAGCTTCTAACACTTGTGGGCGCTTAATGAAGCGTATAAAGTTTCAGCCCAGCACTCGGAAGATTACTGTGGCGTGGGCAGCGAACAGGCCACCTTGATTGCTATATTAAGGGGCGAATCGATGGAGCTCAGTCACGTTTCGGTATAAGCCGCTGTCATACAGCGCTGTTGCGTCACATGCGTCTGTCAGAGAAGGTTGATATTTTTTTGTGTGTGTGGTGTTCCACTTGTGGCGAAAAAAAGAGAGCAAGATTGGAGCATTTATAGCTCAACATTTAAAGCTGTTCTGACACTCTGTTGCGCATATACCGTGCGTAACTGAAATAGAATGGTGCGTCCGTTAATAAAAGCGGTCAGCTAAGTGGAACAGAAAATAAAATGAACAAACTGCCTTTGTTCATCGTTGAGCGCGTGTGGGTGAGAACACGTGGGACTACTTTGACCACGTAACGGCGGGCGCGGAAATTGACCTCACGTGGTGCGCTAACGCCCACGCATGCCCTTTTTACAAAATAAATAAAAAAAAAACGTTTCGTAGAGTTCAGCAGCATTATGAGTTCTCTCTAAGAATCGCATTCACAAGACCCGAATGTGGTTCAGCAGGTACGACGTTGAGCTGGTTTTGGAGAGGGGAAAAATATATGCGGACGCTTTCGGAGAGAGAATCAGGTGGTGTCCGAATACTGCGATAGATTTTTTTTTCGCCGTGTTTAGCCATGCTTGAGAACACAGGTATGGTCAGCCAACTTGTCTCCTGCATTGTTCATACGAATTCGCACTGACACACTGTTCACTCTTATTAAGCGTAAAATTAAATAAAAAGCGACACTCTCTTGGTGTTGTTAGTAGCCACCTCGGTGTTTACTGTCTCTGCTTCTGCCTGTCAGTTCTCTTCCCCTTCTTTATCGTTTTAGTGGATTTATTTGAGCTTAAGTAAGTACCAACTTGACCAAGAAGCAACATTTTTGAACCTGTTCAGCGTGCCCTCAGCCTCTCTCGAAGGTTTTGTGGTGTTTCTTTCACGTTTCCGCAGTATTCTGCTGCACCATGTTTTAATAGTCAGAGGAATATATTTAAGCCGTTCCGCGAATGGTTCCTTCATCTGTTTGCATTTATATATTTAAGTTTAGGACGCCTGTATTTTGTCGCCGTTGACAATCATCAGGGCAAAACTGAGCTGAAAAGGTCAACATCATACAGAGCACTTTTAACGTTTACACCATGCCGCGGCAGCTTTACCTTGGGCCACCAGAGTGCTAGTGTGACAAATGTGAAGTAACGCAACGTGGTTTACCGGGGTACGAAGTGACCAGGCGAACGTGAACCACCAGCAGACGCTTGCATCGCGTCTGCTGGTGGTTCACGTTGGTGGTTCATCTGCATTGAGCGTCTGCAGCAGACGCTTGCAGACGCTCATTCGCGTGTCTTCCCGATATTACCGGCGGATGCCAGGACGTCGCCTGTTCTTTTTTGCAATGTCAGGAGCAACAGAGGCAAAGAAGAACCAGTTTCTAGTTTTTAGGCTAGCAGGGTTGCGAGCATCCTGCTTTTGCTCCTTGCCTGGCGAGGCGGTGCACACGCAGAGGTAAAGGGACTAACCGACGAACGGAGCGTAACTAAGGAAAGAGAAAAACGAGCTAGGGCCGTTCCAACTACACTAGTGCTCGATGTAACTGCAATATCACAACTAAATCTCCACTTTTGGGTGAATTAGGGGCGCTTTAGTGGTTGTATCGCCGGCGATTGGTCGCTCAGTCTCGGCATGGATGGCATGCCGCTAGGACCATCTGTGCGTACGTGCGCGAGCGACAGGCTGACAGGCTGAATTCAATCCTGCAGAATATATATAACTTCAAGGTAGTCCTGGAAATATGAAGCAAAAACACAGTTGCCTGCTGAAACACCGGATCAAATGGAAGTGAATTAACACATTATAGAGCAGTTTACTACGCCTAAAAAGGGGTGCAGCTACGGCAGATAAAACCGTCATTCAGCAACACGAACAACAAGGAGGTGAATGACCTTAAGTTGAACGAAAGAAACACTCTGAGCATAATCTGCACAACCAGACAGCATAGAATAGCCATGCTGAGCATGCTGTATAGCAAGCGGGTGGGAAATGGAATAGAAGGTGGGATTGATTGATTGATATATCGGATTTAACATCCCAAAACCACCATGTGATTACGAGAGACGCCGTAGTGGAAGGCTCCGGAAATTTCGACCACCTGTGGTTCTTTAACGTGCACCCAAATTTGAGCACACGGGCCTACAACGTTTCCGTCTCCATCGGAAATGCAGCCGCCACAGCCAGGATTCGATCTCGCGACCTGCGGGTCAGCAGCCGAGTACCTTAGCCACTAGACCACAGCGGTGGGGCTAGAAGGTGGGATGGAATGATATGAAGGCGAAAAGGAAGGAATTATTATTGGGAGAGCGTAAAGCAAGGGATAACCATGCATAGAGAAAGGAAATGGGAAAGAAAAGTGAGGGCGAGGAGGCCTGATGGAAAGGGAAGGGGGTGAAATGGCAAGTCATTGCATTATCATCAACTTGACTACACCCCTTGCAGGGCAAAGTTTTCTCCTGTGCTTGCTGAGGCCATGTTATACCCGCAAACTTCTTTATCTCCTCTTCCCCCTACATTTCACTATCGCTCGTTTGCCTTCTCTTAGAATCCAGTCAGTTAAGATTTAATGACCAGCAGTTATCTCACCAACGCTCTACATGACCTGCCCATCTCCATTTCTTCTTCTCGACTAAAATGTCATTAGTACCAGTTTGTTCCCCTACCAACTCTGCTCTCTTACTGTCGCTAAAGGTTACACCTATCTTTTCTTTCCACCACTCGCTACGTCGTCCCTAATTTAGGTTGAACCGTCTTTGTAAGCCACAGTGTTTCTGTTTCGTAGGTAAGTAGCGGTAACATGCAGCTAATTTATGCCTTCATTTTGAAGGATAGTAGTATAGATTACCATTCATGGTTTGAGATTGCTTGGCGAACGTGTTCCTCCCAATCCTTGTGCTTGCAGTATCTTCACTCTCACCGCTCGACTCCGTGGTCATGACCTGTTCTAAGTAGACGTATTCCTTCACAACTCCCGGGCCTTGCCACTCATTGAAAAGTGCTGTTCTTTTCTGAGGCTGTTGCGCTTTATGTTAGTTTTAAGCACAATAATTTTCAGACCTACCAGCACGCTTTCCTTGTCAAATTCAGTAATAATTGGACAACATGTCCATGTACAGTACAGCACTAGAAGGGGTGGAAAAGCGAAGGGAGGTTGAGGAGTATACAGTGATGTGGGCGTTATGAGGAAAGACGAGTAGAAGGGAGAACAATAAAGCAAGAGTTAGAGAAATAAAGAAAGAAAAAAGAAAGGCGAGGAAGAAGTCTAAGAAAGAGATGAAAAAGGTGAAGTGTCATAAAGGTGAAAGGAGAACTCAATACGCGTACGCCACGTGGTGTCGCTCGCAAGCCAGCATTGACCTTAGTCAGCTTCACTGTTTACTTAGATTTCACACGCATGGAACGGGTTTATTTTCGTCTGCTAAAGTGCAAAAAGTACCATGCAGCGAAGAAGGGGGTGGGCTGTACTGGCGCTGGTATAAAAACTTCATCACTGTAATTTGACACACTGTGAAAGTCAACTTCCTCCATCATTTCTATCCTTAGTGAGGGCGTCGTCTTAAATGTGTACTCTGACGACGCGACTGCAACTCTCTCGCGCGACTATGGTTTGAGGTGTCATATTTATTATGACTGCTCCTAAATGTCATCAAGATGACCACTGTGGTTTGGCGGGTGCAGCGAAATACTCTCACAAGTTCTCTTGATATATGTCTTCGCTTCATCCAAAGCATTCCCCACTACACCAGGCCGTCTGGACAACCTATAACTCACATTAACTGAAATTCCAGGACTAGAATAAGACAATGCCGTAAGAGCATTGATGAGTTGTGTTATATAAGAGGGGCTGGTGTGAACGACAAATTGTGTGGGTGACACACAGCGCACTCTGACGAATCTCCGCGTATAGGACATTCACACTATATGGGGCGATGTGGTGGGGCTTGACAGATTGCATGACACCATCTAAGAATTCCTGGCATGTTTCTTTTTTAAATTTGGAGCATTTAGCGTTTGTTTCTTAGTCGCACGATGTCGTGCTTCGGCGTTGGTGCCGTGCACAATCCCACTGCGCATGCTCAGCCTGTCTCGTGCCTCGTCTTTCTCGAACACCTTTTCACAGGAAGGAAAAAAAAAACACCGCCATGATGGGCTGTGCGCGGGAGTACAAGGGCTAAAGGCGCAGCGTTGTCAGTGCATTTTCGAGGGGACGCGCCAATTTGCACAGCCCAAGGAGGGCTATGGCGGCGCCCAGGGAGGCGTTTATGAAAAGGTGAATATAAGCGGCCGAGAGCGCTTTCGGAATATATAGTCAAGGGCGTCTTTATATGTATACTTGGCTTTCGCTTGGCATGACGCTTGCTTGTCTTTGGTAGACGAAACATTCACACAATCACGCGATAACCCCCCCCCCCCCCACTCTGCGACGCATTCACTCGAGTTGCCTCCGTGAGAAAATGCGGGTGCAAATATTTTTTAGGGCCGAAGCTTCTTATAGCGGCACCTGTTCATCCCTCGTAGTCGTAGTCGTAGTGTGTAACAAGTGTTACATTTTGACCTCCAAGGTGGTGCCGGTGGGAGATTTCTACTGTGTGTTGTTAAACAATAAAAAAATTCGCTGCGTGCCCGTTACCTAAAAGCCGAATGCTGCTGTCTCACATTCCCCATCAGCAACCATTGGCATGTACATTGAGCACTATCTGACAAAAAAGGGTTGCAACGTTATACTCGCTGGGCGTAACCTCCTAGGTTTTAGAAAGGTTTAGCGAGCGTTGGGCCACAGTGCCATGAATACAGTGAACTAGTATATACCATGAACTCGAGGTGGTTAAAGGTGGGAAGTAGACCCGAAACGCAAGCCGTAAGAAAGTGTGCGTGTGCCACCTCTCGCTTAGTCCTTGGAATGTCCACTGAATGGCGGTTCTTCTATATGGGGAATATATGATAAAAAGATGCGAGATGATGGTACTTGGAGTCTTGAATAGATGGATGAACGGACACACAGACAGATGCATGGATGGACGCATGAACGGACGCAGGGGCGGATGCATGGACGAACGCAGGGACGGACGCACGAACAGATGCACGCACGGACGGGCGGATGGACTCATGGACGGTCACACAGACGAACGCATGGATGGACGGAAGCAAGAACGAATGGACGGACGAATGCTTCGCCCCACTCTCCATCATTCACTCCGTGGATATGCGGCCATTGTTTTCTCAGAACATAGAATATATATATATATATATATATATATATATATATATATATATATATATATATATATATATATATTCAATTCTTCAATTCTTTATTTCAATTCTTCAATTCTTCTACTGCTAATAAGAAATGAGAGTAAAGACGGGACTGACGTACTAGTGGAAGAACATGCCACTGACATCCGGTGTTCCAGGCTCACGTAAACAAAACCTATCTTACGTAAGTGCCGTTCGTGATTGGGCATCACCATAGGTATCGCCGTGGGGATCGTTTTGCCGATCGCTATATATCCTGTAGGGTGGACACCGCACGGTTAATCGACGAGGAAGCTGTTTCGTAACATAGGCATAAGAATACGGCTTCATATTTTTACCTGAAGTATTGGTGGCGTCTAGTTCGTTCGTGACAGCCAACCTCATTTTTTCACATATTGAATATGACCCATTTTTTTTACGGATGTGGTGCAGTGAATGCCTCATTGTAGTGACTTGTTCCCGTCACAATGGTGGCAAGGAACTCTGTTTATGACCTGTCGTGTACCACGGCCGATAAATGCTCGTACCTTATAGGGGTCGCGCACCTGTACGTGACCGGGAGGGCTACCGCGTCCCATTCAATCTTCCTGAAAGCAAGTAGCGTCTTGTTTATGCCATGGTTCCTATTTTGTTTTAACAGTCATGCTGCGAAACAAACCGGACTGCCTTTTTAGGGTAGTTGCTTTGTTATTTTAGGTTAATTAGACATAATATAACATTTCTATGCTCGTTTTTGCACCATAAGCGGTTTGTAGAAGATTTCTTTTTAATGTTTGCGTTGCGTTACGTTTTCTCCACCACGTTCTCTTCCATCCTTTCTTCCTTCACTTTCTCCGTAATCATGCTCTTTGTTTAGGTAACATTTTAGTCCCTATATCAATCATTTGGGGACAAAATACTGATGACATCTTTTGCTTAAAGATTCCAGGAATCAATGAATGAGGGAATGCAATTATGAAAAGCTTGAAAAGAATTTGAATGCACCACTTGAACTCGAACACCATGCACGCACATAAAGTGAAGTCGTTTAGGCAAACAAAAAGTCGCAGCTCATACCTTCCGAAATGATAACGGATTTTAGAACACAGAAAATAATAATTCTGACTTCAAAATAAATATTGCGAAAGAAGCTCCCACAAAAAATGTGTCAAGTATTGCCTAAACTTCACAGAACATTTGACACTATGTAAACTTCATCTCAGATTTTAGCCTGAGCAAGAGCAGAGATAACTGTAACCTAAGAATACTTTACCGATATCTTCTAAAGAAAATGAAAACTGAAAAATACCTCCGGATATGTTAGAAATGAATTAACGCTTGAAAATATTGCGAGTTCGAAAAATAAAAAGATGGCGTTCTAAACGAATGATTTTGGCAAATGTTTCATTTACAAAGTTGTAACAACAGTGAAAGTTGTTTGCGCTAGTCCTGTGTATACCTGAGCGTTATTTTCGACCATCCTTTTTCGCGTTCAGTGGTGCGCTGCAAGTTTTGAGCTCATTTATTTTTTAGGGGTGAAGTTTCCTAAGCCGTGGGTCGTGCGTCCGCGATGTATGTAGTAGTAGTAGTAGTAGTAGTAGTAGTAGTAGTAGTAGTAGCAGTAGTAGTAGTAGTAGTAGTAGTATTAGTAGTAGTAGTACTAGTAGTGGTAGTAGTAGCAGCAGTAGTAGTAGTAGTAGTAGTAGTAGTAGTAGTAGTAGTAGTAGTAGTAGTAGTAGTAGTATGTAGCCACCTCCACAGCCGGGCTCGAGGAGCAGCACGCGCGCACTCTTTTGAATTGAGGAGGAAACCCGCGCACAATAATCAGACATAAAAAATATAGCTGTTTCTGATGGAGTAACCCTACAGAAACGAATATCAGTGACTTAATCTCCAATTAAAATTACTTTGAATTTGATGCTTACTTAAACAAAACAAGTATCAGAAGGACACGCATTGAGTACTAATTGACCAAAAAGAGTGCCACGTTAAACTCGCTGGGCGTAACCTCCTTGGTTTTGGCAAGGTGTAGCCAGGGTTAGGCCGCAGTGTTATGAACTAGCGGCGTTGAAAGGTGGGAACTATAGCATGAAGCGCAGGTCGTAAGAAAGTGCGCTCGTGCCGCTCCTCTAGTCCGGCCACGCCACCTCTCGTTTAGTCCTTGGAATGTCCGCTGGATGGCGGTTCTTCTATATGATGAGTATATATTGAAAAGATGCGAGATGGTGGTGTTTGGAGTGTTCACTAGCTGGACGGACGGATGGACTTATGCACGGACGGACGAAAGGACGCATGGACGTACGGAGTGACGCACGCATGGAAGAACAAATGCACGGACGGATGCACGGACGAACGGAAGAGGGAACGAACAGACGGAGGGAAGCGTGGACGGACTGACGAATGCTTTGCCCCACTCTTCATCATGCACTCCGTGGATATGCTGTGATTTTTTTTTTTTCATGTGACATTCGAAGCTTTCGCTATCGCGTTCATTGCATGCTTCACCCTTGTGGCGTAAGTGACTTTTTTCTTCGAAGTTACAAAGATGATGTTTCAATTCCCAGGGACAGCTCATTTTATACATATACGCGTTGGCACGACCGTGTCGCAGTGTGTGTTGGTTTATGTGTAAAGTCAATCCGCGCTCCTTTGAATAGATTTTGTGTCAGCTCAAGGCAGCGATGTGACTGTACTTTATCTGTATTATTGTTGATGAACTTGTTCCGAGTCAGTGTGACTGGATTGTATTTTGTGTCGGTTTTCGTCTGGCTATCTTAATGAAGTTCTTGTTTATGTGGCTTTTTTGGTGACTTCCCTTACTAACGCTGTTCAGATACAGTTTGATGTAACTTTTTATACCGGTTTGATTTTCACTAATTTTGTAACTTGCGAAAAAGAGCAGCCAGCTCAGTATATAGGAGAGGCGGTTGATACTAAATAACGTCTGTCAACCGAAATAAAAAACAAGCTGTACTTCTTACCTTCAATAAGTTTCACTACTAGAAGCCAGACTAGTTCTATATAGTAAATATATTAATCAGTTTAGGCCTACAGCTTTGTGGAAAAAAAAAACAGTTTGAACCATATATTTCCCTACTCTAAGACGCTAGGAAATGTAGGATGGGGGAGGAGGAAGAACGGAAGGAGTACGGGGCATATTCAAGCAATTCTCACTTGTAGAAGCAGTAGCGCAGCACATAATCATTGAAGGATACGTTGGGCTTTCTCAATTCTCCTACTGCAAACATACAAGAAGCAATGTAGAAATTAAACAAATATAGGCTTGTCGGTGATAATAATTCTTTTTTGAACTTGGTCTTCAATTGCTTAGCGCTGGAAGCCGTTCTAAACGAGTTATGTATATATTGCAATAACAAATCAGCAGAGACAGCCTCATTGAGATTCAACTAAAGGAAAAGCGAGAAAAAAGAGAGAAAAGAGAAACTAGAATTACACAGAGAGATAGAGAGCGAAAAGAGACAGAGAAAAGGAAGGTGAAAAGACCGAGAAAAAGAAAAAAAGTAGACAGAAAAAATAGATAAAAAGAGAGAAATAGAAATGAACACAGACAAGAAAGATAAGCAAGGAACAGAGAGAAGAGAGAAAATGATAAAGATAGCGGGAAAAAAAAGAAAAGATTGTGAGATTTAGCAAAAGATCAACAGCAAAGACTACAAGGTGCCATCAGCTCCGCGTCCTTTAAGCACTACGTCGCAAGTGCAAACTACTCCATTTCATTTCTCTTTTTGGTCTCCCCCCCCCTTTTCCCGTCTTCCCGGTCGTTTTTTTTAATATATTTTTGTTGCTTCGGTCCTCCATCTAGTTCTTTTTCCCTCTTCTTATATTTTTTGTCTTTTGTTCCTTTCTTTTCATCTGTCAATCGTCTCTATATATGTTTATCTCTCTATATATTCTCTCTTACTATCCGTTGTTTAACATTTTCTTGTTTTTATATTTCTTTTTCTTCTATGTCTATTTCTTTCCCTGTCCTCGTAACTTCTTTTTCTTGCTTCCTTTCTATCTCTGTAGTTATGTCATTATCTCTCTTTCTAACTCTTTGTTCCTAAAGCTCTTTTTTGTTTTCTTCGTTCTTTTTCTCTGGACTAGTTCCCTCGCCCAACCGAGTAATCGCATTCCCGCTGGACAAACACACGTGCTCGGGAAGTGAAGCAGAAGACAAGAAAGCGCGCGCCGGCCCTGTTATCGTATTGCACGGGCTAGGGGCAGCTATGCCAGGTGCTATAGGCGACGCGAGATGTCATCATAACCTTCAGGCCGTTCATGATGAGGACAATTTCTCGTCGAGGTAGACGTGTGGATTGCTATGCTTCATGACCTCTGCTGTTGAAACTATTTATAACATCGTTATTGCTCTCGCTGGCCACAAGCTTACAGCCTAAATTATTGTATGGAGTCGTCATTACTGGCTTATTTACAAGGTAATCCTCTGAAAGTGTTCTCAAAGATATTAGAAGCAATATCTGTCATTAGCCGAATGTATTCAAGTCGGGTCTCACAATATCTGGGCGTGCGTTTGTGTGTGTGCGTGTATGCACACAAATGTAAACTTGAAAAATACCGAAGGTAAAGAAACACTTATACTTGTTTTAAAGGCTGAAGATACCGCAGTCGAGGAAATAAATTTGGATGCTTGAACTTGGCTTTCTACAGTAGGACGCGATAGCGTAACTGAGCCCACTTTGCATCGCTTGCTGCATCGCTAGACTACCTTTGTTTTTCTGTGAACAACTAAACATTGCCGCAAGTATATAAAAAACAGTCTGTACGCCTGTAAATTGGCCCTTTCAATCTGCTGTACCAAAATTCTCACTGCGAGTACAACTGCGATTGTCCAAACTGCGGCACAATTCTTCCATTCGCGAGTGGGTAAGGTACCCATAACGCGTACGTAAGGCGACATGAGCTCCTGTGCCGCACACGTTGTTCATGCTGTTGTTGGTAAATATTATTGGTTAGTCCCGTGTGCTTTGGAAATGGTGGGCCTTTACACCAAGCACTCGCAGGATTCTTTTTTTAAGCTCTGGCGTGATTATACGCTTCTGCCAAGCAATATTACATGTGCTAATGACACTACTCGCACTACGTGACATTCACACAGTCTTTCTGCAGCAACTGAAGCATGGGCATGACTTCGTGGTTGGACGCCTGCTTTCCAGGCAGACGATCTGGATTCAATACCCAATCGAACCGAAGATTGTTTTTACTTGCACCAGTCAGAAGTTTTGTTCACGGAAAATGCTGATACTTTGGTTAACAAGGAACAATACGAACACCGACACCAAAATCGCTGCATGGGTAACAATCTTTTGAACGCTATCGAGTTGAAATATATCAAACTGTCTTGAGTTTATCAGACCGAACTCCGTTAAATTATTTTTCGCTCTAGTTTTTTAATACTTCACAGGTGCTTTTAGAACTGGTGTTTAAGTTGTCAAGTAATAATATTCCCGGTGCCCTCACAGCTTAACTCGGCCCTTTGCCCTTTTCGAAGGAGCGCAGTGTACGGCAGGCCAACACCGCTGTGTGGGCAGTCTCTATTGGCAAATGGCAACCGTGCAACTTTCGCGCGTCATTCGTTCAAATCGTGTAACCAGATTTTAAAACTTCTCGCCGATCAAGACAGCGCCGGCTGGTGGTCGTGGGAGCGGGAACGAAGGCGTAAGCTCTGAAATACGTTATAAGCGGAGGCGTGCCGCGGTTCGTGGATGCGCGCGCGTTTGCCTGCGGGGGACGCGAAAGTGCGTCCGCCGAGGAAACAGCGAATGGCAAGAGCTCCCCGAAAGCGCATTACACAAGCCCGTTCCCTTAATCCTCTCAATATAGAAATAACCCCCCATCGCGACGAGGGCTATAGAGCCGCTTCGTAACACCGCAGCGCCGTGCTTCGGTGACAATGGCATCGCGAAGGCACCGCCACGAAAAACAAAAAAAAAAGCGTGCACATGCGCTGCAGGATGAGCAGAGGGGCAGCGATGTCGCAAGCAGTCGTCGCTTCGGCTCTGTTAGCGCACGTTGTTGTGCTCGAGTTTGCCAGTGCAAGAGAGCTCCGTGGCCAGGACTTGTCGACCATATGCTCGTTGCTCGTGAATGATTTCACGCTGTAACGTGAGCTTATACGCTCGTGCACAAAGCTTTTTGCTTTGGCGGTCAGCAGGTGAGGACGTATGACACGGTTATTTCAGGGCTACGCTGTGGCTTGCGCCAAAGCTGTCTGAAGAGCGGGGAGGCGACTAGTAATAATATAGATGAAGCGATTTCTGTTTCTTTTTGTGCAGCACGGTTTCTCGGCATGAAATAGCACGTTAACAAGGAATGAGTCAGTGCGACTAGTATTGTGGGACTTGACCTCAACCGGTGAGCAGTTGCTCGGTATCACAAGCTTACGTACGAATTAGAGTGACCTCGTGGAGACCCTTCTGCATTGATCGTGGGAGTCTTGAAATTGATTTGGAAGTTAGTAGTTATTTAAAAGAGAAAGTATATTTGTCGTTCGATCTCCGTATATAGTTTACGTGTTACAAAAGAAAACGCGAATACTCGTTCGCTTCCCACCAAAATATGTCAAGGAAACTGCTGATTTTTGACACATTCCTTCGTGCCTGGCCAAAAGAAAGATCGGGATTGCCGACTTAGCGCGAAATAATTTCTTTCATGCTAACGATGACAGGAAAATACAGACATTTAATTTGCGTTGCCGTTATTTATTCCGAGGAAAGTATTTTCCTTCATTGTATTTAAATAGTACAGTAACAGCGCCACAGATGCATGGGTCTGGAGCCTTCGTGATCGGCTGTCTGGCAAGCGTGAATGATGCCGGCCTGTTATTTCTAGCAAGTACGGTGCGGCCACATTCTCAAAAGAACTGCTCTACTAAAGGATTCGTTCTTCTTTGCACATCTGAACCTTTATGAGAGCCTCGACAGAAAAACTTGAGAGCTGAAATATTTACAGATCTCAAGACGACTGTTTTGCTCCAACTGGCGTATGTGATAGGCCTGCACCTTGTCAGAAGTTTCTGTTAAAAAAACTAAAACAAAACAAGAACTAAAACAAAAAAGACAGTGGCAGCTTTTCAGCCATACGGTTGGTTTTTAAAATATAGGTTGGTTATAAGAGACCTTGGCAGGCCGTGCCTTGCTCTAACGCAGAGGCGCCACGTGGGAATTAGTGCCGTACCGTCTAGAGCTTACGAAAGACACAAAAAAATTCTAATCTTGCAGATGACTTATTGTACCATGTGTCCTATAAGACTCGTGCGACAATACATAAAATAAAAAGAAAAAAAATGCGTTTTGCGCTCTTAAGTCGTTCTTGGTAGCGCAAGTGGCACGTATGTCCACATGTCTAAGGGTGTTCCTCAAACCATGTGAATATGGAACCGTCTTATATGTACATTCGTTGTTTCGTTATCGTAGCTATGGTTTTCACGTATGGTTTTGTGTTATTCGCGTCATATGTAGGGAGTGCCGACTTCCTCTGACCGCTGAAGTACATTGTCTGTAGGCGCTAATTTTTGAAGGCGTTATCAAACTTCGTAAAAACGCGGACGGATCTTGCTCGATGATCAGTAACACTGTCGAAAACAGCGCTGCAATGATAAACAACGCAGCCTCTCACTACAGAATGCGCCTGAGAAGATTTCAAATTACGCGATGTCCAACAATGGGGGCGTTGGAACACAGCGTGCGCGAAGCGACTTCTCATATTTGGATTCCCGCTTTCGCACACGCCGCTGGTTAGAGAGCCTTAGCTTGACCCGGCAGGTAGGCATACGCAATGGCTCTGTCGCAATACATTCAAACGCTTCAGTTTACCGCGATGATTTGAGACGTGTGTTCGCGTTTTTTTGGGTTTTGCATACGATATTCATGAGTCAAGCTATAGTATCAACACTGCCAGTGGTGTAGTAGATAGATATGTCGGGTTTAACGTACCAAAACCACCATATGAGTGAGAGACGCCGTAGTAGAGGACTCCGGTAATTTCGACCCCCTGGGGTTCTTTAACGTGTACCCAAATCTGAGCACACGGGCCTACAGCAATTCCGCCTCCATCGGAAATGCAGCCGCTGCAGCCGGGATTTGATCCCGCGACTTGCGGATCAGCAGCCGAGTACCTTAGCCACTTGACCACCGCGGCGGGGCAGTGGTGTTGTAGTGAGCGCCTCACTGTGAGCATGACCCCGCCACGTGAGATTACCCGGATCCCTTCTCCACAACGTCTGCCATAGCATGAATCACCGTGGGATGTTGAAACCACATAAACCAACCCATACTATAAAGCCATTCGTATTTGTTGTTAGTCTGAATTTACATGCAAGTTACTTGTATGGTATTTATTTTAAATCGAAAAACAGTCCTATATATCTTACAGGTTATCACTGCCTCCCCTCCACCACGTAAATCGCAAAGATCAAAGTTATTCAATATATACGAAAAAGTCATATTGAAGCAAGTGGAAAAATTATTCACCACCAGATAGAACATTAGGAAAAGACGTCACAGTAAGGCAAGTTACGAACTTGTCCAAGGAAGTTTTCATGAATGCCTGCTTGAAACTATTTTGTTTGTCATATTTAACGTAGTATTTATCATAGCTCGCGCATAATTGTCGAGTCTTGTGGGATGCACGATGGCTCATTTTCAGCCAGCTTTCCAGCGTCTATTGTGTTCTGCTGCTCAAGACGAACACACCGAATAGAGGATCATTTTATGAGGACACCATCGTCTTCGTGTCTGAATGTAAAAAAGTGCCTTTAAATTGGTGCAGGTCTATATTTTCTAAGCGGCGAAACCTATTAAAATCAATCAATCAATCAATTAATCAATCAATCAATAACTGACTGACTGGCTACGTTAATGACCAGCCTCAATGTACATCGGAGCAAGTGCCATGTAGAGTACGAGAAATTTACGTTGCAGAACGGCGACCCCCGAAGCACTAAATACTTATAGGATTCGACTTACTAAATCGGTTAACCATCACAAGGATACGAAGACAATATGAGCTGAAGCTAGCTTACGCAGGGAAGTCTCGAATACGAGCGTTATATCGGGCCGACGATGGAAAGAATTACCTCGATTCATTAGAACGGTCTTTCAGGCTACTGTCACGGCAGCACCTAACAACGAAACACTATACGAAGCTCACGCCCACACGCAGACCTGCACGTTGAAAGCGGCCGAGGAAAAAACACACACAAACACTAGGCCTCCCACGGTCCTGCAACGACAAGTGCATCCATGTGATCCCGTGTCTCCACAGCTGATAGCGAAGTGTGGCGACTATATTTAGCACCGATTGGAAACGTGCACACTGAATGTATGCGTTCACATGGGCTGCTGCGGCAACCATCGCTGACGGCCCCGTTGTTCATAGGCATGGCCTTCGTAACGGCGGGTCGTTATTCACCAGTAAAAGAGGCATGCTGCGGGGCCTTTATGTGCCTGCCCCCGTCTTGCATTTGTGGCATCAAGGCCACGCGCTAAGCAATCAGGAGCTTGACGGGGCCGAACAGTGCACGGGTTTGATCACGCACCAGGAATATATAGTGTTAAACACGCCATACTCGGTTTAGCTGCCGAAGGCCACCGGTATACACATAGAAAGGTTCTTGTTTGGTCGGTGTACGTGTGACGTTCACAGTAAAACGTACCTCATGGCGCAAAGGCGAAAGCTGGTAGAATTCACATAGAGTGCGCTGTGTATAGACACGTGCTTTGACGAGAGCTGCAGACTTCGCGGGAATGGAAGGTAGGTAAATGTCAGGTTGGACAGGAAAAGAAATCGACGAATATACGCACGTAATTACTACTTAAGCATAGAACGCCCCCACATTCATACGCTGGGGTGCTGTGTTAGCGGAGCGAAATGTAGTCTACACGTTGCCCAGTGCTATATTAGAAACTCAATTATACAGCCAGATAATGCGGGCTTCGCGAGGTATTTCTACACACATTCAGGTGTGTATATCTTGCGTGTATTGTACTGTATATATATATATATATATATATATATATATATATATATATATATATATATATATATATATATATATATATATATATATTCGCGCCGATGTTATACAATATTTGGCGCGGAAATGTGCATACAAGGGTAGTCTGCCTCTTACGTGCGAAAGGCTTACAGAGGCCGGACATGTATTCCGTGAGGAGCCATCATACGTGATTCTTGTGCCTTTTACCTATGCCGTACATGACTTCTTTGTCATGATTACGATGTTTGCGCCTAGCATTTGTGTTCGTCGTCCATACATGTCACATAATACCGAATTCGGTACATGTGAAGCTAGCGGAACGGCCGCGAGCGCGTCATGAGCTTAGCGGGTAGTCATGTTGTTACATGAAAGCGCGTCATGATTATCACGTTTGGACATGTCATTGACCTTCGTCGTCCGTTCGCGTCACGTAATACCGAATTTCGTATGTGAAGCTAGAGAAATGGCCGCTAGCGTTTCAGGAGCGTGGCATGTGCTCATGTTCCCACATGACACGCATGTCATGATTTCCACGTTAGGGCTTCAGTTTAAAGAAAGAGCGAGTAAAAAGGGTGTCTTTTTGTCCCACAACAATTATCGTCGTCTATATTGCGTTCCATCCTTGCACTACCGCCCCGCGCCCGGTACATTCCTGTCACGATCAACATGCCCATTATCAAGGTTACATTGCACTCTCAATAGGAAAGTGGCCAGCGCCGAGTTTTCAAGAAAAGAAGCGCACGCAAGCCTGATGACGATTATTGTTGTGGGACAAAAAGACACCCTTTTTACTCGATATTTTTGAGAGTGTTGTCACTTATGTTCGCCATGCAGTCAATT
Source organism: Rhipicephalus annulatus (assembly GCA_013436015.1). Classification (NCBI taxonomy): domain Eukaryota; kingdom Metazoa; phylum Arthropoda; class Arachnida; order Ixodida; family Ixodidae; genus Rhipicephalus; species Rhipicephalus annulatus. The sequence continues at coordinate 73,409 of WOVY01010275.1, read as the reverse complement.
CATACCATACCTGTTTTGCAATATGTCATGTGAACAAAACCACTGCAAGAGCAGAAACACCATGTCACGTAAATCATGGTATTAATGACATACATGTCATGGTTTTCATGTTGTGACTCGTCACTTACGCTCGTCATACAGTCATGTTAAACCATACCGATTTCGGTATAGATCCCATTATCGAAACGGCCAGGAAAACTTAAAAGCCGCAGGCGGCTAGATAGATAGATACGGTCAATGTCGCCGAAGTTCACCAGAAAGAGCTTCGTATATAAAAGAAATTTACATTAAAAAATTACGGCAGCTTCGCACCTGTGCTGCCAAGGCTGTAGAAAGTTCAGAACTAAATGGCTTACTTCGTTTCCTTATAGTTTTTCTTCTTCTCTTCTTTTGTTTTGCTTAGCAATTTTCTTTGCTTTTTATATGCGTTATTTTCCTCTTCTTATATCATTCTCGTCCTGGTCTTTCAATATTTTTTTCTTTCCCTTCTTTCTTTCTTGTTTCTTTCTTGCTTTCTCTTTCTTTCTTCTTTCTTTCTTTCTTCTTTCTTCTTTCTTTCTTTTATTCCTTTCTTTCTTTCTTCGTTTCTTCCTTCCTCCCTTTCTCTCTTTCTTTCTTTCTTTCTTTCAGTCTTCCCTGTCTCTTCTTTGTTCTTTTCTTGCATCTTCTTTCTTTATTCTTTTCTTTCTTTCTTTCTTTTTCTTATTTCTTTTCTTTTTCCTTTCTTGATTTCTTTCTTTTTTTGTCTTTTTCTTGTCTCTTCTTTCTTGCTTTATTCTGTCTCGTTTGTTTCTGTTTCTGCCCTTCACTCGCTATATGCTTCTCTTTTTCATTCTCTATATGTCATATAGCTCTGCTTTGCTCTCTCTTCCCTCCCCCTTCTCTTCAGTTAACACTTACGCCACTTGTCGTTTCTTGTAGTCTCTTGCATTTCCCAGTTTTTTCTGTCTCTCTATATATTTAGACTTTTCTCTCTATCTTCTCGCCCTTCATTCTCTCTCCTTCTATATTTCGCTCGCTTCATTGTTTTTTTTTTCAATTTTCATAGTGGTCTTACTTAAAGTGCTCCGCGCTTAATATCAACCTCAAGGCGCTTGAAGAAGATGAAGAAAACTTCTTTTTGGAGCGAGCACACTTACTGCGCTACACCAAGCGAAAATCACATTATACAACAACCTACTTCCCCTAAAGTGCGCAGTGCTTCGAAACTTTGTTCGTACCTAGAAATCTGAGCATTTTTAGTGTCGACTCACAAATACACATATAAGCAGGCCGTGCTGTTATTGAAATAAGACATTACATTCAGTGTGCGTTGTTTTTCAGCCTTTGGCATATAACACTGTGTGCGTGCCCATAGCAGGTCGAATCGCCACAACCAGTAAGTGCCACACAGCCACAAGGCATTCTTATAGCCCTCTCGAATTTACCTTAGAATGTTGGCCTAGTATAGGCGCCATCTACAGCCTACCGGGCTCAGCCCTGGTTAACCTTCCCGCTTTTCTCCTTATTCTCTCTCTCTCTTTCCCCTAATTGCCCGACATGTACTGTGGGCATTACAAGTTTAGTGGAGAAAAGAGAAAGCTGAATATTCCTGTTGCTTCGAAAGGGTTCATCGGACTTCGACTTTCGGCTTGTTCTAAAGCACGGTAACAAAATATATAGTGCAGATCAAGCAAACTCGATTACGAATTTCTGGGAAGTTCGGTTTTTTTTAGAACGAGCGGTTTTTAGCTTTTGAGGCCGACTTTGCACAAATTGCATTAAAAAATCACATAATATCCACAGAGTGAATGATGATGCGTGGAGTGAAGCGTCCGTCAGCCCGTCCGTCCGCACGACCATCCGTGCGTCCATCCATATGTCCGTCCGTCTGTTCGTGTGTCCGTCCATGAGTCCGTCCATCCGTCTGTCCGTCCGCTTGACCATCCGTGAGTCTGTCCATATTTCCGTGCGTCCATCTAGTGAACATCCCAAGTTCCGCCATTTCACATCTCGCATCCCCTGTGGCACATATCCGCTCCGCGCGTCCGTCTGTCCGTTTGCTAGTCTGTCTGTTCGTCCGTTCATGCGTCCGTCCACGCGTCCGTCCAGGCGTCCATCTAGTGAACACTCCAAGTACCGCCATCTCCCATATCGCATCCCCTGTGGCACATAACCGCTCTAGAACGGGTATGTGCCACTGGTGGCTACATACACCAACGAAGGTGGACAGACCCACACCCTAAGGAGCTTCGCTCCTAAAAGCACAATGTCGCGTGGCGAGAGCACTTTAGTGTGAAGATTATACCCCACAAGTATATACAGGAACAGAGTTTCTCAGCCCTTTTGGATAGAGTTACTTTAGGGTCACCAAAAACTGTGTGTGGCCTCGGACAACACGCCCAGTTCCTATTAGTGCAATGCGCGACCATGCTGTACACAAGACATCCACACCTTCACCTGCATATTTTCAGCTGGATTAAAGGATGCCTAACAAACCGCAAACTTGCGCAACTATTCTTCTGTCTTTGGGCCTTTTTTTTTCTAATATGCAATAAGGACATTCCCCCTTGTCTTAGATCTAAAATCCACCTGCTTTTTTCTTTTGCCGCTGATTGTGTTCTTTACCGCTCTCTAAACAACTTTGGTGGTGTTTTCTGTCACAGCATGACCTCTCGAGCGTTTGGAAGGGGCGTGTGCTACCTGGCTCATATCTCTAAATGAAAATGAAACGTCACTGAAGCTTTCTCTATCGTCACCAGAACCACGACCCGGCTACTTAAAAGATTAACGATCATTTTAAAGCTTCCACAAGCTTGTTCCAAGTATACCGCTCCATCTCTCAAGCGGCTCATAGTAGAGCAACCATGCGAATTATACAGTAAGCTCTGCTAGCCATGCCCTTGGATATATACGTATGTTTTGATTAAGACACTACCTGTCGTAAAATTACCTGCTTATAAAACTGTCATTAAGCTTAGACTTCAGGGTGCGTCTACCGTACATTATTTATTTTGCGTTTTGATTTTGACTAAATTAACTTTATGATTTTCGAGTTAGCACAGAACCTAGAAACTGCTTTTTTATATCAGGTCATTCCACAAACTCAAGCGTCTTTGCCTTGAAAACCCAGTTAAAACTTCCTGCTATCGTTTGTCTTCATTGAATGACACGTCTCTGTTTTTTTTTCGCAGATCTTTAAAATTCAGCCACTCCTGACAACCATTAAACCAGTCAGTCCACTGAGGCCACTGCACAGGGTATCCAAACAATCTCGCACCATCTCATTTCTGCCGCATTTTTCTCTGCGCAACGTCGGAAACTAGAAAGACCGTTGGAATGAAGCAGCAGTCGTTTTGTGATTGAGCACGTTTTACGGAATGCCCGCTACAGTGATCTAGTAGTTATTGTGATTGACCGTTGACCAACAGGTGACGAGATTGAAAGCCGCCCAGCGCGCCGGCATCTTCGATAAAGGCGAAAATGCTTCAGGCCCGTGTGCTTAAATTTAGGTGCACATTTAAGGTGGTCGAAATTTCCGGAGCCCCCCACTGCCGCGTCTCTGATATTCATATGGTGGTTTGAGACGTTAAACCCTAAAGATTAGTATTATCAATAAAACAAACAAATAAATAAATGAATAAATAAATAAATGAATAAATTAATAAACGTACGGGCTAGCCTTTCACATCATGTGCTCCAGGCACAGCCTTAGTCATCTGGAAACGATGACCGCTGGGCTGCTTATGCTTGACGTAGCATTATGTAAAGCCAACTGCCATGGAACTCGATGCTATGCGTTGGGCTATTCAGTTGTTCTGCGAAGATCCTATTCGTGCACAGACCATAAGCTGCGATGCTAAACCAGCTTTTCGAAAACAATTTGTTGTGAAACGAGGCTAGTGTAACTACTTAGCTTTGAAAATCGCTGTGCTTCGCTACTATTTAAAAATGTATGGCTACCCCCCGCTCTCTGACGTCATCAGGAAGGAGCAAGCAGATGCTGAAACAAGAGAGCCAGGAGTAGAATGCTTCTGAAGTGCGTTTTTCCTGTCAAGGTGTGAAAACCTTGCTTGGGCGCGCAGTATGCAACTGGACGTTTGATTATTCGGTGTAAATATTATCGATGACAAGGTCTACGGCACATGTGGTGCCTACAATGAACCCGCACGTCTCGCAAGCTCGAAGGGAAATTCACACGTATGATTCCCCAGATTTGTCCTGGTGCTGCATTGACGTCGTATTATACACACTCCATAGGCTGCAGCGATGCTGCATTTAAAACAATCTCAAGCGCTAGATACTTTTGAACGCGCCTGCGTATTTTGCGCATGTAGGACATAAACGCGCAAGAACGAGAGATGCTCATTTCTTTTATTAGACATGATACTCTAATCAAAAGCGTTTGTTATAGGTCATTTGTCTGATGCAAACAGCTCTGTCGTGGTTAAATGAGAAGATATGCTTTTTAGATACCTCCGGTTGCCATCACAGTTACCACATCATGGCGAACTTTTGTATTATTGTGATAACAATATTGTAGCAATCTCGACGAATTTAAGCTGTTACCGTCGCCGTCATGTCCCGCAAAAAGTCCAAATTGATAAGATACCCGAGCGCACCATACGTTCTACCCGCGCGCGAGTGGGCGCGACGAACGCGGCTGAGGCATAGATAAGGCGAGCCGGCCTGGACTCTTCCACTGCACCCCACCCCGTTATGTGGAGTCGATCTGGGTGCCCGCGCACTCCCGGAATCCTGGAAACGAGGCCGTCAACCTCGCAGCCCGAGGTACTCTAAACCGGGAACTGGTGGCCTCCGATCCCAGGTTTACGAAGGAGCGTGCGCACACTTTCAACGAGTTGATCCAGAGGCCGATATAGCAAAGCGTCAGCTCTATCTTCCACCGCACAAGTCTCTCAGCAACCGACAGGCCACCCTCTGCCGCCATCTACAAACACACACTGTTCCTTACCCTCTCATTATATTACACTATCAGCCCTTTTGCCTAACACCAGCTTTTACCTTCTGCTCTGAACTTCATACTTGTGCTATATACATATCCTTTCTCCAAGACCGGTGGATCTCCCCCATGGACCCTAAACGCCTCAACACCTGGGTATACTGGGGTACCCTACTACGTTCAGAGGACCCGGTCAAGCAGACAGTGGTTGCCGACCGGGCTGCCAGCACCATGAACCACCGTCAAATTACAGCTTGAGCGCAGCGGGATCGCGCGGGGGGCCAGGAGTCCGCGTGCTCCAAACTCCTCTGTTTAAATAGAGATTTAGGGGCGAAGCTCCTTAAGCCGTGGATCGATTCCTCCTCCGTAGTCGTAGAAGTAGCTGTCTGTAGAAGCTCCTTAAGCCGTGGATCGATTCCTCCTCCGTAGTCGTAGAAGTAGCTGTCTGTAGCCACATCTAGTTTATGAGTTGATGAATAGATGGTGTGGTGTGGATATGTCGTTGGTAATAATATAACTAGATTGCGTTAGTGGTTTTTACAGCATATCCACGGAGTAAATGATGAGTGGGGCGAAGCGTGCGTCAGTCCGTCCGTTCGTCCGTCGGACGATGGACGGATGGATGTTTCGGCCCGGCCATAATTATTTACTCCGTGGATATGCTGCGATTTTTTTCTCCTCTTCCATCTCCATCAATCGTACGGCGCATGCCATAAGATCGCTCGCCTGTTAGACCGGCTGTCGAATGCTCAAGCAGAAAAGAAGCGCTCCGCCTATCTTTAACGAGCACGGAAAGATGCGAAAGGGAGGGGGGTAGTTGTTCGAGCAGCAACTTTGAATTGATTTTACGGGTGTGCTCGCCAAGGGTGGGCGCGCGCCATCTCGGCAGCCATCAGCGGACTGTTCGTATACCCTTCTATGTGCTGCGCTCTCAACGCGAATTTACTGTGCGGAAAGTTCTCCTGGAGCGGCCGTAACTTCTTACACCAGTGTTTTTTAGAGCTGCGTGAGGGGGGATCAGAAGCGTTTGCTGCGAGCCTCACTGTATAACATTACAATTGGTTGCTATCGCATTGCATTGCTTGACGCTTGCGGTAGAGCTGTCACTTCTTTTTCTTTTATCCTCCTCATCATAATTTGCATATCACCTTAACTTTATTCTACGTGTCCTGTTATCCTCATTCGTTGTTAATTTCTCCTCCATTCTCTTTTCCTATCGCAAAATATTACACTAGAGCAACAGAGAGCTCATGCGGACATCTGTTTTTCTGCAGGCACACCTATTCTTTTGTCTTTCTGCCTGTCGAACCAACGAACACATAATTCTGTAATGTATGTCTAACACTTTGCATGTGCATTCGCCTGCCATCATCATAAATTCTTCCACGTGCATCGTATATCGTCTTCGTGACATCATTGCTTAGAATTTGACTCTTTGCCGCCTGCCGAATTTCATACTTGTCTTTCAGTATATGTTATGAGGACTGCAGCGAATAACTACATTTACATGAAGTGAACGTTGCAAGCTGTTTTGGCGAATAATAAAAGAAGAAACAAATATTGCTTGAACGTCGCGTGATGATAATATCAAGTTAAGGTGGCCAGAGTGGTAGCACTGTGTCACGTGATGACATTTGTGAATAGCCGTTTCACTAAAGCGTCGATGGGCATTGCTTCTATGTGATTTGTTTGTTCAAACGCCTATCAGCTTCGAATAACGCGTTCGATGCTCTAACCACTGAGCTACCACAACGGCCTAACGCCTATCAGGTGTCAGGTAGTTACCTATCAGTTGAAAATTAGTTTAATGTGCTCAATGGTAGCATACGTACGGTTTTCTAGTGAACAGCTTGGATTGGGGGGGGGGGGGGCTTCTGGCTCAAGCAGATGCTTCCTTCAACTTGTCCTCTCGGAGCTCCTTTGTTAGTGCGAAGAAACTCGACGTTGACCGAAAGAATCATGGAAAGAATACATTGGACGATACGAACGAAGTGCGAGGGCCACAACCGGACACCTATAGTCGACCACGACTACGAGATGCACAGTGGTGAGGCTGAATGGCAGTGCTTTTAGATTCAAAACTTGGCGTAAATGATTACGCGAACGCGCGGCACATAATTGCGGGAGTTGGTATATAAGCGCCAGCCCGCCCGCGCGGAGATATCAATCGAGCTGGTGGAAATCGAGTGAGCACCCGCTGGAGCAGCGGTGCTTTCAAAACGCGGCGCTTGTGAAACGTGCTATTTCGAGACGCGGTTCTCCTCCGTTACGCGCATAGCCCTGTGCCAGCACCGCGGAGACCTATTACTGCAGCCTTCAGTGGCGCCGGCCAGTGGGACGTCTTACATGCGCGCTGCGTAGAAGTCTAGCGCGCCGGAACACTGCAGGAGCTCAATGGGAGCGTTAGTACGCAGATGCGCCGACAATGATTGCACGTGGGCAGCATAGGCGGCGCCCCTCGTTTCTGTTTGTCTGCCTGACTTCAACGACCCCGAGCTTCGGCAAAAGGCCGATGTGGGCATGACGAGCTTATGGTGTAGAAATCGATAAGTTGGTTATACGACTGCGTTGCCATTGTTCGGCTTTTATATATACTTATTTGGTCTATCTCCTAGAAGTGCGTCACTCTTAGGAACGAGGTGGGCACGTGCCGCCGTGTGCCAAAGAGGCATCGATTCTTTCAGACTCCCGTTGCATCTAAAAATATGCCTCTCAATTTCAATGGCGGTTCCAAGCTGCGGCGACACGCACACAAAGCGAGGCTGACGATCTCACCTACGTCAGCCATCGTCGGGTCATTTTATTTTTTGAAAAGATAAGTTCGTTTTCGGCGGCTATGTTTATTTATAAGATAGGACCATTGTGTAATGGCTTCAGAGACAGGTTTGTTTCTATCTTTTGAAGAAAAAAGAGGGAAAGTTTTTCGACGTCTACCCAAAAAGTCAGCACCGCATCTGTTAGTGACAGCGATAAGAGGCGTATTCCTCTACACTTCATTTTCGAATCGTTCATTTTTAGGCAGACAAACACAGCTATAGAATAAATTCTAGACCTGCGATGGTTTGCCTTGTTTTTAAAGTACTCGGATTGTTCGCATATGTCCACATTCATTTTTGTTAGCTTCCTCTCGAGCATCTGCTAAGTTTACGATCTATTCTTTTTCGAACGTCACGGACGTGGGGGGGGGGGGGTGGCTTTTTCGGTTGTCTTAAATGAAACTTATGAACGCATTTATTTCGTTGTAGACCCCTCCGCGTGATATTCGAATAATATTCTTATTCGCTGGCAAGCAAGGTTCAAGTAGCAGATACTAAATCTGAAGCTTAGTATGCTTACTCTTCTCAGCGCGCACTGCAACAGTGTTATACAGCATTAACAGATTTACGCAGCGTGTCTACACAAGTGTGTCCACACCCTGCGTTCGTTTACACAACATCTACTAGCCGTTGGTAAAATTGTGTAGTTAAATTTGTGCGAAAGGATCGACATGAAGAACATAGCGCCTTCTTGAAGTGCTGGTGCGAAGAAACAGTTGTTCGTCAGATGCAACTTTTTGACCTTGCACATCAAGTAACTCCTTACCGTAGATGCTTCAAAGTGTACCTTAGTTGTTAAGGCTACGTGTCATATCACCGTGTTACATATGTAGCATATTGTACAGATACGTCTCTGATCCCTGCTGCGCATTTCCTTTATGCGTTCTCCGTTTTTTTTCCTGGCTGATACTGTACCTTCCTTGTCAGATAGAACCCCATCAATCTTTTAATAATCGAGCAATTAAATCTTTGGCACATTTGTTAGACGAAGTACCGCGCTTTTCTCTGTTCTCCACCAAAGCTATAGCTGCTCAAAGGTGAATTACAGTGTTAGTGAGCGTGGGGAGCTAAAGCAAACCTGACAGAACAACATAAACTGGGACGGTATAGAAGTGTCACGCCCGAAAAAGTGCCTTCCATGTTCTCAGAGAAAGCTTGTGGTGTAGAGTCAACCACGCTATGTGGTCCTGGGGGGGGGTTAGAAAAAGGGGGTAACGATATAGAGCACAGGGTACTCTACTATGGGAGAGCTTAAAGCCGTCCCCAGAATACGCTGCCGACTATAATTGCGTGTAAAACCAAAAATCCCTTGTTTTCAGAATGTGTGTTTGCGGAAGACGTGGGCACAATTGCTTAGACAGCACTACGGTGCTTTATTGAAGAAGAAAAAGAGAGAGAAAAGATGCTATTACTAACTAACGCAAAAAATTTGTTGGCTGAAGTAGACGTGTCGTAGCGTTCTCTAATAGGAATATCTGGGGTTTTACGTCAGGAAGATACGATGTGATTAGGAGAAACGCCGTAGGCCCCGGAAATTTTGGCCATTTGGTGTTCTTCAACGTGCACTGACTTCACACAGTACTCGGGCCTTTACCATTTTGCCTCCATTGAAATGCCACCGCCACAACCGGGATCAAACTCGCCACCGTCAGGTCAACAGCCGAACCACCTAACAACTGTTACAACACGGCAGACGGCGTTGCACTGTGAACAATGCCTAATCCCGAAAAAAGTTTACGGCGATGCAGTTTAGTACCAAGGGGAATGCTTGTGTCGTACTCTAGAGCTGTTGGATCTCTGCTGAAAGGGAGAATATTTGCCCAGTTAAACTCTATAATTGCTGCGGCACATTTATTGACCGTTTAAGCAAGCGATGAGTAAGAGGTACTTGCAATTAAAAAGCACATGTATAAATTTCACAAAGTAGCTTTCCAATTGTTTTTATATTAAGCCAATATAATGCAAATTCTTTTTAAACAGTGTCGTCTAATGCATAATCTCGCAAATAAGTTGAAATGTTGTTTTGATTGTCGCAGTTAACACGAGATGCCTAGGTAGTAGAAAGTAGCTAAAAATAGTGCAAATCGCTAGAAGAAGCGTTGAGCCAGTTTAATGACGTCGCAAACTTCGTGCCGATGAAGTCACACAGAAACAGAATGCATCGCTCGCTTGTAACAACAAGTTTACGCACTGAGGACAGCTGAAGAGGCTGCAAATTACTTCAAACTATATATATATATATATATATATATATATATATATATATATATATATATATATATATATATATATATGATTAGTCGCTTACACTTCGCCTGTTTTGAAGAAAGCAAGAAGTACAAAAAAGACAACAATAGCTTGTGTCCCCTTCAGTGTTTATCCCACCATGACTCGTAAGAGGACCTAAATATCGTGACCTTATATGGAGTCTGATGCTCCGTTTAGCCATTCAAGACTAATAAACGTTTACAACAATTTACGCTGTTTGGTAGAGCGAGGACACACCGAAGCTTTCTAAACAACAGCATGGCGCTGTATGGCGACTACGAAGCTCGCATCAGGAAGTACTAATTTCGACAATTATCCGGTTCTGGAATTTCGGACTTTTGGAACTTCTTGCAGACTGCTGTCATACAGACTGCACCGGTGCCTATGGTGGCTTTCTGGACACCTGCTGCGTTATATTGGCACTTCCTTGACCGGCGGTCACATCGATTGCCCTACGTGTCACGTAGTTTTGATTCGGTCAACCTAGATGACTTACCTGATCTGTTGATAGCTAAGAGACGACGCAGCTCTCGTTTCGATGGCTAGGGTTGTAGAGTCTTGCGTGAACAGCATAACTTTTTTTGACAGAGTGCTTATATTAATGTTTAAATAAAGTAAGAGTTTATATTTTAACAGAGGACACAACATGGTGATGGTAAGAAGGGGTTAAAACAACGTGTACTGGCTAACCACTTCACATTTCTCTTTTACTTCTTTTTTTTCAGGTTACTACAAATGAATTTTCCTCGTGCCCTTTTAATGAAAAGTCTTTTGCTTCCATATGTCCTTAGACCGGTGTTGGTAATCTTAAGTTGACGATCAAATTTAGGTCGTAGTATAGTAAATATTTTTTTCCATGAAACTCAAGCGTGCTTGTTTGAATACGGAAAAAGCCTCAAAGCCGATGACACGAACGCCAATCGCTAAATTTATCGCCACACAGTGGCGACAAAGAAAGGGACAGGCATACACTAAAACAATAGCACCAAACCATCAACGGTGCAAACCTGGCTGTTAAAACTGTGCTCCATCAGCTATTATAATGTGGCCATTTGCGCACGATTTTGAAAATCAGTGCGACAATAATTTGCTAAAGCTTACCTGAGAACGGCGCGAAAGATGCATGGGTTTTCTTGAGAATGGATTAAAACTGGTAGAATGTCCTGTAACGGAGATGTTTGGAGAACAATTTTAGAAAAATATCATAAAAAAGATGAAGAAAAAGAAGCGTAGGAAGTGAATGAAATCAAGAAAAGTGTAGCACCGCTGTGTAAGTTCTCGGAAAACTGTCGGAGTTTCATGAAGATTATTATTACGGACTGAAGCTTCCTTTAGGAAGATATGCCCAATTTTTTTTACTCTCTTACTTCTTTCGTCTTTCTCTCCTGCTACCTTCTTTTTTATGTCTTCCAAAGAGTAGGCTACAATTATATCCCTGTGAATGCTTGTTTTCAGCCTGCTCTTCTCTGATTTTCTCAATGTCATATGTGTTTGCATACGCATATACGATATTACTAATGTCGCCAATAGCATGGATAAAATTTTGCTTCTATATGAATGGGAATTTCCACTGCCATCAATTTTGAAAGATCGTTTCTGTTGAGCTTGAGTTTTACAATACAGTGAGCTTCGACGCTCCGAAACATTTGTCGAGTCGTGAGGCACACCGTGGTGGGGGTTTGTGTTTGACCACCTGAAACGCTTTACTAGGCGTACAAAAGAACTTGAGTAGGTGTGATATTACTTCACTAGATGTCAGACCATTATGGTCGGAACTCAGGGAGCAAAATTATTACGAAAAGCAAAACATTCGCTGAGGTAGACGATGTAATTAGATAGTAATCTATAAAAAGCGATGCCATTCATCATCTAAAGATTAAGTTGTAACAGCGAACTTGACTTCTGCATACAAGACGGAGATTCTGTTTTTTTTTTCTCTCCGAGAGAAATGTAAATCTTTCAACCAAAAACGCATACTCACACTTTGAATTGCTTTCGAGGATGTTATTAGCTTTCTTGTAGTGTGAAGAATCGGGTCTTCGCATCCCAACTCTTCTTCGATAGCTTTTAGAAGGTCTGAAACATGAAATAAAACAGAAAGTCGCCTATAAAGATTACGTATCAGTCTCTGAGCGACTGTCCTTCCCTTGTTACCTAATTACTCCTTTTTGGCACTCGATAAGCGCTTTCAAGAGCTATCAAAATCTTATATGGCGTATTCACTGGCGCAAGAAAAAAAACAAATACGTTTCAAAAGAGACTATTACGATGAAAAAGAAGAGCTCCTATTGGGCACCTAACGCGTCATTCGTAGTGAACGAATTGCTCAGGATGTGTCAAAGTTGATTGTGAAAACATGAGGATCCAGGGCGAATACCCTATTGCCTAATACAAAAGAAAAAAAATTGTAGCATATATATATATATATATATATTATGAAAAAAAATAATTTTTTCCTTCGTATAATATGGAAAGGTAGGCGCTACGCTAGAGCCAGCTATCTCATCATCATCATGATGGTAATATTGAATAAACACTCAAAAACAAGAGAAATTAGTAATGGTAAAAAATACGACAATAAAAAACGTGGAGCATTATATAAAATATACAATATGTGGCGTAAAAAGCAGTGATTCAATTCGCGCATCTAAGTGCAGGAGTGGTGCAGAACCGAATGTCTTTCAATGCACACGTATCTTTGGAAATCTGTGTTCTGGTGCTTAAGGCATACACAGCAGGTCCACCTCGGTTTTGCGGGTGGATGTCGTTATAGATTATTAAGGCGTGACTGTATGGCCAGCACCTCCTCTATTATTGGAATGGCATACTGCTGTCTGTCTAGCTATGACCCTGTAAGACAGTGAGCAGACGTTTACGTAGATTGAAACTAACTTATGAGCGAAGTGGAGGTGACACAGGGCCCTCGTTATGCCTCTAGCGCAAAAGTTATAGCGCTAAGACGTACATTAGACTACAAACTATAGTGTGATCATGCACTTTGCTAAGATATGACTTCTGGAGTAAGAAAATTGATTGCAAGTAAAGCAAAACGACGACAACAACAAAACATTGAAGGAGGTTGAAGGTATAAAAAGACACCCACGATATAAAATATCGTGGGTGTCTATCGGTATAAAATAGACACCCACGATAATATGCTGCAATGGGGCCAAACATAAAGACCCGCTAATAGCTGACGAACTGGTGCCTAGGGGGATGTCACAGACACCTGATTGGTATATGACTTATTAAATGAGGAAAAAAAAACGCGTAGACAAATAATTTGACCACACTGACTCAACCTGAGATAAATTCGAATCTATCTAAGCTATAGACAGAAGTTGTAAAGCAGAATCGTGTCATCCTATATCAACTACTTACTACTTTCTGAAAACATATTGTATTGATTTCTTTGCCCCAAAACATCTCTCGCCCCGCTCTGTTTTCTTTTCTTCTCAAGTTTTAGCGGCGAGTGTATCTGTTTAAATAACCTGAATTTTCTGTAGTACGCTTGTACATAGAAATTTTTCAATCGAATGCCTTTTAACACTTAATCGTGACTAATTCATGCTACAGAACTACTTGCTTTATGAAGCTCTTCTATCTATGGCTTGTTTTAAGACAGTGACATGTAATCAATAAATGAATATAAATAAATAAGGACAATAATATATATATATATATATATATATATATATATATATATATATATATATATATATATATATATATGTGCTGTTTGTGTGTGATTGACTGTTCTACAGAATCTTTATGCCGATATTTGAGCCGCGTCGAAATTTCCTGTTGGATACAGTCGAGCACAGCGTTAGAAGCAATCCCCGATTGTGAAGTGCCATAACATTGACCGAAAACGAGAAAAAATGTACTAAAATAATGGCAGCGACGACATATCGCCGTTCTGTTCAAGTAACAAGTGGCTCAAGTTGTGTTGGTTTATTTTCCGCACACATTTACGCACTATACTTTTGCAGGTAGAAATCGACTGACATTTACCGGAAATTGCAACTTAGTTTCCATGCCACAAGTTTGCCACCATAGCGAAAAAATCATTACACTGTGATGAACAACTTTTGTCGGTGACAGCAAATTTCTAAGCTGTATTTTTTTGCGTCACGTTAACGCTGTTCGCCCTACAGTAAGGAAGAGTTGTTGAAATGTCGGAAGAGTTGTTGAAACACAGCCTTACTCTTCAACATTTGGGGCTATAATTGGGGCACGGTAGGATACAAATGGCCTTTGTCACTGTCACTGCCATAATCTTAATTTGTTTGTGCAATGCTTCTTTGTGCCTATTTTTATGCCATAGTCAATACGTGCTGTTTTCGCACTGCCTCTATCAGGTGCAAGCACATATACCAGCTTAATCAAGTTTGAATGCTTTTGTATAGCGGTACGCGGCCTGCCCACTTAACTTCAGGTCGATTCGGAGAGAGAGAGAGAGAGAATGCAGGAAAGGTAGGAAGGTTAACTAGACTATGCGTCCAGTTTGCTACCGTACACATGGAGAGGGCTAGCCACCGTGATAGCTCAGTGGTAGAGCATCGAACGCGAACACATGGGGAGGGGGAGAGGGGAGTAAAAGAGAGAGAGAGAGAAGGATAGACACATGTCACATCACACACACAATGCCGAGTTTCACAGGCGGTCCCTCATTGAAGTTGCTGTCAAGTATCTCAGGAGGGCTCGTGTGGCTTTCTGTGAGATTCGAAGAGAATGCTGATAAACGTCATGCAAGCCCAACAAAAGAACAGAAATGAGAGGTAACACGAGACAGGGGCGACCGTACGTTAGGGCTAAAATGTATGCGTGAAGTGAGCTTACCGAGGCATTGGTTCTTGATGTGAAATGTCTCGCCTTCCCACCAGCCGAGTTTTAGGCACAGGTCTTCCTTTGTACGGCGCTTCATCTCTGTGCGGACGACATCAAGCCCGTGGGTTATGAAAGACAATTGTATTGGTGGAAATATGCAGATTACGTTAAAATGTATTTCTCCCTCTATTCGTTGCATGAATGAAAAAGAAGCACACACACACACAAAAAACAGATTTATATATGTAACGCATGCACGAATGCTGTTAAACAAACTGGTGTGAAGTTGGTTCATTTCGTCATAGTTTGCATTGAAACTTTTGTGACTTCCTATAAGAAGTGCTTTTGGTAGCTCTTCATAACATAATTAGCAACCCAAGACAAGGCTACAGTATTGACCGGAGTGTTCCGTTAGTGCTTTCTATTGAGATAGTTCGATTCGAATCATCAGTGTGGTAGCTTGAGTGAATGCCTGAATTTTCCACAGCTTATCATATGTGCACCCGGAGTAATGTTAAATAAAGTTCCGTTTTTCTATTTTTTTATCCTTATGAGAATAAATCATTTTCTACCACATTACGATCAACAAACGAGGAATGATCACTTTTGTCGGGGAGCAGCCGGTAAAATCAAACTGGCATGAGGAGTGATTACCTTTTACCTTTCATTGATGCAACACAACTTACGAGGCTGATTATGAACTTATGATTCGCTGATTACGAAAGTGATACCTACATTTCTTGTCAGAATCAATTTAATGTCTTACATAGTAAAGAGTTACTCATTATGTATATTGAGTAATATGTCACAAAGCCCTGCGTGTTTGTTTCTAGATTAAACTGATGAACTTCAACGTGACAAGATGATGAATTTTGATGTACAGACACGTTTAAAACAAAGTGACATGCCTAGTTTCAAACTATAAGTCAACGAATAAACATCCCATCTTAAATTCTTGAAAAAATATACACGTAGACGCCCCACCTCGGCAATGCATGTTTTGTTTCTTTCGCTCTATATTTTATGCGAGTGTTTTAGTTGCTTTGGGGTCCAAATACTTTTTGTGATATCGAATTTCACAATTGAAATATTCTTCAACGTATGTAACTTGCTATGAAGGGACAAATGCACTAATTAGGCAGTTGAAGTTTTTCTCATTTCTCTAAAGCGCCAATATATATGCTCAGCATTCAAGATATCACGCCGATTGCTGAATGTCTCGTTTACGTAACGTGCCATGCAGCCTACAACATACTGATTATGCTTGTGTGAAGGTCACCTACCACTGAGTTGTGTTCGATAACCTTAATATCCATGCAGCGGAAAGAGGCTTTTTCCACGCCTCCGCAGTCCCTGCGGCGACTGAGCGAATTCTCACCCACGCACGCGACCTTTACCCTTCACCTGTTTTTCTCGGTGGTAGTGCACTTGACAACTACTCTGAGCATTGCGATAGAGTGCACCAGCTATCGGGCTTTGTTTTACTTCGAGTTGATTTGTAAGAACCATATTTGTTTTTCAGAGCATTAAAAGAACGACTAGATGATGACGTTTTGGGGCTGCACCAGAAAGGAATTGGTGAAGATCCTTCATATTTAAATTGCTGTTATGCAATAACTATTAAAAAGAAGATACCGTAAAAATATTACAAAGTGTATACATTGTTGAAGGGGGCCATATGCCACACGAGTTGACCTTAAAATTTTCATCTTGGAGAAAGGTTGAGCCCTAGGAAGCCAATATTATATTTGAGAACGCAGCCTGGCATGAGGGTCATTTCAACAACTTCTAGTGCTTTCGTGCACAAACGGCAAGGTATATGAACTGAAGATTAACAGCAAAGTGTATTGAAGACGTATAAACGCATCTTCAAAACTGTCGACGACGCCGGTCAGTTTGAAGTGCTGTTGCACAGTGGTAATGCAGCGTAAAGAAAAAATAAAGGAACGCCGAGGGCAGACAGCAGTGAGAAACGACAGACACCAAGAACTGCAACTAAACCAACGTGTCAATGCGTATTAGTCTCTCATTTTCATTTAGGTTTGTGGATGAACTGATTTTTTCGTCGAAGGAAGATATCGTCACCCGAAATATTTTATATGCGCTGATGCAGAGCTTAAAATGCGTACAAAATATCGTTACCTTTTCATTAAACTTCAAAGCGCTTCTGGAATGATTTGCGTGACGAAAAAAAAGGAACAGAAAAAAAGGAATGCTACACAAGAGCGCATCCTGTTGCAACCTGTGTGATAAAGGGGCTAAGAGATTAAAATACTGAACACTGAAAAAAAGATAAAGAACAGTAGTATCACGTTAGAACAACTGGACCTATCTATTTTATTACACGCCGACAGTCGCTCACTGAGCTCGATTGTTCTTTCAAATGATAGCAATGCGTAAGTCGATTTGCCAGCCCTTATCAACGTGTACAGGGACACAGTACGTGCTCAAACGCCCCTCTACGTTTGCAGTAACCGCAGGTGTAGGTGGCTCGAGGTTTAGAAAGTGGCAAATAAAAAGATAGTGCCCAAACTCACGCATTGAGGAATCTCTCTGCATGTTTCGTCTGCACACAATTCGCACAGTGCTGGCAGACGCGTTAAAAGAGGCACGTGACATTCAATGATCTCCAGCGCCCGTTTTGTAAGACATGGCTCGATATAAAGAAAAAAAAAACAAGGTAAGAATGAAGCATTCGCAACACGCAAGATGTTTCTTGGTACGAGTTACGAAAGAACCCAGCGAGAGCACGCTTCTTGAGATGAGAAGATGCTCAGTCGAGCAACAGAGCTGGTCACTGGACACCTCTTAGGCTCTGAGGCTCAGTCAGCAGGGAGCGAGAGCTCTGATGACCCCCCTCTCACCCCCACACCCTTCATCACCTGGATGTTAGGCTTTTTCCAAAGTCCTGGAGACATTGTCGAACGTGATCAGATATAGTACCACAATTTGTTCAAACGTATAAGTGCGTTGCTGCTCAACCAAAATCATCCCCCGAGATGGAGGGAATTAGGAAATCTTTGCGTTTTTTGGACAACCTATTTTTTATGTCATTGTCTTCTACTTTAGTATCGCATGTTGGTGATATCGCTTTATAATAACTGAACTAATGGCAGATGTACAAACATGACTGCATGTCACTTTGTCAACTTATTGAATCCTCGAGTCTTGCTTTATGTAGTTGCAGCCCCCCCCCCACCCCTCATCATCATCATCATCATCATCAGCCTGACTACGTCCACTGCAGGACAAAGGCCTCTCTTATGTTCCGCCAGTTAACTCGCCCCTACTTCACCTAAACATTTGTAATTTTCATGCATACATATACGCGCACACTTAAAACACTTGCACGAAGGTACATAAAGCGTTCTACTACTACCGGTGCTGCTTCTGTAAGTTTATCACACGTTAACGGTGTTCTTACAGCAGGGCTTGGTTATACACGGACTTCAAGGATTTTCATTGGGATATCACATGTGAGTGCGAGCAGAACACTAAATGTCATGGCACTGAAATAAAACATCATGGGCGGGAGTTTGAAACATCACCAATATTACAAAAAAAATGTACGGGTCTCTTACTGTCAGACATGACAGCCAAACTTCAAATGTGTACTAACAGGCGAACTTGCAGAAAAGCTTGCAATAAATAGCATGTTACGGGATGCATGCGTCCTCACAACTTGCTGTTCTTTCTCATCCGCCATCGTCTTTCACTGGTCAAATGGAAAACGTTGGATGGTATTTACGTCCACCCATTCAGACATTCCATTAATTTTTAGGGTGAAGTGTGCAACGTGGGCTGCATTGATTTTTCTGGTTTCTCAAGTTATTAGGCGTTAAATTGCAATTTCAGTTGCGTAGGCGAGCTTTTATTTTATTTTAATTCAATTGAGCTTCATTTTAGGTGTTCCCTTAAGAGACAAAGGCTAAAGACTTGACCCCCGTAGTTCGAAACAGGTACAAAATTTAAGACAAAACTGTTATTTTAAAGCTAAATATATACAGAAAACAAATTATCTAAAAATTTAACGGCAGTCAAATGATACAACAGTGGTGATTGCTACAATACGAAGTGATGAACTTTGGGGCGGAATGCGGTGACAACAACAGAGATAAAAGAAGGTTGCCCGTAGTTTGTGATAAACATACATGGAAGTAGCCAAATTGTTTTCAGGACTATTAAAAAAAGTTCTTGTCGATGTCACTGCCACCGCTAAACGCTTGCGTGGCAATAAAACTGTACAGGCTATGCGTACCCATAATGACCTCTGGTAAGCGGAAGCTGTGTACAATTCATGGTTTCTGTCCATCCAAGAGGTTTCAACCGATGTGCCCTACCGGTCTTCTAAGTGCGACCCACGCACAACAATGCGAAAACAACACATCGGCATGCGCGTTTTACATGCATACTCTCGCAAAGCGCCTCCGTAATGTGCCATGGTTGTTGCATGTGGCGTTTAAGCCGGCAATGGGTCGAAGTTATGTGCGATGATGATAAAGGTTACCCTTTTACTATACTGGCTGGTGATAGGTAGGAATGTCTGATCGTCACGTTAGGGAGTAATATTGCACCAATCCTCACTTTCTTGCCTGCGTAATCATGTGAAACGCTACAAAACATTGCAGGGGCCCATTTCGGACCACGAACATGCTATAAACATTCGATAAAGTTGAACTGCGGGGAAACGTGACGACTCGAACAAGCATGCCCGGTTACTGCAGTCCTAAAAGTTCATTGTTCAATTTTAGTTAACTGGGAGACGCACAAAAATTTCATTCTCACTTTGTGTCGCCTTGGATACACAACTTACGTTCAAGAGTGGTCTTCACTACCACCTTCCAGTGCTGAATCAAAAAAAAAAAACCAGAAACCCTAATTTTGATCCCCTGGTAAACTAACAAAAGCCAAAAACGCTAACACTGTGAGCAAGGTGCAGACAAGAACAATTTTGTCTTTTGTCCTTCCGCGAGACTTCTTGCATTAGTAGTAGACAGTAGGTATGTGTTTTTTGTGAGCTTGCGGGCTACGCTTGAGTGGACCTTTTTATGAAGGCCTCCTTACAGTCTCCACATGGCTGCTCACTCGTAGATATTACTCTCTCTCTCACCTGTGGGTCAGATTCCAAGCACGCGTGTGCATCCACGCAAGGAAGATGTACCATATACAATGTTAGAAGTGTCGTTTTATTATGAGTAGCATGCCTGTGAGTTGCATGAAGGGGTATATCAGCGTACCGCCGAGTAGTTCGTGATTCCGGAACAGTGGATCTCTCTTTTCCACCCCTTACTATGCTGTACTGTGCATAGCTATTCCTGCTCTTATATTTTTCTTTCATGAGTACTCTTCAAGAACTTGCAATGACCTCCAAGAAATGCATGCAAGATTGTGAAGTTCTAATATGCGCCACGGATCGTTCGTCAAACGATTGTGTTGTTCCCCTCTTTGAATGAAGCGTTTGTGGCGTAGAGACTAAAACAACGGGCTTGACTTTGAATAGCTGTGAATCTGTTGGGAAGCTGATTTTCATCTCGTGAGCATATATATTATGCTTCATGTGAGTGAGATGCTTTTTAAGATTGCATATGTATGCAAAATGGCACTGTCCGCGAGCACCCATGTATGACCTGTGTGATGGACTTTGCAATAACTAGCAAAGAAAAGTGCGCTGCGTGCGATTTCTACAGGCTGCGGCCGCCTACGACTGCAGCAGATAGAAAAGTCACGTTGATAGCTAGTTTAATAGTTACACTTAGATTTCAAGGAAGTCAATGTTGGTGTTTCAACAGAGGACAGCCGTGATTAATAACATTAGTAATTATCAAGCTGTCTTCATTCAATGTTAACCAAGATAACCCAACATGAGGTAACAACATAATCAGTCATTTAGTTTACACTGCCTACAATAAGCCACTGCGAAACGGGTGCTTATGACATGCTAGTCAATGATGCTGTTGAAATCATGCAACTAAGAAGAATGAGTGCACTGCTTTCGAATACTCCGCAAATTTTCGCTTCGAGATGATCGCAGTGTTTCAGAGAATACAAGTGAGAGAGCCAAGACAGGTATTGTTTTAAACAGAATTTGCAGTAACGAAATTACAAATATAAATTGTTATGCTGTAATAAGTGACGTAATACTTAATTTTGTGGGCTGTAGGTAATGTAGGGCGTTGAATTACTTCAAGTGATTCAACTCTAAGAAAACTGCTCAATATTTTTTCAGATTGATTTCCACTAAAATATGGCGTGTCTGGTTGGCTTATGGCATACAAAGTTTACCGAAAATAAAAAGAATAAGGACGAGATCATCTGAGTGCGAAACCTGATGTGCTGGATTGAGGGAATCCCGCATCCTATATTCACGAACGTTGAGAGGCATTTTAGAATTATTAACAGGCAAGAAAATCTTTGTTCAAACTCCTGATGACATAAAATCACAGCATATTCATGAAGTAAACGATGATGAGGAGGTGAAGCTGATCATTAGGTGTTACCGTAAATCACCCGTAACATTGACCACTCACTTATGTATAAATGAGTGTCAAAGCAGCGTACAGTGATATGCATGTTTATTGGTAATGAATGGTATGTTGTGTCGTGAATATCGTTTTGTCATCATTATTACTGTCTCGTAGTTAGGAATCTAGCCTGAAATTTGCGAAGACAAGATCTGGGCACGTTCCCGTGGTAGTTGTTGGTTGTTTCCAGCCGTACGAAATGCATCGTAGAACATATCTAGACGTCATATGCCGCACATTTTCCGTGATCATCGTTATCACATTCATCGTTATCAGCATCATCGTCATCGTCATGGTGCATAGTCGGTACCCTTCAAGTGCTGTGCTGTCTGTGATGCCAAAAAGAGAACGTGTTGTCTGGTACGCGCTTGTTCTTCATTGACATCAGCATCACCGTCATCATCAGCGGCGGCTACGGCTATGGCGCACGCCAACGCCGGACAATGGACAAGCTTCTACCTTAACAAGCTTCGCCCCTAAAACAAAAATCGTAGTACCAGTGTTCCTTGTGGCCTTGTCTACAGTGATATCGACGGAACAGTAACGCTTCCCATTCGTTCCACGTGCCAATCGCTTGTGTAATTTCATCGACCGTACTGCGCCGACTCGGTGATGTACCCGTTTTCAGCGACAGTCATCTAATGTTTCTTCTAGTACATTGTACATGTCGTCCATGTTCTCATGTGTGTTGCATCGCTCAGACTTGACGGGCCTCTGTGGGCCTCCTCCTGAAATTTCCTCGAGACACCATCCGAGAGGTACATTCCAAAGGCTTAGGTCTTCGGAAAGATTCACGTGGACGCTATTGTGTCGAAATAAAACTCATGATTGATTGATATGTGGGGTTTAACGTCCCAAAACCACTATATGATTATGAGAGACGCCGTAGTGGAGGGCTCCGGAAATTTAGACCACCTGGGGTTCTTTAACGTGCACCCAAATCTGAGCACACGGGCCTACAACATTTCCTGCCTCCATCGGAAATGCAGCCGCCGCAGCCGGGATTCGAACCCGCGCCCTGCGGGTCAGCAGCCGAGTACCTTAGCCACTAGACCGACCGCGGCGGGGGAAAGAAAACTCAAGGAAAAGTGGAGTGAAATAATTCTTTGCATAGAGGGGACAATTGTGTTGAATTATGAAATTTGCGCGTTTCATTCTAGAGGTGCCTAATTGCGACCGACATGAATTTGGTTACAGTGAAGTTAATTACATAGAAGTTTAACGATCATCAAATTTCTGGTTGACATAAATGAACGAAGGAAGGAAATTTTCATGGACTATTTTTTTTTCTCTTCGCACAGACCTAATGAAAATCAGCAGATAATGAAGCGAAGAGGAACGTATAGGAAACGTTAATTGTGCCTTTTTAGGTTATTGTAATTATTGTGCTTTAGAGGCGAGAAAAAGTATTGCGGACGAAAAGGAAACTTGCCACTGGCAGGAATCAAACCTTTGAACTTCGTATTAGGTGCCCAAAGTTCTTACAAACATAGATACAGTGGCGGTCGTCTTCTGATCCACTTATCGGGTACTTATGTGCATGCCAACACTGGGAGTGTTGGTCAGCGCCGGTCATATAGCCTTCACGGCAAGTGTGGCACACTCTTTTTACCGAGTGGCGTCACATAGCACGTGGACCACGTGAAGCTTAATTATCTAATGGTTTCTATTATGACTGCCATAAATGCTCGTTAACGTGAGCACGGCAGAATAAATTTTCAAATAGTGGAAATAATTCGGCAAGAAAAGAGGGCAGTGGCACATACAAGCACAATTCTAGTGTGGTTTACCTCTTGCCTTGTTTTCCGCTTCCGCGCGGCAAAGTTTTACAACACAAGAACAAGTGGCCTACCTCTAACATTGTTAAAACTATCAGAGTGCAATTCAGTCTACGCTCGACAACCATATAGAATTCTTCTTCGTCACAAATCACACCACTGAATATACGAACAGCGCAACTTGAAAGTAGTTACAGGGTAACTACAGACACACATAGAAATAAAGACAGAAAATAGCTCTGACTTTCAACAGTGATTTAATAGCGGAGTGATGTACATATATAGGCGAAAAAAGAAGAAAACGGGCATGCATAAAAGGGTGCAGTTTACAACCACTTCAAAACAGTGTAAATAAAACTCTTGTCTCTTGATGATTGAACAAATACATGACCTAAAATGATCGAGATAAATGTGAAGGTACATGTGTGAGTTCTCCATCAGTTTCGCTATTGCATAAAGAGATTACGTACCTCGATCATTTTTAGGCTATGTATTTGTTAAATCAACAAGACGCAAGAGTTTTGCTGACACTGTTTCGCAGTGGTTGTAAACTGCACCCTTCTACGCATGCCCGTTCTCTTCTTCTTTCACCTATATATGTACACCACTTCACTATTATATCATTCTTGAAAGTCAACGCTCTTTTCTGTCCTTAATTTCTTGCTTCTGTAGTTACATTGCGACCACTTTTAAGTCGCGCTGTGCGTATATTCAGTTATGTCCTACCAACTTGCCCAAGTTTCCACGCTTTACAAATCCCACAGTAAGGTCGTTGCTTTTTTTTTCTTTGTACTACTGTAGTTAGTGTTCGTTACGGTTTATTCATCTTTAGTACTTTGTAAGGTCAGCAACGTTCACTCATAAGCGAGCAAATGTTATGTTCATGGCACTCTCGGGAACAATCACAGATTTGAATATTCACTTGGAGAAATGACGAAAACGGAGATAAAAAAGCGGCGTGTTTATTGCCGATAGAATGGGTGACTTTATTAGCACGAACCGTAAGGTTGTGCTTTAAAGAAATGTTAAGTGCACAAAGTATGATGGCGCCTCGTAGAGGCGCTGGCTAATTGTTTGATTTTACATGCAATGAAACGAGGAAAGCTCTAGGGAAAACAAGACACTGCCATGCATCCTCACACCATCAGGGGATGAAAGGTCAGATGGGCTGAATTGTATTCGGGAAGCTCGGTTCTGTTCACCAAGCTTGCACTTGAGAGGAGGCTGCACGCCTTACACAATGCGTCCATGGAGATGCATAGTCCCTGTCGTGACTGACCAGCTCAGGATTGTATACTAAAAGGGCAATGGTTGAGTTTTCAGACATGCTGTACGAAACAGCAGTGGGTATTGCGCAAGGAAACTAAAATCCATGGAATGTATGGGACCAAAAGGTAAATGCGCGTCAAATTTTAGTGCTGTAGTTCTGCAAGCAGAGCTTTGGCTGGGTGGGTGAATCAATGCACGCATATTAAAACATATCAGCACCTAAACGCTATCTATGCTTAGTTTTCAAAGAAATGTGTTGAGAAGGTAAAGCAAGAAAAAAGTAAACGGCATGTCTTCGCTCTTTCTATAGAAGGGTGCGTCATTTAATACCCTCTCCTAGTTTACTGGTCTAAACTACTTTCTGGAAGCACTTTGTGATTTTCTCAGAATTGAAGCTAGATTAGGTGAGGGTCTGCTCGTGGGGCTCGTTCTGTTGGCCGCTTAAGCAGCCCTTGGATAGCCTCATTTCCCAAAGCATTCCTAAAACCTTTTCCCGCTGATTTACAATGAGTTATCCGTTCGCAAAAAGTTAGCTGCTAGACACATTTCAAGAAATGCACTCGTCCGGCCGTCGGCATGGTTTGACATCGTGAACTCCATCATTTATGCCTAATATATTCTGAAAAAAAATTTGAGAAAAGCTTACATAGACACAAATTAGGGGGGTACAACCAGTGCATATAAGTAGAGATCATGAGAAAGAAAGAGAGATAACTGTAATGCGGAAAGACGCGCAGGTTAACCCTATCCTTTTTGATGCATTGCAGTGGGGGAGAGAGAAAAGTATACGGAAGACAAGAATCGGAAAGAGATCATAAGCTGCTACGAGTGAAAGTGAGAGATTCACATTTTAAGGGCATCGATGCAAGCGAGGTAGGCTGAGCGTTTTGATTATGTGCAATTTCAACAAGCCCTAGAAAAAGACTGACAAATACTCAATCCATCTCCGGTGCTGTATTATTGTTCCCAATTTTAGAGTTTGTGACAACTGCGAGCAAGGACGCACGTCTACTGAAATCATGCTCGTGCTTTCAGAGCAAGGCACAACTAGGAAATTGTCGTAACTGGCTCTTATAAATCACAATTTCTTGTTTACTCATCTGTTGCAGTGATCGTGGTAATTCACCGGTGCTGTTGAAAAAGTGAGCCGAAGTACTACAGGAAGTTTTGTGGCAATCGCTTGTACACTTACGGCAACGCTCTTGGTACATTTTGTGTGATCATGAATCAGTCTGCTATGGCTGACTAGGATAAGTGGGTCTTGTCTACACTCGGGCCCAAGTACTGCGGCATTTTTTCTAAAGAAAATTCACTAGACTGCGTAACACGTACTGCTTTATTTATGTTGAAGGAAGCAATAGTAGACATGCTTCTAAGCATAAAGTATGAATAGGTATTAACGGACGCATGCGCTAGACCATTTGAGTAACTTTACTAACAAGGTTATCAAATGCGAAATGTATACAAAAGTTAGATCTCTCATATTCAGGTCTTATTTTACCTTGACACGTGATATAACTTCAGAGCTCCCAGTGGGCATTTATGCGTCTCATTACACTCTTTATGGACCTAGAGGAGCTCTTGCGCAGCTCATCTTCTTCTATTGCCCATTTGGTGGCACGCTCTTCGGCCTGCATAGGCAAGAAGAACCGATGCCATGGGTTATTACATCAAGCGGAACTTATGCCATCAGTTCCGCCTGAAAAAGGTCACTCCCGCTTTTTTGGCTACACTGATAGTGCAAGGGCTGCAGGAGCCGGGAATTTCGGCTTTTCGAATTGCTCCGCTGTCTTCAGTGATGGGAGCAATAGGGCTGTTCTCGATGCCTTCTGTGAACACAGAATACGGCCAGTTTCTAAGCCTTTTTTCTGCGCACAATTTTTGGGTAGCCAACTAAAGATTTGTCATGGTTAACTTTTTTGTGTCTTGGCTGTTTTGCTTTAACGCTCTTAACTTGTCTCTCTCATAGCCTGAAACTATGAAAGGTCTCGTTTAAGCTTAGAAAAAAAAACACAGACAGACAGACAGACAGACAGACAGACAGACAGACAGACAGACAGACAGACAGACAGACAGACAGACAGACAGACAGAGACAGACAGACAGACAGACAGACAGACAGACAGACAGACAGACAGACAGACAGACGGACGGACGGACGGACGGACGGATGGGTGAATGGATGTATGGATCGATGGATGGATGGATAGATAGATAGATGAATGAATAGATAGATAGATAGATAGATAGATAGATAGATAGATAGACAGATAGATAGATAGATAGTCAAAAAGAAATTGGAATGCTACACTTAAGCCACGTCCGGCTTTGGTGCATAACGGTAGCGGAATATCCCAATTATATCTGTGGTTTTACGTGCTAAGCTATGCTAAGATGGTCGTGGATGACTCGGAATATCTCGATCACCTGGTTTCCGTCAGCATTCACTGACATTGCAAAGTACGTGTGACTCTAGCATGTCAGCTCCATCGAAGTGGGGCCATCGCGGTCGGAACTGAATCAGTGATATTAGAGTCAGTTTCCTTGTACCGTAACCGCTTTACTAACCAGGCGGATGTAGGGAGGTACGAAGAAAAAAAAACGGTAGAAGAAAGAACCGAACGCTGTGCGTTACTCTTATCTCACTACTATCATAAGCCTAATTTATTGATGCGCCGAAGAACAACCATCATTATGCCATATCTAATTGAAATTTTAGTATTGCTTGTGTAAAAATTCGTTCGGTCGCTCGTGGTAAAAGTTGGCAGATAGTGTGAAAAAGAGCAATTTAATATCATGCTGCTTTCCTGAGTAAACAAATCTGTGCTTTTCATTCTGCGCGGCGTTTCTGCGACATCTTTTCTGCCGGTTGGCCAATTCTCGCAAATGGTTATCCACTCTCTTCAGGAAGTTGTCAAATCATTCTTATTTGTGATTTTATTGATGGGGTGTGCCACAGCTTGTGCCCTTCTGAAAGTACGTTGACTAGAAGCGAAGCTTCTAGCAATCATGTAGACTAGGCCTCCAACTACGCTCGTTCGCTTTACAGCGAAAGCTGTTATAAGATCACAACTCGGGTCACGCGTGCCACTGTAGTTGTCCGCCGCCGTCGATCTCCGTAACCACTATCCCACGAAAGAAGAACAAAACGAAAACTCACAGCATATCCCCGGAGTGCATGATGATGAGTGTGGTGAAGCGTCCATTCATCCATCCGTGCGTTCGTCTCTGCGACCGTTTGTGCGTCCATCCACCTGTCCGTGCCTCCATCCACCTTTGCGTCTATCCGTCCGCCCGTGCATTCGTCCACGCGTCCGTCCATCCATGCGTCCATCCGTACATCTACCCATGCGTCCGTCTGTGCACCTGTCTGTCCATCCGTCCGTCTATCTAATGAACACTCTAAGTACCGTCATCTCGCATCTTTTCATCATATATTCATCATATAGAAGCAACGCCATCTAGCAGACATTCCAAGGACTAAGCAAGAGGTGGCACTCGCGCACTTTCTTACAGCCTGCGCTTCGTGTCTATTTCCCACCTTTCACCACCTCTAGTTAATGTCTATATACTAGTTCGCTATATTCACGGCACTGTGGCCCAATCCTCGCTAAACCTTGCTAAAACCAAAGAGGCTACGGCCAGTGAGTTCAACGTAACAACCCTTTCTGGTCAGATAGTGCTCAAAGTGCGTCCTTGTGATCCTAGTTCTTTAGTAAGCATCAAATTCAAGCCAAATTTTATTGAAGACTAAGTCGTAAATACTCGTCTCTGTGGGTAATTTCATCAGAAACAACAACTTTTTAATAATGGTTAATATGCGCGGGTTTCCTCCTCAATTCATTTCCCGAGTAACGTAACACCTGCTGCTGTCCTACTAAGAAGGACTGTCGACTCGTCAAGCTACTCATTATAGTAGCTTTTTGCGACAGCTCTTATCTCCCCCACCCCTTTTTTTCAAAAGATGAAATAAAATTGGGTTTTATTTGATTTGAAAGGGTGCGTGCATGCCGCTCCTCTAGTCCGGCCGTGGAAGCGGCTATGTACTACTACTACTACTACTACTACTACTACTACTACTACTACTACTACTACTACTACTACTACTACTACTACTATACATACATCGTGGACGTACGAACTGCAGTTTAGGGAGCTTCGCCCCAAGAAATTTATTACCAAAGACACAGTGGGACTCAAACCCGGGCTCGCTGCGTGCCAACCCAGTATTCTACTACTACTCAATGTCTGTGCCATCAACTTGTTCGCAAACTTGCCTTAGACAGGCTTGATTTCGGGAAAGGAATCGCGTTAATATGAGTAATGAAACGCTTTAGAACATAAAAAAATCCAGGCGTCACATAATGCGGATAGCGTGACGAGTGGGTCGTCTAATGCTCCAACCATTTACAAAAGCTTGTTCTTGATTATCTATTAACTGTGGCGCATACCCAGTTGAGGCATAATTCCTCATCGTCGTCAGCCACTGCGTGAACGATTGGCACAAAATTCCTTGCAAGTGTGTAGCGGGTACCACGCTTCTCAGAAAAGTGACAAAAGAGAGCGTAGCGAATCCCGGCGTGCTACCCAGAAATGATTATTGTTAACGCCATAGTTGGTACCCAGCAAGTGTGCGGTAGCAAATAACCGACGAGTGTTTAGAAAAGGTTCTGAAAGGCCGCTCTTCTAGCTTTCGCTGTGAATGTGTTGCCCCTTCTAAGCTAACCTAGCGTTCTTTTTTGGGAGGGCACACTTTGATAAGCTCTCCCAAGTTGGATGTGCAAACTTATGCCGAATAATGAGAATAGTAATAGAGGTAGTTGCGAGAATTCTCAATTGATATAAAAAAATTCCACCTCCAGGCAATGTACTGGCAACGGTAACTTATGGATCCACGTTGTTGTTACCTGGATATTTATATCTTACAAGTCACACTGTTTCAACGCTGAGGCGTCATTGTGGCAGTAGTGGGATAAAGGCTACTATGTGACGGATGACTATGTCGACGACGAACATAAGAGATATTAGAGAATTTTAGTACTGCTGGATTTCCTGACGTTTATTCCTGCTTCTCACGGGACGGCTTTATGCTCTCCCATCGTACAGTACTTAGTACACTAAATCGTTACACCCACTATTTCTAAACACTGCAGAATGGTACTACGTACGCATCACGCAAGCGCCTTACGTTACGTGGCGTGGTTTGCCACTAATCGGTTTTTAGTACGCCACAGTACCCGCGTACGTAATGAGCGTGAATCGTGTTGCGCCATGTGGTAGATCAAAATAGAAGCACGTGTTGTTGACAGTCAATGTGAGCCAATCCAAGTGTTATAGCCAGATAATGGCCATATATTAAGCCACAGAGCCGGTCGGTGTTCGTCTTCGATGCCGCCATTTTGCAAAACGAAGTCTCACGCTGTCGCGAACTTGTTCGAGAGCGGCGCGATCACCTCATACGTACGCACGCACGCATCTCATGCGTGCGTGCGTAGCCGCTGCGTACGTAATGCGATACGCGCGCGTTGCGGTCTGCGCATGCGCACTACGCAGAACGTGGCGTCCTTACGTACGCAACGCCGCCACGTACGCAGCATACGCAGTACTAAAACTCTCTATTGTGTGAAGAGTTCCTGCACCTGGATAGTAGCATCGGACTGTCTAGCCTTGCCGATTTTGACGTGGACATGGGAGCTCCATGTGAAACCAAGCGAGAACACACTTTTAGCTCTTGCTCCGGTGAACGCAGTGATGGCTGTGGTAAATACCAACGGTCCAAAAAAAAAAAACTTCGACCTTCTTCTGGAAGGTCGAACAGTGCGTTGTGATTTGGTTAAGGAAGTGTCCCCTGGACACTTTCCAGGACACCGTCTAGAACTAGGCGTCCAGGTTAGTCTTTACTTTTCATTATAACTACTACACTGCTTATTATTTCATTGAACGTTCAGGGTTTTCGCAGTCCGGCAAAGCAGGATGAAGTGATTAGTGTCGCCCGTGCTGCAAATTGTGATGTTTTGTGCCTCCAGAAACAAATTTCTTCTCGCTATCCGACGTGTTTGCTTTTAAACGAAAGTTCAACCTAGATTGTTTTTTCTCTTTTGCTACATTTCGTTTTACGGGAGTAGGTATTATTATTTTTTATTGGGCTCTATTACGGGATCATCATGTTTTTACAATGGCGTGGGCAGGGTTTTGGCTTTAGACTGTAGCTACTCTTCTTTCAGATTAAGGATACTGTGTGTGTATGGGCCATCACAAGCTGGACATTCTAATGACTTTTTTAGAGACCTGGATTTGTTTGTAAAGATCGAGCTTCACGCCAGAAAGCAACGAAGGCGCTGATGAAGTTTCTGCGAGCGACCCGCCTCGTTGAACGATTGTGACACTACTGTGTGCGCGTGTGTGTGTGTGTGTTTGTGCTTCTCTTCCTCCCTTTCCCATTTCTTTTTCTTACTTTTCTGTCTCCCCTTACCCCTTCCCCAGTGCAGGGTAGCAAACCGGATATGCTTTCTGGTTAACCTCCCTGCCTTTCCGCATTAAATTTTCTCTCTCTGGATTTGTTTTTTCTTGATGGTTGTGATGTCATTCTGATTGGTGACGTCAACTGCGTTCTAAATACGCGAACCGATGTACAAAGTCCTGGCTGGGGCCGGTCTGCTTGGAATTCACGAGAGCTGCGACGTCTTGTCCACCACTTTTCATTACTGGACGCGCACAATGTAGTGCACGGAAATACCTTTGTTTGAACATTGTGACGTGGACGATCCTCCAGCAGGCTCGACCGGGCTTATATCTCACGTGCGTTAGAGGCGTTTGTCTCCGATTGATGCGTTCCGTCCTTCCCACCTTCTCCTGTGTACGTATCTTATCATCGGTCTATTGTCTTGAAGCTTGATGTTCCATTTTCTTTTTCGGAAAAGCCATGACGTCTTCATGTTCGCGTCCTGCAGGACGCACGCCCAATATCAGATTTGTCACGCGCAATACGCGTGTCGCTTACGGCGTCTGGTCCTGAACATTGGGATGCGCTTAAAACACAGTGGCGCCTGCACTGCGAAGTAGAGGGGCGTTCGCTTCGTCGACGCGTTTCGTCGACGAAGCGTTTCGTCGACGACGGAAGGTCAGCTTCAGTTCTTGGACTTGTTGTTATCACGTAAGCCAGACCATGTTTGCTGGTTATATAGCCCGCGATCTGAGAAGCCCCTGCTTAGCTATTCTTCCGGGCATTCAAAGACAGTTAAGAATGGCATAGCCTTCTCTTGTCTCCGCGCTGCCTTGGCAAAATCTTGTCCCCACAAAGTTAACGATAGCTTCAACAGACAAGTAGATAGATTGGTTAGCGCAGGTTACGAAGAGCATGTTCTGCGCAGAACCGCACAGAAGTTGGTTCATCTCGTGCGCAAGAGTATATCTTTGGAGCAGCCTCAAATTGAGAGGAATTATGAAGAAAAGAAAAAGAAATGTGTCTCCATACCCTATGCGCACAGTATATCACATAATCTAAAAAATGTAGGCAGCCGGTATGGATTACAAGTTGTTTTTTCTGCACCTAACAAACTAGGAAAGATATGCGCTAGGCTAGATAGAAAGCGTTTGGCAAAAAAGGATAGGTGTCGGTGCTCTGTTAAGCACATTTTTTCGTTTGTTGAGTGCAGAACCGCGGTTGTTTACTGTTTGCTCATGTCATGTGGGAAAATGTACATCGGTCAAACGGGCCGGTGCATAAATACAAGGTTAACGGAGCACAAGAGAGCATTAGCTAATAATGCTTACTCGCACTTAAGACGGCATTGCTTGGAATGTGGATGCTCCCCGCTGTTCTCTGAGACTAAAATTCTTTCCAGCCACAGAGATAAGTTGACAAGGGAAGTGATCGAGGCCTTCCACATCGCAAAAAGAAAAGATTACTGTATAAGCCAAGCATCGATTACTTTGAGCGATTGCGAAGTTGGTTTTTTAGAAAATACGTTGTCATTGTAGCTCGTGGTACACCGTCTTGTTGTATAATAACCAAGTTCTTTTACGGAATAAACTAGTTGTGAGTGCAGCGGTGTCCCTATCGTCTCTCTTTTGTAAATCGTCGTGCGCTGCTTTTTGTAATCATGAACTATCACCAACTCGCCCAACTTTCGGTTTTACTGCGTTTCTGAAAAGCTTGCTGATACTGCGATGAAGTTACGCATTGCTTTGCGCACCGAAACGCCTTCTCCTCTGATGCGAGCTTGGCAGCGTGAACTGCGTGAACGCTTTCAGCGCTTGACTGCTGCTTCGTCCCTGGCGGCAGCAGCATGGCACTGTAGACACAACCCATATGCACATCCCGAGGTGCCGGGCTACGCGAGACATTCTTTTTTTGGGCAATCACAGTCATCTGCCTCTATAACAGCAGAAATACCACCTGCGCAGCCCCTTCCTACGCGTGACCGACCTGTTTTCTTGGCGCATTTTGAAGCAATGTCGTGTTCGGCCATGCAGACTAACTGTGATGAAACACCGCCAATGCTTAGAAGTTTGCCCCGTACACTCTGAGACAAAATTACCCGAAAAAAGAGTAACGGAGCCCAATAGGCGCGTGCGATGAACGGATAGACCGTTGAGGAGCAACCACAGACAGAAGCGTGCCGCGCGAAACCACTTTGTCTCGAAACACGCTCCAAAGGGATGAACCGCCTGGGAATTGCAGGCAGCGCGAAAAGCGTTGCCAAGGTGACCAGCCCTCCTTCTCCTCCTCTGCTGGCTGAGTCTTTCCCCGTATTTCGCCGGCGACGGTTAGCGTTGCGTCGCGCTCGGAGAGCTCGACTACGGCCGCCTTGATTCGACGATATAAGAATTACGACGGGGTGCTTGTGTGTACGCTTGGATGAGCGCGGGCTGCTCCTTTTGCGTTTTGCTGCATCCATGAAGCCTGGAGCAAGTCTGGACACGTCACCACGCCGCGCTGTATATTTCTGGCTTCAAGATAGTCACGACCAACACGCGACAGCAACAGATGGGAAGGCCAATATGGCGGCCGAGAAGACAACAGGCCTATTTGATATATACTTCAGTCCGACTCAGGGCAGAAAACAGCGCTGGATTGTAACGCAAGTAGATTATTATGCTTTATTCTACTCTACTTGTCGCGTGTGCGATACGGATCGCACTTGCCGGCAACGGGCTCGGTCGTGTTGTATATCGCACGCACGAAATGCCTCACAAAGGTAGGCTTCGGCGTCTGCAGTTCGCCTGTGCTTTGCGACCGCCTGGAAATCGGCCGCCATTGCCGTCGGCCTCCCGTACACTCGCTCATCGAGTGCTCGCCTGTCTTCGCCGCCGCGATGAGCTCCGGGCTGACGGTATTGGGCTGAGATCTCGTCGCTGTGTTGGGAGTCGTCGAAAACACGTTGCGGGTTCTCGTAAAGAGCTTGGTTGTGGTATGTCGCGTGTTGTAAGTGCACCAGCACGGGCTGGCAGGGCTTTCGCTAGCGTCGGAACTCACTGAAACTTGGTCGCGATAATAGTTGACTTTCCCGTCAGTCGGTTCCAAGCAGCTCGGGGCCGTCCATTGGCCGCGGCGGCGGACTCGCGTTTGCGCGCTGCACTCACCCGAGTTTATGGAAAAGAGCCGCCTTACCGTGGATTTCTTCCGCGCTAGCTCCGCATCAGCTCGGCGCTATTCGTGGCGGCGGCCAAGCGTACGCTCGCTTTCCTGTTCGAAGTTCGCTGGCGGCAGACACTCCGCGTGCAGCGCCGTGTTTGGTCTCGCATTCGCTTGCTCGAGCTGAACGACGTCGCTCGCTTAGGACTCGCCGACTTGGTAGCGGCATGGTGGTTCGCGGAGTTGTGGCTGCGGCCGCCGCTCCTAAACTGTTTCGCTACGGGGATCGAAATGAGTCTTTGACGATGTGGGACATCACGGTGTAATTATTAGCATGTCATATCTCACGTATGTTTTCGTTTCACCTTTCACGTATTTCTCATATGCATTTGTATTCATCCTCTGTCACGTGTGACTCACTATTTTACATACTTATTGTGCAGCCGTGGGCACACACCGTGCTGAAGACTGTGCGCTGGTATCTGCGATGCACGTCATCTATCTCTTTCTTCATAGCAGCTTCAGAAGGACTGTGTGAGATGTGAAGGTAAAGTTATTTGTGTGTGATATTTTAAAGCTTGTTTTTATAATAACGTGCACGTACTTGTCATATGCGTGCATATTTCATCCTCTGTAACGTGTGTCTAACGTTTTTTACTATATTATTGTACGTGTAGCCGTGGGAACACAACAGGCAGAAGGCTGCGTGCACTGGCGTCTGCAGTGCCTGTCATCTATCGCTTCCGTGGTGGGAGCTCCCCAAGGATTGAACAAGATTTGACAACGAGACTGGACTTGTACACTTCACAATGAATTCACTTAAAAGAATGGAGAAACTTCATGTGTATGTAGAAAAATAAAAAAAAAAATTGACGTCTCACTTTTGTCTTTCGTTGTTGCCGTGGCTGCGAAAACAGTTACACATAGGTGCCTAACTACTTTTTCGCGTGTTCTTTTCTGCGCAATTTGTTGCTCACTGCGCAGAAAAACAGACTGAAAAAGTATTAGGCCTGGCGGAAAATAAACAAAAAACAATGTTTGAACTGGGGACAAAAAGTTCATACGATTGGAGTATTTGAGTGGATCAACCGTCCGTCCGGCAAAGTGCAATTGTGAGGACTAGTGGTTGCCCGGTAAGGTGTAAATGTGGGGATTAACAGTTGCTTTATAAGATGCAAATGTGAGGACTAAATGTTAGTCCTTTGAGGTGAATTGTGAAACTAATGGTTACTCACTAAAGTGTAAATCTGAGGACTAAATGATAGTCTCTTGAGCTCGTCTGTGGGGACTAACGTTAGACCTGGTGCCGTTAGTTCTTAAAGGGATTAATGGTTGTGGCAGCCTCATTGGTCCCCAAAATGACGAACTACACACCCTTTTAGCACGTTTTTGCCTTAAAGTGTATTCCTCAAGAACCTGCGGATTGCCTGTGCATCCCTCCGTCGGCTGAAGAGGTAAAAGCGGCACTGATATCTATGAAACATGGAACGGCCCCTGGGCAAGACGGTTTTACTTTTGAGTTTTATTTGACATTTTGGAATGAGATTGGTGCTACCTTTACCGTGGTTATCCGGCGATGCTACGAGGATGGTGTTTTTCCATCCAGTTTTCAAGATGGACGCATTGTGCTTATTCCAAATGATGATGCTTCCTCTGTTAATCCTGAAGAGTGGAGACCTATCACGCTCCTCAACGTTGACTATATAAGATATTCGCGGCGGTAGCCGTTCAACGTGTGAGGAGTCTGTTGAACACCCTGGTAGGTCATCACCAGACTTCATCAGTTCTTGGACGAGAAATACACAGCTTGTCATTTACCACACGTCATATCATAGCCCATACTTTGTCGCAATTTGCGCGTGGTATCCTTGTGTCTTTAGACCAAGAAAGGGTTTGACCGACTAGAGCACGCGTATATCTTTAATGAGCTCACAGCCTTCGGCTTTTCTGATTGATTTGTGGAAATGATTAAAAATACATACGCTGGTCTGAAAAGCACACTAGTTCTGGATGGCTGGAAAAATGCCACCTTTTCCATAACACGTGGGGTCCGTCAGGGATGTCCACTGTTTCCTGTACTATTTGTCCTCAGCCTTGAGCCATACTTGCGTGCTCTTGACGCGGATTCCCGTGTCCGGGGTCTTGCGCTTCCTGGTGTCGTGAAAGTGTCGCGAAAGTCACAGCTTTCGCTGATGATATAACCTTGTATCTTTCAGGTGAAGATAGCCTTCCACGCGGCCTGCGTGTATTTTCTCAGTATGGTGACATTTCAGGTGCAGCGTTGAACATCTCTAAGTCCCGGTATTTCTTCATTGTCTCTCTAAACTCCAGGCTTAGCGCCGGTTTTTCTACTCAGCGGGCCGCTTCCTTTCATATTTTAGATATTTAATACGACAACTACGGCATTTGCGAATCCGTTTGGTTAAACGCTCTCGAAGAAGACTGAAAATGCAGGATGCACGGGATTTTGACTTCCCGCTTTTTGAGTGGAGGTACCTGGCGCAGACTGTATTTTGCGGTTGCATTTGGTACCTTTCTCACGTCGTGCAACCATCTTTACGTATCGTGCGATCACTGCAGTCTGCTTTGTGTTCCTTTTTTTTTGGTCAGGCGGTGCTGAGTTGGTCTCTCGCGCGGCACTGACACAGCAGCGTACTCAGGGAGGCTTTGCTTTCCCGTCAGTGTCCATACGCTGTCGGCTGCTGGCACTGCGCTTCCTTTTGCACCTAGTGCAAGGGGAGGAATCTCTCGCACGAAGGCTTGCATATTACTTTCTGGGTACTCACCTTCGGCATTTGATGCCTAATGTGCAACTTAACAGGGGGCCGTAGTCAATAACATTCCTGCGTTTTATGCAACAACTGTTGCATTTTTTCGCCATGTCAAGTCGAGCTGTCCTGGCATAGATGTTTTGAACAACCGCATAGTTGAGACAACTGCTGCTTTGTTGCTTCCATTGGTCCCCTCAGCCCGCCGTGTTCGCTCTAGGCGGGTGTCTTGGAGCACGTTAACGGCTTCTTTTCTGCCTGTACACCTCCGGGACTTCATGAGGCGCCTGGGATGGGGTGTGCTTCCCACCCTCGACTGCCTCGAAAGGTGGACAATGGTCCAGTCAGCAACGTGTCTGAACTGCTCCCTTCGGGAAACAAGTCAGCATTTTCTGAGGCGTTGCGTCATTGCTCGCGTTTTTTGGAGAGCCGTACATGCCGAATTTCGCTGCCTCAGAGTAAATCGCTTCGTTTCTTCTGGGCATTCGTCGCGAGGCCGCTTCGCTTGTCTTCTCATAGTTGCCGGCTCTTTCTGCCTCTGGCGCAACCGCTGCGAGGCGGTTGCAGCGGGCCGCCGCCGCCGCGTGCTCTACCCGATCCTAGAGCGATTGTACTCGGAGCTGCTGTCTGTTTTGTCAGAGGAGCTCTTCTTCCTCGGTGAAGAGGAATTTCTTCGGCACTGGTCTTGCCCTTTTGTTTCGGTCTGTGACGGACGAGTGAAACTTGTCTTTCGGCCGGCCTGGTATTGGTAGGCTGATGTGTCGATGCGCTGGCAGAAATGACATGCCAACATATAAATATGCAAAATATGCATATTCATGTTTTATTTGTGTCTCTTGTTTACCTTGAAATATTTTTTGTGGTTGTGTTTGTGTGAACCATAGAATGTACATGTTCTTTCAACGTCATCTTATATCCATGTTCATGTAAATGACGTCTGTTTTGTCATCATCCTTAGAGTGTGTTTAAGAAGGAAATGCTCTGTTGAGTGTTATTGACGTTTGTGACAATAAATTTTTTCTAAACAGCTCTTCCATTGTAGGATGCCAATAACACCCTTAATCTTTAACAGTTTGTTAACGATTGTGTGTCGAAAAAACGGCTGTTAGTAGACATTTGTTCGGCAAAAACTTTCTCTGATTTTTACGCAGGGGTAGCTTCGGTGAGATAAAAAATGAGGAGGTAAAAAAGGCAAAATTATTATTCTATTTTCATCATGCCATGAAAAAAATATTCGAAGAGCATTTCTAATGTGATGTTTTTTTTTTCTGCGTGTACTTAGTAATTGCCTTTTCGAGCAGTCCTTAACACTAAACGTGAATTCGTAGTTTCAGCCTATAAAATTGGTTTAATGGTATGTACGTTTATTTATATATTGATATTCTTCGCGACTATATTTAGTGGACCAGTGGTGTGTTGTGAAGCTCACCCGAATTCCGTGGCATATAACTGAAAACTTACGAAAAAAAGAACAGTACAAAGGCTGGACCAAGAAAGGAAGAACTTCCTTCGTCCTGACATCGCGCTGTTTTTTTTTTCTTTTCATGTTTTAAGTTATGTGCTGCCTAGTCCGCCTTTC
Organism: Rhipicephalus annulatus; assembly: GCA_013436015.1. Lineage (NCBI taxonomy): Eukaryota > Metazoa > Arthropoda > Arachnida > Ixodida > Ixodidae > Rhipicephalus > Rhipicephalus annulatus. The sequence continues at coordinate 35,061 of WOVY01010275.1, read as the reverse complement.
GCCGCCTCTCCACTTTGTGGCATGTGGCTGCCAGAAGTTTTTCGTAGAGTAGGTATTAACGGTCGTTAAGGCAACTGTTCGTGCAGTTACGGTATTTAGATTGAAGCAGCTCTTTGACAAGCCTTCGTAACACTGTCCCGTACATTTGCACCAACCCTCTCGCCACAGGTGTTAGAGCGGTGCCAAGTAGGTCATACCGCAGCTGCGCGTTGACGTCACTCTCTCTTTTTCTCTCTCACCCGCAGTAGCTGCCGGCTCCTCCGCCTGCTCGCTACACACTTCTTTCTCGCTTCACCCCCTCCACCGCCCACAACGCTCGCCCACACGTCGCGCGGAAACACTAGACAAATTTAGCTAACGTGGTTGCTTGGGCGAGTTGGTACGACATAATTCACATAAAAACAGCGCCAATAACGAGGGACAAGAGAAAGAAGGAGACAGACAGCGGCACTGACTTACAACAAGAATTTATTTGCTAGAACCGCACAATATATACTTGGGCAGCATCTGACAAAAAAAGAGAAAATACAAAACAAACAAAACAGAATCCACCTAACAACCACGTAGTCATCTCCACAACGCACCATGAACAACACGTGTGCTAACGTTCCGAAGGAAATCTATTTCTTTTAGTGATAGCGCAATCGAGGGCCTGCTGACACATGCACTGCCCAGCCTTTCTATTTCTGAAGCCTCGTAAATTTCACGTATCATCTGGTCCCGATGACGCCTAATGACAGTACAAAGCTGAAAACCAGGGACACAACCGCAGTCTCGGCAATGAATGCCGAGATGGCCCGAAACTGTAGTTGCGCGTCTGTAGCAGCCATTCGGACATGGCCTGCAATGGCTAGAAGGCTGCGTCTGTACGGCGGCTGCGGATGTGTGACTAAATCTGTCAGCTCCTTCTGCTGGTTTATCTGTGACGAAACATACACAAAACCTTACCCGCCTCCCGTGTTTTTGCGTTTAAAACAAACGTTTACTCGTGTAAACGCTACACAGAGTTTCGCTTCAAACCGTTCTTCCAGCACCCGCGTCGACACCCGTTTCAACCAGGTCAACCCCGTGCACACCGCTGCTGCTTCGCATCTCATCACGGTTCTCTTTGGGGAGAAGACCCATTTTAAATGCAAAGAATTTCTTAGTGAACTTCAGCGACTTTGAGCGTATCTATCTATCTATCTATCTATCTATCTATCTATCTATCTATCTATCTATCTATCTATCTATCTATCTATCTATCTATCTATCTATCTATCTATCTATCTATCTATCTATCTATCTATCTGTCTGTCTGTCTGTCTGTCTGTCTGTCTGTCTGTCTGTCTGTCTGTCTGTCTGTCTGTCTGTCTGTCTGTCTGTCTGTCTGTCTGTCTGTCTGTCTATCTATCTATCTATCTATCTATCTATCTATCTATCTATCTATCTATCTATCTATCTATCTATCTATCTGTCTGTCTGTCTGTCTGTCTGTCTGTCTGTCTGTCTGTCTGTCTGTCTGTCTGTCTGTCTGTCTGTCTGTCTGTCTGTCTGTCTGTCTGTCTGTCTGTCTGTCTGTCTATCTATCTATCTATCTATCTATCTATCTATCTATCTATCTATCTATCTATCTATCTATCTATCTATCTATCTATCTATCTATCTATCTATCTATCTATCTATCTATCTATCTATCTATCTATCTATCTATCTATCTATCTATCTATCTAGCTGCCTACGACTATTAGCTCTCCTGGCCGTTTCGATGATGGTATCAATACCAAACTTGGTATGGCAAAACATGACTGTATGAAGAACACATTTGACTACTCATAACATGAAAATGATGATATTAATGTCATGAATGTCGTTGTTTAGATTTCATGGTCCTGCAGCTCTTGCGGTGGTTTTGTTCACATTTCATGTTGCAAAACTGGTATGGTATGACATTATTGCAGGGAGAACACAAGCGACAGACCCTAACATGAAAATAATGACATGCGTGTCATGTAACAACATGAATACTTGCCAAGCTCATGATGCGCTCCCGGCTGTTTCGCTAGCTTCACTTATACCAAATTTAGTATTACGGGACGTTAATAAATGACGAAGGTATGATACTGGTGCAAACATCATAAACATGAGATGCGTGTCATGTAACATCATAACTGCATGCTATGCCCATGATGCGCTCGCGGCCGTTTCGCTAGCTTCACATGTACCAAACTCGCTATTACGCCACGCGAACGGATGACATAGGTAATTGACACATACAAATATGATAATCACGACATGCCTGTCGTGTAAGAACATGACTACATGTCACACTCGGGATGTGCTCGCGGCCGTTTCACACATGCCATATTTGGTATTAAGTGACGTCTATGTATGACGAAGATATGCGACTGGTGCAAAAATGATAATCATGACATGTGTGTCATGTGAAAACATGACTTCACGCCACAGTCAAGGCGCCAATACAATTCTACGAGACGCGGTGCGCGTGCTCGCCGGCGTTCATTTCGACGCGTTAAGCCGGCGTTGCGACGCCAGGCGCCGGTCCTGCGATATACTCGCGGGCGCGTGCTGCGCTGCGTTGCTTTGATGCATGAGCGTTTTGGCGCGCCCGGCGTCCCTCCGTGATGAAAGAGGGAGACACTGTGTTGTCTGGGTAACGCATCGGCGCGAAATGCAGCATGTCGCATTTCGCACCGGTTGCTGTCGGGCCGCGCCGATAGGAGGCTGGTCACGCCGGTCACGCCTGGCGTCAGACTAAAGAGTGCTCGCGTTTTGCTAACGTAGCGCCGCTGTGCCCAGCGTGCGCGCGTGTCAACGCTACATTGGAATGTATTGGGCCCTGCATGATGCGCTCGCGGCCATTTTGCTAGCTCCACATATACAAAATTTGGTATTAAGTGTTGTCAATGAATGACGATAGTATATGAATTGTGCAAACTTGATAATCCTGGTACGCGTGTCATGAAAGAACATGACAACATACCAAGCTCGTAGCGTGTTCGCGGTCGTTTCACTAGCTCCACATATACTAAATTTGGTATCACGTGACATGAATAGATGACGAAGGTAAACGACATATCCAAACATGATAACCATGACACGGAAGTCATGTACGACGTCATTTACCTACATCTCGTAAAGTTGTCCTGATGTTAACATGACATATCAGCCTTTTTCTGATTGATTCTTTGCATATCATCGATTGCCACTATACGTGGGATCTGCCAATTGTTTAATGTTTATTATCACTAAAGAGATAGTAGTCACGTCAACGGATTTGCCTTGTTCGCCCACTGCCGCTTCAACTTAGTCGGGGTAAAATGGCCTTTACTTTCTAAACTGGAAGATAAAGGACGTTCATCACGACAAAAGTTTTCTGTTGAATGGGCATAATTGGTGGCGCAGTTAGGAATGGCTTAGCTATATGTGCAGGTATACTGTAAAAGTCTCCATAAGTGTATACTTTCTTGTTGATGCATAAGGCCTTTCCTGAAGCTCATAGTTGTCAGGGGAGCAAGAAGAAATGGCTCAAATGCCTTGGACACTGTGGGTAAGGTCACTGGAAAACAATCTTTCGTTCATATATAACCAATACGCGTGCAAAACTTGATCAAAGGGTACTACTCCTATGACATAAGCATCGTCGTCTGTCTGGAAGCTAGTATTGTTGAGCTACAATCGAAGACCTATTCATGGTACATGAAGACGATGGTAGAAGGCGCAATGTTGAAAAACAACAGGCGGGCACTGCGTGAGACAATGCTCTCGCAATCTCACATCTTTCAAGCTTAAATAATTGTGGTCCACGGCTCGAGTATATGTATATCTGATCGGCTACTCGAAACAATCGCACGGTTACGTAAAGCAAAGAATATTTGTGCAACAAAAACGCAGGCTTGACCGATGGGTTTTTGTTGCAATCTTCACAGCACGTGCAGATGAAAGGCCATAAATAGATAACCTTTCATGAGATGCTTTCGGTGTTGCGAAATATGTGGCCTATTCTGGCTGTGTTTACTGCCTCTGCTAAAATTTACCGGACACAGAAACACAAAACTAGTGCTTGTTACAATTTAGCCGAATTAGAAACTGTACAGTGCATTTTGTCAGATATTAAAGATCTTAAATGGCAAAATGTATTGAAGTGAAAAAAAGTTTAATAAAAATAAAATTGTATTATTTGCACATTCGGAAAACTAAAACAGATTTTGCGGTGATAACGTGCAGTGTTTTCAAGCATGAATGACTGCAACACCCTATACGGCATTGTTACACCAGTATGATATAATTATTTTTCGCTGGTAAAAGTTCAGGAGTAGGGTTGTTGTTGAAACTAGGCAAGTAGTGCATTAAAGTATACTGTCACTAAGCCCCATGTTTCACCGGACGTGTTTAAAAAAAGATGAGTTGATATAAAATAATGCTATGGCGTGAGGAATGTTGCATTGTATTGTGAGAAATAACTATTTCAAAAGATTAAGATTGCTGATAAGATGCTTTATTATGTATTGATGTGCTCTAGTTGGTAAGCCATGATTTCGAAGAAGCAGTGCACAGAAGTGTACAAAAACATGCACATATAAATGAAGCAAACACGAGCGCTGTACTGCAACTCATAATTTATTGTTGGATGACCCGGCTTATGTTCGAAAACATGTTTGAGAAGCAAGGTCGTTCAAAAATAATCATTAGTTACAGTACAGCGCTTGTGTTTGCGCCCTTCATATAAGTGCCTCTTTTTGTATCCTTCTGTGCGCGAATGATATTTTTTTTATTTAATGACTGCGATGAAGAACCAATGAGTATAAAAAAAAACTTCTTTGTCAGCTCTGTGATAATCAGAAACGGGAATTCGATTCCGCCAGCGAATGACTTGGAGGTTCTCACTTTGAAGGAATTTAAGGATAAGGTATCGCGTCAGATTGCCAAATTTTTGGAGAAGAGTAGAATTTTCCTGGTTACACATGCTAGTTCGACGTCGGAGCATGGCAGCCTAGAAATGCCCCCGGGCAGTGCGAGAGGCTCTATGCTCTTTACGCAGTCATGACTCCACTTTCCTAGCGCTTTCTGCCAAATGCAAGCTTTTTCATTGTATACATACTGTACAAACGTATTGATATCTGGCCGGTTATTTTCAGCTTTTCTACAACAGCTGGTAGATGAACTCGACTCCATGAATTGATTTCTCGATAATCAGGACATCGTCCTATCACTGGGCAATGTATCGCTGCGTAATGTATCATTGTGTAATGTTTCATTTCTGTATCATACGAAATAAAAAACTATTTTGCTATAATAGTGTTGAGACTAACATCTCCAGTTCCGCAAAGACCGACAGCTCTTCGCCGGTGCATCGCTATGATGTGGTTGTTTTAGGAAACTTAGTGGTCTGTTGGTGAGATCACGCGGCACGTAAAACCACGTGAAGGACACGAATGACACTTGTATAGTGTAGATAGGTCTCAAGTTTCTTCAAATAATCTCAGTGGTAAGTGAGGCTTCAGCAGTAGTGTTGTAGTTGAAATTAGGCAAGCGCACGTTGAAAGATATGTCTTTCTAACCCGCAGGCTTCTCCTGACGTGTTTCAAAAGAAAACGAAAATATCTTAAGGAAAGAGTGTTATGTCGTAAAGAAGATCACTATTGTAAGATATCATATGTGCTTTAAAAAGGAGCAAATGCATGATAAAGAATGTTTTCTTACTTAATGTTTTCGATGTAGGACCGAAGAGCAGAAAAAAACTACCTTGCCGCCTTATTCATAGGTATGAAACGGGTCTTGCTTCTTTCAGCTAATGTGCTGGACGGGCTGGCTTTGCAAAGACTTGGGGATAAAAGATTGCGTTACATTGTGGAGATTTCGAAGAGCGTCAAGTTTTCCTGGTCACACATGATATAGTTCGGAAGTCTAAAGAGTAGTCCAGAAATGCCAAAGGGCAGCGTATTGGTTCCTATGCTCTTCCAACTAGTCATGACGCAGCTTCGCTATTACGGTCCGGCAAGTATGCGCTTTTCAAGTTTGTTAAGCTATATTGATACCTGGTTCATTATTTTCTGATTTTCCGCGAGAAGTAACAGGCGAATATGATTGCATGAGGTCATTTCTCAATAAACGTGACGCGGCTTTAAAAGCGATCTTTGCAAGGCTCAATGGGGTGGCTACACAAACTCATCGCTAGTTCGACACGTTGCGTAGATAGTTGCCATGGAGTGTTATTTCTTGCATTTGCCACACAGCTTTTCAGCCCTCTCTAAAAGAAGGCACCGGTTGCTCGTGGGGCGAGAAGCCTATATTGATAAATGCGTCACAATGAAACAGCATATCTCTTGTACTTCAAAGCCACTTTACGCAGTGCCGTCACGGAGCATTATTGTTAATACAAATGACAAGTGCCACAAAGCAGACATGGTGACGCACGTGACTGCGCAAGTAGTGTTGTACCTGCAGGTCGTGGGATTGAATCTCAGCTGCGGTGGCTGCATTTTCGGTGGAGGCGAAAATGCTGTAGGCCCATGTGCTCAGGTTTGGGTGCACGTTAAAGAACACCAGGTGGTCCAAATTTCCGGAGTCCTCCACTACGGCGTCTCTCATAATCATATAGTGGTTTTGAGACGTTAAGACCCACACATCAATCAATCAAGTAGTGTTGTACATCACGTAGATATACAGGCGCGTGCTGACGAATTTAGTACAAGAAAATCTTTAGCTTCTGAAGTTTTGTCCGATTGCTTTGAGAAAAAGGAGCGCATAGACTGTCATGGGGTTCTTATGGTAACTACATTGGAAATGCATGCTATTAGGACGTATTGAAATTTGTCTGCGCCATGCAGCAGCAACGAATTGAGTCATTTGTACCGGTGGAAGACTGGTGGTGCAAGACGAGAAGTTTTCAAAAAACGAGAAATATGTGAGTGCACTGCAACAGCTGTGAAAAAGACAGCAGTTTAGAGCCCTATTGTATTTAGGTACCTGGGCAGTACCGCCAAATTAAAATGCAGTACTGTGTCGGATGGACTTCATAGAAAGCCTCCCCCCCCCCAAAAAAAAAGAGGAAGTGACAAGGCAGGTCTTATATCACTGTCTGGTATCCTGAACATGATGACCTAAGGAGACATGGCTAATCACTGTTCTTTTTAGAAATAGATCAACAGTTACTGTGCTCATAAACCATTGGTACGAAAGATGGTCCGCAAAACCAGTTTTATTTAGCAGAAAGTCTCCCGAATGCACTAACAGCGTGATTTGCTTTCTTTGACCGCAAGTGAACCAATAGTTTTTTTGTACAGGATAGACCACCTATTTAACTTGAGTGCTGCCGTGACCAAAAAATCGATAATGTTTGACATCTTCCTGAGTTTTCAAGGCGTACGTGGAAGAAATTCGAACACTTCAATGAAACTGGAAATTTGGTCAACCAGCTCTCTACACTGTAAGAGTCAGTTACACATTTAAAGCCAAATACTAACATAATTTTTGGGAAAAAAACATTGCACGTGGATGGAGCTACACTAGGGTTTCTGGTTGGTCTTGGCATTTGTTATTTATGAAGTCTCGAGACTATGTTATCTACTCTGAAAGAAACCCGAGTAGAAGTGCGTGTTTCATTAACTTTACCTAGCTAACTGTCAACACGCTACTGCGTTAGATTAATTTGATTTATCATCACTTATGCCTCTCACACTTTACTCCATGGGGCTGTATCTCAATTTTTTCCCTGGCAACTGAATGCGCCGCGGATGAGAAAAGAAGCCCGAATAAACAAGACTACACGCACGCACGCAATCAAACAAGAGATGGATCTGTCTTATCTAATTTGAGTTAGCAGTGTTTGAAAGCGATTTGTTTTATAACCCACCGTCCCATGAACATCCCCTGTGTCTTATCCGAAGAACAGTCAAAACGTATAAGTTTGAGAAGTAATAACCATGCGAAAGTTGAAATCGTCCGTTATGTACTTCTTAGTGCACCTCTATTTTTTCGTTACCGTGTAAGTGATAAGAGACTGTACCTACAGGTCTTGTCGTATTGTTGACGCATCAAAAAGGAAAATCATTATTGATTTGCAGCAAGTACTACTCACTTGATTGATGCTCAATGAGGTAGACCTCCACGACGTTTCGACAGCTGCTGTGTTGACGTTGAACCGCAGTTGTTCCATGAAATGGTGGCCTCGATGAACCCGAAGCACTTTTCTCTTGCGTTTAGACTGAACAGCCGTATACGCAAATTGGGAAACAAAAGCCAAATGAAGACTGACCGAATACGAATGTGGATTCAACAAGTGTCAGCGGTGGTTTCCGTTTCGGGAACAGCGGGTCCTCCTGACTCTTTAGCCGGTGCACGCCGACGGCCAGACTACTCTTGCAAAACACAGCCCGGTGTCAAGGTGCTGCGCTGAGAGCCGAGCCTGTTCCTGTCTCATGTCGACGAAGCAACTGGTGTCTCCCGTCCAGTCGACTTGCGACCAACCCCTTCTCCCCTTCCCGCTTCACCTAATTCTCTTCTCTCGCTCCCCATAATCCCCTCACCGACAGCGGCTGCGTGTTCCCCGTGTCTCACGTGGAAGCTCCTACAGATGAGCGCACGTGACGCTACGCGTCTCCATGGCGACCGGCGCCGCGACGGAGAAGGGGTTCTACAACGGGGCGGCACCCGGGTGTCACTTTCTGCGCTTGGCTCGGATGCTCCAGTGAATTAGCTCTTATTAGGAAAGGAGGTCGATCGAACAAACAGGAGCGAGGCACCGCAGCACACCGTCCCGCGCAACTGTCGGGTGGATGTGAAGTTACCCGCTGCGATTGATTGAGACGAGACAGACAACACTGTGTTCCAGTTGGGAGCGATTGTGTAAGGGTACGCCGAAGGAGCAATAAGAGGCGCGTGCTAAAGAGACTTGTTTATCGAAGCTCGGCCCCGGAACTGCTGTAACGACGTCGGCACACTTGGGGTTTTTCTGCGAAGAAAGAAAGAGGCGCTCGCGGATAGAAAATACAAATTAGCGTTTGTATGTAAGGCGGTGCCGTTACGTGATCACATTGTCAAGCTACCGTTACTACCGATGTATCAGGCTCGGGCAGAAACAAGTGCGGTTGCGTGTTCTGTACTACGCTAAAATCTGCACAGGGGCTGCAGCAGCGCAGGGAATAAAATGTGGTTGATGCTGCCTTCTCACGACTGGCAAAATGCTTCTGCCGTCAGCTAACTTTCGTACCGTGAGCGGTTTTACGGTGCATGAGGTTAAAGGAGCTTGCAAATGAAAAATAGATGGCCGCAAGAGTCTAGAAGTGAGGAACAAACAGGTGTTGCGCTTTGTGAGTCCGTGGGCTCTCCTCCTCCTCCTCCTTCTCCTCCTCCTCCTCCTACTACTACTACAAGTAAGAGTAGTAACAATAAATGACATGAGTGAAAGAAAACAAGGTGTTCTGACCGATTATACGTTTCAAATTGATGCGCACAATTGAAAAGCGCTCAGGTTACAATGTTTATTGATCTTCGGTTTTTCCTTGCAGTACGTTTGTTGTGTGTGAGAGTGTCAATAATATTACACGACTACTGTGGGATTGACAGTTCTATCCACCCGACAAGATGAGGCAAATATTAAATCAGCATATTTAATCTTAATTGCTGAAGATAACGTGTGTCTTCCCAGTATACCGGAATAGCTATACGAACTGTTTCTCAGCAGTTTCACGAGGCCGCAGAAACATTTTCTTCCAGACCCCTCACATGCTTTTACATAACGAAGCGTTAATAAAATATTTCGTATCAACTTAAGCTGGCTCATCCGATTCATCCTAGATGTGTATCGTGCAATTAACATATTTTCGCTTTAGATCTGGCATTACTGAATTTGTGGTGCTTCTTGCTCGCCGGTGAACCACTGTTGCCAACCAAGCTGATCCTCAGCGTGTAGTTGCGCAAGTAAGTGGCAACGTGCAGCAACCCGTGCGTGTCCAAATTTAGCAGCGAATCTGCGGGAAACTGCGCGCGTGATATACGCAAACAGATTTATTTTTAGGGTATAAGAATGGGGTTACGTCCGTCGCTTCATTGTCAAAATCCCTGTGAACGCCGTAACATGGTAAAAAATGCGGCGACATTCTTCTCTTACGAGTCATCTTTTATGAAACTATGAAACTGTGAGTAGGCCGATTACCGAGATATGTTCCGAGGATAATCAATCATACAAAATTATGGCGGCGAGAAAGATATACCCTGCGCTTTCCGATAAAAAAAGAAAAAAGCCGAGTGCGGGAGGGGGTTGTGAATTTCATGTGTACTTTTGTCTTTTTCAGCGGAACTTTTATATTCGATAAAGATAGTTGGGAAGCACTTTACGCATGTTTTTTTCTAACTGTTTTGGCAGGAAATTTAGAGGATCTCAATTTTATATAAATATCTGAACTGGGCGTGCTTGCTGATTCGCATTGAAATAAAACTCGTTAACTCTCAGTAGCCGCTTGTTTAGAGGGGTTGTACGAAATGCTCACGAAATTGCGTCTGCTTCTGCGAAAAAAAAAACAAAAAAACGGGTGATTTCTTAGAAATAAAAATAATTACGGATATTCTGTAAATAATATTTATTGTTATTTTTCAGTGTGTATATTCCGCGTGAGCCTAGACGATAGATATAGACTATTCATTTTTTAATTTTTTAATAATTAGGCGTTACTAGTTATTAAAGGCACGTATTTCTTTTCTGGTCTTCTTGGTGAACTCCGCGATGTGCACTGTTCATATTTCGTTCAATTATGAAGAATATCACCATTTACGAGTGAAAACGGTTCAGTATGTATGGGATAAATAATTTTTAATTGTAACAAAACAGCAAGAAACAGCACGATTGAGAAGAAGCAAACAGGACTGTTGCTGTAATACCAACTGCTAGTCCCTTTTTGCTTTTGCTTGCACTCGTTGTTTCGCACTGTTTTTTTTTACTATGAGTGTTTATGAACACACTTCTCAAGATTATTTCTTAAAGGTTTACAGAATGCAACTTTACCGTCGTGCGCAATGGTTTCAGAATTTAAGAGCAACAGCAGAAAAAATGTAGTTGAACTTTAATGAAAAGAGTAGGTGTATAGGTTAAAATTTTACGTTTCTAGCTTCATTGAGCACTTGAAATATTTGCTTAGCTCTTGTTCTTTCCTTTTGCATTTTGATGAATTTTCGCAGTTCCATCAGTGTATGCAGCGAGCTCGACAGTTCGCCTAATTTATTACAGCAGGACATAAATGGCATCTTTTTATAACCACTAGGCAGAACGTTTCAAGTAATTTAGGTAAATTCTGCGTTTGCAATGAGTTATTATAATGAAGCTTTAGCCTCCAAAGACCCAGATGTATGCTTAGAGTACACCACTTTTTAAAGGCGGTGCAGTGGAGTATTGACACCTACAAAACTCAATAACAAAGCAGTGTGCTATTACTATGAAAAGTTACTTGCATAGTCAGAGTAAACGGACGTGTGTTCAACCGCATTTGCGTCTATGTAATTCTTGTCAATGGAAGCCGTTTTTTCTAGCGCGTTCAAGTAAAATAATTAAATGAAATCACCCCGACCGGGAACTGCGTATGACGTGGGTGAAATGGCTTCATGGGCGTTTGGCCTGTTCCTGCTGCACGAAATGAAATACGGCGTATCTCATACTCATATGGTGGTTTTGGGACGTTAAACCCCACATATCAATCAACGAAATGAAATACGTCTGAATCAAACAAAACTCTTCCCACAAAAATTTCAAGCCTTAAAGCGTGTTTTACGGCTGTCGTTAGCACAGTTTCCCAAACTCTCGAGAAAACGCTATGTTGCCTCAAAGTCTTTCTGACGAAGAAAAAAAAACGCTAGTGGGCGATAATGTTAAACGTATACTGAAATGGAAAGCGATAAACAACTAAAACTGGTAGAAAGGTTTAAATATGTTTAATAGCTGAGGCTTAAGCGGTGCATTAACGCATGGAAGCAACCTGGCTAGTAATGAATCGGTTTGCGGAAGACACAGCCCCACGGCCGGTCTGAAAAGTTGCACGTGCGTTTGGAATGCGCGCATGTTTTTATAGTGTGGTCCTGATAAAACCTATACCTATAAATTTAAATCCTGACCATTACAATAACAGAAAAAATAAAACTCCCATGGTTCAATGTATCCTTTAAATGGTTGAATGATAAAAAAGCGTGTATTTCAAGCCGCCAGATGACTTTACTGTGTTCACACTTGGCAGAAGTATTACGCAGTTGAGAAATATTATTACCCATCAGCTAAGCATTGAAACTAGGCTTGAGTTTTTTTTAAACACACGACAAGCCATGTTGCAGGCTAACTCCGAGCGTTTGTGGAAAACAATTAATCCATCTCACTTTACTGAAATTTCACTTCATTACAGCTCTGGACTTTCTATTCCTGATAACGAAGTTGCTGATTGCCTTAACACAGTGTGTAGCACTGTTTTAATTATTGAGGCACCCGACAGTTTGCCCGATCTTCCACTTTCGGCGTATCCGCCGATGCAAAACATCCCATTTGATTCGTGCAGCATTGTTAAAGTCATTGACTCATGGAATAAGTCGTCATCCACAGCAGTAGACGGTGTCAACGCTACAGTGCTTCGAATTACTAAAAACGAGTGTAGCCTGTTTTTATCACTCATGTTTCAGGAATCACTCGACTTCTCTATGACTGGGAGGTGGGCAAGGTCTTCCCAGTCTTCAAGAAAGGAAACAGAACATCGCCGAGTAACTACCGTCCCATTTTCATAACAAGCGTCACTTAGTAAAATATTGGAGCATATTATACACTCTCATAATGGAAAATTCTTAACATCTGTCAATTTCTTTCACTCAAGTCAGCATGGTTTTCACAGAAATTGTTCCTGTGACGTTCAACTTGCCCTTTTCCTGCATGATTTACGCATAAACTTAGACCGTAACATTCCGACTGACACGATATTTTTAGATTTCAAAAAGGCATTAGACAAGATTTTTTATAGCTGTCTTTTGTTAAAACTATCCCGTATTAACAACCACCGCTTTGTTTTAAACTGAATTCGAGGCTTTTCAACCAACCGCCAACAATTCTTTCATGCCACCTCATACACCTCATCTCTAACACCCGTTCTTTCAGGAGTACCGCAAGGCACGGTACTTGGTCCCCTCCTCTTTTTAATCTACAATGATGACCTCCCTTCAAACGTTTCTTCTCACATCCATCGATTTTCCGATGATTGTGTTGTCTACCGCGCAATTACTAACCCATCAAATCATTCCATACTACAATGTGATCGTACTCACACACAGACCTGGTGTAAATCTTGGATCATGTCCTTGAATGTTTCTAAAACTGTGTTGCTGTCTATCCACCATCGTCATAGTCACGTTGTTTATAACTAAAAAATCAATAGCAACCAGATTTGTACAGTTGATTCGTTTAAGTACCTTAATGTGAGAATCTCTCGTGACCTAACGTGGACCTGTCTTATTACCCACATCATAAATTCAGCTAATCGTACCTTAGGGTACTTATGCCGTAATCTTTCGCTCGCTCTTCCTTCTGGTAAAAAAAGTTGCCTTCAAAACTTTTTACAGGCCAAAGCTACAGTATGCGCATGCGGTTTTCGATCCTCACCACAATAGCCTCAATAACGCTCTGGATTCTGTCCAGAACCGTGCGGCGCGATTCATACTATCAACTATTCATACATCTTAAGCATCTCGGCACTAAGAGCGAAGATAAACTTATCCTATCTGGCTAAAGCCGCAAAATCTCACGTCTTAACCGTTATCATAAATTATTTCATTTTTTGCATTTAGATAACTCATACATCAGAAGAACCCATCGCCCCGCCACAGTCACTAGAATGCTATCTAATGCAAGCCCATACCGTCAGCTTTCACCAATCGTTTTAGGGGCCAAGCTCCTTAATGCGGCACCCGTTCGTCCCCCGTCGTAGTACGTAACATGTCTTACGCTTTGACCTGTAAGGTGAAGCCGGTGGGAGATTTCTCCTGTGCGTTGTTGAACAATAAATAATTCGCAGCGTGCGCGTTAACGCGTTAACTGAAAGCCGAATTCTCCTGTCTCTCATTCACCATTAGCCGCCATCGGCATGTACATTGAGCACTATCTGACAAGAAAGGGTTGCTACGTTATACTCGCTAAGCGTAACCACCTTAGTTTTAGAAAAGGTTTAGTGAGCGTTGGGCCGCAGTGTGATGAATACAGTGAACTAGTATATACCATGAACTTGAGGTGGTTAAAGGTGGGAAGTAGACCCGAAGCGCAAGCCGTAAGAAAGTGTGCGTGTGCCACCTCTCGTTTATTCCTTGGAATGTCCGCTTGATGTCGGCGCTTCTATATGCGGAATATATGAGGAAAAGATGTGAGAGGGTGGTACTTGGAGTGTTGACCAGATGGACGAACCGACACCAGACAGATGCATGGGCAGACGCACGGATGGCTGCACAGACGGATGGACGCATGGATGGACGCAGGGGCGGATGCATTGATGAACGCAGGGATGGACGCACGGATGGACTTGTGGACGCACGAACAGACGCACGCACGGACGAACGGATGGACGCACTGGACGGTCACACAGACGGACGCATGGACAAACGGAATCAAGAACGAATGGATGGACGGATGCTTCGCCCCACTCTCCATCATTCACCCCGTGGATATGCTGCCATTTTTTTTCTTGCGTACAGCCCGAGACTGGGATGACCTGCCCTCCGAAGTAGCCACCATCATCAACATCCAAGCACTCACGCGGCTCCTAGAACCAATGCCATCATAACTACCAATATATTCATAGCCTTTTTATCAGCCACTCCCTTATGTTATACAGACCGGTACCTTTGAGATAATAAAATGAATGAATGAATGAATGAATGAATGAATGAATTACTTTTAGCGTCACACAGTTCAAAGTGAATGAAAATGAGGAAAAACTGCGTGCCGAATGTTTTCAGAAAATGATATGTGCCCGAGCGAAATAGTTTTCCATAAAAGAAACAGAAGCCTTGACATGTCGTGGAAGATGTGTGGTGATGGCATGGTTTCGAATGGCCCAATTTAAGCTCACCAATGGGAGAATTGTTCGTCTCTCTCAATAGCAATCAAAATTTTACATAAAGTCCGACTAAGTGTTGTAGTGGTAAACATGACTTCTTTTCTACATTTTAATTTCAGTTAGCTTTTATTTTAATCTTTTCCCTGTTTGGCATCAATGCTACTAGCAGTAATAACCAGATAAAAATACGCACAATATTTCACTGTAAACATTTGACCAGGAAAAAAAAACAAGAAAAGGATGTGTAAGCTGGGCAAGAAGTAACAGCTTTCATTAAAAAAAATATGTGATAGAATGTCACAGCAGCGTAATGGCTAATTTTTGGTTGAGGCTTGATTGACATCTGCTTCATAGTTGTAACATATTACATGTTACACTGTTACATATTATTTGTTGCATATTTGTTACATATTTACTTGTTATTTCGTTCGTTTGATGCATGACGTCAGCGAACAACGTCATTTGGACTTTTCGGCTTTCTACGGTGGTTCTAATTTAGGTGACAAAAAGAGGTAGCGTAGAACTGATGCTATGCAAGGGACACTGTGATTTGGACCACACTGTAATAGCGCATGTGGCTAGCAAAATATTGTTACCAGTAATAGGTATCCTTAACGGGAAGCTTATTCTGTACCCTGAATTCGCCACTTTCACGTCATATTGGTGGGGCGACTATACATCCAACATGTCGGTAGTTGAGATGACCGCCCCGAAAGAGACGATACTGGAAAGTACACCCTTGGCGAAGACTGCAGTTATTCGCGCTTCGGCGGCCCTTGGATTTATGTGTTTGAGAAAAGATGGGAGTGCTAACATACTATCTTAAGTAAATAAATGCCGGGTGGCATATTAGGACGATAAATATGCGCAAAATTGAATCGTATCGAGCAGACGAACTCAGCGCGAGAACTTCAAACCAGGAAGTTTCTGTACCATTTAAAAAAATGGGTGGTGCATACATTCACGGGTCTTGTTATTTGCTTGCTAAGTTTACCCCTTTTAAGCCCCGATGACTTTTTGAGGCGCTAATTTGAACGGGATGCTTAATTTTCCTCCCGGTGTATATAGGCTACGAGTATCGAGGCTCGCAGTGAAATCAGTCGGCCTTCTTTTTAGGGGCGAAGCTCCTTATGGCGTGGCTTGGGCGTCCTTCGTAGTACGTTACCACCAGTGGCACATATTCGAAATAGGTATCACATTTGACCTCCAAGGTGGTGCCGGTGAGAGATTTCTTCTGTGCGTTGTTTAACAATAAAAAATAGTGCTCAATGTACATGCCAATGGCTGCTAATGAAGAATGAGAGACAGGAGCATTCGGCTTTTAGTCAACGCGCACGCTGCGGTCCCCATTAGCAGCCATTGGCATGTACATTGAGCACTATCAGACAAGAAAGGGTTGCTACATTATACTCGCTGGGTGTAACCTTCTTAGTTTTAGAAAGGTTTAGCGAGCGTTGAGCCGCAGGGCCATGAATTCAATGAACTAGTATATACCATGAATGAATTCGAGGTGGTTAAAGGCGGGAAGTAGACACGAAGCGCAAGCCGTAAGAAATTAAAAGCTGAATCCTCCTGTCTCTCATTTCACATTAGCAGCCACTGGCATGTACATTGAGCACTATCTGACAGGAAAAGGTTGCTACGTTATACTCGCTGGGCGTAACCTCCTTGGTTTTAGAAAGGTTTAGCGAGCGTTGGGCCGCAGTGCCATGAATACAGTGAACTAGTATATACCATGAACTCAAGGTGGTTGAAGGTGGGAAGAAGACCCGAAGCGTAAGCCGTAAGAAAGTGTGCGTGTGCCACCTCTCGTTTAGTTCTTAGAATGTCCACTGAATGGCGGTGCTTCTATATGGGGAATATATGATAAAAAGATGCGAGATGTTGGGACTTGGAGTGTTGAATAGATGGACGAACGGACACACAGACAGATGCATGGATGGACGCATGAACGGACGCTGGGGCGGATGCATGAACGAACGCAGGGACGGGCGCACGAACAGACGCATGGACGGTCACATAGACGGATACATGGACGGACGAATGCTTCGCCCCACTCTCCATCATTCAGTCCGTGGATATGCTGCCATATTTTCTTTCTTCTTTCCCTTTAACTTGAGAAACTAAAAGGGTAACGGTAATATCAAGACCGTTCACAACGTTGAAAAACGACCAGAAATGCGTAAAAACAAGCAGCAGCGCCTGCTGTTTGAAGGAGGTTCAGAACTTTAAGCATCACAACAGAGCTTCCGGACGCCACCGCTAAGTGGTGCCACGGTACCTAGAAGTTGCGAATAGAGAGGGGCCACAGCATCTGAAAGAACCAGTTCCTTTCACTCCGCACTGCAGGCGTCATTGGGACTGCAGCGTCGACGCATCATTGACACTCTTCGTTGCGCGGTGGCCGTGCTCTGCACTTGATGATTACATTAAATGAAACAACTCACCAATGTCACAGGTCCCGTTAATTCGGGAGGCGATCGCCGGGCTAATTCCAAGGGCCGAAGTACCGGCCCCCCATACCGCACCACGAAAGCGTGGACAATTTAGAAGTGGTCCTTTTTGGCGCGCCAGCGGACGCCGGCTGGGGCCCAAAGAACAAGTCAGAGCCGAGAGTTGATAAACAAACAAAATTATATTCTCAATAATGGCAGAACAAAAACAATACACAAGTATGCACACTCCACAATAGTTGAGTACAATATGTCACCAATCAAACAACGTACTACACAGTACAATCAGCCACACTCGAAACAACGGACACAGACAACAATACACACTACAATGCAGTCGCATGCATCGAACAACCAAGACACCTAAAGACTAAAGAGTTCGAAAACTTATTCAGTCCAAAGTTCTTGGAACAAAAGTCTGGATGATACTCTTCCGAGAATCACTCACTCAAAGTCCAGCGTTGTTGTCGTTCCGCTGCCCCCGAAGTTTCTCTTCCAGGAAACCTCGCCGAAGTTTCTCTTCCAGGAAACCTCACGTCTTCAATAGGCCACTCTCCAAGCTTCAAACTTCTTCGCCGGAAACACGTCGGCTTCACACACGCAGCTGTTGCCACGCGTCTTCGTTCGATAGCGGTAAACACACACTCTTGCCTGTAGCTCGAGTCGTCACCCCTCAGGTGAAAATCATATTCTTCTCCTGCTTTGTCTCTACGGACAAAACCTTCGCTGACTACATGGCGGAATCCCTATGCGCTCTGGCGCTAACTTCCGTCTTCTCCTGATCTCTCGTCTCGGCTGCTCGATTAAACACCTTCCGCGCGAGATTCCAGAAAATTCTCATCATTTCGTCAGCGCGATGCGCAACGAAGGCTGAGGGAAAGCGCGAGACGATACGAGGGCCGTCCGCGACGGATGACTCAACCCGGCATCACCACGCCCCTTTCCATCTAGAACATTCGAGTGCTTGCTCGGCCGCCGTTGTGGGGTGAGGAGGTTCGTCGGCGAACCTACGCTTCCGAGAGGGGAGGGTCGCGCGCCCGGGGAGTCCTTGGATGCTTGTTTTCTCTCTTTTTTTTCGTTGGCCTCGCGGCGTCTCTCCCGCGCGTTATCGCAAGAATTTGGCGGCGCGCCCTTTTTGAGCGCTCGTTTTGTGACAACCAACAATTACTACAGGCCAAATCGCTCACTCATTTACGAGGCTGACTTATGGGTAGTCGGATAATGAAACGCGAAGGCGAGATGACTTATATATCACGTAGTTTATAAACTCGGTAGCAGACGCTAGAAAATGGGTACTTTTCCGTGACTCACAGGCCGCATTAAGATCCCTCTCCAGTACAAACAGGACAGTAATAAGGGATAGTATGAGATACGAAACGCTGAAGGAGCTCACCAAAGCAAAGAAGGTGCAACATGAGATCAAATTCCAGTGGATACCTGGCCACTGCAACATTCCTGGAAACACAGCTGCCGATGAAGCAGCACGACAAGCACATCATAAAGACGTTACTGTTTCTTTACCAATTTCGAAAAATGAATTTGCGTAGTATTATAAAGAATACAACTTTCAGAATGAGCAAAACTGCTTGGTGTGACAAAAGTACAAAGAGCTGCGATTTATATCACATCGATCCATTTATTGAATTCAAAATTACGCTGGCATTAGATAGAAGGATGGAAACTCTAATTCACCGATTGAGGCTAGGCACCGCATACACAAAACATTTTTTGCACAGAATCGGCAGAGCTGAAACTCCCGAATGCGAATGTGGATTTATAGATGAAGACGTCTGTCACCTTCTCATAGACTGTCTACATCATGACACGCCGAGACGCCGTCTTAAGTCCGAACTGTTCGCATTGGACCGCAGACCATTTAGCATGAAAAAACTTCTGGGCCCATGGCCAACTGGAGTTTTACAGTCCCACGCTTTAAAAGCATTAACACGTTTTTTACAAGACAGCGGGATTGCTGATAGGTATTAACAAAGAACAAACTTTCATTTGTAACACATGTACTTATTATGTACAGTATCATGTGACACCCATCACGTGTGTGTTGTGGAATGAATGACGTGTCGACTATTATGTACATACGAGCGAATGCATCCTAATAAGGACCAGACGTGTGCTTTGATGTTTTGTGCTGGTGGACCGAATATTAACGACGGACATTTCCAGAGACTTCTTACATTGACTTTCGAACATTTACTTACCATTGCGATATGTGCGTATAAGTGTGTCTTTGCATATCTGTGCCCGAGTTTTCTATTTTCCACGCACTGCTTTGTATGTTTTGTTTCAAAATACGTGTTGAAGTTTCAATCAACGGCTAAGGAGTAGCCGGCGCCATAATGGTGCGCCAACATCTCCTTATATATCATATCAATAAAAAATAAAAAGGCGAGTGGCTCATTATTCATTACTGAGTGCCAATATTCTGACCATGCTTTCTTTTTCAGGCATTGCTTGATGTGCCAGATTAACGTGGACATGAAGTCAGCGATCATATAGATAACTGTCAACTTCAAAATAAGAACGAGCACGATATGCGAAGAGTACAACATTAGCGAATATTGCTTCGTGTGAGTAGCACCTCGACCGTAAGCGAGCCGAACGGAAGCTCGCGTGTCCTTCGTAAGTTTAGTAAGAAGCTCGTCCATCGTTAAAATGATGTGTTTTGCGTGGGCATTGAGTTGCAGTTTTCAGCCTGTGCAATTAGGAGTTTTGATAGGCTGGGCCAAGGGGAGTTGCATTATCACACTGTGCGATGTGTAATAGCGCGTTCCCATGTGCTAGCATTGCAGGCGAACTTACGTGGCGATCGATGGCATTACTTCAAATAAATATTTTCACTAAGCTCTAAATAAATTTGAGCAGTAGATATATGTTGACGTTATTGCACCAGTTAAAAATGGGTGAGGAGGCAAGTTATAGCGTTTCATTACGGTGAGGCGTGAACGCCTTCACAAGTTTATTGTTTGGTTGCCCTGAATTCACTATGAAGAGTCATGATTTCCTGGCCGCCACGTTATCATTCACTATTCGATTCGTGCGGATGTCAAACAATTATCCCTTTCAAGAGAGGGTGGGCTACTGATCCGTGAGATTATTCGCAACCTTCCCTGATGGTGGCGTCGCCATGTGGCATCCGTCGTAACTGTCGTTTGGGGGATGTCCATGCAGCCAGCCCATGGCATTGTTCAGTAGGCCTCTCTTTGGCGGCTCGCTGGTGTTTTATATTTTGTCGCTGGCAATTTTTACTGCAGGTATTGTGAAGTCGAACAGTTACTGTGAGTCGTAGTAGCAATGATTTAATCATTATTGTTTGCTTGCTGAGCTAGAAGAATCGCAAAATATGTTGGATGCCACTGTGCAGACGCCGTGCAGTCAAAAGCGAGGTTTCCTGCTTTGCACGAGCACGGCCGCTTGGTCTTCCCAGCCGTGGCACGAGCACCGTTCACAAAGCTGTGCGTGCATTCCTTCACACCACAGCAGACAATGTGCCCGGCGTTCAAAACTTCCTTTCCTTCAATATACGCCGCACACGCTTTTTTCAACACGCAGCGTGGGATGTAATACATGCTAGAGTCAATGACCTTCTCAGAAAAGCCTTGTTAACACGGTGGCTGCAGCCAAAAATACTACACAGGTCGAAGTGACGGGCACACCGGTGGCGGCTGCCGGCGCGCCGGCTGCACGATCCCCCAAACGACAGTCATGTTGGGCTTGCATCAACGCCCTCTCTAGGTGGTGAAAGTTGCGAATACGGCTACGCAAGCGACATATCTCGCTAATAACGACAAAACGTACGTGATGCTTCATCGTCGGAGTAGGATGAAACAAGTAAATGGCTCATTTCACCATTTATTTGTTGCTACCAGGGCTGTGGGCGTTTAGCAAGAGCAAGTTCGGATCGAAACGGGTGGTTGCTTCTGCATGGGTGCTGCCGCATTAACTTGTAACTATAGTTACCACCGGTAACCGACCCAAATAATTAAATGCGTAGAAAATAAGTGCGACGAAGGAAAACATATCACGTATCGATACGGCGTAACACACACCAGACAAACGCCCATTTAAGACAACCCTGCTCATTTCAAGGCACTTATACTTGGGACTATGTTTCATTGCGTGAGCGTGTGGCGTTCTTACGCGCCGTAGCTTTGGTAGTGCTGAACCAAAATGGTGAAACAGAGTATAGGGAGCCTTCATGTAGATGCGCGCACATGACGGCTCCCTAGCCCGAACAAAACCACAGCGACACCAAGTGAACCGCGAACCACCCACCTCCGTACGCAACGCCGTCGTCGAAGCCAAGCGTCAGTAGAGAGTTTTAGTACTGCGTACGCTGCGTACGTGGCGGCGTTGCGTACGTAAGGACGCCACGTTCTGCGTAGTGCGCATGCGCAGACCGCAACGCGCACGTTTCGCGTTACGTATGCAGCCGCTACGTACGCACGCATGAGATGCGTGCGTGCGTACGTATGAGCGGATCGCGCCGCTCTCGAACAAGTTCGCGACAGCGCGAGACTTCGTTTTGCTAAATGGCGGCATCGAAGGCAAGCACCGACCGGCTCTGTGGCTCAAAATATGGCCATAATCTGGCTATAACACTTGGATTGGCTCACATTGGCTGTCAACAACATGTGCTTCTATTTTGATCTACCAGATGACGCAACACGCTTCACGTTCGTTACGTACGCGGGTACTACGGCGTACTAAAAGCCGATTAGTGGCAAACGACGCCACGTAACGCAAGGCGCTTGCGTGATGCGCACGTAGCACCATTCCGCAGTACTAAAACTCTCTAGTGTCTAACCTACGCGTCGGCTGCAGACAGACGACGCGAGTCCAACACCCGTGCAGAACGCTTCACTGACAACTTCAACACCGGGACACTTCGGCGGTGTGAACTTGAATAAAGTTGCACCATCTTCTGCTAAAGGGGATTATGAGGCGACGTGAAGTAGCACGAAAAGCATGGGGGTGCGCACCGCGTTTGCATCAGTTTGACTAGGTGTCTACGTTAACAACATAAAACGCATCGCCTCATGACACAAAACACAAAGGATAACACTAAATACGCAACATATTAACGGAAACACCTAGTCATCTGCAAACGTGGTTAGCACCTCCCGCGCTGCTTCGCATCGCCTCGTGGTCCTCTTTAGCAGGAGATGGTGTAACAGACGTGCTGACAGACGAACGAACGCATGCATGCACCTCTATGCCAATGACTGCATTGTGCAGCACATGCTTTGCAAGTACGCACTCAGATGTATCTATATGCAACTTACCACGATCCGAGAGACGTGCGTAAACTTTGGGTTTGCAAAATTCCCACTGCAGTCAGTACAAGAACCTCTCTCGATTCATTTCGCGGACCACAAAGCCGCAGTAAGGAAGGGACCATGCAATCCAGCCGCCATGACAACAAAGAAATGAAAAGAACAAGGAACGAAATAACAAACGGAGAAGAACGAAATAAAGGTTGATTTGTTTAATGTACGCACAGTCTATCGTCTTTCCAATGATGTAATAGGCTAACTTTTCACGGGGGAGTTATGGCTTACCTATGATCTCCTCCTCTCGAGCTTCGCCCACCTATCATCATTCGTGTCGTGGATATGGCGAGATTTTTTTTTATTTCTTTATTCAATCCCACTCTGGTAACGTGACATGCGTTATGCCTAACTGTACTACTACTACTACTACTACTACTACTACTACTACTACTACTACTACTACTACTACTACTACTACTACTACTACTACTATTACTACGACGATGACGACGATGATGGTATGGTATAATATGGCATAGAAACACTTTATTTAGGACCATAAAAACATAATTTATTTATAACGCTTCGCTGTAAAATCGGGGCGTGAAAGCCACTTTTACCTTCTCTAGGCCTATTTTTAGTGTTCCTCAGCGTCTACTGAGGCTACTATGACGCCAAAGAAGAGATAGTTACCACAAGCTTCGTAGAAAGCGTGGAGGTAAAAAGCCCCGAGTTTCGTAGAAAGCAGGGAGCTTGGGTGAAAAGCATTATTGATGGAGAGAAGTTGTCGTCCCTGGGTCGCTATAGATAGATGACTGGACCTTTATGCCAGGACGCCCCCTCCCTTTCCCTTTTTCGATGACGCATTGCTAACGTTCTTTTTACAGAGAGCATCTGCGAAAATACATGCGTATCTTTTTTCACACTGCCTCTTTCCAAGTGGGTCGTTGGGCTAATGCGGAGGATGGGGTACACGATGAAAGAAGGTTGTGGGCGGCATCGCTTTTCGTGTGGGTTATCTTTTGTGTCACTTGCATTTCTCGAGTGCATTAACAGGAAAGCAAAGAGAAAAACGACTTTCATTGACGACACTTCGTCAAAGAATGACCACCGTTACAAAGACGTTTTCTTGGTGCACATTGCATAACGTGAAAGTGCTGCAGAGAGTGATCAATTTGGAATACTAGACGTGGTCACTGGAGTTGTACGAAGAAGCTTCGGCTGTCCTAAAGTATCTTATTACTAGGACGCTATTTCGTGAGTGCATTATATAGCGTGTCGTGGGAGCATGGAACTAGAGTGGCTGTGCTAGAGGAGGAGGTCAATGACTATGCCTTTATCTTTTTATTTATAATTTATTTATCTATTCATCACAATACTTACAGCATCTTACGGCATTACAGGGGCGGGGCGGCGGCTGTAGCATTTTGCTAACATAGTCAACCAAAAGCAGTTAAAACGAACATAACGACAAGTAGCCACACACAAAGTACAGCAAAACCGAAAATCAGCTATAGTGTCAAAAATGCACTATCAAACACAAGCATATTAGGGAAACGAGGTCTAATTACAGTATGAGTTGTGTAAAGAGAAAGAAACAACATTTTAATGGGCGCAATGCCATTGTTCTTAGGAATATTGTAGAGGGAAAACGCCATGTTGAGAAAGTTCGTGCTGCATGCTATCCCTTTTAATATATAGACATGGTTAAGTCTTGATGACGATAGTCAAGACTGGAGACAATGATCACAGTTAATAGCGGTCTTATTAAGAAATATACAATGAAAAAATTTGAATTCGAAGCACTGCTAATCGCGGCTTCAGTGGTTCCCATCGAAGGCGTTGTTTCGCGTCGGACACACTAAAGTTACAAAAACAATCGGCATGAACAAATCTCACTGCCAAATTCTCGATGCTTTTAATTTCTTGAAAAGAGGGAGAATAAGAACAGTACAAAGGCAGGGAGGTTAACCAGCGCTGAGCCCGGCATGCTACCCTGCACTGGGGATGGGGTGAGGAAACTAAATGCAACGAGTGCATTCGTGTGAATTAGTCTAACGTTGGTTTTATGCATCAGGTTTTCTTTTTATGGCAAGCAAAGAATTTCTTGCATTTCTAGAGACGAAGTTTCTTATGGTCTAGGGCACTTCATCCCTCTGGCACAGCCAGCACAGCATATCCACAGACAGGCGGAAGGGCGGATGGACGCATCGCCCCACTCATTATCATTCACACCGTGGATATGCTGTTATTTTTTTCTTTTCTAAGAAAACCTGCTACTTTAGGA
Organism: Rhipicephalus annulatus; assembly: GCA_013436015.1. Classification (NCBI taxonomy): domain Eukaryota; kingdom Metazoa; phylum Arthropoda; class Arachnida; order Ixodida; family Ixodidae; genus Rhipicephalus; species Rhipicephalus annulatus. Next base: position 9,965 of record WOVY01010275.1, on the reverse strand, counting down.
GCTTTGTGCGGGATATCTATCTACGCACAATTTTACAAATTCTTCTGCAATAATGTCATTACAAATATCATGTCAGCCCTTGGTTCTAGGAAAACACGTATAAACAAATTTCTTCGCGTTTACGTCCATGCATCAGGAATTACACTAATTCATAATGAAATTAGAATCTTTCTGTAGGCCAGTGTGATCTGACTAGTGTGCACTATGAATGACCCTCTGGAATACGCAATCATCTACAAACAGACCATAGTTTGAGAAAAACGCCGAAACATATTTTATTTATTTGATTTATTTACGGATACTGCGATCCCCATAGGGATATTTTAGCACGGTGGAAATACAGCATATTATCGAACAAATGCAGGCAACAAAACAAAACAGGGTAGAACAAATACATGTTACGCGAACGAATACATTGTTTTAGGCTATTGCGCGTACAAAGACAGGCCCTATACAAAACATCAACTAAATAATAAAACTCGTCAAAAAGAAATACATATTATGAAGGAGGTCATATTGAAAAATAATTAACAGATGTTTGCAGCAAATGAAGACAGTGAAGGTTGTGTAACTTGGGTATTTGTCAGGTTATTCACTTCAGTCACCGTTCTTGGAAAAAAAGAAATATTGAAGCAATTGTTTTTCACGCTGAATGAAGTGATTGTAAGGCGATGCCTCCGTCTTGTGGCATAACCAGAAGAAAAAGTAATTATATCAAATATGTTTATATTGTACTGTTTATTGATAAGTTGAAACAAAAATTTTAGTCGGGAAGCACGATTGCGATCCGTAAGTGCATATTTAATTCATAATATTAGAAAGTAATCGATCGCAGCACTCACCCTTGCGGCTTGTCTGTGCTAAAATGAACTACAAATCTATTTAAAATAATCATTTGACGTCTAAAGTGTAATAATTTTTTTCAAAGCAATAACTAAGCAATTTATGCTTTAAAAGGTCTGTTTTAAGTAAAAAAAAAGAGAAACTAAGGCTAGCGTCTTCCATAATCATATGGTGGTTTAGAGATGTTAAACACCACATATCAATCGAAAAACTAAAGCAAAGAATTTCCTGAAATCCAAGTACGAGCAGTTGACAAAAAATCTTTAATAAGTGCACTAGTTCAATCTGGGAAGAATTAATCAATTGTGCAACAACGAGACATGCCGATTCTTGTTGCTGGAGCAATAATAATGAACAACTTTTCGAGTGTTTGTAATATTCGTAAAAAGAATATGTTCCAAATTTTTACATCTGATGCAAGCTACTGATATAGGACGGTACGTTAATTTTGCCACACATGTACACTGGTAAAAGATGGCCAAGTTTTGAATGATACGATCAACTTTTTTCCTTCAGCGATTTTGTGACGATTACAAGCAACTGCTTTGATGCAAAGCGTGTACATATAGAAAGTTAAATAGATGCGTCCTGTCAATGCCATTAAGAAAAATAATAATTCAGGCCTGCTCACTACTCCGGGCATGGTCTCTGACGTCAGTCAGTTTTGACACTCGTCTCCTGCCGAGTGGATGTGCGCATGCCTTCTCCCGCCGTTCGAGATAGCAGGATCGCTAAGCCTGACGAAGCCTGTCGGGGAGGGCTTGTGTTTCTTTTGGCGATCGCGTGAAGATGAACGTGTTTTTTCTGCTTTTGTGAAGTGCAGCGGGGTGATGTGAAGTGCTTCGTTCGCTGAATGTTCGCGCAGTGTACACCTACATGCACGCTCTCACAATGGCGCAGTGCTGCGGGCCCAGCTGTCACCGATATTGACAGTGTGCCGAGGGTTTCAGTGTTTTCATGCGCGACAGACGACCGAAAAGCGAAATGAGAGCGTTTCGTTCATCGGAATGGCACTCATATGCTCTTTCTCCTTGATTTCAAGGTATGTGTGTGTCCATACTACTTGCTTTGAGTTGTCTTGAAGGCACCGCCTTTAGCACGTTCAATTCTTGCTGTAAAATTATGTCGTGTACGCTTCTGACCTGCTAGCGGAAGCCTAGACCTTGGACACCTTTCGTTAAGCGGTGCTGGGGCTCACCCCCTCGATAACGTATAGTCCTGAGACAGTGCTACGAACTGCACAGATTTCGCGTTTCTGACGAGCGCATTTGCCGATCGAGGTGCGGTTTTATGTGTGAAAATGACGGCTAAATGAAGTAGACGCAGCTTCACTCTCGGCTCAACCAGCCGAGTTTAATGTTCTACTGCTAGCTCCGCAAACACATCAAAATAAAGCAATAATCACGCGTGGCAATGTATTCTCAGAACAAGCGTTATTCTTCCAGGCTAGGTAAACATTTCGCGGATAGCAGCTCGGGCTTAGTGTAATACCTCCGGTCGCTTTGTTTGGATAAGAGAAGGAGTGTGTGGTGTTGTGCATCTGTTTCTTATACAACGCAGTATTTCTTACGCTGCTCCGTTCATTCTTTGGCTTCACTTGATTACAGCGGAAGCTGTTATCAGATCACAACTCGGGTTACGCTCAGTTGCATGTTGTCCGCCGCGGCCCGCCACCACCGGTGTCGCTAACCACATCCTGCAAAAAAAAAAAAAACCTTGCCCTTCGGATTATAACGCGGGTTCGCTGGGTGCCAGACCAATATTCCACCCCTGAGTTACGCCAGTGCTTGTTGTCGAACTTGATTTAGGCAGGCATGATCTAGCACCAATGGCACAGTGGGGCACGAACACGGGTCCGCTAGGTGCCAGCCGAGTATTCTACCACTGAGCTACTCCGCTGCTTGTGACTTGTTGTCAAACTTGCCTTAGGCATGCAGGCTTGCTACCGGGAAACAATCGCTGTTTAATACGACTTATAAAGCGTTTTTAAAAACAGCGAAAGAACAACCAGTCGTCGTGCAATGTGATTAGCGTAACGAGTGGGCCGTCAAATGCTCCAATCCATTACAAAAGCTTGTTCTTGTTTCCCTATTAACTGTGGCGCATACCCACTTCAGCCGTAATTCCTCATCGTCGTCAGTCACGCAAGGACAATTGGTATAAAATTCTTGCAAGTGTTTAGCAGATACCAGGCTTCTCAGAAGAATGATGAAAAATATCATAGCGAATGCTGGCCTACTGCCCCAAAAGTTTATTATTAATGTCCTAGTCAGTACCAAGCAGTGTACTTGCAGTATTGAGTGTTTGAAAAGGCTCTGAAAGGCCGCTCTTCTAGCTTTTCGCCCTGCTGTGCCTACCACGCGGCCTGGTCTTTTTGTAATTATGCCCCCAGTCTCTCTAGTATACAATCAGCTAAATTATTTGTCCTTCAGTTATGTGCTGCTGCTCTTCAAAGGAATTTAGATTCCTGTACATGACCTGAAAGATTTTTCTGCTTTGTAGCTTCTCGATAAGGCGCATGTGTATCAGAAAGCCTGATGTAAACGCTTTATTATCTATTCTAGCGAGCTAATCGATCGAGTCTAGCTATCTATCTAGTCTATGCGATCGAGGCGAGCTTAGGCGCGGCGCTCGGAGCGAGCTAGAGACGAGGAGCTAGCTATCGAGCGAGCGAGCTAGCGAGCGAGCGAGCGAGCGAGCTAGCTAAGCGATCTATTCTATGCTCTTCGAGCGATCTAGCGATGAGCTAGCTATCGATCTATCTATCTATCTATCGATCTATCTATCTATTCTATAATCTATCTATCTATCTATTATCTAGCTATTCTATCTATCGCTTGCGTTTGGGTGCTCTCCATGGTCCTTCCATTTACTTGGCGTGAGCCAAAATTAGCATGATAATTGGTTTTTGAAAATGGTTCGACGAATCGCGACGCGCATGTCAAGACATGATTAATGTCAAAATCCCGTCACGTGCATCGTCTAAATACTTGCCGCCAGACAGTGGTACATACCCACAGGCGGGTAGTGCTGCTGGTATTCTGGTATGTGCCACAGGAGATTGAACTTGGTATCTGCTCAGGAACGACGAGAACACACATGGGCAATTTTAACGCGCGATTGTTGAGAAATACCTGACGTCGGTAGCGTCGACCTGACAAGTCCCAGCTGGAATCGAACTCAAGCATTGCGGGTGCTAATGAAGCATTTTACCACAGAGCTACGCCACGTCTCGGAACTACTTTTCAAATAAATGCTAATCTTCATCAAATGGCAATAGCGGTTTCAGTGCTGCCTACCGAATTTTATAAACAATTACATATTGCCGCGCGCTTGATCTGCCAGCGCAAAAGAGGCAGACGAAGTGGCAGTTCTCTCTCGTGCCATTGTTCTGTTTTTGGCTGCGCTGAGCCGACCGCTCTTCGGGCTTTTGTGAGGACGCCTTAAAAACGTCTCCTGTCTTTTTAACGTGACATTTTAATGGTGGAGGCTGGGTAACCTCACCTATGCAACAGACTCCTTCTAGCAGCCGGAACGTGACCCAAAACCCAGAGCTTACGCCGGTACACCGTTTCAGTCGGAGGATTCGAGGACTGTCCCCCGAGTTTGTGCCTCACAGTACAAGTACGTCGGACTGGTATGGAGAATACTGTTGCTGTCACCGCTCCCCTGCCGCTGGAGCCGCCGCTGCTCCAACCGCTGCACCCGCAGCTGCACCCACTCATTACACGCTGCAAAAAACCACGTGTTCCGAGTCCCTTCCGTGGTGGCCTCTATGAAGATGTGGAAGATTGGCTGGCTGAGTACGAGTACGTAGCGGATTTCAACGGGTGGGACGAAGTAGCGAAGCTCAAGAATGTGTACTTTGTCTCTTCTGGATGGTGCTCGCACATGGTTCCAGAACCGCAAGGGCCTCCTAACGTCGTGGCATGAGTTCTGTCACAGGCTCCGCGAAACGTACTCGAGTCTCGATCGTCGAGAGCGCGCTGAAAGGGCCCTCCAGTCCCGCATGCAGATGCCTAATGAAGTGTGTGGCTACATACGTGGAGGATATGGTTCATCTGTTCACTCGCGCCGATCCAACCATGCCGGAAGACAAGAAGCTGCGACACTTGATGCGAGGTGTGAAAGAGCAGCTCTTCGCTGGACTCATTCGTAGTCCGCCTAGAACGGTTGCGGAGTTCCTCACTGAAGCCGTCGCCATGGAAAAGGCGCTGCAGCAGCGAAACCAGTACGATCGGCAAGTGAATGCTACCTATACCACCGGGCTAGGCTCGTTCCGACCGACGTGGGAGCGCTTCGCGAGCTGATACGTTCGGTTGTTCGCGACGAGCTGCAACAGCTGCAACAGCTGAACCAGGCGCAGCAGCAGCCTTCCACGAATTGCATCGCCACCATCATACGTGACGAAGTTCAGCATGCGCTCGGCACACCTCGTCGCGAGACACCAACGCAGGTTGCTGCACCACTTCAGGCGTTCGCAACTTCAAGTGAACCTCTAGGGGTGACCTACGCAGACGTATTGAGACGCACCGTTCCGTCGTCCACGACACCATCCCAGTGAGTGGTTTCCAGCGCACCACTTATACCGACACGTTCGAACACAACGCACCTGCACCAGTCCCACTACCAGCCGCAACCCCGTACGCCACACTGCAGTCCGCACAGGTGGTCCCTTATTTTGCAGACACTCGACCCGTCATGCGTAAATCCGACATATGGCGCATGCCCGACCGACGACCGCTTTGCTACCACTGCGGTGAAGCGGGTCACCTCTACCGAGACTGCCAGTACCGCCGACTTGGGCTGCAGGGTTTTCCTGCCAATTCACCCCGCCCCCGGTTTGGACAGAGACCACCAGAAATTGAAGATTTTATCGCTCGGCAGAACGTCCCACTCAGGCGTCAGTCGCGCTCACCGTCACCGCGGTCGTCGTCTTATTCAGGCAACGGAAATCGAAGGCCGCAAGGACGGTCTCCGAGCCCCCGCCTGGAAAACTAACGCCAGCGACCTTTCGAGGCGAGGCCGCTGATTCTCGACGTGATGAAGACCTCGCCCTCCAATCGACGCGACATCGGACCAACGGAAATTCGACTACGCCGGCGCCTGTATCCCAGCTGAGCGACTTTTCAATGGACATACCTGTGATGCTCGACGGTCGCAATTTAACTGCCTTAATAGACACTGGTGCTGACTACTCGATTATTAGCGGACAATTGGCACGTACCTTGAAGAAAGTGATAATGCCTTGGACAGGATCGCATGTACGTACAGCTGGCGGACATGTTGTAACGCCGGTTGGTTTGTGCACGTCCAGGCTACAAATACGAGGCTGCACGTTTTTGGTCAGCTCCATCGTGTGCTACGTGACTGCTCCCGCGAATTAATTCTCGGCCTCGATTTTCTTCGGGAATATGGCGCCGTAATCGACCTACGGCGACGCTGCATTTCCTTTTCGACAGTCAACGCTACGTCAAGGGACTCCAACCGCGTACAACCGCCCTCCGTGTTTCCGACGACAGTGTCACAATACCACCTCGTGCAAGATCCTAATTCAGGTGTAACTTCCGAAGGAACCAGTGACGGTGATGAAACAGTGGCAGAGTGCAACGTCTCCCTGCTGCTGGCGCTTGGAATTTCTGTGGCACGAGGCATCATTGACATTCGGAACGGTACAGCCGAGGTCATGATTACAAATTTCACCAATGAGCATCGTCACCTTTTCCGGGGCACTGCGGTCGCCTACGCTGAAGCCTTGGAGGACGTCATTGAGTGTTTTGCCTGTGAAGACAGTAGCCGCGATGGACAAACCGTAATAGATGTTGACATGAACAGTGCACTGCCGGAAGAGAACCAGAGGGCCTTGCGAGAGCTATTGTTTGAATTCAGGGCGTGCTTTGCTCAGTCGTCTAAAGTGAGTCAGACGCCAATTACACAGCACAGGATAATCACTTACGACGACGCAAAGACCTATTCACCAACAGCCATACCGCGTCTCGCCGACAGAACGCGCAGCTATCAAGCAGCAAGTGAAAGAAATGATCGACGACGGCGTTATCCAGCCTTCGAACAGTCCCTGGTCCTCACCGGTCGTTCTGGTTAAGAAGAAGGGGACGGTACGCTTCGCTTCTGTGTAGATTACAGAAAGCTCAACAACGTCACAAAAAAAGATGTTTATCCGCTGCCGCGTATTGATGACTCGCTTGACCGACTACGACGAGCGAAGTATTTTTCTTCCCTGGATTTAAAGAGTGGCTACTGGCAATTGAGGTTGATGAGCGCGACCGTGAAAAAACCGCCTTTGTCACGCCGGATGGCCTCTACGAATTTCGGGTGCTACCGTTCGGACTCTGCTCTGCGCCAGCTACCTTCCAACGCATGATGGACACTGTGTTGACTGACTTAAAATGGCAAAGCTGCCTTGTGTACTTGGATGATGTGGTCGTGTTTTCAACCAGCTTCTCCGAACATCTGAAGCGACTACGACAGGTACTTGAGGCGATTCGGACGGCTAACCTTACGTTAAAGCCGCAAAAATGCCATTTCGGTTACGAAGAACTAAAGTTCCTTGGACATGTCGTAAGCGCAGAAGGCGTCCGTCCTGACCCTGAGAAAACCGCCGCTGTCGCAGCCTTCCCGACTCCTGCCGATAAGAAAAGTGTGCGGCGGTTTCTTGGTCTATGCGCGTACTACCGGCGCTTTATAGGCAATTTTTCGAAAATTGCCGAACCATTAACTAGACTCACTAGAGACGATACGCCGTTCGTTTGGAGTGCTGAACAAGAATCAGCATTCACAGAGCTTCGGCTTCGCCTGGCACCACCTGTTCTTGGACATTTCGACGAGGAAGCCGAAACAGAAATTCATACCGACGCCAGTAACGTCGGTCTGGGCGCGGTACTCGTCCAACGGCAGGAGGGAATTGAAAAGGTTATCGCCTACGCAAGCCGAAACCCTAACACGCCCGGAGTCAAACTACAGTACCACGGAGAAGGAGTGCCTTGCTGTCGTGTGGGCAATTGCTAAGTTTCGACCTTACCTTTACGGCCGTCCATTCAGAGTAGTGACGGATCATCACTCGCTGTGCTGGCTTGCGAACCTCAGAGACCCCTCCGGACGACTGGCAAGGTGGAGCCTACGTCTGCAGGAGTACGACGTCACTATCGTGTACAAGTCCGGTCGTGCACACGAAGATGCAGACACGTTGTCACGCGCGCCAGTTGAGCCTGCCGCTCAGAGCTTCGAAGAGGACTGCCCTTTCCTTGGCTCCGTAAGCGTAACAGACTTGGCTTTACGGCAGCGAGCAGATGCTCAATTGCGACCTATCATTGAACATCTAGAGGGCCGCAACGTATCACTGCCCCAGCATATAACTCGCGGATTGTCATCCTTCTGCTTACGACAGGGCGTGTTGTACAAGAAGAACGCAGCCGCCAGCAACAAAACTTACCTGTTGGTCGTCCCCGCAGAGCTGCGTGAGGAAATTCTATTTGCCTGCCACAACGAGCCTCCATCGGGCCATCTGGGCATCACCCGAACCATCGCTAGGGTACGAAAGTCTTACTACTGGCCGAAACTTGCCGCTTGCGTTAAACAGTACGTTCAAGCCTGCCGCGAATGCCAGCGCCGAAAATCCCCATCTGTTAAGCCTGCGGGATTACTTCACCCTATCGAGCCACCCAGAACACCCTCGATCAAGTCGGCATGGACCTCCTGGGTCCGTTTCCCTTGTCATCTTCCGGCAACAAGTGGATAAATCGTCGCTACAGATTATCTAACCGCTATGCTGAAACTAAGGCGCTTCCTAAAAGCACGGCTTGTGAAGTTGCTCAGTTTTTCATCGAGAGAATTGTATTACGCCACGGTGCTCATCCTGTGGTCATCACAGACCGAGGAACAGCGTTTACAGCAAGGCTCTTGAACAAGTTTTTCAGTTAAGTTACTCCACGCATCGCAAGACAACAGCGTATCACCCTCAGACAAATGGACTGACCGAGCGGCTTAACAAAACGATGACTGATATGCTGTCTATGTACATAGACGTACAGCACAAGACGTGGGATGAAATACTGCCTTACGTAACATTCGCGTATAATACCGCTACGCAAGAGAGACCACACGATTCACTCCGTTTCGTCTTCTATACGGTCGGGACGTTCAGACGATGTTGGACGCAATGCTCCCATGCGACATTGACAACATCGAGGATCTCGACGAAGATGCTGAGTGTGTTCGTGCAACGAGCCGAGGAAGCACGTCAACTAGCCCTACCGCGCGTAAACATCAAGAAACAACAAGGCGTCGATGCACAGCGCTACAACCCGTGCCACAGAAAAGTCGATTATAAACCAGGTGACCAGGGTGTTAGTTTGGACCCCTGTGCGCTGCAAAGGTCTCTCTGAGAAGCTTCTCAGTCGGTATTTTGGCCGTACAAAGTGCTACGACAAATGAGCGACGTCAATTACGAAGTCCTTCCGGACGGAAGCCAACCACCCCGACGCCGACAGCTACGACCCGAGATTGTGCACGTGTGCGGTTAAAACCGTACCACACACTGTGACAATGTCTTTTTTTTTTACGATACACGCTTCGTTTAGCATCGAGGCGATGCTCTTCAGGGAGGAGGGGCAGTGCCGCGCGCTTGATCTGCCAGCGCAAAAGAGGCAGACGAAGTGGCAGTTCTCTCTCGTGCCATTGTTCTGTTTTGGCTGCGCTGAGCCGACCCGCTTTAGGGCTTTTGTGAGGACGCCTTAAAAACGTCTCCTGTCTTTTAACGTGACAATATTACTATTTTGATACAGCCGTCACGTGGGTTTAACGTCAGATGTGGTAAGTTCCATGCGCTGTGTTGATTTATGTAGCAGTGTCCAGGGCAAGCATCTTCGCGCGAACATCAGCGCTTCATATCAGCTTTTGGTGTTGCATTACGCATGTTCTAATTGGCATCGTTGCGCAAGTGCAAACAGCTGGTTATAAAACATCTGCAGCTCTTCAACTTATGTCTGTGTGTGGGACATTTGTGCATTAATTTAGCGTCATTTCATGACGTGTGGCTCAATAACAAAATTGCAAGACGGTCACCTTTTTCCGCGTGCTTCGCATAACGAGAATTCCCAGGTACG